>JAZFAV010000020.1:34161347-34853270 GCA_037954035.1 Rosalia funebris | reverse complement strand
AGTTAGATTCTGAAAATAATCGTTATATTTTAACCTTGCACTAGTGGCGCCTCGTTTGAGAGACCCGAACGTTTTTGCTTAGCGGATAATACGGAAAATAATTATACCTTCCTACTTTCTGGATTAGTAACGTGTGGTGTAGTATATAGTTACTTATAGTTCAGCAAGAATAGTTATCGCTTGAAAGGGCTTGATAGACCCCACGCCACCGTGTACGTTACATAACTTTTTAGTGTAATAGTTAGTGTTATTAGTGTTATACAAGTATTTAGTGTAATAATTCTGTGTCGTATATTTTACTGCTTAACTTCATTAAAGTTGTAAGTATTCGGACTGAAATACATATTAATTTCAAGAATATGACAAATTTTTTATGTCATTTCAGTTGAAAAATAGTCATTATGGATTACGAAAAAGAGCAAGCAAGGCTTTTTCGTTTGCTAGAAGAAGTATTAACGGACGATGAAAGTTTGTGGATGAGTCAGAACATGAAGAAGATATAATTGAAACAAAAGAAAAGAATACAGATACTGGACAAAGTGGAAAAGTGGAATATGGACCGCGTATTGTTAGACCCAGAGGAGAATCCTCTTATACTGCCGAAGATGTATGTAACTGTTTGAAAGAAACATATGCCCACAAAGACCGTACGCGCCCGAGCAGAGAATAACGTTCTTCATCTTCCAGGGGTAAGGCCTAGAGCTGTGTTAGCTAAAACTCCTATCGAATGTTGGGAAATCTTCTTCTCTGATGCCATATTAGATATTATGGAGTAGACCAACAGTAGTATAGCAAAACCAGTCCTGGACAACCCTAGGATTTGTCTGCGGACATTTGATGCAGATGGCATGTGTCCATCGGCAGTGATCAAAGATGTGGGTGGGGTCGTGAAGAGTTCTTGTGAATGATTAACAATGAGCAGCGGGTGCAGAAAAAAACATGGCGGCAAAAAGAATATGGCAGCATTAAGCAAAAAACAACATGGTGATATTAAGAAAAAAATATGACATCATTAAACATGGCCGCATTAAGAAAAAAACATGGTTGCATTAAGAAAAAAACATGGCTGAATTAATAAAAAAAACATGGCGGTGTTAAGAAAAAGACAACATGGTGATATTAAGAAAAAAATATGACGTCATTAAACATGGCTGCATTAAGAAAAAACATGGCGGCAAAAGAACATGTCTGTCCGTCGAAAAAAGGCGTCGAAAAAAAAAACGTTATTAGTAGCTGAAAAAAACAAAGGGGATCCGAAATTTTACGTGGACTAGACATCTGACGCAATATGTCAAAAGGGCCTTATCTTAAACTTAAGACTAAAATTCATTAAAAAATTTACTGAACATAATCACAAGAGAGAATATTTTTAATAGGTTAATAAATAAAAAAGTTATGGGCAAAGAAAATGTATTTAAGGTAAAAACTGGGGTTTTATTTTTCCTAGGTTGGTACTAAAAAGCCACTATATTTGGGTTGATACACCTGTATGATGGTACGACTTAAAAACGCGACTAAAATGTTTGCTATGCTATTGTAGACTAAATAACCTGCTGTGGTGTCTGGTGAATAAACAAAAATTATCTGGACGTGGAGGATTAAATGCTGAATCATTTTTTTCTTTTAACCTACTTATCGTTTATTACATAGAATGCAAATTCAGCGTTAAAAACACACATAAACAAGTTTTGACTTGTTGAATAAAGTGTCGCCAGCTGAGTTAAGGAACGTGACTTAAATGTAAACAAACTGGTGTTCGCCACTATTGTAGACTGTGATTACAGCCGACTAACATCAGAATTGAGATTAAAATGAAACTGTACACACAAGTCTGCAAAATGAAACAACAATTTTTTTAGTAAAATATTTAATCAACTACATCTTCACTATAAAGATTGTATTTTACAATATATTCAAAATGTATTATTTTTCTAATGGAGTATAATAATTTGAAGAGACCAGCTTCCAGCATGCCCCCGCAAAATTCGTCTAGATCGATGGATCCCAGTAAAATTTGTTTGCATAAATTTTCAGCACGACCATATGTTTCTAATGTATATTCAGTGTGATTGTAGTGAACTACAGTATCAGTCTGAATGTCTTTAATATGATGCGTAACGTTGGAAGGCTCACTGATACTGAGTTCCTTGAATGTTTCTTGTGAAACATCTTCGTAGAGTTTTATGATGGCACTTCTTAATTCAGCATCAACAATTTTTTGCTAATATTTCTAATAAGACACTTCCAAAATTAAAATCGAAGAGAACAGAGTGTAATGTAGTACAGTAGAATTGTAAGTGATTGTTCACCATTATGATCATTGAATATATCAACAGGGGCCACTAACGCGCCTTTAAAAATGTTCCAATCTAAATCTCCACTTGTACCATTTTGAAATCTTATTCTTATTTTATATCTTTTAGCATCATTTGGTATCGAAGAAAAAGACGTGGAAATATGATTATTTAGAATATAAGGTGTCATACTTTTCCAATTATCATTGTTCTTTGTATCAAAGTAGACAAACATTTCTTTCGCATCATATGGACGATGCACATAAAGAACATTTTGATATATAGCATAATAGAATAAACTGATGACCTAACAGCATCATGATTAAGTATACACTATGTATGTACACATAGACTATACTTGTTTATTAACATTTTCTCTCTACTTTTGTTGAAGGAATTTTTTTTGATAGTTTGCTTTTATGCTGTGGTGTAATATTCAAATTGGTAAAACTAATGAACATGCGTTTTTTTTGTTCATAAAAGCTGATAGTTATTTTCAACTGCTCTAACTTTCTGTAATGTTCATTCAATAATAACTTGTATTTATCTGAAGGATGCATCTTACTGCTCAGACGTCTAGTAAGCAACTAAAATTTAAGGTAACACACACATAGGAGATACATAAAAACAGAGGCTAATAGTTTTTTTGTATTTATTTTGGTAAATTTGAATACAGCCAATCATATAGTTTTACCCTATTTCTTATACTACACATACATTTAAGATTATTATAATGATGAATACATTGTGGAAAGTCTTTTAAAAAAATTTGGTAGTAGTGCACTGATGTATTCGGTGATATGTTGGATATTAACTACAAGAGGTAGGGTTATTGTTCATTAAGTTCCCGCTAGTTCATGTAGCTTTCGTTCAAGAAATTCCTTATTTTGATGTCCCTTTACTTAAATTAGGTCGACGCCAGCCCCATTCAATAGATGATCGCTTAGGATGTCATTTAATATGTCGTAATTTACATAACCGCTGCTATATTTTAGACCATGATGAAAACGTTCCAAGTTTACTTGTTTCTTTACTTCAGAACTTAACGTACTCTATGCCATTGGAGGTTTCAATAAATAATGAGCCCTTTGCACACCACTTACAAAAGATATTTCTTTAGCATGAAATTCAGTAAGGTTGAACCCCTGCACGTCGACGATAATCAACTTCATGATGTTCTCAGATACAATAATTTTAAATGACTGAATTACTTTATTTGATACAAGTTTATTTTATGCTGCATTTCTTACTATTCCACTTAGGGGTAAATATTCAATTACGCGGTTATGAATAATTATACAGTATTTCTTGGTATTCTGGGGGAATGATTTTCTGCTTTCAATTTCCAGTTTAAAATCCACAGTGGAAGATTTTATAGAATCAGTTCTTTTCGAGCAATCTATGACAAATACTGCCCGACCACTGAAAGCATCAAAGTCAAGTATCCGTTTATTATTTGAGGCGAATATTTTAGAGAACTGCGTATACATATAATAGGCTTCAGCATATTTTTTACAGCTAAAATCTAATTTCATATCTTTATACGGATAATATTCAGAGTTCAATGTTAATTTAATATTTGATATATCGATATTATCGAAGTAAGTAACATCTTGTATGCTTTTATCTTTTTCATTTGTTTGAAATGCAACAATAACGTATCTGGGCCTCTCCACATTAGTACAGTTTTTAACGGACCATATTTTTTTCGTAGTGCTAGTCGTCAAAGCGGGTAATTCATGAAATTTCCACTGTCTATATGGAAGTAGAAGTAGCTTATCGCTATTTATTTGAGAGAGCAAATTTAATATCAAAACATCATTCAGAAACACATGCTTGACTTTTAGCTATATGCTGGTTATTGTTAGTTTGGCAATAGTATCATCATTCGACACTCTAAAACAATTATTATCATTGCGAGCTCTAATTAGACGAAAAACTTGTTTACCGAAAATCACTCTCTTATAATCATGAAAAAATCCAAGCAAATGCCACAACGGTATTTTCAAAGGGAATATTGTTTTTGTAGCATCATGTGTTACCAGCTGTCCTTCAGAATAATTCCAACCAGCAATACTAAGAGAAGTAGCATCTTTTTCATAACATAAATAGCTTTTTAATAGGCTCACAGTTCCTGGATCTCGTACTTTATATAATTCCTTTCCATTTAGTTCATAACAAATTGAATCAAATAAATATGCTCCTGCATTATCAGTGAATTCAACGGTGCCAGTACCCTCAACGTTCTTCTTTAAAGTTTCCGTAATCGATAGGGCGGCTTCGCTCATCAATAATAATGTATCCTGTTGATAAATAGCAATTTATGTTTAATCGTTGTTTCCAAATGATTTTACAAAAGGGTGATACGTTCGAATTTCATCCCTGACGATGAACTCATCGTAACTGGGGTCTTGAAATAACTGCAGCTGTTCTAACATTATAGCCCAGAGATTTTAAATAAAGAATATTAGCAAGAGTTTACGCTGAGGTCTTTTTCTTACTCCTCTTCAAACACCCTCCACTGGCTGAATCCCACAAATTAGAATAACTATCGTTTATATAGTTCTTTCGTTCAAATAGTAATTTCATAGTCCCTTTCTTAATTCTAATCGTACTATAATTTCTTCTCCTCGAAAATTAACTGGTTCAGAATTTTGATCAAGTATTTTCAATGTGATATTATGTATATCTGTTTTATTGTTTATTGGTAGAAAAATTAGGTTATAGGGTTCAATGTCTATTGCGTATCCGAGTTCAACTTTCCAAATTCAAAAATGGTGTGTGATGGTTTATTATTGTAAAATGCCCCTGTCGTAAGGTTACAGTCCACGTGGATTGTTACCACCTTAACTATCTTAACAGGTAAATCTGACTGATATGGAATATCAGGTTTTAGAACTTGAGAACTATAACCTAATAAAGAGGCTAAACTGTCTTTGCGAGTAAAGTCAATTTCGAGCTTATTTTTAATTTCACACTTTATTATTTAAGCGTATTATTATTATGCTTTAGAGACTTCATATCATTTATTTCATATGAGCCTGTCGGTATGTGTTCTTTTTCTTCTTCACCGCCAAGTTGTTGGTAATAGAACTTATTATTATCACCTCTTCAATGTTTGGTATACTATTGTACGTGAGAAGCCCTATTAATGCTAACGAATAGTCGTACTGAGGATCAAGAATTATGGGATTATAAAACTCCACGGACAGAGTAGAACTTCAACTTCTTAACGTGAATATTTGAGACATAATGAATGAAGATTACAGATGTTTATTATTTTTATAGAAAAATTCTAAACACAAATGTCCACAATTAATCGTATTGTATGTCTGATAAGCATCAGAATTATATTTAATTTTACACTTCGAGCCAAGTTACTTGACTAGTTCGATAGGTGGTTTTAAAGATCCAAAACTATCGAAATATGAAACAGAATTATTTCTTTTTTTGTAAGCTACCCAATATGTTCCAGGGTCTTTTGTGCTTTCTAAATTGATAATGGCATTTTCGTATTTTGTAGGTGGTGTAGTAGGTAAAGCGTCACGCATAAATACACCTCTGAAATATGGAATTTTTTACTTTTTAACATATTTTACTAAATCAATGTCGGAAAGTGCTCTATTGGGTAGCTTCAATGGGAGTTTTTTGTTTTTTCAAATATAAGCCATATCCTTTTTTATACGGTTTCATGTAGAGTCCGGATCCTCTTTTCCCTAACGCTACTGCCTCCAAAACTTTATTGTGTCTCTCGTCTTCTTCCAGTTTTTTAGCATCTATTACGGTCCTCGTCGCTGCAGCAGCTCCTCTCGACAGAGCTCCTAATGCACTTAAGCCAGCAAATATCGGTATAAAAGGTAAAATACTACCAGTCTTCGGTAATGATAGAATACGAGGGGTATTTACTCTTCTCTTACCGCCGGCATTCTTGACTGCAATTCGAGCTGCCTTTAACGTCATTGCAGCATCTTTTTTTAAATTGTTACTTGCGTGCCTTTTCAGTACTTTAGATATATTTGTCGAGACAGCCTTTTGGAATGCGACTTTTCTGCGTCCCCCTACACACATACCTCATTTACGTTTAACCTTCATTGCGTTGGTGACAGCCCAAACGGTGGCTTTCTCACCTAATTTATCGTCCTTTGCTTTAACACGCTCGCAAACGCGCTGTTCAAGCTGGTAATCTGCCTTGTGCCTATCTTCTAAATTTCTGTTTTTACTATATGCAATATCGTACTCTTCAGGCTTTATCGAGAGGGTTTATACGTGCATCCCATCGAGCGAGTGTTTTATGTAATTTTGTACCAGGCCCACAAAATTGGTACCCCGGAATATGTAATTCAAAGGAAACCTTATTAATTAGATTATTGACTACGTCCACGTCCTACTACGTGTTTACGCGATGCCACATGGATTGTGAATGACGATGTTTGACATTAATCATATATATATATATAAATAAATATATACATATATATATATATATATATATATATATATATATATATATATATATATATATATATATATATATATATATATATATATATATAAGGAAAGTATCCTTAATCTAATTGAATATAGCGCTTGGGTTGAGTCGGTAATTCAGACCTTCTATTGTACTAGAGACAACCAGGCGACAGTTGGTATACACGTGACGTTGGAATGACATTAGAAGTCAGTATTAGACAATAACCAAGAATTATAAATCTGATTTGTAAAAGTAATCAAGAAAGAACAACGTGAATAATAACATTGAATGTTGTTTCTTTGTTATTTCAGGTATGATTTGTAATTAGGATAAGTAGAATATAAGTATTTTATTGTATTTTGTATAAAATAATAAAACAACTTTGTTATTTTAGAGATACAATTCTACTTATTATTCATAAATAAATAATAAATTAAACCACACATTATAAAACAACATTCTGGTTGATTTTCACGATGAACAAACTTCGCTTCGACTTTGTGGTCGGCAGCAAGGCAGATGGAAAAACTAATGTAATATCTAATTACACTAAAAACTAACGTCTAACCTCAATTGGCACACCGGATGGCCGTACATATGAAATCCCAGAAGATTATCTAGCAGTAGGTTGCCACAAAACACTTATGAGCACAACATGATATGCCAAAGTAGCAAAAACACTTACAAAAAGACATCAAGAAAGAAAGGTATGGATTAATTTAACCCAAGAGTTATCTTTAATTTACTTAGACGAAGGGGAAAATTTACAATTCGGTGATGTCTATTTAGAAGAAGTAACTAATGAACCACAAATTGCTAATGTCTCAGAATAACCACTTATAAAAATGCTAGAAAAATTACTTGCAAAAAGCCAAGAACAATCTGAAATAAAAAACGTAGGCAAATTAGCAAAAGAATTTACAATTGAAAAATTTAATGGAAAAAATTCAAATGCAGATCAATGAATCACTAGCTTCAAAAAAGAATGTGAACGATTCAATATCTCTGAAGATGAGAAAAAAATTGAGATTCTAAAATCATTCATGGATAAAGGTGCCACAGATTGGTATGGTTGTACACTATTGAAACTCACTATTGAAGCAGAGTGGAAAAAAACTTTTTGCGAAACATTTGCTAATAGAGGTTCGTCTCCAATAAGATATGCACTGTCATTTAAATATCAAACAGGCTCTTTACTAGATTATGCAATAAAAAAAGAAAAACTTTTACTAGAAGTAAGAAAATCTGTTGATAATGGAACATTAATTGATCTAATTGCAACTGGCTTGCCAAATTTTGTAGCTGATAGAATTATCAGAGAAAAATTAAAAAAGATCGACGACTTATATAAGGAGATAGGTAAATTGGAACATTTAGTTTATAAAAAAAAATTGGAAACAAAAAAGAATGAAAACTATACTAACAAAGGAAAAACTGAAAAGACACCATGCGAAATTTATAAAAATAAGGGCAAAGGTTCACGCTTCCATCCTGAAGCTGAATGCTGGTTTAAAAATAATAAAGACAAAATAAGACACGTTAATAATTCAGTACTAGAAGTGGAACTAAATAACGATGATCCAAAAAACTAATAATCCCACCATTAATTAGACTTAGGATAACATTAAGCAACACTTTAGAAGTATCCGCTATTTATGATTCAGGCTCAAATGTTTCACTGATAAATTCAAAACGAATACATTTGAAGGAAAATAGAATCAATAAAATTCAAAGAGTTAACTTAAGAACAATTAATGGTGTAAATAAAACAGAAGGATGGATGAAAATAAAAGCAAAAATATTGAACATAGAAAAATACATAAATGTATTCATAATTGATGATGAGAAATTCGAATATGATTTTATAATAGGATTAGATTGCATTAAGTTAATACAAAATGAAAAATTAGAGATAGAACAGAAAAATTTTGATCTCACAGAAAAACAAGAATATCGAATAAACTTCAATGAACATGTAGATTTAGACAATTTCGAAGTCTTAACTAATCACTTGAATCATTATGAAGAGAATATAATAAAAAATCTCATAGATAAATATAAAAATATATTTGCAAAAGACAAATATGATATAGGCGTAGTAAAAGATTACGAAGCCAGAATAGATCTTATAGTAGATAAATATTGTATCAAAAGACCTTATCGATGCACAATTGAAAATAAGAAAGAAATAGAGGAACAGATTTCAGAATTACTTAAAAGAAATCTAATCGAAGAATCATATAGTCCTTTTGTTGCTCCAGTAACACTAGCGTACAAAACAGATGAAAACAAAAAATCAAGATTATGCATAGACTTCAGAGATTTAAATAAGATAATAGTTCCTCAATCACAACCATTCCCATTGATTGAATATTTAGTAATAAAAACAAGAAATTGTAAATATTTCTCAAAACTTGGCATAAACTCAGCATTTTGGTCTATTTCTTTACGAATCGAAGATAGAAGAAAAACAGGATTTGTAACACAAGAAGGTCACTTTCAATGGACTTGTTTACCATTCGGATTAAAAACATCACCAGCTATCTTTCAAAGAATCCTACAGTAAACTACATAGATGATATATTAATTTTTTCACAATCTTTTGAAGAACATTTAAATCATATAACGCAATTACTAGAATCAATAATGAAGGAAGGTTTCAGATTAAAACTTTCTAAATGCATATTTGCATTAGATTCCGCAATATTTAGGCCACATAATAAAACACTACTCAATTTCTCCAATAAAAGACAACTTGATTTCAATACATAATTTTCCTGTACCGAAAAATCAGAAAAATGTTAGACAGTTCTTAGGAAAAATCAACTTTTACAATGAATACTTACCAAAAATTTCATTAGTCCTAGAACCTCTACATAATCTATTAAGAAAAGAACAAAAGTTCATTTGGTTTGAGGAATGTCAAAAAGCCTTTGAATATATGAAAAATTTCCTCTGTACCCAACTAGTCTTAGCTATTTTTGACCCAGACCTACCAATACATATATATACAGACGCAAGTTTACAGGGCATAGGAGCCGTATTAAAACAGCCACAACTAAATAATAATTCAAAAATTAAGAAACCGGTGGCATATTTTTCAGAAAAACTAAATGAATCACAAAAAAGAAAAAAAGCTATTTACTTAGAATGCCTAGCAATAAAAGAATCAGTAAAGTATTGGCAACACTGGCTTATAGGCAGACCATTTAAAGTATTCTCAGATCATAAACCATTAGAAAAGATGAATATCAAAGCTAGAACAGACGAAGAATTAGGTGACCTCACCTACTATTTATCACAGTATGATTTTGAAATAATATACCGTCCAGGTAAAGATAACTTAGAAGCAGACTGCTTAAGCAGAAATCCAGTATTAGAGTCTCAAGAAGACTGAAATGATAAATTAAAAATTGTAAATTTAATAAAAATAGAAGATATTGTAGAAGATCAAAAAAAGAACAAAGATATAAAAAGTAGCAAAGATAGATTAATTTTTAAAGATAATTTGTATTATCGAAAAGTAAGAAAGAATGAAAATATCGTATTATCAGAAGAATTTTGTAAGAAGCTAATAGAAAACACACACAAGAAATTTTGCCACATAGGAATAAAACAAATGCAAAACAAAATACTGCCATATTACGCAGCAGAAAATATATCAGAAAACATAAAGAAAACTTGCAGAAATTTTGAAGTGTGTATAAAAAATAAATCAAGGGGAAAAGACAAAATTGATCTAATGTCACATCTCGGTCCTGCTCGAAAACCGTTTGAAGTGGTTTGCATAGATACGATCGGTAGATTCGGTGGTTCACGATCCACTAAAAAATACTTACATCTACTAGTAGATCACTTTACACGATTTGCTTACATAGTGACATCGAAAACACAAAATGCAAGTGATTTAATCAAACTAACAGGAAATGTACTTAAAAATTATAATATCGAAACACTTTTAACAGATCAATATCCAGGCATAAACTCCAAAGATTTCAAAGATTTTCTAAAAAAGAAAAATATCACAATAATGTTTACAGCAATTAACGCACCGTTTTCTAATGGACTAAATGAGAGACTTAATCAAACCTTAGTGAATAAGATAAGATGTGCAATAAATGAAGAAAATAGACAACATGCATGGACAAATATAGCGCATAATTGTATGGAAAAATACAATGAGACTGAACACACAGTAACTGGGTTTAGTCCAAAATATCTATTACAAGATAAAGATACCTCAATATTACCAAATGAATTAAAAACAGAGGAAGACAATAATAATCTAGAGAACGATAGAACAATTGCCTTAGAAAATAGCACCAAGTACCATGAATACAATAAGAAATTATGTGACAAAAACAGAAAAGCCCATGACTTCGACGTCGGGGACCTGGTATATATCGAAAATGGAAACAGATTAAACCGAAAAAAATTAGATGAATTAAGAACTGGACCTTACAGAATTTTGAAGAAAATATCAAAATCAATATATGAAATAGACACAGGACACAAGAAATCAGAATCAAATTTATTTCATATCTCTAAACTCATTCCAACTCCTAGCATTCCAAATGAACGAATTACCGAGGGCGCTTAGCTATGACTTGACGTGATTTTGTACCAAAACCTTTATCTTAGGGGGGGAGATGTAAGGAAAGTATCCTTAAGCTAATTGAATATAGCGCTTGGGTTGAGTAGGTAATTCAGAAATCAAGAAACAACAACGTGAATAATAACATTGAATGTTGTTTCTTTGTTATTTCAGGTATGATTTGTAATTAGGATAAGTAGAATATAAGTATTTTATTGTATTTTGTATAAAATAATAAAACAACTTTGTTATTTCAGAGAAACAATTCTACTTATTATTCAAAATAAATAATAAATTAAACCACACATTATATATATATATATATATATATATATATATATATATATATACATATATATATATATATATATATATATATATATATATATATATATATATATATATATATAAATTATTACAGTCAGTAAAACAGTTCAGACATTACAGTGCGTGTTCAAAGACAACAGGTATTCCCCGTTGATAATTTAGATCTGCTGACAGATCATTGTGCGAGAGGAGAAGAAAAACATGGAAAGTTATTTCCTAGTACTCTAAGAGCTATTATATGCGGACCCAGTGGAGCAGACAAAACCAATTTGCTTCTGAGCTTCTTCTAATTCTGAGAATTCTAATGGACTGTGGTTTAAAAACATATACGTTTACTCTAAATCACTTTTTCAACCGAAATACAAACTATTGGAGCAGGTATTGCAGAACGTAAATGGAGTTGAATATTTTCCGTATACAAGTAGTGAGGGTATTATCGATCCATCTGAGGCTAAATCTAATTCAATTTATTAAAATCTAATTCAAATTCGATGATGTAGAATGTGACAAACAAGACAAAATAAGAGCATATTTCAGTATGGGTAGACATGAACTTGTAGACTGTTTATATCTCTGTCAAACATACAACCGGATACCTCAGCATCTCATTCGAGGTAATTGTAACTATATCATTTTATTTAAACAAGATAAAATCAATTTACGGCATGTGTATGATGATCACGTGGCCCCAGATATGACATTCGAGCAATTTGAAGTCATGTGTAGAGAATATTGGAATGACAAGTACGGTATAATGGTCATCGTAAAAGATTTTGATTTACATGGGGGTCGGTATCGAAAAGGTTTGGATCAGTATATAAGCGTGTAACGTGAACTGTGTCTGTTATTATTAGTTAGACAATCGAACTGAAGAGATGATATCTGCTTAAAAACAGCTCAAACAATCCATACAGCTCCTACAGTTATACAGTTCCATTTATACATATCGTACAGCCCCCTATAGCTCATTTAGAGTCTCAGCTTAACAGATTACTATTAAGGTCGTAACAATAAAATCTAATTAAATAGCTTTTGAAAAGTAGAGTGTCTAAGATTAAACCATAGGACCTGTCAAAGAAAAAATTGCTTAAAAATAAAATTAATAAGGCATCAAAGACTATCAGAAAAAAACTATCTAGCATTAAAACTAGGCAAATCTGACCAAGACGAAACTCTTAATGGACTCTTGAAGCTCATTATCGAATATATTTACAGATTTGAGTTCTTTTAATGAAAATAACTCAAATCTGTAAATATATTACAGAAAATAGACACGAAGTGTGTAGGTTTATCACAACAAAAGTTAAAGCGTAACTCTAGTTGAGCAGAGTATACATCAAATGCAGATATTAAGAGTGACATATTGTCTCTGGAACCTCAGTATGAAGTAGGAGATGAAGCATATAACTTTCTGGATGACAAAACGGAGAAAACTGCTCTTAATGAATATTTTGAACAGTATCCATCTTTAGCTAGACGCTATATAGAGGGGCTTTCTACTAAACGCAAAGACTATGATGAAACCTATGGCATTAGATTGGATTTACAAATGAATAAACTGTATATTGGTAATATGGAATTAAAAATTGGTCGTGCCTCTGAAATAATTATTAATGATAAATTATATGATGGTAAAGTGGGATTATACAATATACTTTTTATGAAGGATCTCATGGAAATGATTTAACTGAATATAACGAAATTTTGCAAATTACTAATATACATAGAAGAAATTACGAACCTACTGGACAAATAATGGAAATAGGTCTTCCAAGTATATTAAAATAATAAGACCATTATTGTATGGTAAAAAGAAGAAGAAAACACAATCGACTAGTGGATCCGGTCTGAATATGGTTTACAATCAAAAACCAATCGAATATGTTAATTGGGATGACGTCAATGAGCTTGTTGATAGACTGAAACTTTTGAATGTGTCGAAGATTGCAGGAAATACCGATTCACGCGATAATGAAATATCAGCTATCATTAGTGAACTGTGTGAGGCTGGAGTTATCTATTAAATATTTGACTTACATAACTTTGAGTCATTATCAAGATGAGTCTCGATAAGTTTGGAAGGTCTTCGCGGCGTAGTAGTGAAATTAATGATTCATATCTGAGTCAACCACAACGTAGATTTGTATTTACCGAAGGTGGAAACATCAACATTGAAAATTTAAAGCTGTGTAATGTTCTACCACCTACTGACGAGGGTGACGCCGTTAATAAGAAATATGTAGATGATCATATAAATTCTATTCTATCAGACTATATTGATGTGCTTAATATTGATGTGCGATTTGAACGTTTAAATAAGTTTAAGGATAGTATAAAACATGTGACATCAGATTTTATCAACAGAAAACATATCTAACAGATATAGGAAAGACCATTGAAAAATTAAGTCAAAAAGGTTTAGATAGTGTTGGTGGAAAAGACATTGAATCAAATGCAATCTATGAAATAATTTACAGCCCGCCCGATGAAGAAATCTAGAGAAAACATTCAATTGGTTAATGAGCTGCATAAGCCTGCACGCAAAAATTTCAATCGTAGACGTATTATAATAAAAGGAATAGACGATTTGTGGCAAGCAGATTTAGCCAAAATGTGTAATTACGCTAAGGACAATAGTAGTTTTAGATACATTCTCATAGTGATTGACTGTTTTTCAAAATTTATATGGGCTAAACCATAAAAAACAAGAGTGCACTAGAAGTTACACAGGCAATGAGTGGCATTTTTAAGGATAGCAAGAGGAACTGTAAAAATTTAAATACGGACCACGGTACTGAATTTTATAATGTTCACTTAAAAAACTTGATGAAAAACTATAAATAAGATAAACCATCACAGTACATTTCCCGTAAAGAAGGCAGGTATAGTTGAAAGAGTTATTAGAAAGTTGAAAGAGAAATTATATAAATATTTTAGTTTAAACGGCTCATACAGATGGATAGATACACTCCCTGATATTGTCAGAGTACAACAACAGTCATCACAGTTTACGTAAAATGGTTAAGTTTCGACGCATCTCACAATAGCTGGATTGATTCAGGTAACGTACTTCAAATCAAATATGCATTGATTCTTATGGAAAACACGAACATTTTACGACTGTAGAGGAGCCTTTTTTAACAATATTTAAAATTAATTTAAATATCTATAAAAGGAGGTTGAAACCATAATCATTCATTAGTCTACCGCAATTATGACATCAGTAACATCTAGTCTAGCCGATTCTGACTACTGGCATGAAGTGGATAGAATTAGTGCACAATATGAAGAAGCTGCGCAAAACGAGGGTCGATATCTTTTAGAATACAATACTGACGTAAAAAATTCTGTATATGAAGTAACTACTAGATTTAGTACTGCAAGAGGCTATGTTCCTGCTGTAAGAATTTTACTGAATGTGAATCCAGACTTCACCACATTAGACAATATCCCATTTAACAGAGAAGTTTAGGATGATTTTATTACTTACCTTCAACAATTTATTGTGGATTACTTCGATGTGGTGACAGAAGAACAACCTGAAGAAATAGAAATGAAGCTTTCACATTATGCTTTAATATCATCGCAAATTATTGGAATCAAATTGTTGAAAATGAGTATCTTCTACACATTTCATTTATCTGACAAAGTTGTTCGTGAGCTCATCTACACAAATAAAATTATATCATCTCATGGACTTACTAAATAGTTTATGTTTTGAACAGTTCTATAATAACTTTTCAAATGTATCTAATAATATCTTAAGTGAATCTAATTTTGAATTATCACCATATACTGTTATGTTAAATTTGTGACTTATATCCATGTACTATTCAATGACACTGTATACGTGAATGTTTATTTTATAATAAAGATACTATTCTTAATGATTTAGATAGAAAAATGTATCTACTGAAAACAGGTATTTAAAAAGAGATAAACTTATGTAATGTGGGTTTTCTTTTTTAGGTTACGGAAGTAAAAATAATGATAATTAAATACACCTAATAAAAATGTGATTACATAATAATAAAGAAAAAATGCATATAATAAAAATTTGATTACATAATAATAAAGCAAAAACACAAAATTGGTTACATAATAATAATAGTAAAATACATAAAAATATTAAAATATAACAACAGACTGGGAGATTTTTAAAGTTGCTGTGAAGCAAAAAAAGAATATCAGCAATGAAATTACTAGATGTCCATTATGGAATAGTGCCCCCAGGGGAGAGTATCATGAACTTCAGGAAGGGTGCACCTCTTATCGTCGAAGGTATTAAGAGCAATTTTTATTTGCTCGACGCTGTATACCTCATGTAATTTTGATTGTATACAGCGTTGTATTTTATTTAGTAAACACTCTTCTTGAGGATTTTTGCTGGCAAATTTCTCCAAGATAGTTGAGGTAATCCTCAAAAGTAATTTTATTTGCCACAACATTAGACTATATACTTTTTGCTTTCTTAACTACTTTGTTTGATTCGACTTTATAGGTGTACTGCTTAGAACGTAGCCCTATGAAATGAGTCATTATTTTTCCATTATTTTCATCCTTCATTAAACCAGGGATTTTTTATTTACTAGAGGAATATTCCAACGATTATCTTGGGGATAATCACTAGTATTAAATCTATGAATGTCTTTTTTGATAACATCTTCATATACATCATACCACTGAATTTCGTATAAGAGACTGTCTGTATCAGTGTACAAAAGTTTACACTTTCCACGGGGAATTTTGTTAACAAGTATTTATAGTAAAAATCATATATGCAAATTCTAGAAATATCTAAGATAGACATTCCGATATACAGATTATTGTATATAACGTGAGATTTTTTCATTTCAATGGCCATAAGATTATCACCGAAAATGGATCTGCTTTGGAAATTAGGACTTGCAATCAAATCTTTAGCTCCGTACCTCCCTTCTCATTTGTTTACTAGCTTGACGATTCGATGTTTTCGAACATTCTCCATTGTTTTACCAAACGTAGCGTTATTCATCAGTTTATAATTGTTTTTTCAAAGTTTGACTTTGCTTGAGTTCTCAGTGATGTGTTTAAATCAATGTAGGACTTCAGTCATGGAGACTGTTTGAACTGTAGAACTCTGTGGATATATGTTAATTTTATTCCATGCTGTAGGGCCTGTTTAAGATTTCTATAGCGAATAACTTACTTTTGCTTACTGCAACAGGTAATCATTAATTTAGGAAATTTTGAATTTGGTGGAATTCTGTGTTCCGGACAGAATGGCAAATCTTTATGTAAATCGTGTAAATCTTCTGGGTATTCGAGATCGACCTCTAAAATATAACCAATTTCAGAGTCATCAGGCACACTGGTGATGTCTATGCTGCAATCTGTCCACTGGAATTCCCCGTATGGAATAAATTATCTCATACTGCAGCTATATAAATTGTTTATATGAAAATAAACAATATATGTGGATGGTTTGTGGCATCATAAGTATCTAAATACTTGACTAGAGGTCACTGTAATCGCCTAGAGTTCTCATACCAAATTTATTCCAAACAAGTTGCGCATGTGCATAATCAGTCTCCTCTATCTTCTTGTCGTTTAGTTTATTGTAAAAGTATTTTATGTCAGGTAATTCCGTTTCATCTAGTTTTTCTGTTATCCAAATAGTCATAAAAGAATACACCTTTTCGTGTTAATAACTGAAATTTTTCATCGTCTAGGTCTGAAAATTCACGTTTAAGATTTTCAAAGCTTTCGTCGTTCAATGTGGAAGCTAGTTCTTCTAAAGAACAACCCATGAATTTGAAGGAGTCTATAAATCTAAATTTCAATTTGGTTTCATTACCACGAACCATAAAACTAATATATTTTTCCTTATTCTCAGGAAATAAAGTAATATAATGTCGTTCAGCTAAGAACTTTATTATAAAGTGAGCATCGTAACCTCCGAGGTTATGGAACACCATGAGAATAAAAAAACAGTTTTTATAATTTAAATTACATTTATTGTGAGCAAAACCTCTGAAGTTTCCGGTGAGGTGACAGTCATCTCCAACAATTTTATCTGATTCGTTAAATTCTCCTTCGCAAATATGACAAGCTTTACTGGCATCCCGTAAACTAACTTCAGTATTCATGGGTTCCACATGTTTTAATTTCGAGGAGACAAATTTTGTAACATTGCATAATTCCTCTGCAAATCACGACATAGAGTCTAGACCTCAAGCACTTTTATAATACGACCTGTCATTGTTATAATCGCATTTGAAATAATATCCAGCACTGTAGGCTGTGTTTCTGATACCTGCTCGTTTTACAATGACTATCATCACCATTAAATGGTTCAAGCAAGGATTCGAAATCTGTATATATAATAAACGGAATCATTTCATTGTAAGCAAAATTTTTAAATTTAATGTACCGTTCTCGAGAAAATTCAATTTTACAATCGTTAAGTTTTTCACAATCTACAACATGATTATTTAGCTTATCCTGAGATGTTATTTTACATCTCAGGATAAGCTAAATTCAGACATCTATCGCAAAAACATTTTTTATGATAACCTCTTGAGAGATGGCTATTTAAAAGTTTAGATAAATCTTTAATATAACAATAATGGTATTTAATTTCTAGCTCTTCATTATCTGACATCGGCGGCGGTGGTTCAAATTCATTTATTTTTGGAAAATATTTATTCTGAACAATTAATAAATTTACATGTTTGTCTAGTTTTCGCTTGGTTATACGATGGGGCAAAACAGAAAAATTTGATTTTGAGTCCATTTCCAAACCAAATACATTAACAGAGATTGCATTATTTTTCTCAAATTTGGAAATTTGTGGTAATGTCATAGGAAATTCAATATTTTTTACGTTTAATACTGTTTCGTAATGAGGATATGATGATGTTCTATCAGAGTGTTTTTCAGCGGGATGGAGAGCACTGATAATGGCCCATGCTAAGCAGGCGTTATCTTTGTTCTCAAGATTAATGCAAGCATGTTTTCTTGCATTTCTTTCCGGTAGTTTAATGTAGGATAAACCGTTCACAACTTCATACTTATTTATATTAATTTATAAACTAGTAATTTCATTTAAAGCCCACCCACTACCAGATTCGGAGAGTTCAGATAAAGCGTTAAAAATATCATATTTTACATTGTTTTCAAACCATTGATGTAAATTCTTCCCTGCATCAATTACCTTATCTTTTTGTATTAAAATATTTTTTTTCAATAATATCTATGTGTTGTGACTTTCTTATAAATTCAGCGCAAAAAGAAGTATTAACTTTAAGCATTGGTACTTTTTTCGTAGCATTCATTATTCTAGTTGTGAAAAGGTGAAAAGCATCATTGAGAAATTCATTCAAATATTTATGTTTTAAATTAATGATTATTCCAGTACGAACCCTACTATTAAAAACCGATATTAAATATTCCCATTTGACTCGATTACTACGTTTTTCTTTTACCAGTACCGCTCCCCCAATATAATTTACTTTTTCAATTATATTTTTAAACCTTTTCAAATGTCCTAAATTAGTTTGAAGGTTTACGCAGTACAGCTATAGATAAATCAGATCCCTTGATAGGCCTAGTTAAAAGTCTAATGTGTGATTTTACCCTTTTTATCCATATCACTCTCCTGCGGGGTACAACAACCATTCCCTAAAAATATTTCCACTTCTTTGAACTTTTTAATAATTTCATTGTTGATATGCTTAATTTCTTCAGAGTACATAGCTGTGGCTGCGTGTATTCACTTGAAGAGTTCAAGAAGTAAGTGTTGATATCTCTGCCTGTGTGTATATTTTATATAGTACTGATATATAGTACTGATGATAGTCTGGTCTATCATTCCTTGTTTTCAGCTAAAAAAAATTATAAATAGAAACTTTATATTTAAAAAATTAGGTGTGTTTACTTACTTTTAATAAACTTGAATAGGATTCTCATAGAATGTTTATTTGAGTCCTTCAAGTCTTCGTAAATTATGCTATATTTTTCACACTGGAATTCAGCCAAATTTTCCTTAATTTCAAGTAATACCCCTTTGGTAAAAATATATTTTTTCTAATTCAAGCAATACCGTCTCACCATACCTCGTTTTGACTATTCTAACCCCATAAATTGGCTGGGGGATATCTTGTTGCAAGTCTGATATTTTCAATACTTGTTTAGTTTCTAAAAACGAAACTATTTAATTTTTCTAAATCCATCTAGAATTAATAGAATGTTTTCTTTTTTTTTCTTCTTAGTTAATTTTATTTAAATTTAATAAAAACAATTTCTTACTCACGTTTGTTTCCTGTAGATAAAACATACAAGTAAAGATTTCTAATATTTTATAATACGTCACGTATAGCGCGCAAGTATAAACACATATGATGAGTTATTCTGGCTGTAATCCTTTTATATCATCTGTGGCGTCATCTTTTCATACGTCACCATCCTAGTCTGCAGGTTCTGATGAGTTTTTTATGAACGCGTGTGAAAATGCCGAGTTTACAGTTTATTTCGTGGGCCTTATATTTTGTATATGTTATAATTGACAGTTTTAAGTCATAAATTAATTTTTCTTGATTTATCCACAGATTAGAAATAAAATGTTTTGTGTCTAGCGACCGAGCATTTTGCAGTTTGTTTACATTTAAATCACGTTCCATGTAGAAATAATACGAACGCCAACGTTTCTGTTTATAATAAATTATTCGATAGCCTAGATATACACACTCGTCACCATACAATCTAATCTGAAAACGTTGAGTTTGCAATATTTTTGTGGATTGCTTCATTTAAACTCTCATAAATTATTTTTTATAATCACTTTATTTTCAATAGACGTTGTTTGCGTTCAGTTTCTCATATTATCAAAATTTTCATACGTGACTTCTTTATTTCATTTACGCTTTCGATATTTTTATTATAAATTTATTATTATAATTTAATTAATTTTTATTATAATTTATTATAAATTAATTTTTTATTGGTCCATTTAATCACTTTAGCATATTTGAATAGACGTTGTTGAATTTTGAAACATAGTTTTCTCATATTACTGCGACTAATTATTGATACTCACGCTTGATGATTACAAAATGTTTACGTTAAACAAAATCTGCAATTCGATAAAAATACTGAACGTCTAACGAAATCCTTTTTATTTGAACATCAAATCTAATTCAAGAAATATGTCGTCATCTCAGTTTTGAAATATTTTGCAAGAGAATATTGAAGAGATGTAAGTTATTTTTTTCATTATTTATCTTAATTTACATTATAGTTACTTTTTTAGTGAATTTAACGCCTGGGTTCGTATGGTCCAATTAACGAACCGATACGTCACCAGTAAGTCCTGAAGTTTACTTCAGAGAAAAGTAAGTAATGTTTTTTTGTTAGTTGATTCATTTTTTAATTATAATTATTTTTACAGCAATTTGGATGATCTACCCCCTCTTTACTGGGACCTGCCTCTGATTCCAATACGGGATGTACCTCCAGGATTCTTAATTTCCACCAAGTTATTCCCCTACGTCTCCACCTTACTTGGAGGAAAAGTAAATTCTTTTTTTTATTTTGATTCTTTTTTTCAATTATATTTCTTTCTTTCAGTGATCGCGATATCGACTTTATCGTCGTGGACGATGACGACACCTACGATGAGACTGTGATTGTCATCTCCGACGATGAAGACGAAATCGCCGAGATTAGCGACGTGGAGGAGGATGAGGATCTCGTTCGGCCAACTGTAATATGTTGGGCAGGTCGACAATAATGTTTTTTTTTCAAAATTATTTTTTTATTAAATTACACAATGTTTTTTGCAAAAATTCTTTTTTAATGAATTACATTTGTATTGAAATTAGAGATTTGATTAATTTTTTTACATTAATATTTCAAGTTTTTTTATAATAATACCATATTGTATCTTAATAATTTTGAAAGTTGTATTATTATGTTTAATATTGGATCTAAATGTAATACTAAATATACGTACTATTTTTTTTACCATAAATATATTTTCCTTGTCTATAACATTTTTATTTATTAACCTATTAAAAATGTTCTCTCTTGTGATTATGTTTCTTCTTACCCTCACCCCCGACATGCTTTTTTTTTAATGCGGCCATGTTTAATGACGTCATATTTTGTTTCTTAATATCCCCATGTTGTTTTTTTCTCCGCCATGTTTTTTTTTTATTCAGCCATGTTTTTTTATTACCCCCACCCCCTTCCGCCATGTTTTTTTCTTAATGCGTCCATGTTTTTTTTTTGCCGCCATGTTTTCTCTGCACCCTTTGGTCATTGTTGATCACCACAAGAACTCTTCACGACCCCACCCACATCTTTGATCAGTCCCGGTGGACACATGCCATCCGCATCAAATGTCGGCGGACAAATCCGAGGGTGGTCCAGGACTGATTTTGCTATACTACTATATACCAACAAATTTATCCAGCCTATATCGTCAAATTTTGCACGGGAAAGATCTACCCGTCTAACAGATAAATCTGAAGTGAAAGCTTTTCTTGGACTGTTATATATGGCGGAGTGCTTGAAAATTGCTGAGACGTAGATTTTTGAAGAGCGTCGCCTTGTCTTTGGTGGATGACCATCAGAAGCGCCGTTCGTTGGCAAAAAATTTGTCAACTGAAGTTCGCGAAAGGCGCCAAAAAGTAGCTGGAACTTCTGCAGACTTTCGTGAACAACACTTACTTCCTCCTGGGACCAGAAAAAGATGCGCAGAATGCCGCAAAGAGACCAAGACGAGATATTACTGTGTTCTATGTCAAAGATTTTTGTGTCTGACCCATGCCAAAATTATCTGTCGTAATTGTGTGGGATAACTTCAAAACCACGATTAATAAGATATATTGTTTTGTAACTTTAAGATTTATTTGTTTTCTACCTTTTTTTTTTTGATTAACTACATTTTATAATAACTTGATTAAATCTAAAGAGAAACGGAAGGCAAATTGTCACAAAAACCTAAATGTTGTATATTATCAAGTAGGAGATAAGGTTATATTAGAAATAAACCGTCAAGTAAATTAGAACATTTATATAAAGGACCATATGTACTTATGAAGAATAAGGGTACCTAATATTGTAATTAAAATAGAACATAAGCTAGTAGAGGTACATAAGAATAGAGTTAAGTTATACCACGGTAATAGATAGAAAAATAAAGTAGTTAAAAGGGATAATGAAAAGAAAATATATATCCCAATAAACATATATTTTATTTCTTTTTCCGTGGGAGATGTGAAGAGGTAATTACGTTAGTATTAAGTAAATAGTTAAACATCAGTCAGCTAAGTTTTCATAGGTTATTCTAACGCTAAGTATGTAGAATAAGTAGGTTGCTAAGTGTACATAGTTTATTGTTTGATTATTATTAGTAAATAGTAGGTTACGTTTAATATTAAGAAACATTGTAAGTTAAGTTGAATAGAAACCATCACATAAATAAGATGTCGACTATTAACTTGTCCCTGACCTAACGACCATAGAACAGAGTTATCACAAAGGTGTAAGACCTCTTTCACAAGGTTTAGCCAAAATAGTGTAGTAATAAGTTACTTTATATGATACTGTAATATCTCTAAATTCAGTTAACCAGGTATCATAAAACGATTGTGTTATATACATAATTGTAAATAACTATTTTGATCCTGCAAAGAATGGATAGAAGCACGTCATAATCACATATTGAAATATTTAGCGTTATGTATGTGTTTTTTAGATATCCGAATAACTCTCGATAATGTCATTCAAATATAAAAAAAGTATTGTAGGAATGCGTTATACAAATTTTTTTTTATCAAATTCTAACATCCATTATTGTCTAAGTTGGTGAATTTTTATAGAACCCATGCTTTTAGAACAATTTGGCATGAAATAAATGTATATATATATACATATGTAAAATATAATACACTATATTAATTTTGGTTAAACATATTCAACTATTCCAGAACCAGAAATACTTCATTTAATAGAAATTAAGCCTAAACTTAAATTAAGTGATAACATATTTTCTGGCATATCGCGGAAACACTATTTATTTACTATTGAATGCGATCGAATGTTTGACAGCACAGATGTTTATAATGATTTGCTTAGCAGATTATATCTTGTCAAAATATCGTTTGTCTCATAAACACAAATACTTTTTGAGCCTGTTGTGAATGTTATCAACGTTTTATAATTCATATAATTGAGATTTTGTAGATGCTTTTTAACAGCATTAAAAATATTTGTTAATAGAAAATCAATGTCAATACGTAACAAAGAATATTTGTTACTGGAATAGGTCGGGAACGTTGGTGTGAAGATAACACTGACTTTGATGATTAAAACTGTTTGAATCATCTCCAGATGATGCCAACTTCGTTGGCGAGCCCGCGTCGAGTGTACTGTATAGTATTTTGGTGTTTTGTGGAAAACTAAGTCAGTGTTTTAAAGAATATTTGAAAAACTGACGTAGGTGCCACAGTTATTTAAAAGTAATCTCAAATAATTGTTGTACATGAAGATTAGATGTTAAAAAACACAATATAAAAAAATATTTAAATACATTTGAATACAATAAAATCATAGCGAGCGGCGCGGTGCATCGGCCAATTATTTAAAATTATTTGCTACTAATAAATTTATGAAAGTTTTTGGTTACAACAGGTAATACAACATAAACTATTCCAACTCATGAATAATGAACTTGACAGGGCAAAAGTGATAATACATTTATTACATATATTTTTAGAACGATCAACTTTGACCTTTGTTTTAATAATAAGATAATTTACACAATATTGAAGATTCCACAAATAAAATGAACTAGCTATATAAATAATATCAAAATAGTAAGAATAAGTAAATTTATCTTTTACTGTAAAATATTGAAAGTTCGTTATTTATCATTTACAGTTAAAACAGCAATAACAACACCAATTTAAAATATATTAAACTAGGTCAATTATCATTATATCTCGCTTATTACAAACAGCAAGGGTACCTGAAACTGCAATAAAAATGAATAGCCATCTTAGAAATACTAATATTTTGTTTCCTTTTTAGTATGGAAATTCGAAGATGCTAGATCTACAAAAATTCACCAAATATTTTGACTATAAATACATACAAGCACTCGTAACAGGATGAATATTTATGTAGTACTTGTAGATATTGAAGAATCTTTTCAAGAGTGCCTTATTGATATTCTTGGAAAGCTATTTAACTAATAAGAAATAATCCCTTAAAATAAATGAGGAAATTAGTCTATTTAAAATTGCTGACCGCGCTCTTAGAGTAATTCAATGTAAATAGGAAGATTAATCTAGATATGTAATATCAACTTTTTTTTAATTATTGTTTTCAGTGAATGGTATCGAAATATAAAATCGATAATTTATTTGACATCTATTCTGAGTGAAGTTTTTAACATTTTATCATTATTGTAAGGTCATACATGTTTTTACATTTAATATTTTCAAAAAGCTTGACGGACAAACATCATGTCAGTGATGCTGCAGTTGTATCCTAAGCTTATTGGAGATAGGTTTATCCCAAAATTTTCAAGTATAAAATCTTACTCTTCCCATAAATATTTGTATGAATTTAAAATTAATATTTCTCGATATATTTTATTATTGTTTTTTTACTTAATCTGAGTAACGTAGGAATATAACGTTTACGCACATATTTCGTATCAAGTTTAAAGTTTGAATGTTTGACTTATCTGGAAGTCCGGTTAATGAAACATAACTTCCTTAATAATGTTGGTATGAAGAATCTGATAAAACCAAAACAGTATTTCTGCATTCATTCATCTATTTCAGAGAAATTAATTGTAAATTTTTAATTAAATATCATATACACTAGTGTAAAAACTATATATTATTCCTGTTATTTCATTTATCCAACACATAAATTTATTAATACTTCAATTTATATTGTACTATACATTATTTAGGTTTACATAACTTTCATAGATTCTCATAGAATATGGTATCTCAATAAAGTATTATATAAATTTCAATTTCGTTTTAATTTTGGCCATACAGATTTGAGAACTAACAACTGACTTAGAAGTTATAGTTGTAAATTATGTAGTTAATAAAAAATATATATAAATCTAGTTTTTTAATAGAATATATCATTTCAATGAAAAATGTTAAAGTAAAGCAATTTGTGACTTTGGTTGAGTATTATGGAACTAAGTAAAACAACAAAGCTGTCTATGTGTTGGATTTATAGAATTTTCTTTCTTTAATTTTATTGAAGTGAATACTTCTTTGGCGGCGTTCTGATATTTGACGAGAATGGAGAGTGAATTGGAAAAAATGTAACGTTTCCAGATTTCGTTACACGAGAGAGAAAAAAGATATAACGTAGAGAGAAGGAGAAAGAGAGCTATACATTTGGTATACCTAAAACACAGGCTTCGTTACAAGACAAAGTACACAGATATATAACATAGAGAGAAAGAGAAAGAGAGCTATACATCATATATATCAGTTTAGGCTATCCGCGTTTCAGAAACAGAGTTAATGTGACACCATTTATGATGGCAACGAGTGAGTTACGAAGATCCGATCGACGAGCTGTGACGCCATATCACTTATCATACTTGGCGATGAAAATCATGCGCCTGAGGGTTCACGATGCACTCACGATTGCATTCAAACACGTTGGAAAAAATACGAACATAACTCGACAACAAATTGAAGATGATCAATATGTCAATAATTGTATCGAAACAAATCTCGCCTTCCTGCGATCAATTCCAAACTCTACCTGGTACTGGGCGAATCGAAAAAAAAGACCTTTTTGCCATGATCCGACAATTGGGTAAACCAACGATATTTCTAACAGTGAGTGCAAATGAAATCGGTTGGATTGATTTGCTAAAAAAACTTTACAAACTGAAGCACAACAGCACAGATATTTCTAATGAATCTGTAGAAAAAATGCACTACATAGATCGAACAACTTTAGTCAACGACGACGCAGTAACATGTGCTATATACTTCAATAAACTGATCAATACATTACTCACTATTTACACACATTTTATATTGTTATATTTCTTTTGAAATTATCCTTCTCCCTTTCTCTCTCTCTCTCTTTCAATCTCTCACTCTTAATCTCTCTCATTCTCTATTTTAAAGAAGTATTCACTTCTATCACGTGTACTGTGCTGCACATAATATATATATATATATATATATATATATATATATATATATATATATATATATATATATATATATATATATATATATTTTTTTTTAATATTATTTCTTTCGGGGTAATTTTAAAGTACTAAAAATTAGAATTTCAGCCAACCCCTGTACACAGGAGGTTCAATGATGAGTCCAAATTTCATGATCGATATACTTTAAATTATTTCCTATTGACATTTGATAGCCCCAGAATAAGTATTGTAAACTTATGTAATATTGTTTCCATTGGTCGACAAATAAAGGCCAAAACGGAGATAGGATAGGATACTTAACACGTAAGAGAACAAATATTTATAAGTCTCAATATATGTTATATCCAAATATGGAACTTATATGATGATGATTAATAATGATGATTAAAATGATTTTTAAAACATTTAAATTATTTCTATCTCTATTAAAATTATGACAATTTAATAAATACACTAAGAAGAATATAATAATTGAACTCATTACACAAGTACCAGCCTTACTTAGGTGTCCCTAGGGTGTGATTACGGATTTAGATTTAATTAGGCACATTATCTTTAATAAATTACTCTGATTGAAAGAAAAGGGGAGATCGAGTTTCTAACTAAGCTGGGCGCAATTCATTTCTCTTTTATAGAATACAAGGGGGCGGATGAAAATTTTACAAATTAATTGTATTATGAGGCGTGTTTCAATGTTACTTGAATGCACTGCTTAGAGGAGATTATTTTTGAGTCATTAACTTCTTCTAATTTATAACAGGAAAGTAAAGAAAATGTATGATGACAACTAATATTTAGAAAGCCACTTATTTATTCATAGAAGGTATGCGTTTTATAGTATAAGTAAATAAGCGGATGATTTAATTAGCAATTAATAGTATAGTTTGGTAATGGAAAATAATTAGATTAGAAACTTAGTTCTCTCATGTTTACGAAGCAATGTGTACATTGCAGATACATCCGTTGTGAAACTCTCATATATATGGAAACTCACAGATCTTCATAGACCTTCTCCACGGATAGGACATAAAACATATTCTACATAGATAGGAGATCTAAGATCTTCTACATATGTAGGAGTTTTATGATCTTCTATATAAGAACTCAAAGATCTTTATAGATAGGGAAAGATAGATAGGGTATAGATGATATACAGAAACGTACGAAATATTTTTAAGATGTAGAAAGAGAATCCAACTCTAATAATATGAACAAGTTGTAAATTATATAATATATATATATATATATATATATATATATATATATATATATATATATATATATATATATATATATATATATATATATATATATATATATATATATATATATATATGTAACTCTCTAAGTATATAATTGCTATAGTGCATGGCTACATATTAAAATATGCAACTATTTTATCGCATGACTATTGTTCCTAGCAATATTTTTTCTTAAACTGATAAGGTGTTATCAATTGCGTGCATAATTAAAGCGAGATGCAAGTAGCCAGGAATGTTGTTCAACCACCCCGAGGTACTCCAATTGCCTATAATTCAATATCTTATAGTATATTCAAATACAAGAAACACTTTGATGGGGAGACATTGTCGAGTATCTTGTAACTAACTGTAATAGTTGGATATAACCAACCACAGAAATTACGCTATTACTAGTACTTGATGAGGTCTCATCTGCCTACTCCTCAGTTCCAACTGTAGTGTGGTGCTATTGTGTGTCATATTTATATTGGATGAAGTGTTAGGGAGGGTTAACGATGTATTGAAATCGTTGCGGGAGTTATAGGCGTATGAAGCGTTATGGTCATTCGTTGTGCATGAGTGGTTTGAACTAAAGTGGGTGTGTGGTAGAGCAAAGACGAGTAATTAGTGGTTTGCAGATGTTGGGTAATCTTTGACTGTGGTCAAGTTTGTTATATATATATATATATATATATATATATATATATATATATATATATATATATATATATATATATATATATATATAATATATATCCTAGTATCAGTAGTAAATATAGGAATCATACCTTATTTACTATGCCATACCCTATTTACAGCCACAAACAGGTGGCCAGTTTTCCGCAAAATACCGAAAGCTATACGTCGTTTGGTCTGCGTCTGGTTATAATAAGATCATTGAAACTTAAATAATTGAAATTTAAATAAACCAATACATAACTAATATTTTAATTCACAGAGTTATACGAAATAATACATTGAGCATCTAAACGAGACAGACATACAAGTATTCTAAAAAGAGGTTGTAGAAAATGTATTACAGTATATATGAATGAATATGGATGTTGAGACAACAAAGATACGAAATTTACAAATACGATTAAAATAGGTAAGGAGGTAAGTTTCAATTTAAATGTATCAGCAAAACATGAATAGCGTAATCTCTCTGATTAGCTACAAGATACAATGCTTTCCGATTAAAGTGTCCCTTATATTTGAATATGCTACAAGATATTCGATTATAATATATTGGAATATTCTCCAATTAGAGGCAATTGGAGAATATTCCTCAGGGTGGGTGGTTGAATAACAATCCTGGCTACTTGGATCTCACTTTAATTATGCACATAATTGATGACACGCTATTAGTTTAATAAAAAATGTTGTTAGGAACAATAGTCATGTCATATAATAGCTGCATATTTTAATATGTATCCATGTATTCTAATGGTCGCAACTATTGCGAAATATCGATCTAGCAATTATATACTTAAATATACTTAAACTTATTTACTTATACTTTAAACTTGTTCATGTTACTAGAGCGGGATTCTCTTTCTAAGTCTTAAGACTATTTCGTACGTTTCTGTATGTCATCTATACCCTATCCATCTTTACCTATTTATAAAGATATTATAAAATATCATAGATCTCTTATATATGTAGAAGATTTTAGAGTAGAAGGGATATACCGGTTATAAATCTCCCCCCACCATTTTCTATGACATTACAATTAACCTTGAGGTCACCTTGTCAAAGTTACCTTATGAAAGTCACTTTGAATGGTTTCTGTGGGGGTCACCTTGGTCAAAGTCACTTGGATGGTTTCTGTGCTGGACACTGAAGACTGAGGGTTTGAGAGTTTTCCATGAGTATATTTAGATTCAACGAAGTGGTGGGATTAGGCAATTCGCTCTGCAGCACTATAAAAGCAGATATCATAATAGCCAACAGTTATACGTACTTGTTCGTCTAGAGTTAAACAGTGAACCGAGTGTTGTCATCTATTTACGTAACTGTAGTGTAAAAACCTTTACTTATATGTCTCACTATAGTTTAGTATATAAGATCATGGAATCCACTGGTGCTCTCTCAGAACATAATAACGTTTGAAGTAAATGTGGAGAGACTGTAGAGCAGATAGTACTTTAATCATTAACAATAAATAAAGCATACATAATAAAAAACTTTTAACCTTTAATACAAAGTTTGGAAAATCAGCTCTAGTGTATCTATTATATGATAGTACAAATATCACGTTTAAAAAATTTCCACCAAAGAGGGTGCAAATTATATAACTGTCAATATTATCGATCAAATAAATTCATCTTTTTGTGAATATGCATTAACATATCTGGGTCAGATTTTATCAGCTTTTGATGGTGCAAAAACACGGTGTCTAGTAAAATTCGATTTACTTTAACATTCCTAGTGATTTTTAATTTACTGTAGTGGTATTAAATAATTGAATACATACGATATAGTGAGGACGTGTTAAAGAATTGTAACATATTACATATATTTTTAGATCATAAATTAACTCTAAGCGAATCGCGGTTGTCGCAGTGCTAATATAAAATTCCAGATAAACCACATTAAGAATATATTATTGAGTAAAATTTACGTCTATTTTATGTATTTGATCCAATTAATATCATTCGAGTATTAGTGAGTACTAATTAAGCCTCTTTTAATTTTCAGTTCAGTTAAGAACAGAAGTTAAAAACACGAAGGAAATATGTGGACTCATTGTCATGTACCTCAGTCAATGGAGCTCCTCAGAGTAGGCCGCCGAACTATTCTCACTTTGCCGGAAACGGAAACACACTGGTGAAACAGAGAATATGGCGAAATTCCCGTTCCGCCGCTCTCAGTCGCCCTTTATGCCTCGTGGCTTACGCTTGCCTAGCGCGCGCACCCCGGCCTCTTCACTTCAGCCATTTTTTTGTTTGTATCAAGATTTAGTCCCAGGCTTCCCTCCCCCCCCCCCAACTATCGTTCTACCGACGCTCGGTGAGTAATTTTTTTTCTAACTAAGGTAATGTCCCGTGTTTTTCTTTTGCGCTCTTACGAGGGGTGCCGGCTAATAAGTGTTAGATCAGGACGCCGCGTCCACTGAACACATCGTTAGAAAGCGCGGGGAGCCGCACGTCGATTTTCATCCGTGAACATTCGCGAATAACCGCGAACTTTGTCAGCAATTTACAAGCTACTACAACGTACGTCCAGGACTCAAAGATCCACGAAAATCTAGTCAGCATGCTCCGAGGCATGAAGATGGGGAGCGGTCGGGTCGCAGGTACCCCCGAGGTCCCGCCAACGTCGGCGTCCACTTAGGCGCCGAATACCACCATCAGCCACTGTCAGCGGGTTCTTCTACCAGCGGGACGCTGGACCGCAGCTTCCCGGATCTGAGAAGCCTCCATAAATACGTCCACACCTCCAACATCCGAGCGCGAAATAAGGTGGGACAACGGAAGGGGGCCCGGATTCCCGGAATTCGTCAGACATCCGTGAGCCGCGTCGACCCTGACGGCTTTCTTCCACCGCTGGAACTACCATTTTTCGCCACCCGCAAAAATGAGGGAGCGAAAGATGGTCGACATGGTGCCCAAGTAGGGACTACGGAAGAAAATATGGACCCTGGTACCTGGAAAATGTTCTGCACGATACGCCTCTAAACACGATTGAAGGATACAATCGTCGGTATGGCGCTCTAGCAGGGACTTCAATGGAAATATATGGAAGCAAATATAGCGGACAACCAGCGCCATAACATTCTGCACGAGCCGCCCTATCAGCTGACGGAAGAAAACAATCACCACCGGGGGCGTCTAACAGGGGATTGACGCCGACATGGATTTCACTGAGAGAGTGGGGCTGTGGAGATAGCCCCTCTCACATCGGGGACAGATACCTCCCCTGACGCCCGAGTATTATGGAAATCATCAAGAATATTAAGAAGAGAGGACGCAGTGGCCCCAAAACATATGGCCACATGCACAGCACGTGGTTATATGTCTTACCGACTCGACGGTCGTCGAGTCTGCCATCCACTATCTGGCCACGTAGGCCATGCTTTTGGCGACGGGCGAACTGGTGGTCCAGACGTCCGCGTTGTGGGTGGATACCGCCCGGCCGCCTTCAGATTTGACTTTCGCCGGCTGGAATCACGAGGACCTCCACGACTTCGTGGAAGATTTTGAGGACTACGCCGACATGGAGGCGAAGCGCGATAATGGGCCGAACATGCCACCCACACCATCCCAGACTGGGCGATGTTCAAGCAGTATTTTCTGGACGAACTTTTATCCGTTGAACGCCTCGCCGAAGAGGTTATATGGATACATCCAAGGGGAAATGCAAAGGGCCATCGCATTCATCGCGGGAAAGACACGCTTGTCCGACCACGTGGCACTAGTGACACCCGAATGGCAGTGAGTGGCACTGATACGCGGATAGCTTCTCCCGAACCTCCGCGACCAGATCCAGTGCACGGAATTCGCCACGACGCGGGAGTTGATCGACGTCGCGACGGACGTTGAGGAGGAAGTCATCGCCGGGGCATACCGCCCCCTATGAAGCATCGCCGCACGTAATACGGTCCGTAAAGAGGGACCGTATGAGGACGACGAGGACGACTGCGCGCCGGTCCTGCGACATGAGAATCCCCGTCGCCGCGCAAGAGCCGCGCGATACGAGGAAGAAAAGCCGCGACGAGGAGCGATGAGTCCAAGGAGCGGACTGCCGCCTCGCCGTCAACAAGGGCAAGGGCCAACGGAGCAACCTCCACTCCTCCAGCAGCGTTGTGAAGCGACGCTACGAACGATCACCACAGAGAGAACGGCAACCACAGCGCCAAGGACCGTCGCGCCAACAGTCGCCGTGACGGGACACTCGCGATGGAGATCGCTGCACGCCGAGAAAAAATTGGTGGAGTCGGGACAGCGCACAATGCTTCACCCACGAATAAAGAAGACGGCGCGCGAGGGAAATGAGAAGAGGTGCCGCTACAGAAGGACCGTCGGCGCCTAGGGGGAAGGCGCCAATCGGGCCTAGGCCAGGGGCAACCCTTGGAACCGTTGATTCTTTACGGAACTCCGCACATAGCGAGGAAAATATCCGTCACTGGAGGAGCCGCGGTGGCGGCGGTGCTCGATACCTCGAGCAAGACGGTTCCGTCGGACGTCGAAACATCCAACGCTGAAACGTCCACGGAAGAGGGCGCTGACTCGGAGAAGGTTAAGAATCTGGGCGTAGACATCGACCCGAAAAAGGGCGATGCCCGGAGCGACAACGCAACTCGGAATAATTTAATCACCGGAATATTAATGAATCATCCCGGAGTACTAATGAACTGGACTCCCGGAATATTAACAAATTACCTCCCCGGAGTATTTCCGGAATGGAATATCGGCATAATCCGGAATCGAATCATCGGAACATTACTGTAATGGCTCACCGGGATAACCCGAAATTAAATCACCGAAAGATTAATAGCGACCCGGAGTCGGTGGATGCCCCAGAAAATATCGACGGACCGGAAGAGGTTATTAACCGAGAAGTAAATGTATACACCGCATCGGAGCAGGTCAACAACCCGGTTGTTAACATTTATTCAGAATCGGAAAGCGAATCGGAGGAGAACAGCGGACTTCGAGGAACGAAACTGGATTTAAATATCAACACCGGATTAAACAGCGATAGCAACGAAGAGAAATCTATAGACGTCCTGGATTTAAACAATGACATACAGGAAAACGACGCTGGGAAAGCGTTTGAACTGGACCACGGAGAAGTTGTCGCTATTAGGGGAGACAGCGCACCCCGCATCTCACTTGAAATATAGGGGATGATAGTCAAAGCATTTGTGGGCACCGGCGCCGGTCGGCGTAAATCTGATCCGAAACCATCTCGTATAGGGACAGAAGTGGGAAACCGTTGGCAAGACATTGGACCTCGTCGCGCGGGAACTGTTACGCCAGCGAGGGGTGTCATGGACATGACACTGACCCTGTGCGGTGAGCTCGTCAACTTGCGCCTGTACTTAGTGGCCCACCTACTCGAAGACGTCATCCTTGGACAGCCGTTTCTACGAGAATAGGACGTCGTGATGGATTGGAAACGAAGAACTATCGCATTCGGTACTCGCAGGAGAAGAACGATATACTGGGATGATCCGAAGGTCCAGGTGAAACCCTCCCTCACACCGGACCAAATATACGAACATATCTGCGATAAAGTACCCACTGAATACCGGACCGAATACCTCAAAGAAATTCTGAAATTCTCCGATGTCTCCTCCGAAGAACCATTGCCAGCAAGCATCAGTACGCAGCATAGCATCGTTCTACGCGATACCGTGCCCATGCGGATCCCACCGTATCGGTGCAGTGAAGACAACAAACGCGTAATCAACACAACCTGCAGGAGATGCTGGAACAAGGAGTTATCCGTCGATCACGTTCCGACTATAACTTCCCGGTCGTGTTGGTAAAGAAAAAAGGCGACAAGGAGCTACGGTTCTGCGTAGATTACCGTCAAATAAACGCGAAAACGGAAGCCGAAGTTGGGACCATGGGATAATTTCTTCCGTAGACTTAACTGTTTTATGCACTGAAATATCCTTGATGAGGATATACATTAAGGAATCATCATTTTACGCAATGAATTTTTGTAAAATTGACAAAATGTGGTATAATCCAGTTCTATCGTCTGTGATAGGGATAGGTGATAGGAAGTAAAAACTTGTTGCTCAATTAATGGAAGTATTAGTATGAAAATTAGGTCTGAACCTGTTTGGTACGCTTTTAATTCAATAATTTCTAAATACTGTGCAATATTTGAATATTTGACAGCAAGGTGTAAACTATTTTTCACTAGATTTTGGGATATTTCTTATAGATATCAATAATCAATGAATGTATAATTTTTAAGCGTGCAAATGTTATGGCATTTAAAATATCGTTTAGATACATCCTGAAGGTACATGTAACTTTTTAAAAGTTTTTCACAAGCCCCAAAGAATTTCATTTTAGTTTCAACTAAAGCGATTTTTTTCAATTATTTTTTTCAATTTTGTTCATATCATCATTTTGTTCATATCATCATTGTTAGTCAATTTACAATTTTTGAATGGTTTCACTAAATATTTTGATAGCTTCGGTTGTTACCAATATTTGGCTTTTTATTAAATTTTCTATGTGGTGTTGGTCTTAATTTAATTTAGTGATGCTTTTTGTAAAATAATCACGTCAGAAACACCAAGATTTCCGGTGATTGATTTAAATATAATGCCTATTCCATCTATTACACCACTTTTAAAACGTTTAATTTCTACTAGAACTTCATTAAATTTTTCTTCCGAATCCGAAGTTTGTGTTAAAAGAGTAACATGTGTTTTAACTTCGGAATAAAATTTTTTCATAGTATGATAGCCGTTAATCTTTATGTTATTGAATCTAAAATCCGGTTATTATTGTTAAACACGTTTTTAATACTTATATTATTTTTGTGTACAAGTAGGGTCCATTTATCTTAAGAAATAACAATTCTCGTTTCAGCGGGGTAGTAGACTCATTATATTGTATTATTTACTTCAGAAATTTGGTACTGAGAAATCGCTGTTTCGATTAGCGTGAGGAACCTTTAAAGATATTAGTCTTCGGAAAAGGGTTTTAGTCTGTCGAAATTTTCTTTTATTTTTTGTCTGGTTGTTAAATTTAGAAGAATAGCTGAATTTGTATGTAGTTCTAAAATTTCGAAAGGACCATTGAATTTATTTCCTAGTTTATCTTTTTTCTGGAATTCTTTTAAATATACTTTATCGCCAACTTCGTAATTTTGTGGATTTTGTAAAACATTTTGGTCGAAATGAGTTTTTGATTTTTGTTTTTGAGCTTCCATTTTAGCTCGTTCTATTTTGTAATAATACGATATGCGGTTATTTAAATCTCATTAATTTTGTAACAAGGTCTTTTTGATTATAGAGAGTTTCTTGGGGTCTGGTGGACGTGTGTCCGAAAACAAGTTCATACGGTGTAAATTTGTGCGTTTTGTTAGCTGAGGTATTATAGCAAATTATTGCATATGTGAGTATATTAAATGGATGCTCATTGGGGTGTTCGGCTAGGTGTATTCTAATCATTTTAAGGAGGGTAGAGTGGAATCATTCTAGAGAACCTTTAGGCTGAAGATGTCCAACGCCTGAATATGTAAGTTTGAAGTCATAAAGGTTACATAGATCCTTAAGGATTACGTTATAGAATTCTCGACCGTAGTCGCAATGAATACGTAAGGGGGTATCATAATGTTGAAAGTAGACGTGGAGAGTATTTACGACGGTTTTTGCAGTTTTGTCATTGATAGAATAGGCTTCGGTAAATTTAGTGAGTCCATCTCGAATTGTTAATGCATTATTTCTTTCAGGAACTTCCAATATATCAATATTTATTCTTTGGAATGGGGTTTTGAGTGTTTCCGTAATTACAGGGAGCGTATCTAAATTTTTTCGACATGTTTTAGTATTTGGCATATTTGATACTTTTTTGTACAGTTTTCTTGTCTTTAGTTAATCTTTTCCAATTGTATCGTTCTCTAATTCATCTAATTGCTTTATTTAAACCACGGTGAATGTTGGTTTTACCTGTGTGGTTTAAATTTTAAATTTAATTTCTTTTTCTTCAAATATAAAAGATATAATTTCTAAGATAGGTAAATCGACATTAGTTTCAATGCAATAAGTTTCATTTTATTTAAATAAATCCTGACTTCTATAAATAAATGCAAACAATGATTCAATTACAGTATCGTGATCATAAGGAAGCGGGATTATGAGATAGCACCCTTTTCGAACTGTATTGCTAGAATATTGGTTTACTTTTAATATTTCAAAATTTGCATTTTCTTCAAAAATATCTTTAAATTTTTTTTTTTATTTAAAGTACCCCTTGCTGTAAAATATTCAAATATTGCACAGTATTTAGAAATTATTGAATTAAAAGCGTTCCAAACAGGTTCAGACCTAATTTTCATACTAATATTTCCATTAATTGAGCAACAAGTTTTTACTTCCTATCACCTATCCCTATCACAGACGATAGAACTGGATTATACCACATTTTGTCAATTTCACAAAAATTCATTGCGTGAAATGATGATTCCTTAATGTATATCCTCATCAAGGATTTCAGTGCATAAAACAGTTAAGCCTACGAAAGAAATTATCCAGGGTCCCAACTTCGGCTTCCGTTTTCGCGTTTATTTGACGGTAATCTACGCAGAACCGTAGCTCCTTGTCGCCCTTTTTCTTCACCAACACGACCGGGAAGTTATAGTCGGAACGTGATCGACGGATAACTCCATGTTCCAGCATCTCCTGCAGGTTGTGTTGATTACGCGTTTGTTGTCTTCACTGCACCGATACGGTGGGATCCGCATGGGCACGGTATCGCGTAGAACGATGCTATGCTGCGTAGATAGAACCATTGCTGGCAATGGTTCTTCGGAGGAGACATCGGAGAATTTCAGAATTTCTTCGAGGTATTCGGTCCGGTATTCGGTGGGTACTTTATCGCAGATATGTTCGAATATTTTCTCCAGTGTGAGGGCGGGTTTCACCTGGACCTTCGGATCATCCCAGTATATCGTTCTTCTCCTGCGAGTACCGAATGCGATAGTTCTTCGTTTCAAATCCATCACGACGTCCTACTCTCGTAGAAACGGCTGTCCAAGGATGACGTCTTCGAGTAGGTGGGCCACTGAGTACAGGCGCAAGTTGACAAACTCACTGCACAGGGTCAGTGTCATGTCCATGACACCCCTCGCTGGCATAAGAGTTCCCGCGCGACGAGTTCCAATGTCTTGCCGACGGTTTCCCACTTCTGTCCCTATACGAGATCGCTTCGGATCAGATTTACACCGACCGGCGCCGGTGCTCACAAATGCTTTGACTATCTTCCCCTATATTTCAAGTGAGATGCGGGGTGCGCTGTCTCCCCTAATAGCGACAACTTCTCCGTGGTCCAGTTCAAACGCTTTCCCAGCGTCGTTTTCCTGTATGTCATTGTTTAAATCCAGGACGTCTATAGATTTCTCTTCGTTGCTATCGCTGTTTAATCCGGTGTTGATATTTAAATCCACTTTCGTTCCTCGGTGTCTGCTGTTCTCCTCAGATTCGCTTTTCGATTCTGAATAAATGTTAACAACCGGATTGTGGACCTGCTCCGATGCGGTGTATACATTTACTTCTCGGTTAATAACCTCTTCCGGTCCGTCGATATTTTCTGGGGCATTCACCGACTCCGGGTCGCTATTAATCTTTCGGTGATTTAATTTCGGGTTATCCCGGTGATCCATTACAGTACATGTTCCGATGATTCGATTCCGGATTATGCCGATATTCCATTCCGGAAATACTCCGGGGAGGCAATTCGTTAATACTCCGGGAGTCCAGTTCATTAGTACTCCAGGATGATTCATTAATATTCCGGCGATTAAATTATTCCGAGTTGCGTTGTCGCTCCGGGCATCGCCCTCTTTCGGGTCGATGTCTATGCTCAGATTCTTAACCTTCTGCGAGTCAGCGCCCTCTTCCGTGGACGTTTCAGCGTTGGATGTTTCGACGTCCGATGGAACCGTCTTGCTCGAGGTATCGAGCACCGCCGCCACCGCGGCTCCTCCAGTGACGGATATTTTCCTCGCTATGTGCGGAGTTCCGTAAAGAATAAGCGGTTCCGAGGGTTGCTCCTGGCCTAGGCCCGATTGGCGCCTTCCCCCTAGGCGCCGACGGTCCTTCTGTAGCGGCACCTCTTTTCATTTCCCTCGCGCGCCGTCTTCTTTATTCGTGGGTGAAGCATTGTGCGCTGTCCCGACGCCAGGAATTTTCTCTCGGCGTGCAGCGATCTCCATCGCGGGTGTCCCGTCGCGGCGACTGTTGGCGCGACGGCCCTTGGCGCTGTGGTTGCCGTTCTCTCTGTGGTGATCGTTCGTAGCGTCGCTTCACAACGCTGCTGGAGGAGTGGAGGTTGTTCCGTTGGCCCTTGCCCTTGTTGACGGCGAGGCGGCAGTCCGCTCCTTGGACTCATCGCTCCTCGTCGCGGCTTTTCTTCCTGGTATCGCGCGGCTCTTGCGCGGCGACGGAGATTCTCATGTCGCAGGACCGGCGCGCAGTCGTCCTCGTCGTCCTCATACGGTCCCTCTTTACGGACCGTATTACGTGCGGCGATGCTTCATAGGGGGCGGTATGCCCCGGCGATGACTTCCTCCTCAACGTCCGTCGCGACGTCGATCAACTCCCGCGTCGTGGCGAATTCTGTGCACTGGATCTGGACGCGGAGGTTCGGGAGAAGCTATCCGCGTATCAGCGCCACTCACTGCCATTCGGGTGTCACTAGTGCCACGTGGTCGGACAAGCGTGTCTTTCCCGCGATGAATGCGATGGCCCTTTGCATTTCCCCTTGGATGTATCCATATAACCTCTTCGGCGAGGCGTTCAACGGATAAAAGTTCGTCCAGAAAATACTGCTTGAACATCGCCCAGTCTGGGATGGTGTGGGTGGCATGTTCGGCCCATTATCGCGCTTCGCCTCCATGTCGGCGTAGTCCTCAAAATCTTCTACGAAGTCGTGGGGGCCTCGTGATCCCGGCCGGCGAAAGTCAAATCTGGAGGCGGCCGGGCGGTATCCACCCACAACGCGGACGTCTGGACCACCAGTTCGCCCGTCGCCAAAAGCATGGCCTACGTGGCCAGATTGTGGATGGCGGACTCGACGACCGTCGAGTCGGTAAGACATATAGCCACGTGCTGTGCATATGGCCATATGTTTTGGGGCCACTGCGTCCTCTCTTCTTAATATTCTTGATGATTTCCATAATACTCGGGCGTCAGGGAAGGTATCTGTCCCCGATGTGAGAGGGGCTATCTCCACAGCCCCACTCTCTCAGTGAAATCCATGTCGGCGTCAATCCCCCGTTAGACGCCCCGGTGGTGATTGTTTTCTTCCGTCAGCTGATAGGGCGGCTCGTGCAGAATGTTATGGCGCTGGCTGTCCGCTATATTTGCTTCCATATATTTCCATTGAAGTCCCTGCTAGAGCGCCATACCGACGATTGTATCCTTCAATCGTGTTTAGAGGCGTATCGTGCAGAACATTTTCCAGGTACCAGGGTCCATATTTTCTTCCGTAGTCCCTACTTGGGCACCATGTCGACCATCCTTCGCTCCCTCATTTTTGCGGGTGGCGAAAAATGGTAGTTCCAGCGGTGGAAGAAAGCCGTCAGGTTCGACGCGGCTCACGGATGTCTGGCGAATTCCGGGAGTCCGGGCCCCCTTCCGTTGTCCCACCTTATTTCGCGCTCGGATGTTGGAGGTGTGTAAGAAAGGAGCTTCTCCTCGATGTATCTCCACCTTGACGCGGTGAGGGGGCTTGCGTGTCCTAATGATCCCGAGAGCTAAGTCGACGCTACTGGTAGTTACACTACTGTAACTACCAGAAGGGACACCCAAGTCGAACAGGTCAAGGGAGAAGGACCAGACCAAGAGAGATACCCGGTCCTCCAAGGATGGGGGTTGAGTCGTAGGCCAGCAACTTTACACTCATAAAACAACTAAAAACGCTAAAACACCCAGAAACATGCCTCGGAATTCGGACGGATCCAAAAATAGACGAAAACAGCAACGAAAATGGACATTGAATTTAGAAATATGGAACGTACAAGGAATAAGAAATAAACAACAAGAAATTATCCTAGAATGTATCCAGCGTAAATTAGATATAACAATCCTCTCAGAAACGAAAAAGAAAGGACAAGGAAGTGAAACAGTAAAAGACTTTATTCTTTTATATAGCGGAGTTGACGAAAATGAAAGAGCAAAGGCAGGAATTTCAATAATGATACACAAGAGACTTCAAAAATACATAAAATCTTGGGAAGCGATGAGCGAACGTATTATGAAATTGACGATTCAAATAAGAGGAAGAAATATGACGATCGTAGGAGTATATGCCCCTAATGACGATGCTACTTTCTAAGTAAAAGATGCCTTTGAAGAAGAACTAAGAAACATTATCGACCAAATACCGAATCATCATGAAATTATAATAGCATGAGACCTCAACGGAAGAGTAGGGAAACAAAATAATAATAAAGTGGTAGGAAGACATGGCAAAGAAACTATAAACGATAACGGACAAAGATTAATCAATATCTGTGACCAATATGACCTAAAGATAACGAACACATTTTACGCACATAAAGACATACATAAGTACACGTGGTACCAGCACACAAGGGGACTTAAATCGATTATCGATTACCTCATTACTAGACAGCAACCAGGTATTAAAGTACAAGATGTGAAAGTAAACAGGGGAGCAGACTGTGGATCCGACCACTGCTTAATGGTAGCGAAAATATATGTACTATACATCGCAACTAGTACTCTGAAGAAAATAACATCCAAGGAAAATCATATAAATATTATGAAATATTACCTCGAAAGCCTACAACACGATAGTACAAAATACCTATTCTGCAAAAGATTAGACGAGAAATAATTAACACAAATTGAAAGAACAACGGAAGAAGAATACCACCATATTAAATCCTGTATAACTGAGGCAGCCCAGGAATCTCTCGGAATGCAGAATAACAAAAACAAACCATACTGGTGGGCCGAGGATATAGAGAAACAAATTAAGGAGAAAAAACAAATATACGAAAGAGTCCTACAGAAGAAGGATGCAGAAACAAGAGAAGAATATAAGCAAACAAACAGAAAAGTAAATGCAGAAGTATTAAAGAAGAAGAACCAATCTTGGATTAAAAGATGCGATTACATAGATCAACAGATAGGAGGTACACGAAGTTCAGAAGCCTGGAAGATAATAAAATCAATGAGAACAAATAACAAACAAGAAACTAGTCTAAACGGTATAATAAATTCAGAGTGGACACAACATTTTAAACACCTGTTAGAAGAGCAGAGACCGCAATATATGAGAGAAGATCAAGAACCACTCAATGCTGATCACATACATCTCGAGATATCGCAAGTACAAGAGGCGATAAAATCCACAAAAATAAGAAAATCATCCGGACCTGGCGGAATATATCCTGAACTTATAAGATACGGATCATTGAAACTAACACAAATGCTGAAAAATCTATAAGAAAGGTGCTTAAATGGTGAGGAAACCCAAAAGGAATGGAGAACTTCCTATATAACACCTATATATAAGAAGGGGCCTAAAGATGATCCGAAAAATTACAGAGGTATAGCGGTGCTACCAACAATAGGAAGGATATATTCACGAATTCTTAAGAACTTGATAGAAGAAGACATAAAAGATAAACAACCGGAAGAGCAGTCAGGATTTAGAGCGGGCAGATCGACAATTGATAACCTTTTCACACTGAAACTTGCCATGGAAAAGCGTACCCAACATAACAGAGAAACACATATAGCCCTAATAGAGAAAGCCTATGACAGTGTCCCCATATCACAACTATGGACAGAAATGCGAAACCTGGAAACCAATCTTTAATCAAAGCTACACAACTCTATTATAAAGATAATTGTGCCCCAATAAAAACTGGGAATAATAGGCATACAGAATATTTCCGAACATTGAAAGGCTTAAGACAAGGATGTTGTCTGTCTCCCACTCTATTTAAAGTATATCTTGACAGATCCATACTGTGGGAGCATTAAACTCAATATTGTGGGAAAAGAATATAAGGAAAAACACCAAGCTACGCATCTACAAAAGCATCGTACAAAGCGTAATTATGTATGGAGCGGAAGTGTGGGATTTAAATAAAGCAAACAAAAGAAGAATTTTGGCCACAGAAATGGACTATCTAAGAAGAAGTTATAGGATATCCAGAACAGAAAGAATTAGAAATGAAATAATTAGGCAGAATATTGGCATTGAAAAAGATATTAGAGATGAGGTTGAAAAGAAACAATTGGTATGGTTCGGACATACAAAAAGAATGGGGCAACATAGGTGGCCAAGAAAAATACGAGTGTGGACTCCGTCAGAAAAAAGAAAGAGGGGAAGACCTAGAAGGAGCTGGAGAAATGACGTAGATGACGCAATGAGATCAAGAAACTTAACCGAGGAAATGAGTCATGAAAGAAAGAAAAGAAAGAAAGGAGCTAATTAAGTGCCTCACAGATTCTATCAGCCTGCGGGTATGAAAGCTATTCGAAAGCGAGGTACTGGGGGGATCGAATACCATCCCAATTCCTGCGGCATTTGCGAGGCCTCGCTAGCAATGTCCCAGACGACTTGCCTCAAACGTTGTACATTAATTTCCTACCGTTGACAATGCAACGTGTGTCAGTCTCATTAATGGGACAATCCGTGACGTCATTGGCGGAGATAACTGTAGTGTACATGTAGTAACATGTGGCGGAGTATACGAGATTGGCCCGATAAGAAGTCGAGTAGCGCAAGTGTCGGAAAGAAGCGAATCAACGTCCCAAGAAGGGCAGACGCTACCAGCAACACCTGCAAGCATCAACATCGTTTCCCTACTAAAGGAAATCAAGGTTGCGATTCGGGAAATTTCTTTGAACAATAAACCACGACAGCAGTAACCGCGAAACAGAAATTACTCTCGATATCGGAATAACAGATTTCGTAACCGTACGAACAGTAGTGACCGAGGCGAAATATGTTGGTACCACTGTCGGTTCGGTGGCAATGCTACAAAGTGCCGCGCGCGCTGCGATTTTTCGCAGGGAAACGAACAGATCCGTCGTTGATAACGGCGATCGACGACCGACCCTTAGCACGCCGAATTTTCGTCACCGACGCTAAGACGAAAATTTCTTTTTTAGTGGATACCGGCACGCACCTATGCGTGTACCCTCGTGTGCGTGTTAACGGACAGACGCGAAAGTGCAAATATACGCTATATGCTGCTAACGGAACTCAAACTGCGATGTACGGCTAAGTGACTTTGGACTTAGATTTTAAGCTTCGCCGTAGTTTCAAGTGGAATTTTGTTATCGCAGACGTAGATAGACCTTTTATTGACGTGGATTTCTTAGCATTTTACGACCGGCTAGTCGACGCCCGATCGCAACGTCTTGTTGATAGGACCACTTTGCTAGCAGCAATGGGAAAACGTGCTGCAGAGGAAATCTCATCAATTAAAACGGTGCTAACAAACTCAGAATACAACCAATCACGAAGCTAGTATCCCGACATCACTAGACCACCAGTAAACAATTATGCGAGCATCAAACATGACGTTGTGCATCACATCTCTACAACTCTTGGATCTCCCAAATTCTGCTATCCCCGACGACCCGCTCCGATCGGTTGAAAGCTGCTAAAACGGAATTCGAACTAATGTTGCAAGAGGGCATAGTTCGATCATCGAGAAGTCCGTGGACATCTACTTTGCACCTGGTTCTGAAGAAAAACAACGAGTGGCGACCCTGTGGAGACTATCGAGCCCTCAACGCGCGGACTACGCCGGACCCCGTCCCACACATAGAGGATTTCGCCCAGCTCTTCACGGTAAGACAACTTTTTCTACTATTTGGTGCATGCGTATCATCAGATACCGGTAGTCTCGGAAGATATGGAAAAAACTGCTATCACGACACCATTTGGACTATTCTAATTTGCACTAATGCCGTTTGGATTGCGTAACGCTGCACAAACATTCCAGAGGTTCATTCACCACGTACTCCGAGAACTGTACGCGTACATCGATGACGTATTGGTGGCATCGGGAGACGAGGTAGAGCACCGCCAACACCTGAATATACTTTTCGACCGTTTTCGCGAGTACGGTTTCACGGTAAACCCGTCAAATTCAGTGCGCGGGAAGTTAAATTTATCGGCTACAACGTCGACCACAATAGGATGAGACCACTGTCAGAACGCGTGCAGCCAGTAAACGATTTCCCAAGGCCTACATCTGTGCAACAACTACGACGATTTCTAGGTATGATAAACTTCTATCGCCGTTTCATACCTCGTGCGGCAGAACTCAAACGATCTCTCAACGAGCTATTGAAGGACCCGAAGATGAAGAATATAAAGCCAGTGGATTGGACCGAAGAAGCACAGAACGCTTTCGACGACATCAAACGCGGCTTCGCAGAATACGTCACAATGTTAGCCCATCCGATTCCTGGAGCTACGATGTCTGACGGTTGACGTCTCCCATTACACTATAGGCACGACCCTCCAGCAGCATATCAACGACACTCGACAACCGACAACGCGTTTTTCACGAAAACCCTCCTATCGGCTCAGCGTAAATACAGTGCTTATAACCGTGAAATTTTCGCAATTTATGCGGCCGTGAAACATTTCCACTACGCGCTAGAACAACAATTTGTCATATTCACAGATTATAAACCTCTTACTTTTGCCTTCCGACAAAAGCCAGAAAAGTATTCTCCGTGATAGTTTAGATATCTGGATTATATCAGACAATTTTCTACGGGCATACGACATGTCGCGGTTGCGGACAATGGAGTGGCCGACACGCTGTTGCGAGTGGAAGCATGTTGCAAGTTGTAGACTACCGCACGTTAGCGGGAGCGTAAAAGAATGATAGATCGACGTATTCCTTAATAGTGTAGATATAAGTGGAAAATACCGAGGGTTGAAGTAGTTGTAAATACAATAGAATACGTTCGTTATGCGAAACACAACGGAAGCATTACTGCAGGGAAAGCTTTGTAAAGCTACGGAGAGTCTGAACTGTCGCTGAAATTTCTCTGGATTTAAATACCTATTACGTCACTATTTAACTAAACACTACAATACGGGTAAGTTATTGAATAGGTAGGGTATCCACCTATTCAAAAATATCTCCTTCGTCAGTTCTACTTGACGTATTCGAACAGATATTTAATGTAGCATCTTTGTATCTGTATCTATAGAAAACCTTTAACACTCACAGAAAATATTCATGACATCACAGTTAATATTGATATAGATGAAGATTAGGTACCAACTTTCCTGAATAAGACCGAGTTCAATTTTTATTAGCGCATATTAATCAGAGTGAGGGGGATGATACTATGAAGGAGCGGATCGTAGGATTTCAGAACATAGAAGAATATAGGCAACGTTCTTCTTCTTCATGGCAATGCTCGATCCTATAAAGCTCGTATTGTGTAAGTGTCCGAGTAAGTGCTGCATTTTTATTTTACACCAACCTCCTCAAACTCCAGATACTAGTTCCCTAAATCATAACTATTTCCATAGTTTAATATGCACATTCAGTGACAATTATTTGTTGAACTATCTAGGTATCTGAGCCACAGAAGTTCAAACTTAAGATGGAATTGATCATGACACATTTCAAGGGTTGCTACATTAAATTAATGACTATTTATGTCATATTTAGTTAACACATTCATAAGGAATTTTATATTGTGTATATTAGAATCATTTCTAAATCTTGTGAAAATCAAATTTATATATTCTAATTAGTAATTTATTTATAAAAAATAGGAAGATATTTAAAAATACGCAAATTTTTCTACTTAAAAAAGCACTTTACACGTTATTATTACCTGACGTAGATTATCCTCTTCCTTCCTAGATTTTCAATAAAATTTTAATTACCGTATATGAGGAAACCCATATAGCGTGACGCTAATAAAACCCCGTTTTATATTAAAATGTCGCCGGTCTATCAATTAATTAGTAATTACGAAAACAGGGTCATAAGCTGAGGTAAATTTATTCTAAAGTGTCTAAAGATATAAAAAACTCATGTATCATATTTATCAGATGGGAATATAAACACGAAATGCGTATAGCGTAGTTGAACGATAGGGAAAACATCAACAACTCATATTAAAACTTGCATTAAAACCGTTTATTTAATGGTAACACGAATCACGAATTTTACCTGTTTAATAATATGTTCTGGTGTTTGCACTCTGTTGTTAAATAATTATTTATATACAACACATTTTAGAAATTTCAATCGAAATAAACATTAATGCTCTAATTTATTGTCATTTTCGATACTTTCCTTTTCTTTTTAATGTAGTAATAAATATACCAGTTCTCCTCAGTCGAGGAGTGAATTTATCTATTCTTATAAACTAATAGTTATATTTACAATAATATATCAAGTTTACATAATCCGAGATATGTCAATATATTTCGTAAATATTGCGATGGGCGTTCAACGCGGAACTATAAAAGTGCAGCAGTCTTCTTCAAGGCTACTACATGGATTGGCGACCAATCGTATTATCCTATAGAGGTGGCTGCTACAATATCATTCGTATGATCTGGGGTGGTGGACTCGGTTGATATGTCATTGATATGATTTGATATGTCATTGTATTCTTAGATTCAAAATCCTAGCTAAGGGGGGTTGGCATCTCTCCCTGATCATATGAGCGTATTTGTCCTTGTGCGTATTATGTATGGGCGTATTATGTCTAAACAAAGCAAACATATAACATTTTCATTTTAAATATAACCATTTATGGAAGGTTCCTAGATTACCTGGCTTATCTATCTATACATAGATATTAACTAAAACATTACTTCCTGAATAATGGAGAATGAATAATAAATATTAAATAATAAGTTACGAGTTGATTCCAATAAACTTACAGTGCAATGGTCAGGAAAATGTATGAAACAATGTCATGTACTACATACAACCGCTAGTTTACTCGTGTAGGACCAGGAAATACGCAGGTGCCCTATGAGGATTGTATTCGGAGTGAACTGCATTTGATAGTGGGGCCTGTTTAACGTTTCAGTTCCAATTTTGAAGCCATTTTCAAAAACTGGGTACGAAAACTGAATTTTATAATAAGCATTTAACTTGCCGCCGGGGTCTTAATCTGTTTACTCCTCCGGATTCGTTACTGGGTCTTGTCAATATCTTAACCTGCCTACTTCTTGTTACGAACTTCGGTTAGAACTAAGCTTAATCACTCATCATTAGCGAGAGTGAGAATAAAACACATTTTGACACTAATATTGTTCTCAATGTTGTGGAAGAACTTAATGTAATTAGGTGGAATTTTGTCGTCAATCTCCCGCTCCCTCATTTCCGCGGGCGGCGGAAATTGGTAGTACCAGCACAGGTTGAGTGTTGTGCGAGTCGGCGCGGCCGGCTCGAATCGCCATTCTCGATCTCCTGGACACCGCGGCCTCGTCGTCGATGATCTCGCGGCTAGGCGCCACCCCACTTCGCGCTCCTGCACTGGGGGTGGATGCGCCTCTCCGCGGAACGTTGATCGAGGCCTCCCGTATCCTCGATGCGGTCGTTCGCAACCTCGCTGGCTGGTTATTCCCTCGTTGAGGTTGGGTGTCGAGGTCGACACCGGCGTGTGTCGAGCGTCGGGGGCTCCTAAAACCCGACCGCTCCTTGTCTTCATGGCTTCGGCGAAGTAGTGTTCCCGCTGGTTATCCATACAGCGTTAGCCTCGCCTGGGGCTACTCGATGTGGACGATGAACCTGGGGGACGTACGAAATACGCGGCTGGCGCAGATGGCTTCTGAACGTAGTGCCGCTTCCCGCGCTTTCCCACAATGGCTTCAGAGGATCCGGCCTCCCGACCTAATACCTGTTAGCCGGCGCCCCTCGGAAGAGGTATCCACTTCAAGTACGAACAGTGTTTCGTTTCACATCCAAGAAGCAGAGATCCCAACGGTACGGCACGCCTAGACTAGCGGTAGGTGGTCACCAGGGGTCGTAACCCCTGTATGTAGGTGCTAGGGGACTTAGTGCAATGTCGCACCTAGTTGCAGGGCTTCTTCCCAGTTCTGACCCTGGAATAAAATTACACACGGGTTATATAAAGCTCTAGACAGAAATAACACACCAAGTAAATTGGCGATGGCACAGCTAGGCGATACATTCTAGCTCGTTCCTGGCACTTAAACACTGGCGTAGATAGCTAGATAACGGCTGCAGCTGCTCCTTGGCGACGATGGCGTGGCCTCGACCACGTGGCGATCATGCAATCCCAAGATGGCGTCACCCCGGCGTCTGATGACCCTCGGGGACGATGAAATGCTTGATTAAATAACTCAATTGGATATTCTGCGAAGACTTTATCAAATCGGTGGATTGATACGCAGTGGAGGACCGCTACCAATCGTGATAGACGCCCACGTGGCGTGGGTCGGCGGCACTAAAATGGCGCGGCCAAGTGGCGATTGTGATCGTCGACGATAAATGCGTCGAGTGCGACGACTTTTTGTTGATTTTTTTTGTCGTGGTTAATAATCTCTGTGTGAAGCACAGTTCACCAGAAATTTCGCTGCAGAATCTAGTCGAAGACTGGAGTAAACGATAAGACCGGCGACGCGCGTAAGCTAGGCGAAGTGTAGGACACGAAGCGAAGCGAACGACTGAGAAAGAGGCAGGTCAGAGAGTGCCTGTATCGATGCGCTCCAAAATGGACGCGCAGAGCGGGGACCCAATCGCGTAACGGATCGAGGTTACTCAACTCATTTTCAGAGAGAGGCACATGACAACTTATATCAATTAGTAGATAAAAATGTGGACTTTAATTGTGTGAAATAGTTCTGTGTATTTCATAAATAAACTAACATAGTTTAGTTACTATTAGAAAACATCGCTTTAACTTTTTTGTGTTGAAATTTTTCCATCACATCATCACAAAACTTATCAGTAGTAATGAGGAAAACTGGTAGCAAAAAAATAGTACCTATTATTTGTACGAACTACAGTACAAGATCAGTTTATATATGAGACATGTACAGTATATTAAAACGGAATATACCCTATGCAGAGTAATTAAATATCTTACAAAGGAAGTCATTCGTGCTATACTTGTGATTTTTGCAACAATTTTATGTGTAGAATGTTTTAAACTAACTTTATCTGAATTTTATGTCATTATAAAATAGTATACTAAACGAGAAATATAATCCCTTGAATAGGCTGCAAACAGCATACTTAAAGATGGATATAATACTGAACGTCCTAAACCTAGTTTAAACCATGCTAGTAATTTGGTCAAGTGGCAAGTAACTTAGTAACTAAACATCTACGAACTGACCAAAAAGCGTTCGCACTACAGTCGTGTACAGTACATTAGTAAGTAGTATATTGTAAGATGAACAGGCAACGCAACAATATAAATAAGTTAATAAAGCTTATTGTAATGGTTATTTTAGAATAAGTGGGAAAGAAAATGGATTCAGGGAAGAGATGAATTAGGAGCTAGTAATTCTGTTTTCAAAGAAATAACATTAGAAATCCTAAAAAATACTTCTGAACTTTGAGAATGACCGAAAATATTTTTAATGTTTCGTAGGGATCCATATAATAAACTGAACCAGTTTACTGAAGGAATGTAAACTGTGTCAGTCCTGGCGCGGGAATTTCCTAACTCCTGCGAGTAGGTCGATCTGAAAAGAAATCGAAAAAGAAGAATAAAAAAAAAACAATATAGAATATTTTATATACCTAGTTGTAAAAACTACTTATATGAATAAAAAAGTCAACACTAACCTGATATTTTTATCTTCAATTTAATCTCCTCATCAAATCTAAATATGTTCATTACATTTCTGAAATCAACATACGTAGATTGCTTGATATATTTGTTTTATAAAGCGGGAAGTTAACGTTCCAGAGGCACTGATGTAAATATATCGAAATAAGTTGTATTTTCGCTCCAACAAACAACATTTTCGCGGCAGCTAATGAACTCGATTGAAATCAACAGATTCGTACTTGTTTAGTTCGCACGATAGAGTGATGCGTGATGGGGGCCTTCCTCGCCCGAAAATATAGACTAGAATGGATCGACTCTAATAAATCACTTACTAAACTACAAGACTAAAATTTTGTCGTTCAGATACGTTTAGTTACTAAATTACTCGCCACTCGACTAAATTATTAGCATAGTCCGAACTAGGCTTAAAGCCTAGTTCGGACTATGTCACTACTTTGTGTGGCTCTGATTCACACAGGAGGTGCACTGCTGATACCAGCAATCACTCCTCACGTCCATTTGGTTAGTGATTACTGGGCGGAGTCGTATGCCCTGAGTAGATGTAACAAACCGAGAATTAGGGCCTTCTGTACTCGGCCAGCAAGGATTTCTATCGAATTTCGGCATGCTGATATGATCTTTAGTTTCGGAAGCAGTGTATATCCTGCTCCACCGATGGCTTACATAATCAGTACTTTAAGTTTAACAGAATTATCTGGTGTCTCGCCTATCTCATACGAGTGCTTTACACGCGGGCTTAAATACAAATGCTCCTATCCCTGCATGCTCGTAATCTTGGACGATGCAGAGAAGGGGATCCGAACTCCTGATGACAACAGGCTCTATCCAGAACCATTCTGTTCTGTGACACTCCAAACTGAAGAGTTCATGGCTTCCCCGATGTCATGGGAGGTATAATCGTGGAACGGACGATATGGGATGCAGACTCCTACTGAGATGTATTCTTTTTTGGGTTACTGCGTTGAGTTGTTTCAGCTCATACTAGCATTTTTTAACAATGTTTTAATATAAATATTGATAAAAAGGGTTTGAAACTATTAACTAGTCTGTAGCAATTATTCATTATGCTATCAGTTATATCCAATTCCGTAGAAGATTTTGACTATTGGCATGAAGTAAATAGAATTAATGTACAACATGTAGCAAGCTGCGCAAAACGAGGGATGTTATCTTTTAGAATGCAATACTGACATAAAAAAGTCTGGGTATAAAGTGGCTACGGGATTTAGTGCTGCAAGAGGTTATGTTCCTGCTGTAAGAATTTTACAGAGTGAATCGAGCCTTCACCAAACTAGAATATATATTTTTTAAGAGAGAAGATTTCACGAGTCGGAGCGTGGAATGTCAGAAGCATGAGACAGGCAGGGAAGCTAGAAAATCTGAAGATAGAAATGGATAGGTTAGGATTAGATATAGTAGGTATAAGTGAGATGCGCTGGCCGGAAGTAGGAGATTTTTGGAGCGGTGACTATAGGGTAATACACACAGGATCGGTAAATGGAAACGCGGGAGTAGGGATCGTTATGTGGAAGAACGCAGGACAGTGTGTAGATAGCTACCTACAATACAGCGAGAGAGTAATGATGGTTAGGTTAGATTCGAAGCCAGTGGAAACAGTAATAGTGCAAGTATACATGCCTACTTCTAACCACAGCGAGGAAGAGTTAGACGCCGTTTATTCGAACATAGAGCAGGTAATAGGATTTGTGAAGGGTCATGAAAATTTAATAATAGTAGGAGATTTTAACGCAGTCGTAGGTGAGGGGAAAGAAGGAGAATTTGTAGGGCCTTATGGATTAGGAAACAGAAACGAGAGAGGTAGCAGACTGATAGAATTCTGTGAGAAGCACAAGATGGTAGTCGCGAACACATTGTTCAAGAATCACGTTAGGAGGCGGTACACATGGAAAATGCCAGGAGGGATAGACAGGTATCAGATAGACTACATTCTGGTTAGGAAGAGATTTAGAAATCAAGTAAAAGACTGTAAGAGTTATCCAGGAGCAGATGTAGACAGCGATCACAACTTGGTAGTCATGAAAGCTAGATTAAAGTTCAAAAATCTGAAAACCCGGAAGGATAAGAAACGTATAAATGTAGACATATTGAGGGATCAGAATATGAAAGATAAGTTCCAGGAGAAAACAGATCAATTAATAAATAAAACGAGTAAGGACGAAATCAAGAACGCAGAAACTGAGTGGGAGGGTATCAAGAATAGTCTAGCTTCCGCGGCTACGGACGTTTTAGGACACGATAAAAGGGAAGCTAGGAAGCCCTGGATAACGGACGAAATCTTAAACTTAATGCAAAAGAGACGAGGCTACAAAAACAGACGAGACGAAGAAGGACTGAAAACGTATAAGGCAATAAAGTGGGAAATCATTAGAAAATGTAGAAAAGCGAAAGAACAATGGATAGAGGAGAAATGCAAAGAAGTAGAAGATAAGTTGCAAGTAGGTAAGACCGATGAGGCTTACAAAATAATTAAGAGGAACTTCAGGGATGTAGGAACAATAAGTAGAAATGTTAGGAGTCAATCGGGAGACATACTGATAGGAAGAGAGGAGAAAGCGGATAGATGGAAGCAGTACTTAGGAAATTTATACGAGGGTCAGGAATTAGGAGAGATATTAGAGGAAGAATCTAGCATCGATAGGGAAGATGTAGGAAAACCTATATTGAGAGAGGAATTTGAAATAGCACTAAGGGGGCTAAAGAATAATAGAGCGCCGGGTGTAGTTAAAATACAGGCGGAAATTTTGAAATGTGCGGGACAGAAAGTAGTAAATAGGATGTTTGAACTGGTAAAATACATATACGAAACGGGCGAGATGCCGGAGGATTATAAGAGGAACATTATCGTTACTATACCGAAAAAGAGAGGAGCCGACAAATGCGAGAACTTTAGAACGATTAGCCTAACTTCCCATGCGTCAAAAATCTTAACTAGAATAGTGCAGAAGAGGATGGAAAATAGAGCGGAGGAAATACTAGGAGAAGACCAATTCGGGTTTAGGCGAAATAGGGGAACTCGCGAAGCTATTCTGGCGCTAAGAGTAATGTTAGAGAAAACAATAGAAAAAGGAAAGAACGCTTATATAGGATTTGTAGATTTAGAAAAAGCTTTTGATAACGTAAGATGGGAAAAAATGTTCGAGATACTAAAGAGCGCGGGAATGAAGTATAGAGATAGGAGAGTAGTACACAATCTATACATAGAGCAAACTGCTGTTATAGAAGTAGAAGGGGAAGAAAGGGAAGTAGGTATTAGGAAAGGAGTAAGACAAGGATGCGTACATCCTTGTCTTACTCCTTTAGTGCTATCACCACTAATTTTTAATCTGTACATCGAAGAGGCGATTAATGTGGTAAAAGATAGAGTAGATTTCGGGATTAAAGTACAGGGACAGAAACTAAAAATGCTGAGATTCGCGGATGATATAGCAGTATTAGCATCTAGTAAGGAGGAACTAGAATCAGCATTGAACGAAATGGAGGCAGTGTTGACAGAGGAATACGGAATGAGGGTGAATAAAAACAAAACTAAAGTGTTAGTGTGCAGAGGGCGCGAGAGCAGAGCAAAAACGAAAGTACAAATTAATAATGAAAGATTGGAGGAAGTTAAAGACTTCACTTATTTAGGAAGTAAAATAAACTGGGATGGAAGAAGCGATAAAGACATAAAACAAAGAATAGCGCAGGGTCGAGTAGCTTTTAACAAAAAGAAAGCACTTTTATGCTCGGGGGTAATAAACTTAGAAACAAGGAAGAGATTTTTGAAAACATATGTATGGAGCACGGCACTTTACGGCTGCGAAACCTGGACGGTAGGGGAAGCAAGTAGGAAGAAATTAGAAGCTTTTGAGATGTGGTGTTACCGAAGAATGATGAAAATACCATGGACTGATAGGGTTAGAAACGAAGAAGTATTGGAGAAAGTCGGCGAGAAAAGGAGTATGTGGAAAAACTTAAAGAAGAGAAGAGATAGAATGGTAGGCCACTTGCTGAGACATGGGGGAATAGTCCGCGATATTTTGGAGGCAGAAATAGGAGTGAAGAAAGGCAGAGGTAGGCCTAGATTAGACTACTGCTCGCAAATAGTAAGGGATGTAGGTTGTAGCACAATTAGCGAAATGCGTAGGTTAGCACAAGATAGGAGAAGCTGGAGGTTAGCGTCCAACCAGTCTTAGGACTGATGACCTAATGATGATGAAGAGAGAAGATTGTGATGACTATTATTTATCTAAATAAATTTGTTGTTGATTACTTCGAAGTGAAATAATAGTCTGAAGAAATAGAAGTTCTCTCAATGTGTTGTAATATCATTACAAACTATTGGAATCAATTTGTTGAAAATGAGCAACGGCCTTTATACATTCTATTTATCTAACAATACTGTTCGCGAGCTCCACTACACCGATAAAATTATATGATCGTATATGAATTTACTAAATAATTTAAGTTTGAACATTCTTATAATCACATTTTAAATGTAACTAATAATATTTGAAATGAATTTAATTATGAATTATAACCTTATTCTGTTATGTTATATTTATGTCACTTATGTCCATGTAATATTCAATCATACTGTATACGAGAATGTTTGTCTCATAATACATATAGGATTTTTAATGATTTAGATAGACAAATGTATCTACTGAAAGCATAAATAAGATATATATATATATATATATATATATATATATATATATATATATATATATATATATATATATATATATATGTTGAGAACAATGCAATCAACCATACAGGGAAACAAACCACCCTCTATATAAGTTAACAGCGTGCCTAATGGCAGCATTTTCTGTACAGTAGAATAAGTTTGTAATTTAGTGTACATATTCTCAATAAATCAGTAAAATAGTGACCGGTGTAGTGAATCGCAACTCCTAATCCAAAGAAACAACAAGAATAATACAAAATAAAAAACTGCAGTCTACAATTTAAAATACTTCAAAAATACAAATAATTAATATTGAATATACAAAAGAAAGCTTCGCTAACATTTTTGGTCCTTAACGATGCGGATATGCTAACATTTTTGGTCCTTAACGATTCGGATGCACTAACATTTTTGGTCCTTAACGATCCCGACATTTTCGGTTTTTCTCGATTCGGATGTGCAACATTTTTGGTTCTTTTCACGAGTGTGCAACCACCGTCCTCAGGATTTAAGATTGCGCGTTAAAAAAGTGTTATAAAAGGAAAACTTTTATGCAACAATTTGATAAAAACATTCAAATACAATACAGTTAGAAACTGGTCATAAAATAATTAAGTGTTACAAAAAATAAACAACGGTGTAAAATTAAAAATTAAATAAAATAAAGGAATTAAAAAGTGACTAATAAAAAACGGTTCGCCGCCATATTATGTGAATAACTCCAACAAGTGGTCAGCAACAAGACATTCAAATACGCAGGTCTAAAAATGAAGTCACAGGGTTGGTAAATTCTGATGGTAATGCAGATTTCTGACATTTAAGTTGACGGATCGAGGGACCGCTGAGAAAAAGGCATCACCTACTTCCTGCATAGGGTATCTTGCAGTTGGCCAGGTCAAAGTTCCTACGCATTGGCAGAGATGGCATCTATGAACTTAGAAGTCACGTATTCCGAACGTAAACTATACATCGATGTAACCTGTTCAGATATGTATAAATTGCATGATAATAGCATGCAGGCCAATGTTAAGTAGAAAATAAAAGAGTTGTTTTATATAGTCAAATGTAATCAAATTAAGAATAATAATTATAATTAATTACTTGTTATGTATGTAAAATAATCTTTATAGAAAATAGTCTCAGTCAAACCCTTAATTGGTCCTTTAAAACTGCAATTGATCCATTGTTGTCAATTTGGATAAAATATTTTTGCTTTAAAGAATAGTAAATAAATAAATACTAAATTTATTAAAAAATAAATAAATTTATAAATAAAAATGGCTGAGCTAAAAAGATAAAACAATAAATAAAACAATATACAGACCTTTAATTTTAATGAGCAGACCTTATTCAGCCTCTCCACCCCGAAATTAAGTAGATATTGAGAATTAGAACAGGATACTCAGGAAACGGCTCAATTAGATTTACAAAAAGTTAAAAATCTTTCTGAATTCGTTGCCTATTTTGATGGCGATGAATTAATGCTACAAAATTTCTTCAACGCAGTTGATAACATTTTAGAAGCAAACCCGACTACTGACCCATTTCATATAAAGATTTTGCTGTTAACAAGATTTTGCTTATTTTTAACGCAGTTAAAAATAAGATCTTTCTAGTCTACTTTCGAGCCGTCCTGATATCACGAACTGGATTCAAATCAGAGCGCTATTTATTCAAGACTTCAATGATAATCGTAATATTTTAACCTTAGAACAAGAAATGCAATATATACGGTATAATCTGAAAGAAACTCTTTTAAATTTAGGGAATAGATTAATTGAATTAAAATCTAAATTAATAACAAAAATTCAACTTTCAAACTTGTCCGCTGAAAAAAAAAACTGGCCATATTTGCCTTTATGAAAGACAAATATTTAATAGAAACAAAGTGAATTTACCCCCAAATTACGAAACTATTTTACGAAATAACCCTACTATTTTAACACTAGAAAATGCTATCGCTTTTAATGATGGGCAAGTGAAATAAGATGAATAAAGGATTGTCTTTAGGAATTCAACAACGCCCTTTTCAGAAACCTCAAGCTAGCCAAAAAAATTTTCAAAATTTTCGACTGAATTTCAATCAAAATTTCAACACGAATAATAACCAATTTAAACCAAGGCAATTCCCCTCACAGCCAATACATGTTCCAGACCAATCAATCAACATTTCCCTAATAATCCTCAAGCCTTTGGCAAGCCCGAAACCACTAACAGATCTACACAAGAATCGTATAGAACCACACCTATATCAGGCATATCCACAATTAACCGCCCACAACAACGTTATAGTAACACAGTCACGCGTTACACACCAAGCGACCCCGTGAAGTAACTAAGCTTCACTAAAATACATTTCTGAAGAATTATGCCATCACGAAGACGAACCAACAGTAGACGTACTCCTGTATTATGAAGAAAGCAACTAAACTAATATCAATGAAGACGTCGATTATGAAACCTGTTACGAGGAATGGAACTTTCAAGAAACACCTGAAGACCAAGTAAATTGCAAAGACCTAAATTCTCAGAATATAACCAGTACACCGGACCAGACGTAGATCATAACGCCATATTCGCCGCCTCCCTTGCTTACATCCAAATTCACGACCTTCCAATGAAATTATTAATCGACTCCGGTTCTTCCAAAACGTTAATACGACCTGATATCATAGAAAAATACGTTCCTTAAACAATTTTTAAGGAAAATTGCTATATTAAGACATATTTTGGTGAAAAACAAACTCAATTTTGTGCAGAACTTCCAGCATTCCAAGAATTTAACCCTCAAGAAAAAATCAAAATAATTCATTCCGATTTTCATAATTATTTTGATGGTTTAGATGTCATCACTAAATTCCACGTTCTATTCGATTTTTCAAATAAGATATGTTATGGAAATAATTTTCAGATTCCTCCTCATTTTCGAAATCCTCATGATACTACAAGTCGTATCATTATAAATGCCCATGAAGCCATTTGTACAACTGTCCCAATTAATATTGAAACTGGTGAAGTATATATCCCTGAACAAAATTTCGGAAAATTAAAAATTCCTTCTACTGTTACGACCGCTAAGCCTAATCAAGCTCTAGTCGAAATTCTCAATCTTTCGAATGAAACAGAAACTATTTACATGGAATACCCTACTACAGCTTACCTTCTCGAATTTCATGAAACTAAATCTGTCATATAACACCTTCTCCAAAGTCCAAAGAATCTTGTACCAAAAGCAAAAGCATCTTCAAATTGATTTGTACCGATTATCTAAATTCAGAAGAACAACAAAAGATAATTTCCCTCTGCAACGAAATGAAGACATTTTCTTACTCCCTGATGAACTCCTCTCTTTTACAAATGATGTCAAACATAAAATTTGTCTTTCTGATGATACCCCTATCCACACTCGTTGGTATCGATTTCCATGCGTTTATAAACAGGAAGTTCAATCCCAGACAAACAAAATGCTAAATGAAGGAATTATTCGACCCTCTTGCAGTCCCTGGAGTAGTTTCATCTGGATAGTACCAAAAAATATGGATGTCAGCAGAAAATTAAAATGGCGTCTGGTGATGGATTATCGAAACATTAATCGAGATGAATCCAAATTCCATAGAAAAAACAGCATTTACAGTTGAGAATGGACATTACGAATACCTTTGGATGCCCTCACAAAATGTCTTAAGAAAAATGAAAGAATTATCCACACCCCTCAATTTATTGATGCTTTAAAAAAATGCAAAAATGTTCTTACGAACGAAATTTTACTCGTCTACCCCGACTTCTCCAAACGCTTCTAATTAACGATAGACGCAAGCAATTTCGCAATCTGTGCCATATTTTCCCGAGATAATAAACCTATCTCATACGCATCTCGAACGTTAAACCCTGCAGAAATAAATTATAGCACGATCAAAAAAGAACTCCTATCAATCGTCTATGCCGTTAAATATTTCAGACCTTATCTGTTTGGAAGAAAATTTGTCATATATACGGACCATAAACCAATACAGTGGCTCTTCTCTTTAAAATACCCGCAATCACGTCTAGTACGTTGGCGCCTAAAGTTGGAGGAATATGAATATGAAATTCGATACAAGAAAGGAAAAACCAATTTGAATTCAGACGCTTTATCCAGAATAAAAATCTAGGAGGAACTCCATGCTCTGTAAGACATTCTCCATGATCAATAATCCCGAAGAAAATCAAGATGATATCTTAGACTTTCTAAACAACGTTGAAAATATTTCTAGCCCAGATCCTGAATAACTTGAAGAAATCACAAGAAGCTTATTTAGGAATATCACTGAAAATATATGTCACACAGCAGCTGAAAATCCGCTTTGTGTACCACCAATCACCGAAAAACCCCGTCAACGCATTCGACTAACAAATTATAATTACCGAATCGAATACCGTACGATTCTTACCCTCTTTCGAAAAACCCTTCGGAAAGAGTCGACACCTTTTAACCTTCCATATAAGTACGATATGAAAGATAGGAATCTGATTTATCTTATTCTAGCTTCACATAATTTATTGGAATTATTTTTATCAAGTTAAGAAAATACGATGTTAAAAGGAGTTAACTGGGTGACAGAATGAACTGATTTGTTGTAGTATGAGACAGCTGAGTGAAATCTTTCGACTGGACTGTTGCTGTTGGAATTTCGAATAGAAGTAATATGGAGTTCTTTTATAATTTTAAATATTCTTTAAGAAGATTATCAAATTCTTTACCAGCATCGGCAATGATATGAGAGGGAGTGCCTAAATAAGGAGTGAATTGTATTAGGGCTTGAACTATGTCAATGGCGTATTTTTGATGGAATATTAAGTGCTTGACCATATTTCGAAAATAGGTCAAATATAGTGAGATAAAGCTCTGACTGAATATGGAACAGATCGATATGTAGGACATCTAAGGGTTTATTTGGCGTAGCAGTATGTTGCAGTTTTATATGTTGAGGATTATGGTCATATTTTGTGTGTTGACAAGTGTCGCAAAGGTTTATGTAGTGGTTTATGTCGTTAGACATGTTGGGCTAATACAATTTTTAAGAAACACGTTTGATTGTTCCATTAATTCTGCGATAGCTAGTTTTCGTTTCGTGCGAAAATTTAATTTTGTTTAATTTTTTTGGATCTGTAAAAAGATCAACGAGATAGTAATTTGGTATTATTTCGTTTGAAAACTAAAATGATTTCTCAATACTCTTGAGTGTTTTTTCTTTTATAGAGTCGCTATGAAAATAGAGGCAATATTTTGAGTGGTATTAATAAAATTTTTAAGATGAAGAAGGATTTCGTCATCAGATATACTTGTATGGAAGGTTAAAAGATGTCGACACTTTCCGAAGGGTTTTTCGAAAGAGGGTAAGAATCGTACAGCAAGGGTATTCGATTCGGTAATTATAATTTGTTAGTCGAATGCGTTGACGGGGTTTTCGGTGATTGGTGGTACACAAAGCGGATTTTCAGCTACCGTGTGACATGTATTTTCAGTGACATTTCTAAATAAGCTTCTTGCGATTTCTTCAAGTTGTTCAGGATCTGGGCTAGAAATATTTTCAATGTTGTTTAGAAAGTCTGAGATATCATCTTGATTTTCTTCGGGATTATTGATCATGGAGACTTTGTCTTAAAGAGCATGGGGTTCTTCTTCTTAGATTTTTATTCTGGATAAAGCGTCTGCATTCAAGTTGGTTTTTCCTTTCTTGTATAGAATTTCATATTCATATTCCTCCAACTTTAAGCTCCAATGTACTAGACGTGATTACGGGTATTTTAAAGAGAAGAGCCACTGTAGGTGTTTATGGTCCGTATATATGACAAATTTGCTTCCAAACAGATAGGGTCTGAAATATTTAACGACATAGACGATTGATAGGAGTTCTTTTTCGATCGTGCTATAATTTATTTCTGCAGGGTTTAACGTTCGAGATGCGTATGGGATAGGTTTATTATCTCGGGACAATATGGCACAGATTGCGAAGTTGCTTGCGTCTGTCGTTAATTAGAAGCGTTTGGAAAAGTCGGGGTAGACGAGTAAAATTTCGATCGTAAGAACATTTTTGCATTTTTTGAAAGCATCAATAAATTGAGGGGTATGGATAATTTTTTCATTTTTCTTAAGACATTTTGTGAGGGACTTTGTAATTTTGGAGAAACTATGTCGATGTCGTTGAGTCGACAAGTTTTCGATAAAAAAGTACTAAACCTAAGAATTGTTTTATTTCCTTAGCTGTTTTGGGAATTGGAAAACGAGTGATGGATTTGATTTTATTAGGGTTGGATTTAATTCCTTCTGTGGTAATAATATGTAACAAAAAAGCTGTTTTTTTCTCGAATCCGAATTTCTAGAAATTCGGATTTATCAAGAGTCTTTCCGGAAAGCTTCTAAAACGAGTTTTAAATTTTGTATGTGTTCTTGGAGAGACGTAGAAAACATGATAACATCGTCGATGTACACTAGACAGATTTTATGTTGAAGGTATCTAGGTACTGTGTCCATGACACGTTGGAAAGTCGCGGGTGCATTTTTGAGTCCGAATGGCATCCAAAGGTATTCGTAATGTCCATTCTCAACTGTAAATGCTGTTTTTCCTATGGAATTTGGATTCATCTCGATTAATGTTTCGATAATCTATCACCAGACGCCATTTTAATTTTCTACTGGCATCCATATTTTTTGGTACTATCCAGAACTACTCCAGGGACTGCAAGAGGGTCGAATAAATCCTTCATTTAGCATTTTGTTTATTTGGGATTGAACTTCCTGTTTATAAACGCATGGAAATCGATACGAACGAGTGTGGATAGAAGTATCATCAGAAAGACAAATTTTATGTTTGACATCATTTGTAAAAGGAGTTCATCAGGGAGTAACAAAATGTCTTCATTTCGTTGCAGAGGGAAATCATCTTTTGTTGAATTTAGATAATCGATACGAATCAATTTGGAGATGCTTTTGCTTTTGGTACAAGATTCTTTGGACTTTGGAGAAGGTATTATATGACATATTTAGTTTCATGATATTCGAAAGGGTAAGCTGTAGTAGGGTATTCTATGTAAATAGTTTCTGTTTCATTCGAAAGATTGTGAATTTCGACTAGAGCTTGGTTATGCTTAGCGGTCGTAACAGTAGAAGGAATTTTTAATTTTCCGAAATTTTGTTCAGGGATATATACTTCACCAGTTTCAATATTAATTGGGACAGTTGTACAAATGGCTTCATGGGCATTTATAGTGATACAACTTGCAGTATCATGAGGATTTCGAAAATGAGGAGGAGTCTGAAAATTATTTCCATAATATATCTTATTTGAAAAATCAAATGGATATGAAAAAAAGCGCTAAGACAAGAAATACTGGATGAAATAGAAGGAGACAGCGTATCTAATTCAAGTCAAGATGATATGAAGGATAACAAAACAGCTGAGAATATAAGCTTAAAAAAAAGAAAACAAATTATTAAAGGTACTAATGGATGAAATGCAAGATAAAAACAAAGTACTGAAAGAACAAATAGAGTTAATGAAAAAAGAAAAAATTAAAACTTATGCACAAGTAATTAATACAGACATTATTGCTCCAAAGCGGGTTTCAAGATTAGTAGTAAAAAAGAAAAACCGAGCAGATGGAAATGATCTCAAGAAATTTGTGACGCATTACCTAAATAAAGAAAAAACCATTCAAACAAAAAAAGTGATTTTCAAAAATGACAACGAAATTATAAGCTGTTTAAATGAAACAAGTGTTATTGATGCAGAAAAAATATTATCCAATAAATTATCTAGTGTGTGCGATATTGTAAAGGAAGATGTTAAAAAACCGAGAGTAAAAGTGGTTGGAATAGATAATTTTGAAGACATGGATCTAAAAGCACTAGAAGAAGATATCAATACAAGAAACTTTAAGAAGTTTGAAAGTAAGTGCACAGTTGTTCACACATTCATAAACAGAAAAACACAATTACAAAGTGTAATCTTAGAGGTTACATCTGAATTATATAAACACATAAGAGAAAATAAAAGCAAACTTTTTGTTGGTTATCAAAACTGTAAAGTTTATGATGATCTGCATTTACAACCGTGCTTTAATTGTGGTAGATTTGGACATAATGGGAACAAGTGTCATAATGATACAGTATGCCTAAAATGCTCGGATAACCATAGTACTGTCAATTGCAGAAATACAACGGCGATATGTTGTGTTAATTGTAATTTTAGTAATAATAAATATAATACGAATTATGATATAAAGCACGTGGCAAATGATAGTAAAAATTGTATGGTATTGATAAAAAAGATTAAAAAATACGTAGTAGACATTGATTATCCGATGAGTCCAATTATCAATAGATTCATCGGTAAAATAGATATTATCAGAACGGAAGGTAATAAACAAAAGAATTCAAGACTGACGTCGACGTCATCAATATTGTCTCTCTCACCAAGAAGCGGAATCAGCAGTAATCAGAAGACAGTCAACGCGGCGAATTTGAAGAAATGAATCTAAATAAAGAAATGGAGGAGATTCAAAGTGAGATATTTCAACAGGAAAGTAGGTTTAGTAGCCTGATTTCACTCAATAAATATATTAAAAAAACGGAAGAATTTATACTGTATCTAAACATTCGAAGCCTAAATGCAAATTTTTTAAAACTTCAAACATTTATTGAAGGATTAGTTACCAAGCCTACCGTAATAATATGTGTGGAAACCTGGATTCTTGAACACAGTAACTATTTTTCGCTACCTGGGTATAAAATGTACTATAATAATAGTAAAATTAATAGATCAGATGGTGTAGTAATATACCTGGAAGATGGTATTATAGAGAACACTGAAATAATTGAAATAGGAAAAATAAAATTTTTTAACTCGATCATTACAACAAGTAACGGGAATGTTGAGATATCTGCTGTCTACAGATCTCATGAAATACCAAAAACTAATTTTATTTCGAACATTAAAGAATTATTAAAGATAAAACAAAGGGCTAAGAATCATATAATTATTGGGGATTTTAATATTAATTTACTAGAAATAGATGGGTATAGTCAAGAACTATTGATGAATTTTCTAGACCAAGGGTATAAACCGGGTTTCAGTGGAATTACTAGACCATCTGATAATCATACTGGCAATGCATGTACAGAAGGAACTTGTATTGACAACATGTTTACGAAGGCAGAAATAATTATAAACAAGCATTTTAAACTTATAAGCTCGTTAACGGATCACTATCCTTTATTTATGTCATTAAGTAAGGTCAAGAAAGGGAGATCGGATTACCAATTGAAATTTGTAAACTATAAAAAATTAGATAATTTAGCTAAAAAAGAAAATTGGGACATGATTTTAAAAATATCTGATCCTGATCTGGCAATTGAAGAATTAGTAAGAACATTGAACAACTGTGTAATAATGGCAACTGTTAACAGTAACTCTAATAAAAAGATAGGTAAATATATTCCTAGAAATAAATGGATTACAAAAGCGATTTTAAATTCATGTAAACAGAAAGAGCTTCTGTATGAAATTTGGAGAAAGGATCCAAGTAATGAGACATTGGAAACAGAATACAAAAATTATACTAAAATTCTAAATAAAGTAATAAAAGAGGCCAAAATTTTACATGAGCGTAAGCAAGTTGAAGAAAACTGTAATAAGCCAAGGAATCTTTGGAAACTAATTAATCAAAAGCTAGGTAAAAATAATAAAAAAGAGAATTTTATAAATCAATTACATGATGAAAAAAACAACATAATAACTGACGACAAAAAAATAGCTAAATATATGAATGAATACTTTACCATGGGTAAAAAATTGAGTGATAATATCTCACAATCAAATAATGAAAGAATTCAATTGCCAAAAATGAATCAAAAATCAATCTTTATATATCCAACCAATTTTACAGAAGTAAATAAAATAATTGAAGAAATGAAGCTAACAAACGGAGGAGTTGACAACATAAATTCAAAGACACTCAAAGCATTGAAAAAATATATTATTGAGCCGATTGTCTATATAATTAATTTGAGTATTCAACAATCTGTTTGGCCAAATAAACTAAAGGAAGCTGAAATAATACCAATACACAAGGCTGGTAGTAAAAAATCAGCATCAAATTATAGACCTATATCATTAATCTCTAATTTAGCCAAAATATTTGAAAAAGTTATATACACTAGATTTTGGAATTTTTTTGACATGTGTAATATAATATCAAATAAACAGTTTGGTTTTGTGAAAAATAAAGGAACCAAAGATGCAATTACGTTAATTACAAAATTGATTTATGAAAATTTAAATAAGAGCAAACCGATTGCAGTTACTTTTCTTGACCTTGCTAAAGCGTTTGATACAGTCAATCATAGAATTTTATTAGATAAATTATATAACTATGGAATTAGAGGAACAGCAAACAAACTGATCACTAGTTACCTAGAAAATAGACACCAAAGTGTAAAGATTAATAATTGTAAAAGCGAAAGTATAATATTAACGACAGGAGTACCTCAAGGTACAGTTTTAGGCCCGTTACTATTTATTGTATATGTTAATGATCTCTTAAAGGAAATGCCAGATAATTCAATAGTCTCATATGCAGATGATACAGCGATAATATCTACTGAGAATACATGGTCTGTGGTGGAAACAAAAATGAAACAATACCTGCACAAAAAATATATATGGCTAACACTAAATAAACTATCTTTGAATGTTGATAAAACAGTATTCATGACTTTTGAAAATTACTGTAACAGTGTTCCAAAAGAAATAAATATAAGTATTAATAGAAACAATTTAAATAGAGTTCAAAACTCAAAATATTTAGGTATAATCTTCGATTATAATATGACATGGTTACAACATATACAATATATAATTAATAAGACAAAATATTTAATTTTTATTTTAAGAAAATTGAAAAGTTACATGGATAGTAGAACATTGAGAATGTTGTATTATACACTCTTTCATAGTATTATAAGTTATGGCATTACTGCCTGGGGAGGTGCATATTCAAATACTTTGAATTTACTACAATCGTTACAAAATAGAATTTTAAAAATTATAAATAAGAATCAATTTATAACTGATGATAACCCAATGAATATAAGGCAATTATTTGAATATGAATCCCTTGTCTATCACTACGAGCTACTGAAGAATAAATATATTAACTCAAGTAGTAAAACTAGAAACAAATGTATACAGTTACCGATTAGTCACAAAGCTATAAGTAATAAAAATAGTTATATTAAAGCAGTTAAGGTATATCTTATGATATAGATTATGATCTTCCAAATGAATTAAAGGTTATCAATACTAAGAATTATAAATCAATTTTGAAAAGATGGATCAAAAGTAATACATAAAAGTATTTATTCAATCTTTCAATTGTTTATTGTAATTTGTATGGAAAATAAAAATAAAAAATTTTAGTCTATGCTGTGACCATAAGGGTCATAGTTTTAGTTTAGATTATTATTATTTTTATTAGTTTTAAGCAAACTGGTGTCGCGAACAGATAACTGTGTTTATCTCTGCGATAATTTACTGTTATGTTATATAACTATATGTAAATTTTTACTGGTAAATAAATAAATAAAATAAATAAATAAAATAGAACGTGGAATTCAGGTGTTTCCTGAAGGTTCCATTCCTCGTAACAGGTTTCATAATCGACGTTTTCATTGATGTTAGTTTAGTTGTTTTCTTCATAATATAGGAGTACGTCTTCTGTTGGTTGGTCTTCGTGATGGCATAATTCTTCAGAAATGTATTTCAGTGGAACTTGGCTATTTCACGGGGTCGCTTGGTGTGTAACGCGTGACTGTGTTACTGTGTTACTATAACGTTGTTGTGGGCAGTTAATTGTGGATATGCCTGACATAGGTGTGGTTCTATACGATTCTTGTGTAGACCTGTTAGTGGTTTGGGGCTTGCCAAAGGCTTGAGAGTTATTAGGGAAATGTTGATTGATTGGTCTGGCACATGTATTGCCTGTGTGGGGAATTGCCTTGGTTTAAATTGCTTATTATTCGTGTTGAAATTTTGATTGAAATTCGGTTGAAAATTTTGAAAATTTTTTTGACTAGCTTGAGGTTTCTGAAAAGGACGTTGTTGAATTCCTAAACACAGTCTTTTATATTCATCGTATTTCACTTGCCCATCAATAAAAGCGATAGCATTTTCTAGTGTTGAAATAGTAGGGTTATTTCGTAAAATAGTTTCGTAATTTGGGGGTAAATTCATTTTGTTTCTACTAAATATTTGTCTTTCATAAGGGCAAATATGGCCAGTTTTTTTTCAGCGGACAAGTTTGAAAGCTGAATTTTTGTTATTAATTTAGATTTTAATTCAATTAATCTATTCCCGAAATTTAAAAGAGTTTCTTTCAGATTATACCGTATATATTGCATTTCTTGTTTTAAGGTTAAAATATTACGATTATCATTGAAGTCTTGAATAAATAAAGCTTTGATTTGAATCCAGTTCGTGATATCAGGACGGCTCGAAAGTAGAATATGCGCTTTACCTTTTATCTTATTTTTAACTGCGTTATAAACAAGCAAAATCTTGTTAACAGCAAAATCTTTATATGAAATGGGTCAGTAGTCGGGTTGCTTCTAAAATGTTTATCAACTGCGTTGAAGAAATTTTGTAGCATTAATTCATCGCCATCAAAATAGGCAACGAATTCAGAAAGATTTTTAACTTTTTGTAAATCTAATTGAGCCATTTCAGTATCCTGTTCTAATTCTCGATATCAACTTAAATTTCGGGGTGGAAAGACTGAATAAGGTCTGCTCATTAAAAATTAATACAAAAACTCTGTTTGTACCTACACTCAACAACAAAAACAAAACAAAAAAATTATCTAAACTACACTTGTTGCGTCGAATACGGACCTGTCCACCGAGAACCTAAATTCTGATGTGCGGTCGACATTTTCGTGTCCCCACTCGAGAAAAACAATTGCAAAAACTACTCGAGTGTAGACAAAGCCAATAGCTGAAGAATGTATACGAGTTACTTTTTGATTTGTAATGTATTAATACCTCTGTACTTATCTACTCAAATATTATGTTTAATAAACTTGTCAATTAGACTTGTCAATTAGTTATTCAAGTACGTGAAATTCTCGAAATCTGCACATTTCCACAATACATAGTCCTACGAGTACGAATTATGAAGAAAACGCCAGCATTTTGATTGTTCTGTACGACAACGGCCGCCTGCTAGCCTTTGTTTTAGATCCCTGAAACCTCCCCCGACGCGACGTAGTGGCTCGAGACATCCTACAATTATTGTATTCCAAGCATAGACATCGTCTTCGGCAAGCTACGAGGTTAGGAAGTGACAGAGCTATTATACAGGTCAGTGCATTCCTTTTTACCTACATTCCTTCATTATTGAAGCCATTTTTTGCGTTCTGTTTTATTTTAAAACCTTCATATTTCGGCATAAAATATTTATTTGTTTTCAAGCCGATATTCAAAGAATTTAACACATATTTACACGTTTTTTATAGTTGATTCATACACCTATTACAGATTTTACATAGATCCGTATCTGATATAGATATTTACTTTATTTCTTTCACGAAGCTGTAGAAGGTTTCTTAAGATTTAGTAATTTATATTACAATTGGCTTAATTTTCACACAAATATTTGCTACTTCTACAATTAACAAATATATTTTTTACAATGTCTGACCCTAACAAAGTTAAACGCACGGTTTCTAAAGCCTCTCTTACACATTTTGTTAATCATTTTAATAATAATAAAACGAATGAAACTGTTGATTTAATAGATTTATAAAATCGTTTGGTTAATGCAGAGCAACTTTTAGAAGCATTTAACCAAGCTCAACTACTTATTGAAACTGTCGACCCTGACCATGAAAATAACTATGATGCACTGCATGCACCCGAGAGACAATCATTCGAAGATGCTTATTTTAAAATTGTCTCAGAAGTTAAACAATTTCTAGACTCTCGTAGTGCATGCAACATCGACGTTGATATAGAATCACGGGGTAACAATTTACAAACACCTGATACCTCAAATTTAAACAATATTCAATTATCTCAACTGAATTTATCAACTTTTGATGGATATTTTGACCAATGATTATACTTTCGTGACAGTTTTAGCTCAATTATACATGAAAATTCCAGGCTTACCAATGTACAAAAATTTCATTACTTGCGCCTATCACTGCAAGACGCCGCTGCTGACGCAACAATATCTTTACAAGTTTGTGATATTAATTATGAACTGGCCTGGCAACTGTTAACAGAATGCTTTGAATATAAACAGTTACACATAAAGGCCCATTTTACTTTGCCTACACTCGCAAGAGAATCACACGAGGGTCTCAGACAACTTTTAGATGGTACACAAAAAACATTTACGATCTCTAAACGTACTAGGATGCCCCACTGAGCACTAGGGTTATGTAGTTATATATTTAACAGGTACTAAATTCGATACCACAACTAGACGTGCTTGGGAATCACGAAACGATCCAGGTAAGTTACTAACCGAGTTGCCAAAAATGGAACATTTACTTTTTAAAAGATCCCTCTCGTATTTTAGAATCTATGGCTACTAATTCAGATATCAAACAAAAACAAGATTCTTTAAAAACATGTCATGGTAATAAAACTTCGAGACACTTTTTAACACTTTCTAATAAAGACAAATAAAAAATATTACATATACACTTGTTCCAAATTTACAAAGCTTAATGCCTTGGACAAATTAAATACTGCTAAACGTTTGCGTTTATGTATAAATTGCCTTGGCAATAACCATCGCACAAAAGAATGCAAATCTGCTGGTTTCAGAAAATGTGGTAAAATTCATCATACATTACTACACTTCACGAAGCATACAAACCATAACTCAAACACTCGAGAATCTGATTCAAACAATACTTCAGTTTCTGCTTCAGTTTCTTAAAGGTCTGTCGAAAACGATACTCGCAATGACTCTTTATCGCGTCACGCTCATTCTACAGCTAACTTTGCTGTAAAGCATCAAACTTTACTTTCCACAGCTCGAGTCAAATTTATTGATAGGCTTGGGAAAACACATAAATGTAGAGCGCTACTTGACAATGGAACTCAGTCAAATTTTATATCTGAACGTCTTTCTAAAAATTTTGCAATTACCTACACCAAAAGTTGATTTCACTATTACTGGTATCAGCCAGGTGAATCACGCAACAAATTCGCTTGTTAATATTACATTTTATTCCACTATAAACAATTTCAAGAGAAACATATCTTGCAAAGTCTTACCCCATATTACTGGAAATGAACCATGCATGTCCTTTGATTCTTCTTTACTAAACATCCAAATAATATACTACTTGCCGACATAAACTTTGAACAACCTGCTCTGGTAGATTTACTAATAGGAGCTGACGCCTTTTGGGATTTACTGAGTATTGGCCAAATTAAACTTGGGACGAATCTTCGTATACTACATAAAACCAAACTTAGTTGGATTGTGTCTCGTTCAATTTACTATAATCCTCAAATCAAGACACAAAATTGCTACTTCTCGGGCATTTCAAAATTAGAAACACAGCTTACAAAATTTTGGGAGTTTGAAGGATGTCCTAAAACTAAATTCCTGTCACCAGACTAGGGACCAGGGAAAACCTCTATGGACCAGAACCTGCAGTGGGAATAAGTCGGAATCTGATCAAAGACCGCATCGATGGCTGGGCAAGAGATCAGCACAATAAAAGATGGAGAGGAGTAACGGGTTGTCGAATAACCAAACTCTTCATCAAATACTCAGAGATTGTGAAATGGGCCCAAGAGTTCATTAAACTGAACAGGCACAAAGCCAGAACCCTGGTGGGAATCATAATGGGCCACCATAGTAGCCTGAATGCATATAAGCACAAGCTGAGGCTGACTGATAGCCCGGCCTGCAGATACTGTAAAGAAGACGAGGAAACCTCGATTCATCTTCTTTACACCTGCCCCCGCACTGGAGGAGAAGAGGTATCTTATATTGGGGACACCTGTTATCCTAGAGGAGGCGAGGCTTAAGGCGGAGGACGTGCCTAAATGGCTCCTTTTATGGGATAGCATTTTTGGATAATGACCCGGAAAAGAGGGGATCGCCAAGGGACTACCCATGCGATCAGTGGCTGATGAGGCCCAAACCTATATAATATAATAATAATAATGTAAATTACTGTCAGATAAGGAACAGTACTGCGAGGAATATTTCAAACAAAACGTTTCTCAAAATTCTGAAGGTCACTTTGTTAATGCAATCCCTCTAAAGCTTGCTCCCTCAGTTTTGGATGATTCGAGGAGCGCAGCCACTAATCGTTTCCTCAATTTGGAGAAAAAACTGGAACGAAACCATGATTTGAAAACTCAATATCATGAATTCAGAAAGGAATATATTGAACTTAGTCATATGTATGTCCATTTCAGATGACCAATCTGACAATTCTGGTTTTTTTCTTCCTCATAATTGTGTATTAAAGGAGTCCTCTATAACAACTTAAAGTCGTTTTTGATGGCTCATTATACTTCCTGGTCCGGTTCTCATAGAACACCCTAGTAACGCATTCCAATGTGTTTCGTGCACTATTTGTTGAAAGATAAACAAACCATAACTCGCTCCACTCATCCGGATCCCACTTTATTACGCTTTTTAGTGTGTTGTGTGCAGGTTATACATTATATGTGTATGTATGTGTGTGTGTGTTCCATTCTTGTCATCAATGCCACGTTCTTCTAAGCGAAAATCTTTGAACGTTCTCAAAGTAATACAAGCGAAACTACGCACGATAGAGGAATTTTCCCTTTACCTTCATCTTCCTAACGGTAAGTACACATTTAAACGAATTTATGATTTTAGGCAATAACAACTTATTCAACTTGTGTAAAAATTTCAATCCTAATGCCCTGCGGGGATTGGTTTGATATCACTATGATAGTCGTAATGCCCTGCGGGGGTTGGACTATACATTCTCTGACCTGTGGAAAATTTTCACTCCTAATGCCCTGCGGGGATTGGTTTGATATCACTATGATAGTCGTAGTGCCCTGCGGGGGTTGGACTAGACATTCTCTGAGACAGATGGTACCTACTTGCTCAATTCCTCAGGTCCCTGTGGGGATCTACATGAAATACTTTGCTAACAACTGCTCCACACTCGGCATGGGTGTGTGCTATGCTCGGCATGGTTTCTATTGCTAGAAGTTTATCTAGCAATAGAAAATAAGTTTTCGTCAGCCTTCGTAGCACAATGGCTAGCCCGAAATATGTGTAGGTGTCCAAAAACCCGTAAACGTAATAAGCCGTACTAAATTTATCATAAATTTATAAGTAACTCGACTTATAAGTTACAGACATAAATTATAGTCATTTTGATGATAGCAAAGATTTTAAAGTAAGTAAGTAAGCTTTCGGCTGTTAACCGAAAGGTTGTTGGTTCGAGCCCACCCAGGGTCGCCCTTAGTACTAATAATAAACAACTGACGGTTTGTTTTCTTTCTGTATCACAGATAACATTTTTTCCGAGTCAGAACCGGACTTAGAAATTCAGCCGTATTTCGTTGGACATAACCAATGTTACCGCCGTATTATGCCAGCCTTAGTACTAATAATAAACAACTGACGATTTGTTTTCTTTTTGTATCACAGGTAACATTTCTTCCGAGTCAGAACCGGACTTAGAAATTCAGCCCTGTTTAGATGGACATAATCAATGTTACTGCTGTATTATTAGCTCGTCTGACCCAGACGATAAAGATTCACAAAAAAAAAAGAGAATTTGAATCCGTCGTCCCCTATATTTAATCAAGAAATAACTCATATTTTTCCTGATCAAAGAGTGCAAGATGATTCTGTCAAGGCTCGAATTCAGACCGAGATCGGATTAGGATTAAGTGCCTTAGGCATGCGTTAACGGCACTTTTAGCAAGAGTATCGATGACAAACAAATACATGTACATTCTTTAAACTCTGTACAAACACATGCTTATGATGGTAGGCTCCAAAAGTTTCTCAGAAATTGGTCAGCAATTACTCGAGAAAAATATTTTACAATGTATTCAGGGTTACTGTATTCTTTCTCGAGATAGACCTTACCAGTCTACAACCCTAAGTCAGATGCATTTATCACAAACCGAAATTAAATGGTATCAGAATGCTATTGACAAACTTTTAAGAATTGGTGCTGTACAATTCTGTTCTCGAGAAAATGGAGACTTTCTATCTCCGATTTTTCTCGATCCTAAATCTGATAAAACTTTTAGATTTATTTTAAATTTACAAAGTTAAATACGTTCATTTCGCGTCCTCACTTTAAAATGGACGACTATAGAACGGTGAAGTCTTTAATATTGAAAATCTGTTTTATGATATCCTTAGACCTTCAAGACGCTTACATGCCTTCCATGCATATGGACTGCTCCATTTCTGTTTCTAAAACTAATGAGACCGGTCATGCAAATATAGAGGAAAAGAGGTTTTTTATCTCTAATTTATTTAGACGCCCTTATATTATTCGGCGCGGGCCAGGATGAATGTAAAAATAATACAAATGAATCGATCTCAGTTCTTCAGTCAATAGGTTTTTTCTTAATAAATTTGGAAAAATCGATTTGATCCCTCACAAAAATGTAAATTTTTGAGGTTTATATTTAATAGTGCAGATGTAAAAATGTCTAGAAAATTAGTTTTTACAGTACAAAAGAATAATTATAATGGAATGGTAAATATTTCAAAATACGCTCATAATGATTTGCTATTGTCGCTTCAGGTTATCCCAACAACACAAATCTCGTTAGTACCTACACAGTTTGAGTTAGAAATCTATTCCGACTCATCTAAAACAGGCTGGGCTTTTTTTTTTGGAGGAGAGGGCTTCCGGGTTTAGAGCCATTCAGAATCAAAATCCCAAATTAATTATCTGGATCTGTCAGCGGCATTTGTATTTACAATGTTTTTGCAAAATTTACAAGAAGTTATGACATTATCATCTTACGCCCTGACAATACCACAGCTATAGCATATATAAAACGGATGGGGGTACTAAACTTTGCGGTTATTACATGTCTCGCAAAGGATTTGTAAATGGTCTGAATTTAGAAATATCTGGACATATGCATCATATATTCAATATACAGATAACATAGCAGCAAATATTTGATCCAGATCAACTGCTATTGAAATCGAGTATAGCTTACATCTATCAGCCTTTAAGAAAATAAAAGACCATTTCGGTAGACCAGAAATAGATTTATACGCTTCAATATAAAATTTCAAATGCTCGACCTCTATATCATGAATAAGAGACCCAGAGTCTATTGCAGTTGATGCATTCACTATAAACTGGTCTGTAAAATTTTCTGTGCCTTCCCACCTTTTCCATTAATAGCAAAAACGCTAAGAAAAATATTTGGTGATAAGGCGACAGGTATATTAGTGGTACCTCGCTGGAAAACTCAGTAGTATCCTCTTTTCAATAGTCTACTAATTTCTGACCCCATTTACTTCCAGACCAAAGAAAACTTATTGTTATCTGCTTTCAGCCATTGTGGACATCTCTTGCCCTGGTTGCAGACACATTATCAGGAAATCCTTCCTCCAAATCCTTCCAGAGGAAGTTATAGACACTATGATTTATTCACTCAGTAATAATGTCATTGAGCAATATAATGTTGCGCTTAAAAAAGAAAAATGTTGGACTCTGCGTTAAAAATGCAGTAAATTTATTTTAGGTAACAATCAATCAGTTTTTAAAATTTTTTACAAGAAACCTTTGATGAAGTTCTCAAATATGGCACACTTATTTTTTTCTGAATAGCTATAAATTTAATAATGTTAATATAGATTGATAAAAAGTTACTTGGCCGCTTTATGAAGGGTTTTCAAACAAGGGCTAATATACTCAACATATGGAGAACCATGGGACTCTCAAGTGGTTCTTACACACTTAAATTCTTGCTATCCTTTAAATAAATTAACCTTTAAACAAATAACTCTTAAAATTGTTACTGTAATTGCCCTCAGTACAGCACATAGATTACAAACATTTAGTAAGATAAAACTAAATCAAATTATAGAGTTAAGAGATAGACTTGAAATAATGATTTTTGACATTCTTAAAACATCTAAACAATCGTTTCTTCAACCGAAATTGATTTTACCTAAATTGTCACATAATCCTAGAATATGTGTAGTGTTAAGAAATATGGGATGAATAATAATCCGATTTTCGTTATACCCCAATTTATTTAAATTCTCAGAGAATACAGCTCAATATCTGAACAGATTGGCCGATTGGCGCGTATATCTCAACTATTGAATGGTCGGTCCCTCTATCGAAACCGCGTCGAAATCTGATGTCATAGTTAATACTACATGTCTCATAAAATATTTGATTTAATATTAACAATTCGGCGGCGGCTCGGTCAAGGTTCCCCCAACTCGATAAATAAAGAACAATGGTAACAAAATATTCGAAATAAATGACTAAAATTCTGCTGGCTTCACAGTAGCTTCTACCTTAATATATTACATAAGGAAGACGGCTTTCTTAAGAGGCGCGGTAAAATAATTATTTATCACTCACAGAAAACCCTTTCGTACAGCCACCACAAAAAGACTTCAAGACTTTTTATCAAGGTGGATTAAGGAAACTATGAAAGTAAGTGGGATTAATACGAAAAAATTTTTTTTTGCGTGCTCTACACGACATCCTGCATCATCAGCGGCTTATAGGTCACGGATTACTATCAAGTCAATTAGATCTAGTGTAAGCTGGTCAAAAGACTCTGATACTTGCTTTAGATTCTACAATAGACCCATTGGTATGTATATTTGTGTATATACATATACATATGTATATATGTTTATGCATAAATATTTTTATAAAATAAAAAAAAATAGTAATAATATCTACTTGTAGCTAGGGTAGTTATAGTTATTCCTTTTTCTAAACGTTTATAGGTTACAATTTCTTGTTGTTGATTGTTGTCATGGACTTTTACAAAATGCTAAAACATATTTTTGATACAGGTGTAGGACTAGAACATCGTTCATTTCTATTTATTCTTTCAACATCTACAGGGTGTTCTATGAGGACCGGACCAGGAAGTATAATTTGATATTAAACGACTTACCTGTAAGGAAGTTCAATCATAATTATACGACTGGTCCGGTCCGAAATAGAACACCCCCACCCCGACCAAGCGTCCTTTCCTCAGTTCTTCCTACCCCAGCATTCGCGATAGATATCCTAAAAATCGTAATGAAGTGGGATCCGGATGAGTGGAGCGAGTTATGGTTTGTTTATCTTTCAACAAATAGTGCACGAAACACATTGGAATGCGTTACTACAGGATGTTCTGTTTCGGACCGGACCAGTCGTATAATTATGATTGAACTTCCTTACAGGTAAGTCGTTTAATCTCAAATTAATGTCTACTTGTGGCTATTCTGTTAATGACATCATGTCAATGGGACCCAATATACAAGATAACCTATTCCTTATACTCTTAAGGTTTAGGACATACAATTTCATTCTGTGTGCAGACATTGCCAAAATATACCGGCAAGTCTACATACAAACAGAACAAAGATTTTTACAAAAAATAGTATGGCGATTCAATGCTAGCGAAAATATCTCCGTGTTTACTTTAAATACCGTTACTTACAGAACTACCTTGGCAGCATCTTTAGCTATCAGAGCACTCCATGAAATCGCGTATCGACATATTCATGATAATCCAAAACTTTTCTCAATTATTTTACACGACGTGTATGTCGACGACCTATTAACCGGTTGCAATACACTTGAGGAATTAAACTATTAAAAAAGACATTTCTGATCTTCTGCATAAATACGGCTTTCCATTACGAAAATGGAAGTCAAACGATATACCAATACAAGATTCTGACTCTGGTATTTTACATATTGGCACCGAAGAACACAACAAAACACTAGGTTTACTTTGGAACTCTTCTAACGACTGCTTGCAGTACTCTATCAGTATCTTTCAATACAATTCTAAGGCTACCAAGAGACAAATTCTGCCTTGCACTGCACAAATCTTTAACCCTTTAGGTCTTTGGAATTTCAGACTGTCATGGGATGAATCAATCCCTGCTAATTTACATACATGCTGGAGTAATTATCGAGCGGAGTTATCACAAATCAATGATCTGAAGATACCCAGACAAGTTTTATCTATCAATCCTACATCCATTTAAATACATGGTTCTTGTGACGCATTGCAATCTGCTTATGGCAGTTGTATTCACATACGTTGTGTTGACTCACTTGGAAATTACTCTACTAAGCTTTACTGCGCAAAGACACGAGTAGCACCATTAAAAATCATATCCATTCCACGACCTGAGCTTTGTGGAGCTCTTCTACTAACTGAATTTGTTGATAAAGTAATTTCAGCTCTTTCTATTACCTTTGAAAACATTTCTTATTGGACTGACAGAACAATCGTCATTTCTTAAATTAAAACCTCTCCTCATCTATTAAAAACTTTCGTAGATAACAGGATTTCTAAAATTCAAACCTTATGTAAACCAGACTCATGGAAATACGTCAGTACTTCAGACAATCCAGCTGATTTATTGTCGGGAGGCATAAGTCCTTCAAACCTCTTGAACTCTCATCATTGATTTCATCGCCCTGGATGGCTTAAACTTCCCGAACATACTTCACCTTATCACACAGCTGTGGCAAATACTATCAACTTCAAAGAGCTACCAGAGACCTCCATTAAAACAAATGCTTTCCATAGTCTAACTTTTGATGAGATAACTAAATTTTCTACTTTACAAAACTAAAGAGAGTTTTCGCTTACGTACTTCGATTCAAAAACAATATTTCTAAGGGCAAAAAGTTTGGTCAAATTGGTCCTCTCTCTGTTCAAGAATTAAATTCTTCATTGCTCATTTTAATACAAATTGCACAGCGACAATCTTTTCCAGAAAACTATTCCAGACTATCCAATTCTAGAACCCTTAGTAACACAAGTAAACCTGTCGAATTAAATCCATTTTTTGATGAGACAACTAAATTAATAAGAGTTGGTGGACGATTGCAGAATTCCAATTTTGATCTTTCTAAAATACATAATGCAATGCTGCCCTCTAAACACCATGTCACAACCCTTATTGCTCAACACGAGCACTTAACACTTTTGCACGCAGGTCCACAAGCTCTCCTCGTTTCTATTCGAGAGCAATTCTGGCCACTTTCTGGGTGTAATCTTGTGCGAAAAGTTGTACATGACTGTGTACGTTGCTATTGATTTAGCCTCAATCCAAAGCAATATCTGATGGGAAATCTTCCCGCCAAATGAGTTACTCCTTTCAGACCTTTTTTTACATTTGGAGTCGATTACGCCGGTCCTTTTCTACTTCGTGATCGAAATGACCGACATTACAAGACCACAAAGGCATACATTTCTTTGTTAATTTGCTTTTCCAGTAAAGCGATCCATCTTGGAAGTTGTCAGTGACCTTACGACATTTTGGCGGCATCTGGGAGGCAGGGGTCAAGTCAGTAAAGTATTATCTAGAACGTGTAATAGGTGACGCAATATTGGCTTACGAACAGTTTTGTACGGATTTATATCAAATAGAAGCTTGTCTTAATTCAAGGCCACTCTACCCTCTTCCTCAAAATCCTAATGACATGAATCCTCTCACTCCTGCACACCTGTTGATTGGAGAACCACTAACCACCATAACAAACCACTCATTTTCCGGTGTTAAGCAAAATCGCTTGTCCAACTTTCAAAGAATACAACAGCTCTTACAGCACTTTTGGTCAACACTCTTAAATCTAAAAATTTTATCTTGAAAAATTGAATCGCTTAAAAATTATTTCGCTTGAGAAAATTTATTTTTTTTAACCTAATGAATTAAGCCTTATCAATTCGGATAAAACAAAATTCCTACCTAGTCTCAATTTTAAATTGTACCTGATTCTTAGGACAATATTTTCAAAAATTTTAACTAGGGTTGCCCCTTAACTATCACAACTTTGATTGGTGCGAATGTATTAGCCAACTCGGACTTACTTGTTGTTTTATGCGGTCCTTGGAGCCTGGGTGATGAAGAACGTTATCTTCTAAAGGATCTTGGGTCCACCAGCTTCACAGAATTCATCAGTGATTCTTTGAAGATCCTACCGACTGCGCCAGTTTCGTTTGTTGAGCTCTTTGGTCACACAAAATAAACTATGCCGAAGAATTTCACTAATACCTTATTTGAGTACAATACAGATCGACGATGATTGTACAATAACTATATAATATTTGATTTTAATGAATTATGTCCTGCCTTTATACAAACTAAGTTTATTACTTTGCTTTTTCAGCATTGTGATTAGTCTATTCCTGTAATTTTATATTATATATATATATATATATATATATATATATATATATATATATATATATATATATATATATATGTAAACGTTTAGGGAAGATTAAATAATAATTAGGGGTTTTTACCACCTCAAACTTTATTTTTGGACTGTATTCAACATCTACAACAGTACTCGCGAATTCTCTGGGTCATGCTTACTGCACTGCCGCCTCACTCCCCAATCGTCCCGCTGTTCGGTCCGTTACGCCTCCGTTCGGCCATCCTCCCGACTACAGCGCGAGGGTCGATATTATTGACTGTTTACACGGCCATCCTGTTTGCGGGGCGTCCTCGCACCGACCGAGGTGATGCTGATCTGAAAACAGAATACCGAAACAGAGACTGCCCAAGTAATGGTATAATGTTATTGTTAGTACTGTGCAGAGTTTTAGGTAATACAGTCAATTACTAGACATAGTGGTACTGCCGCTCTCCTAGTTTTTATCGCACATCAGGTGGTACTGCCGCCTTTTCAAGGCATAGTGGTACTGCCACTATCCGCTGCTTCATTGAATGGTAGGTGGTACTGCCACCTTTTCAAGGCATAGTGGTACTGCCACTAGCCGCTGCTTCATCGAATGGTGGTACTGCCACCTTATCAAGGCATAGTGGTACTGCCACTATCCGTCCCTTCATCTCGTTGTTAAAGGTTAGTAAATCACATTAAAATAAATCAAATCCAAATCATAAGTCAGTTACTAGGTCGTAAAACTCATGATGTTGTGTTCAGAAAACGAATGTGTGACTAAAACATAAACAATCTAACTATAAACAATCTCACAAAAACACTGGATTTACTGACCTGATAACTTAATGAAATGTAATTAGTAATTACTATTCGGACTTACTTTGCGCTATTAACCCGAGGGCCAAGCTCGTAGTTGTTCGTGAGCTGCTATTGTAGTCCGATGTCCCTTCTTATGCAGCTCGTATCCGCTCATTTGGGAGAACTGTCCGAACAGTATACGGTCCTTTATACTTCGGTCTTAATTTGCCACCACCTGCTAGTTGTGAATCCTCAATCGCCACAACATCGCCTGGCTGGAAAGGTTTGACGCCGCAGCGAACGGTATTAAATTTCTGACCATGTTTAATCGCCCTATTTATAATCTTTATTCGAGCTTCTGAGACGGCTTTGTCTGGGTCGATGAAGTCATCAATCGGCATTGCATCTTTTAAAAATTGCCGAGTTGCAGGTAATCTCGGATTCACGTCCAGCTGTAACACTGCAACGTAAGCACTACAGGAATGTTGCGAGGGTCATAGTACAATTCGAGTCCGTCATCGTTTTTCTCAACACGCACACAAGGTTGACCGATAACGTCCCATCCAATAATAAGTTCAATGCTACTCGGCATCACTCCATCAGGCACTATTATGAAGTTTATTTCTAAAGTCACATTCGGCAAAGTTATTACGTGTTCACATTTACCGATAGTATAAACAACTTGGCCTACAAATCCCGAAAAAGCACGTACACTGCGGTCTGCTTTGATAATACCATTTAAAGTTTTTACAATAGAATGTTCAATAAGTGAGACGTCGGCACCACTATCAATAAGATACGGGACCGATTTCGCCTGTTCATTACACAATAACGTTGCTATCGGTGTCTCGCTCAGATGGCGTCATTTCTCTAGTACAAATGCCTTTTTCGGACTTCCATGCTTAGCCCAACAATTGGGTTCAGTGTGGCCCGGCTTTTTGCAATGTTTGCAGATAGAGATGCTGGGTTTTGGTTTATCACGGGCAGTATTTTCCTTAGCCTTGTTTCCATCTTGTAAGGCTGTACACATGTTTTGTCGATGACCTTTACGCCCACACTTATAACATGATCCGTTCCTATCATGGCTCGAGGACCGTGGTTCTCTTAGTCTGCGCTCGTATTTCCGTCTCCCCACTCCAGATCGTTCATGCGCGCGCATTGATGCTCCGGATGTTCTTGTGCGGCGTGCATCAGCTTCGCTTAATAACTTTAATAATTCACGTTCTGATTCTGGTTTTTGTACATGAATCATTGAACGTGTCTCAGTGTGGTCCAGACCGTATTCTACCATGCTAAGCATAATATTCCACGGCAGCTTGTCGTAGAACCGTGTGATCATTCGAAGCTTTTTATTGCCCTAATCGCATAACCCATCACAGTCGTGGCTTCGGAGTGTAGTAGCCAAATATGCACGTGCTCCTGGTGTCTCCCGATCAGGAAAAGCTACAGTGAGATCAGCGCAAAAATTGTCCCAAGTACGGCAAATGGGTCTCCAGTCGCGATAGTGACGGTATCCTCGATCTCGCAGAGCATCTCCTGCTTTTGCGATATGAGAATGTCACTTACATTTAGTTCATGTTTTAACTTTGTAGCGTCCTCCAACCATTCCTCGATTGAGTAAGCACTCGTCTCCGGATCATAACTTGCGAGCCTGAACTGGACCTGCGTAGTCGTTGACGCAAGCGCACTTGAGCTCCCTGCTTCTGATACATTGGGCGTTGCCCCTGGTGTTGTCGCCATCTTTACATGCCGAGTTAACTCTGCAAGTTGTTGTTGTTGCATTGCAACTAAGTTGACGAGCGTCTTCTGCCACTGCACTTTGGCACGTTTCGGGTTTGAAGGGCCACCGAAGTCCTCTGCGCTCACAGCACTTATCTCGCCGTCACTTTCACGTTCAACACCATCCGCCATTTTATCTACGTTTTTATAGTTAATTTTTTAGATTTTTGCTAATAAGGGTACTACGCACGGATCAATCCCACTTCTGATGTAAACGTTTAGGGAAGATTAAATAATAATCAGGGGTTTTTACCACCTCAGACTTTATTTTTGGACTGTATTCAACATCTACAACAGTACTCGCGAATTCTCTGGGTTAGACTGCCGCCTCACTCCCCAATCGTCCCGCTGCTCGGTCCGTTACGCCTCCGTTCGGCCATCCTCCCGACTATAGCGCGAGGGCCGATATTATTGACTGTTTACATATATATATAATATAAAATTACAGGAATAGACTAATCACAATGCTATATATATATATATATATATATATATATATATATATATATATATATATATATATATATATATATAGATATATATATATATATATATATATATATATATATATATATATATATATATATATATATATATATATATATATATATATATATATATATATATATATATATATATATATATATATATATATATATATATATATATATATATATATATATAATATAATATTTCTTTATATTTTATTTATTTATTTATTAAGATTGACAAATTTAATAAACCACGTTGTGTTGCTCTGTAAATAAAGTTTTTATTTCATTAATTATAAGTTATATTGCCAAACTATACTACAACACTAATAACTAAAACTCCTACCTGTAAACAAAGAAATGACATTTAAAGTTTATTCTTTAACATGTCAGTTCCCTTTATGCAATTATTTCTATTATTACAACTTATAACCATATCATAATGTTTCTTCAACTCAACACCGTACGGTGTACAGTTCTACCTACTCTACCTTACTTACGCGGAGCGCGGCACAATTCAAAATTAAAGAAATACATATTCTTTACATCTCCCCCCTTTAGGGAAGAAAATTTATAACGAAATTTTCGCTAGATTTATTCATCCTTGTCTGCTTCTTCTTCTTCTTCTATTGTAGGGACTAGAATACGTTTTGTGATGTGGAAGAGATTTGATTTTGATTTCCTTTGACCTGTTTCTATTCTATAAATTGAGTTTGAAATTTTTTCAACAATCTCAAATGGTCCAATTTTCAGTTCATCTAATTTTTTCCTATTTATCTTGTTTCCATTTTCCACGTATACCATGTCTCCTACATTAAATTCGTAGTATTTTCGATTTTTGTTCAATAGTGTTTTGTTGTAGTTATGTGATTTTATTATATTTTCAAGTGCTGTTTTTCTGTCTCTGATCCAGTAACTATTTAGTATTTCTTGCTTTAACTCCTTCGGTAAAAATGTGATGTCTGTGCCATATAAAAGATAACTTGGAGTAAAACCAGTGACTGAGTGTATAGTATCATTATATTTATTTACACATTTTTGGGCTATTGTTGTCCAGGCTCTCTTTTTTCCTTTTTCATTTATTTTGCATCTTATTTTGTTAACTAATGTTTGACTCAGTCTTTCATTTAGGCCGTTTGAGAATGGTGCATTTACTGCTGTAAAGACCATTGGTATCCGCTTGTCATTTAAGAATTTTTTGAATTTTTTCAAATTGATTCCCGAGTATTGATCGGTGAGAAGCATATAAATTTCTTCTGTCTCTGCTATATCCATGACTAGTTTTACAAAATCATTTGCACTCTGAGTTTTTGAGGTTAGAATAAATGTATATCTTATAAAGTGGTCTACTAATAGATGTAGATATTATTTTGTCGATCTTGAACCTCCAAAACCTCCAATTGTGTCTATAGAGATTATTTCGAAAGGCTTTGTGTCCTCTTGATTTATCTTTAATACAAATTTCATAGCTTTTACAAATTTTATTGATATTTTTTGTCAAATTTTTGGCTGCGTAGAGTGAACTGATTGTCTTCTGCATTTGTCTAATTCCAATTAGCACAGATTGTCATGTATGTTTTTTTAAAGTTGATGCTAAACTCTTCTGTTAGAATTATTTCTTCTTTTTTCCTGGTCTTTTTAAATATATACTGTGTTTTTTAATCAATTTGTTTTTGTTATTTTGTATTTCTTCATTTTTATTTTGATCGGTTAGAATATCTTCCAGCTTAATCAAATTCACAACTTTTAATTGTTCCTCTGTATTTTCATCCGGTTCTAATACCGGATTTCTGCTTAAGCAGTCTGCACCCAGATTTTTTTCCCTGGAGCATATTTTATTTTAAAATCATATTGCGATAGATAATAAACATATTATCTATCGTCTTATATGTCTTTTTCCGGTCTTCAATTCGTAGAGAAATTGACCAAAATGCAGAGTTTACATCGAAGGTTGAAAAAAATTTGCAATTCCTCGCCTTTATCACCCATAGGTGTTCAATTAACGGAAATGGTTGATCTTGAGGTACCACTATTTTATTCAAATCTCTAAAGTCAATACATAGTCTGGATTTTTATATCTATAAATCACCCAGCTCTTCATCGGTTCTTGACTTCAGATTCATATTTTCTAGTGGTTTGTAGTCTGAATAAACCGGCAATGATTTGCCTATCAACCAGTATTGAAGCATTCTAAGAATATTGCTATTTTTTTCTCCTGGGCTTCATTTAATTTTTTCGAGAAGTAAGCTACTGGCTTTTCTTTTCTATTAGGTTGTATCTGTTTTAAAATAGCTCCAACACCTTGTAAAGAAGCATCTGTATAAATATTGATGGGTAAATCTTGATCAAAAATTTCTAGAATCGGTTGGGAGTATTATATGACCCAGATATTTTACCGAATCTGATGCAAATGTGCATTTTGTAAATTTTAATCTGAAAGCTTCTTTTTTTATTGCTTCCATCAGTTGTGTTAGATGATTAATGTGTTCAGATAATGTTTTAGAAAATATGAGGACGTCATCTATATAATTAACAGTAAAATCACTAAGCTTATACTTCCTCAATATATTACTTAGTATCCTCTGAAAAATTGTCGGTGAGGTCTTTAGTCCAAAAGGTAGGCAGATCCATTGGAAATGTCCTTCCTGTGTTACAAATCCTGTCTTTTTCCGGTCTTCAATTCGTAGAGAAATTGACCAAAATGCGAAGTTGAGTTTACATCGAAGGTTGAAAAAAATTTGCAATTCCTCGCCTTTATCACCTTTAGGTGTTCAATTAACGGAAATGGTTGATCTTGAGGTACCACTATTTTATTCAAGTCTCTAAAGTCAATACATAGTCTGGATTTTTTATTTTCTTCTTTTTTAAATGTCAAAGTAACAGGTGCAGCAAATGGACTGTAGGATTCTTCTATCAGCTTATTATCTAGTAATTTTGCTACTTGTTCTTATTTTTATCTTGTATCGTGCATCTGTAAGGCCTCTTACTACAATATTTGTCCATTAATAAGTCTATTCTCGCTTCATATTCACTCACAGTGCCTACATCGTATTTCTTTTTCGCAAAAAGAAATACGACGCAGTTTTTTCTAATTCGAAGATTTTTATTTTCAATGTTGTCAAACCACATGTTTTTAACACCATTAATTGTTACTAAATTGGCTTAATTCAAAGACTTTCCTCTTAGTTTTAATAGTTTAGAATTTATCAGAGAAACATTTGAATCTGAATCATAAACTCCATATATTTCTAATTTATCATTCAATAGTAGTTTGGCATATATTAATGGTATTACAATTAGTGTTTTTGATCGGTTTCATTTAACTCAGCTTCTATTACTGAATTGTTTACATGTTTAATAAAATTTGTCTTTACCTTATCCTCTTTTGAACCAGCAGTTAGCTCCAGAATGATATCGAGTACCTCTATTTAACTTCACAAATTTTACATGAGCTTTGGTCTTTATTTTTACAATTGGTTCTTAGATTTTCATTTTTCTTCTTATATAATTTTTTTTTTATTTACCATGTGTTCGTACTTGCTAACTTCATTAAACAAATCCACTGTATTTTTTAATCTTTCTCTATCCATTTTATTAAGTACGAATTCTGGTAAACCCGCTGCAATAAGATCCACTAAGGTACCTGTGTCAATTGATCTTCTCATGTCCAATAAAGGTTTTTCTTTTCTCATGGCATAATCCAACAATGAGTCATCTTTGTATTTAAATAATAGTGCATACGTGACTGGGTTCCATCCTTTGTTTGTAAATGATTCACAGAATTTGTTTTTCCATGTTAACTATTCTGAGTTCATCAGAATAGTTAACATGGAAACATCATGAGTTTTATAATCATTGAGCTGTACTAATCTACACAATATTTATCCATAAATAATCTGAGTATTTCAATTTTCTTCTCATCTGTTGTCACATACAAGTGTATGCATTCTTTTTCAAACATTTCAATCCATTGGTTTGCATTAGAATGTTTGCTTGTAAATTTTTCAATCACAAATTTTTCTACAATGTGGTTTAAACTTTGCTGTCTATTTTCTTGTGTATTTTGTACGAATTTTTCAAACAATCTTTCCACTGTACCTATCTCTTTTTGTTGTTCAGCAGTAAGTTGTTTTTGAGTCACTTCTTGTAAATATTGATCTTCAAATTGTATACTTATTACCATCCTCATCTATGTAAGTTTTCCTAAGTTCTTCCGTCATGGTTGTCCAAACCCTTCTGATCTGGTATCTTTTTCTAAAACTATTTTTTACTTTAGTATAAGCAGCTGTTTTTATTATTTCTTTATGATGACTAACTGTTTGTAGCTCTTCTGGTATTGCATATACTTTCTCATCACTTGTGGCTATTATAGAATAAATGTTTGATTTTCCATCACTTCCAGGCAATAATGTAAATTCAAAGCAAAGTTATTCCATTTTTATTTGAATTTTATAACCAAAAATGTCGTTTTATAATGTTTCTTTATATTTTATTTATTTATTTATTTATTAGGATTGACAAATTTAATAAACCACATTGTGTAGCTCTGTAAACAAAGTTTTTATTTCATTAATTATAAGTTATATTGCCAAACTATACTACAACACTAATAACTAAAACCCCTATGGTATTTGGATGTATGTAGGGACAAGATATTCAGTGTACATAATTCAGTTAACTTTATTGTCGCATTTAGCCACTTATACAGTGCTATTCAAAAGTCCCCTCCCCCCCCTCTTATCTTTTTAACGATTATACATAAACTAGTGAAATTTGGTAACTGAATATTAAGGGTTGTAAACTTTCCTACTAGTGATGATAGATGACGTATGCGTCAAATATGACGTCACAAGGTCATTGTGACCAATAATTTTAAATGGAACCCTATGGCAAGCGACACCTCTTTTAAAAGGTATTTTAAAAGAGGTGTCGCTTTTAAAGGTGTATTTTATAAGTTGTACTCGTAAAATTGGAGAAGTTCAATTTTGTAAAAAACAGGGAGTTTCAATTTACAAAGGACCTATGATGACATCGCAACTACAACAAACTCTTAAAAAATGTTCTTTTCGTCAATGTCTTTAAAAAATAAGGTAGGCGTGTTTAAGTTTCAAATCAGTGTCAAAATATCATTTAGAACAAAACGATGAATATTGTGCGAAACTTTAGCACCATGCTATCTGTAAATTATATTGAATTATTTTATCATAAGGTTATTTAATCATTACACTCATTGCGGTACACGAATATATGTATAAAAGCCGTTTCATTAATATTTATTTACTCGGAATTTATATAGAACTAAATTGTGATAAAATAATTTAATTTCATGATAATGTATAATCAATAAAAGCTAGAGTTAGATAAAAAATGAATAAAACTAAAAATGGCACAAATATAGAATTTGTTACCACAGTTTTATCTATAATTTATTTAAAGTCACATCACTTGAAAGTAGATGTATTTATATTCTTCTAAAAATTATGTTTTAATATTCATTGAATTAACGTCTCTGCGTGTTTTTATTCAGTTGTGTATAAATGCGTGATAAAAACACGCGTTATCGGTCTACCTTTGTATATATTTGACAGTACAAAACGAATAAAAGAAACACGAAATAAATGAAAAATAAAAAAAAGTACAACCAAAATTTACAGATATGTCAACACGTTGCGTGTGGTAGAAACCCAATAAATATTTGCCTATCAATTACCATTAAAAATACATTAGTAAATATCACAATTTTAGCACTTATATACAGTTAGTAATGAAAATAAATTGCCTGACATCTTATTTAATGCATGCACTTTTATCAGTTTCTAGTAATTTATGGTTTTGTCGGATATTTAAGTTTTAACTTTAATAATATGATCTTAAGAATAGTAGTTTATACCATTTCATTCAAAATTGAGTAATATAAGTAAAACACGAGGTTGACACAACAAAACGTTTATTTCAATCGTGCAAGATTCATTGTTAACAATACATAATAGAGAAGGATATTTATAAGCTTTCTTATCTAAGGGCTGTGTCAGCTTCTTTTCAGATAAATGGTGCTAGTAATTATATTACGTTAAGCGTAAAATTGCCAAGAGGTAAGTTATCAAAAATAAAGAGAATGGTATAAACATGTATCAGGATGTGCAGGCTATCAGGTTCTGAAGGACCTGTAGGTTTCTTAAGAATATTTTTTAGTAATATTTTTACTTTTCGGTACAAAATTTGAAGTATAAATAAATAAGCAAGGCCATGAAGAGTATAGATAATAGAGAGTATAGATAATAAACATGGTATTCCAAGAATAATTTTTTTCAAAGCCTCTAATCCGCAAAGGGCATAGGCTGCGAAGTTGGGTGGAATGGTCTGTCAGGTCCTGTAGTTTGATGTCCTGAAGATGAAGCTCTGCGGTTGGGGTTGAGTTCAAATTGAAGGTAGGTAGAAGGAAGTTTCGTCGGGGAGCTCGTTGTTAGCGTTAAAGATACCGTCGTTGATAATTACGGGGCAGCTCTCTAAAGTAACAACTAAGGGCTGCTCGATAAAGTGGTCCATAGGAGTGTTACAATGTTCTTCGATTTTGGTCCTTTGTGTTGAGACGACTATGAGTTGTGTTTCTGCGATTTGTTCGACTATGGTCGATCCGAGTCTTACGCTGGTTAAATTACATCGTGGATTTTCTCCCTGTAGAATAGGAAGGTGGCACTCATCGTGGTTGTATGGGCTATCCTTTTTACACAGGCATACACTCTCTAGCCTAGGAGTCTTCTTTCCAAAAGGCGAGTTTGGTTGGTAAACTTGCAATGAGATAGGGTTTGATTGGTATAAGAGCTTTGGACTGGTAAGGAGTAGGAATCAAATGGTAAGTATAGTAAGATGTTTGGAAGGTTATTGGAACTGATAATTTTATGTAGATTTTAAGGTCTTTAACCGTTGTTGAGATATGAAAAAGATTAAGGTACCTATGCACATTACTAAAATGTATCAGTTGATCTTGTTTATATAGACTCGAGAGTTTAGTTAAAGTAATTTGTATGTTTGGGATTGACAAACAATAGCTGTTAATGATATTATGCTGAGCCATGTCGACTGCATTCTCTAAAGTTTCAAATAATTCTAAAAATATATTAAATTCGTTTTTTATAGTGACACTAGATTCAAAGTATGACCAGTCTTGTTGAATTTATTTGAACGTTTTGAAGAGTAGTCCTATATTCGCGCTTATTTGAGTTAGACTTACTTACATTTATTTTGTCGCTAAGAGCTTTAAATAGAGAAGTTCTTAAATTGATTTCGTGCATGAAAGTTTCCTGATTGGACATTAATGTATCCATTTTAGAATGGAGTTCTTGTACATTATATTCATCTGCAGTACCAAATAATATTTTTTGAACGGAACCTATAGCGAAGTCCACTCTTAAGTCTGACTTCAGGATTCCTAAATTTATTTAATTTATATTTATTTATTTATATCAAGTTTACGAAGTATTTTAACTGTTGATTGATAGTACTGTTGGAGTATTCATGTTTATTTTGGGAAAAGCTTAGTTCGGCTTTTAATTTGTATAAATTGTTCGTTACGTCCTTTAAATCGATGATGTGAATGAAGTAATGTTGTGATTGTATTATTTCAGTTTGACATGTTAGGCGATTTATGTGAACAGAGTTTCGTATAGTCTCTATTCGGCTCGCGAAAGCATAGTAAATAATAGTGAGAAGGACCAGGTTGGTACTTAATTATAATTGGAGGGATTTTATCCTCAAAGTCAGTAGGCTCATCTGTCTCGTCGCTTAGTTCAATAGGTTGAATTGCCTCGGGGGATTTTTCCTGTAAAGAAGGTACAGTCTGAACCTTTTGTTCACTTTTCCTTTTCTTAGCCTGGGTTTTCGTTTGATATAGGCTTATGATATTTGCCTTCAGCATGTGCCTTACGTTAGAACAGTTTTAGAGTAGGACCTAAGTCTTCTACACCTTTGGTTTGAATGAATTTTTCGTTTAATTTCCCGCGTGCTGCGTTTTCAATATACACGTCTTCGTTGGGTTCAAAAGTTACGGGTGGTCCACGTGTTTCATTGGCTTTTTCTATGACTCGCATTTTGGATTTGTCTAACTTAGTTTTTATTTGGTGGTAAAAGTTTGTAAGAACTTAGTTTTTTTTATGGGTGTTAATATTTTCCTCGTTAATTAATTTCTCGATTTCCGACTTATATGTTACTGACAGAGATCGTATCGATAAATATGTATACGCCATAAAGTTCATTCGGCATTTGTCCTGAATCGGCGCACCGTGTACGGCACTGATGAGAACTAATAAGTTCGAAACAGCTGTATGTCGTTCGGTTCCGATTCGGGACAAATATCGAATCCTACCTGTGGCGTGTTTTATTTTTTGAAACCTTATGTGACTGTGCAGAAACACGAGAAAGGGGTCGAGGATCGCTTCTGGGTATAATTCAATGCCTGGTGGGGCTTTAGCCCGAGGAGTAGTTGTTTCCTAGAGCGATTATGTAATAGCTTTGCTATTCGGGAATTACTTTGATAACCGCTTGGCGGTTTGGTGGTTCCTTTCTTTCTCGATTTCTCGATATATGTTACTGATGGATGTTAATGTATTCTGAGAGTATCCGTTCTTCATAAATATCGAAAGGGTCAGGGCGTTTGTCTCCACGAATTATATCGATAGGACACATTTTGGTGCTTGACTGGATTGTATGATTGTAACCTATAACTGCAATTTATACTGGGTAGTCTAAGGGTGTATTTGGATTTTCATGTTTACGACATAGGATGCTGTCTAACAAAGTAGAGTGGAACCGCTCGATGTTGCCGTTGCTACTATGTCCTTGTATTGAAGTAAAAGTTAGTTTTATTTTGTGCAGATTGCAACAATCTTTCATCATCGTGGTGTTAAATTCTAGATCAGTATCCACCAAGATTCCATAGGGTAGCCCATGATGTTCGATAAATTTCAGTAGCGCACGTTGTATTGACATGCCTGTCTTAGTTTCGACGGGGTAGGCTTAATCTATTTTCAAAAAGGTATGAATGATCGTTATGAATTTTTCCTCTTGGATATCTAGAGTATCAATGTTTATGGTTTCAAATGGTTTCGTGGGCGTTTCAGTATATTAAAGGATTGGTTTCACCGGGTGACGGTCCGTTTTACACGTTTTGCATGTTTCGCATTTGGCGATAAAATGCCGTAATGATCAAACATGTTAGGCCAGAAATATTTTTTAACCTGCGGGTAGTGTAGTGGGGTATGATATGCCCTTCGTAGTACATCTGTGGTGATAAAATCTATCCTGTGTCATTTGTCACAAGCCTTGTGGGGTATTACTTACCCCACCACACTTAAACTGGAAGTGTTTTGTGGAAGTTTCCCCTTGATGGAGGACCTGTTAAACATTCACTAACTTACGTCAGTGGGCACCGTCAGGAAAAACAAAAAGGAAATTCCTCTGGCATTTCTTGATATACTCAAGAGAAGTGTGCCAAATACATTATTCGCTTTTCGCGAAAATATTACAGTGGTATCACATATTCCGAAAGAAAATATATATAATATTTTTCTCCACCCTGCACCACGACAACACCATTATAGAACATAAAGGTAAAACCATTTCAGAAATAAACCTCTTTTATAACAAAATGTGGAGTAGACGTTCTGGACGAATTGTCGGCAAATTATAGTATGGTACGAAATAGTCGTCGATGGCCACTAACTTTATTTTTTTCATACCTCAAGATGACTGGAGTAAATTCCCCTGGTAATTTACAAAAGCAATACAAAAAAAATTGATATAAAACAACGTCAATTTCTTAAAGAATTGGGTATGCAATTACTCTCTGAATACAAGAGGCACCGTGAGAGAAACCCCAGAATTCTTAGAGAATTACGTCCATATCAGCCAGCACCCGTCGAAAACCTGGACAAAGGCAAAACACTAGTAGAAGGTACAGTATTTGTCCAAGAAGGAAAGACGGGAAAACGATTTACACCTGCTCTAAATGTATCATTCCACTTTTCTTAGATCACGCTAACTTTGTGTGTAGCAAAAATTGCCTCAGTGAGGATAACTAGAAAATTTTGTTAGTTTGACTATTTTTTCACAATATGGCTGCTTTTGTCCATAATTCTTTGGATTGTATAGTTTATTTTCTTTAAAAATCATAAGTTAACTTTTAATAGATATATAAGATACTTTTTTATAGCTTTGTAGCAGAGTACTGTAAAATTTATAATAAAAATATGTTTTTCGAATTTCTCATTTATCATTAAATTTGTTAAACTAATTGTTGCAACACAATTGACAATCAATAACAATACAATAAAAAAACCTTGTCACCCGTTAATCTTTATTTTTGAAAATTGAGATTGGAATAACAAAAAAAAGGGGCTTGTCATACCCCACCACACCTCTTACGTCACTATTTTGCACCACACTGCCCGCGGGTTTTAATTAAAGCTTGATGGGTAGCCGTTACTCCTTTGTGTGTAACTTTGCCTTCATGGTTATAATATATCTTTAGTTGTAGTTATTGTTCTGAGGTTACGTCTTCTACTTTCTTCTTGCAAATTAAAAACTTGAGCTAATGAGATAAGTGGTTTTGAAGGATCCTTATGATTTTGTTTTCTAACTCTGGCTGCTTGAAGTATAGAGCATATATGGTGGAATTACTTTGAATGAATGGAGATGAAAATCTAAAAATTTCTTCGTCGGATGAGCGTGATTTTAAGTTAAAGTGATGTTCATTAACTTTGGGGAAAGGCTGTATTTCATAATGCGAATTAACTTTATTACTATCCTTTTTCACGAGAAACCATCGATTGTTATTTCTATTTAAGGGTGTTTCGGAGTATTTGACTTCTAGAATGAGGTTTTCGTGACTAAAGTGAATAGCCTGGTTAGTTCTTAACGGCGACTTGTAATTCGGGTCGTCTATTGAATTTAGGTCATGTAAAACCTCTTGGAACTTTTCTAGGCCTGGTTCTGGTAGATCATCGAGTAAATACTTACGTCAGGGGCGTTATTTATCATTGACATATCATTTTCTTCGATTGCGTTAAGTTCATTAATTTTGATACGCCAGAGCGGGTCAGCTTGGTTTGTTTTTCCTTTTCGTACTTTATTTCGTATTAATATTCTTTCAATTTTAAGCGCTATTTTACAAGATGCGAGTTAGGGTCCTTTAGGTTAAACAACTACTGCAAAGGCTGATTGATGGTCGATTTCAATTATAAATTTAACGTATTTAACGGAATTTACGATGGCCAGCAACTCCTCTTCAATTGTGCTGTAATTACATTCAGCAGGATTCAGTGTCCTGGAATAATAACTGATGGGGTGTCCATCTTAGTCAATTAGTAAGGGGTTTAGTTACACGAGTGAAGTTGTGGAAAAATTTTTGATAAAATCCGAGAAATCCTAAGAAACTATTGATTTCCTTGAAATTCTTTAATGGCTTTTATTTTCTTTGGGTGTGACTTGATATCATTTTGAGTTATAATATGGCCAAGAAATTCCACGTGTCTATAAAGGAATTGAGACATGTCCAATTGAATCTTAACGTTGGCCTTTTCGAGGGTTTTAAATACTAGTTCCAGGTTTTGTAGGTATTTTTGTAACGGCGACGTGCTAAAAATTATTATGTCGTCCATATATACGAAACATATTTTGTTCTGCAGTTCTCTTAATATATTGTCCATCACTCTCTGGAATGTTGCGGGTGTATCTTGAGGCCAAATGGCATCCAGACGTATTCGAAGTAGCCATTTTCTACGTTGAAGGCAGTTTTTTCTATGCTGTCAGGGTGCATCTCAATTTGGTGGAACCCTGAAGTGAGATCGAGAGTCGTGAAATACGGGGCATATGCCCAGTTTGTCAAGTATATCCGCTATATTAGGTAACGGGTATCTATCGGTCTTGGTATTGTCACTTAGTTTCGTGTAGTCGACTACAAGCCTCCATTTTTGTTTGCCGCTCGCGTCAAGTTTTTTTGTCACGATCCAAACGGGGGAGCTATAAGCACTAGAGCAGGGTCGAATTATGTCATCTTGTAAAATTTTATCGAATTGTAATTGTACTTCCTTTTGTTGGACATAAGGATGCCTATATGATTTTGCCTGAATGGGGTGCCATCGGTAGTTTTGATCTGGTGTTTGACTTCGCTTGTGAAGGTTAATTTGTCATTAGGAAAGTGAAATACATGTGGATAATTTTTACAGAGTTTAAGCAGGTTAAAATGTGTCTTTTCATTGAGATGGTGAGTTCGTAAAAGATTTCGTATTTGTTGGTTAGTGAAATTGAGGAAATTATGAGTCGGCTCATCGTTTTTTGAAATTTGAGGTTAAAAACCAGTATACTCGAAATAGGGCTCGACATCAATTGCGGTATCGAATTGAGCCGTGATAGGGTTAAGTGTTGGTGTTAAATATTTCGACTCGAGCTGGGCCATTCTTGGCTTTGTCTATGCCAGCAAGAATAAGATAAATGTCGGGTTTTGAAATTGGATGAGAATTTCGCCGTTGTCAATAGAGACAGAGATTTCTTGAACAATACCTTTGATGGGGTTTAAAGAATAAGTACATGACACTTCTTCGGGTTGTGGAATAGAAATTGGAATTTGGAAGTAGTACTTACAAATAAGATGGTTTTGGAAATCTATTTGAATACCTAACGTTTGTAGGTCTTCGAAACCGAAAATACCATAATAGAAATCATGAAAATCGTACAGAAGTACGTTTAAATCGAAGTTTATACTAAATTCTTTGAATCAAGGGATGTTTGCCTGGAATTGACATATCAAGTTACTAGTTGAGGTTTTGATCAGCATTTCATGGGAGAAAATATGGTTGGGGTAACATTTTTGAATTATTTCGGGACGGATTATGGTCTTTGATGCGGTATCGATTAGTAATTTTAAAGGGGGCTCATTGCATGGGGGTTGCCGGGTCTCGCTCGGGCTCCGCGGGCTTCCTGTTTCTGCACGTTTCTATCGTTGAATGCATTCACTACTTCAACTTTCCGACCGTACCTCGTATATCGATCTTCCTGATATACGTCGTATATGGATGTAAAAATATAACCAATGGGCGAATCGTAAATATGGTTATTAATCAGTACGGGATAGACAATTTATAAAGACAATTTCTTTCGAAGACAATTCCTTATAAATTCGAACCTTCGCTTTATTAAAACCTATGTGTTGTAATATTACTACGTTACAAGCCAACCGGGGTACCAAGTGTTCTGGGGGGTCTCTTCACAGTGTCGAGCGGTATGGAGCGCAAGCTAGGAATTAAAATGGAACAGACTTACCCCGATCCAATCGTCTAGTACAGCAACCCCCTTCCTATTGGCCTCCGGTCGTATCTCTGCGGCAGACACTCGCGTCGTTCAACGGCGATCCGCGACTCGGGACCTAGAACCGTCGACTCACGTCGTGACGTTCACTGAGCGCGCACAGTCGTTGGCGAACGTGCAAAAACGTACGGTTTTAAATCGCGGAAGTTGCGTTCGCTTTCCGTCCCTCGGAGGAATGAAATAGGCGCGGACGAGCGTGAGCCCTCGTCGATCCAACGGTATGGAACCGAGAATTTCAGTACCCCTTTACAAGGTACTTAGATGTTGGTTGAGCGGTTATTTAAAACCTCTTTTGTTGGGATTAAATATTGAAACCTTTTCTTAAAATATTTTATGGGCCAAGCCACATAAAATATCCAGGTCGCAGGAACGTGCAAACTTAGCCTCCGCCAAGTATTCCGTATGAACAGACTATTCAAAGCACAAGCTAGGCAATATCGAGCCACACCAATACCTGCGGTATTTATACTCTCGGTAAGCCGGCGTGTCGTACAAATAGGAGCGTCACTAATGACGTCACGATTTTCCCTAGGTCGGCGAGAGTATACCCAGAGAAGCGGGGCGAATAGCTACTTCGAAAAATCCTATAAATTAAATCGAGGCATCGGCATATGTTGTCTCGACACCTTGCTTCGACTCTAAAAAAAATCTGAAAATTATAATAAATTCCTGAATCATCTTTAATGTCTGCTGATGAGTCTTTTTCACAATTTACAAGGGTACCTATTCCATGGCTCTTCTGGCCGATTTATAGTGTCTTTCCCTTTCAAAGATAGTGATATTGATAGTGATAGTGATACTAATTTATATATTCTCGGTCTCTTGCTCTACAAATATTTTATTCATAGGAGCCTTATAAAACTCCAAACTATAAATATATCTTCTGAGAAATTGTATTACATTCCACACCACTACATTTTGAAACCTGGAAGCTCTACCTCAAATTGGATGGTTTTCATTGCCTTTACTAAAAATCCTCTCTCTTTCTCTCCGTCCAATTTTCGATTATCTCAAGTTATATTCATCGTTGATATTAAGCAGATGTATAGACAAATTTAAATAACATAAATCATAGAAATTATGAACGGATTCTTTGGAAGTGAACATATTCAAAATTTCAAATTAATACCGTAATGTACGGCATGTAATCAACTCCATTCTTAGCCATTCCTACCTTCTTGTAGCTAGTAAAGGAAGAAAAGTACATTACCTTCTCGCTTCCACTGTTTTATTGTAATTAACGTATGTTGATGACATAGTATGTGGCTGTGATTCACTGAGTAAAAGTGAAGAATAAAAAAATTAATTCATTGCTCCTATAAGTGGGCCAGGCATAATCCCTATATTCTTTTTAACATTTCTCCTCAAGATTATCAAGTGCATTAATTTTGTTTTGATGATAACGATGTTCATATTCAAATTCTTGGTCTTGAAAATGTAATCGATGAAATGGCATTCCTCATCGGATACATTTTCATATGATGTTTCCCCTGTAGATAGAGCGTGTACCATATGAACCGTCGGGTCAGAGTTGGCAACCATTTTTGATCTTTTAGGCCTATTAACTGAATTGTAATTTTTTTGCCAAATATTTCATACAACTATTAGGGAATTTGGAGTTAGACTGGGATCAGTTTCCTCCTCTAGATATGCTAAAATTGTGGATGCGTTATAAAACTGAATCATCATCTCTAATAATCTCCAAATTAGATATTATTCATCATACCGTTTCTGATTAGTTTAAGCAATTCGACTATTACAGGGATTTTCTGATAGATCAGAGAAGGGGAATCCAATGGTGATGTATTTTGCGTGAACTGACTGCGTGTTGCAAGGTTACCTAACGCTAAGGAAAATTACTTCTAAATTATTGATTATAAGAGTGGAGCATAGTCTATATGTTTTACGTCTCTCTTATAATTATAAATTTCCTTCCATACTTCCCAAAAATCACCGAACCCATTATTAAATATACTAATTGGTAAAATTTATACGAAGACACACAAACTTTGACCTTTTTATTATCACAATAATTCTGGATATTATCTAATCGACGTTCAATTCGACACGTCCTCCCTAAACGTAATAAATGTTTTAGAACCAAACCAATATCACAAGTTCCTTATATAGGTGACTTGTTACCTATATAAGAAACCTAATCGAGTTATTCAAGTTAAGCAATTTCAGTGTGGAGGAGTCGATTATGCAGGTTCTTTGTGTAATAATACCTTAAGTAAACATAGACGTGTAAAAACTCAAAAGGGTTATCTTCGCTTTTGTGTATGTTTCACTATAGAATCGTTTCACTTGGAAATAGAATCTGATTTATCCTCTGAATATTTTATAGCAGCTCTACACCGATTCATTACCTGACGAGAGAGATGTGAATTATATTTTTAGTAGCTGTAGGTCAAACTTTATAGGTACTCAACGGGAACTCTGCGAAGGCTGTACAGAATCATATTATATACTCGTATCACTGGTAATTAGGCCTTAACCTACAAAGAATTGTACACATTTATCGTGCAAATAAATTGAGGGTCTTATGTCAAGTAAGTTTAGATTATTCATATCTCCCTCTCTTAACTCTACTATTAAGAGATAATCAGTTCTCAACAGCACATAAAATAGCGAACGTGCTACGGAGCATCTTAGAATATTCTGGAATATAGTTTTTCCTTCAATACATATTTTTCCATCCTCTACATATATTTAATACTCCCTTCAAAACCCTAAAAATATATGAACACTAAATGACCATACAACGATACTTTATGCACAATAAAAGTAGAATATAGTAAAGATTATAAGGAGAAATAATGATAAATCTTGCATTGGAGCACTTTCACATTAAATTGTTACGTAACGAGACGTGAGTAAAAGGTTATCAAATGTGAGTGATATTTTAGTACCAGTATCATTGGAGTAAATGCGAAATACTGCAATTAATGAGAATATTCTATAAGTTGAAAAAGAAACCCTCAAAGAAACACATGAAAAAAAATAGGAGACTTGTTCAACAGAAAATGTAATTCAAGAAAATATGGAATCGGTAACTTAGGCGCTCTTATGTGTCGACAATTCTTCTTGATGGAGAATCAAATATATATTTCACTTTCAGAAAATCCCTTTTCAAATAAAAACAAATGACCATTCAATCCCTTTTTAATGTCGAAGGAAAATAAAAAGAATGAAAACATCTTGTACATTTTATTTGTCCGATTGGCGATTCTGCGTGTTTTTCAATTCCGAAATGACATTTATCCTAAAACAATACTGAAGCCATGTAACATAGAACATATAGCGGGAAAGTTAATAAAATAATGGATGCAATGAATGCAAGGAATGTAGGGGCGGAAGATTTATTTTTCTTTGTAAATGGATATGATCAAATCCATTTATAAAATAAAACAAAGTATGAGCCACTATTTTGTTTCAAATAATAAATCTAAATAACTTATTTATATAGATTTAAGGAATGTCTTTATAGATACTTTTCACCAAAATAATATTATTTTCGGGGTTTAAATGAAGGGATCAAACTCTAGCCACTCCAACTATTAGAATGCATATTTAATATTTTCACAGTGAATGTTGAGAAATATACTAAATATTAACAATGTAGAAATGTCAATCAGCCGTCGGAGAAAGTATTCATCTGGCAGATAATATAGTGTAGGTTTCCGTATTTTCCAAATATGGGCATCTAGTAAACAGTTATGTTAATGTTTTCCCATTTGTTCATTATATTTTATAAAATATAAAAACTTCTCTAGTACAAAAACAAACCGTTATGGAAAATGTATTTGTTATTTTAATTTAAGTAAACAACTATACATCTTCAGTGTAGTCAACTTTATAATTTTTAATCTGATCAATAATGAAACCTGACCTGAGTCAATACTTATGACCTCAAATGATATTAAATCTGCTCAAAGTGGTACACATATATTAAAAAAATTGTGATAATTTTAAACGGTGCACCATAACAATAGATCTTTCACGTTTAGTTTTACAACTAATTTTCTTCGTTTTACAACTTATGTATTACTTAACATAATTATTTATATATTTTCGTCATATATGAAATTAAATTACGTAATCTACAAGGTAGTGTTGTCATAAATTAGAATTTATGATTTATTGAAATATTCAATATGTGTACCTACCGATTTAAATAAAGTGAAATTAAATAAAGTGAAAGAAAAGGTTGTGGATAATCAGAATTCATAATTTCTTGAATTATTTAACAATATGTGTATATCCTGACAAAAATATTAAAAAATATGTAATATAACAACAATAAAAATATGAGGCTGGTTATAAACTTATGGTAACATACGGCGTGTATTCAGATCAATGTCCAAGGCTCATAAGTCAGGCTTGTTCCACGTCTATAATAAGGATAGATTATTTATAGTATTTTACTAGATTTCTGCAACAATGTCATTTGTACTGTGGTTGAAGTAGCAAACTGGGATTCGTATTAGAGGCGTCACTTTAGGATTAACTTCGAGCTCCAACTAAGGACGTTTGGTACCTCTCCCTTATAATGGGTGTGTTTGTCCTCATCTGTATGTATAACCCTTCTTGTATAACCTTCCCTTGTTTAGCCTGATGCTCTAGAGACAGTCAATTTCTGTTTCTATGTTTTTATAAACCACATTTCTTACCCTCTTAAAATATTTAGGTGTAAATACTAAATAAAACAAATATATACAAATATAAAAAACAAATAACATACCTACTAATGAGTTTAAGAGGCTTGATAATGATCTATGATTAAAATATTCTGGATATTGTTTTCTAAAGTGGTATAATGGGCATGAACAAAATTATCAATATTTTGGAAAATAGTACTTAGTTAGCAAAAGTAAATAACATATTCAAATACATTTAAATGTATGTATCAAAAAATGTAAAAACATTTTGATAATTCATTCAAAATTTATCAATCGATATATTAAATGTTCTAGCAACCACACTGTATTCTTACTAATTAATAAACTACCTTAATACTTAATTATGGTATTTGAAAATAAAGTTTGTAAAGCATTTTTTATTGAGAAATATATAAACGTTAACAAAATTTTTCTATAATGAAAAAAATTGTAGTATTTAAAAAGATATCTTGTAATTTACTATTTTCCTGCGATACTGTTACCATATTTGAAATATCTGATATATATATATATATATATATAATATATATATATATATATATATATATATATATACAATACTACAATATTTTTTTATTATAGTATATATTTTTTATATAGTATAATTGAAGACACCGGTGCAAAAAGGAGGCAACTCCATTTTAGTAATTTTTTCAGGAGAAGCAAAAAACCATTTTACTACGAATTCTTTTAATTTATAGGTTTTAATTCATATGTAGGATTAAAATCTAGTACTTAATACATAATATATTCACAAAATACGCTTTTTGGAAATTTCATTAGATAACAACATCAAAAAGAAAACGTTGGAACTGTCCCCTTTTTGCACCGGAAAATTAAAAAAATGCCAAACACAAATAATTTCAATGCGATATATTAACAAATATTATCAAAAGTAACAAATAAACACAAACTAATCATCTGTAAAGCTATCTTCTTCTGTCTGAGTAGGTTCTTCTTCTCCTTGACACTTCAGCTGGTCATAAAACCACATACAGTCAGAAGGCACATGTTTTGTTGCATGTTCTTTCACCAGAGGAGTAATCATAAGGATTCAGAGTAGAGGAGTAATGTGGAAGGAGGTAAAGTCACGTTACGCCATGTTTCTGAAGAGTAAACAAGTCCTAAAGTAAGGCACTAGCCGAACAGCTGAATTCCACGCCTTTTGCTATGTATTCCATGACACGATAAGAAGATATCCCAAATTTTTGTTTTTTTTTTGGTTTGACACGCACTTTTTAAAAGTCCCGTTGAAATGACCACTGAAGTTCAATATCATTTCTTGGGAAACTGAAACCACTACAAATTTACGACATGTATTTTTTACCAATGCAACCCTTTCTTCTGGCAACACAATCCTTTCCCGTTTCCTTTTCTCCTTTTCGATCAATCCGAAGCTCCGATCACGAGGCAGGAAACTATGTCCTAGTTCTGGATATCTGTGTATAATTTTAGCACATCTATTAGTATTTGCAAGTGTCTATAGATACTGAGCCAAGACTTGAGTAGTATAGCAAAGCGGCTACCAGACCACCCTCGGATTTGTCCGCGGACATTTGATGTGGATGGCATGTGGTCATTGTTGATCTGAAGAACTCTTGGCGCAGGTATAAAACAGGTATGGTGGTATTAGGAAAAAAACATGACGTCATTAAACAGGTTACCATCGCCGAATTCACCGATCGATAGAGCGCCCTTTAATTATCTCATAGCGATTAAAAACGAAAAATCGTAAGTATGGAGCTGCCTTTTTTGCACCGGTGTCTTCAATTATTATTATTATATATATATATATATATATATATATATATATATATTACTGTGAAACACCGAAATCCGGTGAATGTCGACATTCAGCATGTACTCACGGTGTATGATGAAAAAAAAACGAGAAAAAACATTTTTTTAATAAAGGAAAACAAAAATAAAAGTATAGGTAATATTCATTTATTAAGACGACATGGGAAAAGTTTTCCAATAAACTTAAGGAAATTGTTGAACTTAAAACAAACAGTAGAACATTGCAAATCACGAAACACAACTAAAATAATGTCAATATAATAAACATACACATACATTTTAATTTTTAAATTGAAATATAAAAAACCAAGAAAATGTATGACATTCTTATTTGTTGCAACAACTTAAACTACCATGACACTTCGAATTGCACAAAAGGCCTTTGCTTTTACAGCTGCATTTAGCCTTCGAACACTTCCTTTTGCAATTGCAACGTGTATAGCCTTGCCCTCCACTTTTTGAATTAGCACAAGCTGCTTCTCTTAGCGACATTTCTTGAATCGAAACCTCATCCATGGAAAGTAACTTGTCTTTACAAATTACGAACTGATTATGGGTGAAAAGCTGTTTCAAGGTACCATTTTTGTTTGCTAATTTATAAAAGCCTGAATCCTCTATTCCAACAACAACCGCTAATACATTTCGAGGTTCTGTACGACCACGGTAGACATCAGGGACTTGAATTCTTACGGTATCACCAATTTGGGCCGGAGTAAACTTTTTTTGACATTCGTAACATTTTTGTTGCTTGAAGTAGAAGATTCTTTTTTACGGCTACTCTCTTTGAAGAAATTAGCTCTTGTTGTTCAGCCAGTACTTGAGATGAAGACGTGCTAGGTTCCAGATTAACTCAAATGGTATTTTGGTTATCCACGCCGCTTCCATCTGAAATATGGTCATCAATATGGTCACTACCCAAATTTTCTTCAAAAGTGTTAACATAGGCTTCTAACTGTTCTTCGGTTTCAATGTTTGCAATTTGCCCGCGAGGGAGAGATGACGATGCTATGCCCTTTTTTGGTTTAACGCCAAACAGGGCTTCATATGGACTCTGGCGTATTCCTTCGTGATATATTGTGTTTTTGGCGAATTGAACAAACGGCAAACCTTCTGACCATTTATTTGAGTCATTATCTTGCATCCATGCAGTTAGCATATTCTGTATGTTCTGATTGGCTCTTTCGACTGAGCCTTGTGTTTGACTGTGACGAGGCTTTTCGTGTACTATTTTAACATCTTTCCACATAGCGCATGGTTCAGATATGACTCGATTACTGAATTCTCTACCATTATCCAAATTCAATATAGCGGGAGCAACAAATGCTAAAAAAATATGAAGAAGGTGATATGCTACTTCTTCCGCTCTCTTACTTTTTAAAGGTCGCAACTGGACAAACTTGGTTAGATGATCTTGATATACCATTATAAACTTGTAATCGCCATTCCTGTGTGATTGCAAGTCTATCAAGTCGACTTGACATCTTGAGTTCAATTCGGAACTGAACATTGGTTTCACAACAATACCTTTTTTAGGCGCACTGTGTTTTATTTGACATTGTTTACACAAATTTAAATAGAACATTACAACTTCATAAGTAATATTTTTGTATCTAACTTGCAATTCTTTAAGCATTCGTGTTCTTCCTCCATGGCCTATTCTTATGTGAGTTTCGGAAAGTATATTAAACAACTCATCATTTGTAACATAATACTGGATATTTGTTTCTCCTGGTTTTAGTGGCACAATTAACTTTTCTTCGTCGCCAACTTTTAAAATGTCAAAACGTTTTAAACGTCTGTAGTTCAAAGGTGTACTACACTTACTTTTAGCAGAAATCACTTCAGAAACGATTTTAGAGTACCTTTCTTGAGAAAAATAAAAACAATTGTCTTCTCATTTACTTCCGATTAAGGCATGTAACTTTTCAAAAAACTGATCACGTTCACTGAAACAAATTAAATTAGCAAGCTTGCACACACGCTATCAAATCTTGCGTAAGACTGACGAAGCCAAAGCCAACAAACAGGATGCAGGAATCGCCCAAAAGCAAGTTACGACCTGTCGTTTCCAGCATTCACCGGAGCCCATTTGTGTTTGTCGACATACACCGGTGAATGTTGTCACTAATTTCGGACTTTCACAGTAACATATATATATATATATATATATATATATATATATATATATATATATATATATATATATATATATATATATATATATATATATATATACATACATATAAGCAGGAGGGGCCGCACAATATCGATCTGGCCTATGGTGCATAGCGACACCACTTACACCAGCTGGGGTGCAAAATCGGACCGGCACCACCAGCATCCCCGGGAGGGGATAACAGATTCCCCTCTGGTGTCGGCCGTGGGCTTGCTGGGCTAACTCCCCGGTAAACTCGTACTTATTTTTCCAGCTGGCAGAAGAAGAGGCCCCCACGATCGACCCCATTCGGATAGGGGTCATGGGCGAGGTGGTGGGGTCCAACCGGACGGATTTCCCGAGGGCAACAGACGCAACAAACAAGGATGCTTTGAGTGGACTGACGAACAGAGGGACGACCTGCTGCAATGCTATGAAAGCAGTGAGCCCAGACGGAGGGGATACATGCTACGTATTCATGCCCTGTGGTGTGAATTACACCCAGAGCATGATTCCTCCATGCCGCAGAATCTGCGTAATTATGTATCCCATCTTCGTAGAAAGGGCTATGTGAGGACTGCGCCCCGATTGGCGAATGAGGTAGCTGAAAGGCTGCCTAATGAACCAGTTGAGGATGCGGTCTTCACCGTTCCACCAATAGTAGAGGGCGTCAGTATCAGAAAGGGGTACATCGCATAAGACCTGGCGAGAGTGGATGCTGAAGGTCAAGCATCGATTCCAGAAGGGGCCCACATCTGGCATATAAATTGTGCCGTGTACACTGCCGCCGAAAGTTTCACTCATATGGAAAGGGCGAACAACTCTTCCTCTCCGCGAAAGAGAGCGGAACGGCGTGTACGGAAGATGAAGGCCAATATTTAGTCGGTAAGACAAGAGGTATCCCGTATCCAATGTGCGATGGACTATATGGCGGCAAATAGGCCTTTTATGCAAAAATTACGGCAAATCGCCGCCAATTTAAGACACGTCCATCACACACTTAATGAGGTAGTGCTGCGTACCACCAAACATCACTGCCTTGATAGAATACAGATGCTAATGACGTGCAAAAAGTCACTAGTGAGGCGGACGCGAAGGCTGGCGGAAAATAATTTGTTCCGCCAAAAATCCTCGCGCCTATTCGAACTGCCTCAACTTGTTGTCGAAAATTCGCCGACTGTAGATCAGGTGGAAAACTTTTGGAAGGCTCTGCATGAGCAGAAGCTCCCACTCCAAAGAGACACTCTAGCCCTGGCACACTTTGAAGACTTTTGCGAAGGTCTTCAACGACCAGAACAAGTGTGCCACCCGATAACCTATGAAGAGGTTCGAAGAGCTCTTGCGAGCTCTAAGAACTTTACTGCTCCAGGTCCCGACTGGATAAATAACTTCTGGTGGAAAAAATTATCTAGTACCCACCACCATTTAGCCAGATTTTTTACCACCTGGCTAAATGGGGAGCAGCAAATTCCTTCTTGGGTTGTCGAGGGGCGGATCGTGCTAATCCCGAAGACCGGAGATTTGTCCAACCCAAAGAACTACCAACCGATAACCTGCTTAAATGCAGGTTACAAAGTGTTTACACGCATCTTGTACATGCGAATACTCCTAGCAGTTGAGCCGGTTTTCGAAGGGACGTACGAACAACGAGGGTCTAAGGAGGGTGTTGCTGGCTGCAAGGAGAATCTGTTGATTGACAGATGTGTCACGGAGGACTCCGTGTAGTACAAGCGAAACCTTTCCATGGCCTGGATCGACTACCGCAAGGCATTCGCTATGACATCGCATGAGTTAATAATTCACTTGCTCCAAAGCCTTGTGGTGCCCGGTCCTGTAGTGAGATGTATTCAAGAACTGATGCCGCTCTGGAGGACTCGGTTTACCATAACATCGGGTGATACTAGAGTCCCGACAGAGCCGGTGTCGTTCGGAAGGGGCGCATTTCAGGGAGACTCCCTTAGCCCCCCTCCGCATCTCACTGCTGCCGTTGTCTGTGTCCCTCAGGAAAACCCGTGGCAATAACTGCAACACCCCCGGCGATCGTAGGTATAATGTCTACCATCTATTTTACATGGATGACTTAAAACTTTATGCCTCCGGAGAAAGGGAATTACGCCAGTCCCTAATGGTGGTGCAGGAGTACACGCAGGCCATCGGGATGGAGTTCGAGTTGGACAAATGTGCACTGGTTCATCTCAAGAGAGGACGAAGCCGGAAATACACAGAGGATGTGGAGCTCGTAGACGGATGCATCTTACACCACTTAGATGCCGGAGAGTCGTACACCTACTTTAGTCTTGAGCAACGCTCCACCCAAGAGGTAGGTGTCGTAAAAAAAACTCTCCGCGGCAAGTATCAACACCGCCTCCAACAGATCCGATGTAGTAACCCGAAGACGGATGCATCTCAGTAGGAGTTTGCATTCCAGATCGTCTGTTCCATGGTTATATCTCCCACAACATCGCGGAGACGGAACTTGTAAAGAAGGAGTTCGGATCTCCTTCTCTGCAAGGTCCGAGATAACGAATGCTGCAGAGCATTTAAGAGCTCTGCAGCTTCACAGGGATAAGCCTATGCACGGGGTCTTCTATAGGTATATGGAAGCCCTGGGCTTATCCGAAAGTCTGACTTTTGCTTTCTTAAGGTCAGCAGGGCTCAATTCAGAGACCGAGGGATTCATCATGGCTTGCCAAGGTGGTGTATTTAACACGCACGTCTATCAGAGTCGCGTCATGGGAATGGAGGTCCGTGATGTCAGCTGCAGGGCCTGCCGCAGGGCGCCGCAGACATTGATATATATGACAGACGGTATATGCTGTCTTGGCCTATATCCATAGACACAACGCAGTGTTAGAGGTGCTTTATTAGAGATGTTCCGGGGGATATTGAGTCCATTGTGGAATACGAGAACTGCCAAATATATTGGAACTATTCGATTCCCACCGTCGTCAGACAAATACATGCCAACAAGCCTGACGTAGTCTTCCTCGACCACCAACTCAGGACAATGTTCGTCATCGAGTTCTCGGCACCCGGTCATGGTAACATTGTTTTGAAAGAAGAGGAGAAACGGACAAAATATCGAGATTTAATCTTCGAACCCCGCAGACTCTATCCAGACCATTCTGTTAAACTTAAGGTACTGATTGTAGGAGCCCTGTGTGGAGCGAAAGATACACTGTTTTCAGAATGAAAGAGCATACCGGCATGTCGAAACTCGGTAGAAATCTTAGCCGGTCGCATGCAAAAGGCCGTAATTCTCGGTTCGCTTTGTCTACTCAGGCACACGACTCGGCCCAGTAATCACTAACCGAACGGACGCGAGTAGTCATTACTGGTATTACCAGCGCACATTCTATGTGAGTCAAAGCCACAGAAACGGGTTTAGCAAAAAGAAAAAAAAAAAAAAAAATATATATATATATATATATATATATATATACCGGGTGTAACAGGATCATGGTAAACCCCCTTTTCTCCTTTAGTTTTGAAGATAATTGATTGAAATTTGGGATGTCCTATATACATAATGAGCGACACTTTTTGACAGAAAATTGATTTTTTTTTAACTTCCAGTTTCGCCGGAAGTGACACTAATTTTCGATTTTTAAATGGAATACCCTATATGTTATTGCATTTTTGAATTCTGCATAATTTTCTGAATCCAGCAATACCAAACAAGTGACATTTCAAAAGTCCACATTTTTTATAATCTAATTTTTAATTTTTCATTTAAGTGTGCCATGTCGGTTCCGAGTCGTCATTTAGAATATTAAATGACCCGTGTTATGCTACAAAAATCGAAATCCCGTCAAAAATACTAAATCACGTGATTTATGAACAAATAAAGTTCATCAAAATTGGTTTTGGGGCAATACTCAATTTTTTCAAATGAAACCATATTGTTACCGCGGTGCCATTTATTAGTACAGTTATAAGAAATTTATTCATATGTCGTATTAAAATGTGCAATAAATACAACTAAATTACAGCTAAAAGAAAATAACAAAATACAATTTTATTCTAATTACCTTGTTACACATAAGGTGGCTGTGGAATACAAAATTCTTATGCTGGGCCGTTATGCTATTAATTGCGCGTCTTACTCGTTCAGCTCCAGGTCTTCACGGGTTGTAACGGCGGTTGCATACACAATATTTTTTAAATGATCCCAAACAATGAAATCAAGGTGCGTTAAATCAGGTGACCTTGGAGGCCACCTCACAGGACTATTCGTCGAAATTGCGTTTTCTCCGAATCTCCGTTGAAGGTAATTAAATACTATCCTTGAATTATGGACAGGAGCGCCATCCTGTTGGAAATACATACCCTGTCGTAAATCTAAATGTAACTCATCTAAAATGTTATCGATCTCATTCTCCAGGAATCACAAGTATCTGGCACCAGTCAGAGGTCCTTCAAATATTATTGAACCAACGATTCTACTACCGATTATTCCAAGCCAAACATTGAAACCGAACCGCACTTGAAAGTTACCCTCTCGTAATAAATGTAGATTTTGTAGTGACAAATATTTTGCACTTTGTTGGTGAAATAATCTCAAATTTGTAATCCTACCCTCATCCGAAAATAAAATCATTCCCAAAAAATCACTGTTTGGCTGCACGTTATTATATAAAATCCAATTGCAATATTCCATCCTAAGTTCATAATCACTTTCGTACAAATACTGGTGCAATTGAAATTTAAAAGATTTATAGTGGTATTTCTGCAAAATTTGGCTTACTATTTGGTGACTGATATCCAATTCAAAGCCAACTTGCTTTAAAGAAACAGTATTATCAACTTCCATTCGAGCCAAAGCATTAATTTCCGTTCCTTCTTCGATAATGAAATTTTCTTCGGGATCATTGTTTAGCTCTCTTCGGAATTGGTTTTCAACACGTTTAAAATAATTTTCCCCTGGACATTGTGTATCAGGATATCGTCTGGCATAAAGGCATGTAGCCGCTACGGCCTGTTTTCTACATTCCCCATAAATAATTAACATGTCCACTTTTTCATCTCTTATATAAATTTGCAGCATTTTGAATACAATTAACAAGAATTTTAAACAATTTTTAAAGACAATAAAACACAGTTAAACTAACAAATGTTTGACAAGCTAAATATTTCATTGTTTTCAAAGCCACCTTAGTTACTTCTTAACATTTAATTACAACAGTATTTTTTATTTTCTCTTAGCTGTAATTTTGTTTGTATTTATTGCACATTTTAATACGACATATGAATAAATTCCTTATTAACAGTACTAGTAAATGGTACCACGGTTCCAATATGGTTCCATTTGAAGAAATTGAGTTTTGCCTCAAAAACTATTTTGATGAACTTTATTTGTTCATAAATCATGTGATTTAGTATTTCTTACGGGATTTCGATTTTCGTAGCATTACACGGGTTATTTAGAATAAATCGGAACCGTCATGGCACACTTAAATGGAAAACTAAAAATTAGACTATAAAAAATGTTGATTTTTGAAATGTCACTTATTTGGTATCGCTGCATTCATAAAATTACGCATAATTCAAAAATGTAATAATGCACAGAGTATTCTATTTAAAAATCGAAAGATAGTCTCACTTCCGGTTTCGCCGGAGGAAAATCAATTGTATGGCAAAAAGTGCCGCTTAGATATCCCAAATTTCAATCAATTATCTTCGAAACTAAAGGAGAAAAGGGAGGTATACCATAATCCTGTTACACTCGGTATATATATATATATATATATATATATATATATATATATATATATATATATATATATATATATATATATATATATATATGTAAAATAATACCTGTTTTGTTGGCTCTTTTTCAAATGTGTCATTGTTGTCTAATAATTAATTCTCTTTTTTCTTCGTAGGAATGTACATATTCACGTCGTACATTGTGTATATTAGGGAATGCAAAGTTTGGTGTTTGCGAAGAAAAAACGGATGTAGATAATCCGATTTTATTACATGGTAAGCAAATCTGTTTCTTTCTATTCCGTTTTTGATAAGTAATTATATAAAATTTATAGATAATTCACGTATTCCTGCCGAAAACGAGACGACCAATTCATAAGTGCGAGTACAATATGAGCCTTTCATGTCCGATGAATGCATGCCCTTAGGAAATGCTAATAATCCTTCTGTGGAGTAGGACAAGGAAAGTAAATCAAAAATTAATTGATTGTTAAAGACCCGGATGCAGTGAAATTTAATGAATAAGCAAGCGAGAACATAGAACAAGAAGTGAATGAAGAACATCAAGATGGCGGGGATAAAAAAAAAGGAAGATCAGGCAGGTACATCTTACTATTTTGAACATTCTGATGACTCGGTTAAAGATGTCACGTATGTTAATAACTAATCTACAACATCCAGTACATCCAGTTCAACAAATAATAGTACATCTTCTTCGGACTCTAGTGTCTTCGAAAGTTAAAATACAATTAAAAATAAAGAAGAAGAAAAGAAATCATGTAGCCAAGAGAGATTAAGAAATAGCGGAAGAAAATATTTAAATAATAAAAATAAGAAAGGCAACGGCCATCCCATGTTGAACTGATCCTCGTCCGATCACCGAAGTCAATCAACCTTGGGCGCAGTTAGCACTTGGATGGGTTGCCTCTTGAAAACACCGCGTGCCTTTGCCGTTTCAGCCTACAGTGCTGCTGGGTGGATCGAGTAGCCCAGGGGTACTGTTACCGGTCCCAAGCCCGGAAGAAAGAGGAGGGTAGAGAGCCAGATTAGCTGCCTACCCTCTGTAAAAATAGATCCAGCTCATAGTACCGATGATATTCATCGAAAGGGAACAGTTCATAGACCTACTTTAGAAGAAGGAAGAAGGAAAATAAGAAACACTTTCAGGAGAGACAATTACTACTTCCTTGTGGTGAAAAATGTACGCTTAAGTGTACAACACTTAACACGCTTAATAAATTCACAATTGAAGACCGTATGAATATTTTCAAAAAGTACTGGGAACTTGGCGATCTGCAGCAGCAGCGTTACTTTATTGGAGCAAATATGACAACCGTTGTATCAAAGTATAGGTATGTCAGAGTGCTACTTTCTCTTACATACCATCGCCAACCAAACAATGCATTCTACTTTAACGTTAAAGATAGGAGAATTAGAGTGTGCAAGTTGTTTTTCAAAAACGCTTTGTCAATTAACGACCGACCTATTAGAACTGTTCAACCGGAACCAGCAGAATCTACAATTTCTGAAAAATGATTTAAGGGGATAGCACATGAGTCATCATAAACTTGATGCCGAATTAAAACAAAGTATAAGACAACACATCGCATCAATACCCCGAGTGTCTAGCCTACCGTTCTTATATCGAGGAAATTTATTGAAAGCAGACTAACGATTGCTGATCTACATTGAAGTTATAAGAGCTTACGCGCAGAATATGGAAATGTTGCACCAAATTTTGTAACGTATAATAAAATATTCAATGAAGAATATATTTCCTTTTTTACACCAAAAAAAGACTAATGTGATTTATGTGTCTCATTTGAAAACGGAAATGGCATTGATAAAGAAGGAATGAAAGAAAAATATGAACATCACTTATGTCAAAAAGAATTATCGGGAATTGGAAAACAAGATGATGAAGAATCTGAAGATTCTGTGGCCATGTACGATTTTCAAGCTGCATTGCCTTGCCCAAGGGGTAATACTTCTTCTTTTTTTTATACCTCAAAATTAAATGTATTTAATTTCACAATTTATGACATCAAGACCAATTATGTTCAATGCTATGTTTGGAACGAGGTACAAGGCAACAGGAGAGCCAATGAAACTAGTTCATGCGTTTTATGCATTTCATTAATTTGAACAGCCGCCTTATATGTAACAAGGTAATTAGAATACAATTGTATTTTCCTATTTTATTTTAGCTGTAATTTTGTTTGTATTTATTGCACATTTTAATACGACATATGAATAAATTCCTTATAACAGTACTAATAAATGGTACCACGGTACCAATCTGGCTCCATTTGAAAAAATTGAGTTTTGCCACAAAAACTATTTTGATGAAATTTATTTGTTCATAAATCACGTGATTTAGTATTTTTGGCGGGATTTCGATTTGACGGGTCGAAACGACTCGGAACCGACATGACCAACTTAAATGAAAAACTAAAAATTAGATTATAAAAAATGTTGACTTTTGAAATGTCACTTGTTTGGTATCGTTGGATTCAGAAAATTATTCAAAATTTAAAAATGAAATAATATACAGGATATTCCATTTAAAAATCGATAGTTAGTATCCCTTTCGGCGAAGCGGAAAGTGAAAAAAAAATCAATTGTATGTCAAAAAGTGCCGCTTATTATGTATATAGGATATCCCAAATTTCAACCAATTATCTTCAAAAATAAAGGAGAAAAGGGGGGTATACCATGATTCTGTTACACCCGGCATATACCGTGCTTTCATTTTAAATCTATACATAGGTTCCACCATTCGGTCCTTCTCGGAAAATTAGCCACCGCTCAGGTGGAGAGTCCGGCCGTATGCCCTGATGATCGACGACATAGATTTCACATTTACGGTCGCATACGTGTTTGGCATTTAGACGAGTGAACTTCGTAATAATACGTGTAATTTTAAATAGATTATTTTAATTCAAAACTTAGTAATTATGACGTACTCACTTGAGGAAAAAAATTATTTGATATCATGGTCTCTTCAAGGACATTCATTACGTGCAATAAGGGGCCTTTTCTCAGTCAAATATGTAAATCGTCCGATCCCTGCTGTTGGAGCGAGACCGGTCCTGCACGGTGGAATTCGTATGAAAGGTGCGTCGCGCAACAGCGCAGACAATTCAGTTTTAAGACTCGATGTGAGACGGTCCGCGACCGACTTGACTCCAATAGATTTGTAGTATTTTGTAGATTGTATTATATATTTCTTTTATTGTTGAATAAAAGTGGTCCTGAGCTATTGAAGAGATTGTTTGGAATTGTAAAGCTATCATAGTGGCAGTATTGGGGAAAGCCCCAATCATATGGTCCCGCGAGACGGATTTGGAGAAATTATAAGAGGAAAACTGCTTGTATAATAGGGGCAGGGGCTTCTAGAGAATATTCTAGAAGTACATGGACATTGGAGACGTCGTTGCGGCTGGATCAGCAAGGTGAAAACGTGGCAAGACTCAAAAGGTGTACCTCATAGGTAGAGTTCCCGTTTTTCCAAAAATTGTAAGTCACATTATTTCCTATATTCCCAGGTTGTTGAATTTGAAACATTTAATACCTTTGTCGGCAAAATGTCGGAAAGTTTAAAAATAAGTAGAGGCTACGTTAAGGGCAAATTAAAGCGATTTGAAACGTATTTTTTGAAACTTGACAGAGAGGCGTTAACTGGGGCGATTATTAGGGAAATTAAATTAAGAATAAGCAAAACTGAGGGTTATTTAGATGAATTTGATGAAGTACAGGCAGAACTTGAAAAGTTAGACCCAAATGAAATACAGTCTAATGAAAGGCAAGAATTTGAGACGTTATATTTTAAATTATTGTCAGAGGCGAAACACTTATGTTATGAATATGAAAATGAAAATAATGTATTTAATCATAATCAGGGTGATATAAATTTGAATGATGGTTCTGTGCATGGCTCTCGACATTCGGTCAACAGTCATAGCACAAATAATAATGTAAGTAATAGTAATGCAATTAAATTACCTCCTATAAAATTACCTAATTTTGATGGCCATTACCAGAACTGGTTAGAATTTAAGGACGGTTTTAAGGCATTAGTGGATGATAATTCTGCTTTAAATGATACGCAGAGATTTTATTATTTACGTTCGTCTTTGACGAAAGAAGCGGCAGTTATTATAAAGTCGTTGGAAGCGACGGCAGAGAATTATGCGGTGGCTTGGTCACTACTTGAGGAAAGGTTCGCAAATAAGGCATTAATGATACATAATCATTTGAAATCAATTTTCGAATATCCTAAATTACAGAAAGAATCACATAGAGATTTACGCAGTCTGTATGATGTTTTTAAAAAACATTTGCGGTCTCTACAAACTCTAGGTGAAAGTGTAAAGGAATGGGATAGGTTAATTATTTATTTATTAACAATGAAATTTGATGACATAACAAGACGAGACTGGGAGTCTTATGAGTATAAAGAAGACTTACCTTCAATGGATGACATGCATAAGTTCTTGAGAAATAAATGCGAGGTATTAGAAAAACTAGAAATTAACCAATCTGACAAAAAGAATACGAGTAAACAAAATTTTAGAAGTAAAGAGTTTAGTAATAGTTTCATGTCATATAACAAAGAGTCTTTACAATGTTATTATTGTAAACAGGAACACGCTATTTATAACTGTAACAAATTCTTACAACTGTCAATTGACAATCGGATTGCGGAAATAAAAATAAATAAATTATGTTTAAATTGTCTTAAACCAAACCATGTGTCTTGGCATTGTAAATCACAGAAGTGCATAAAATGTAAGAAACCACATAATTCGTTAATTCATATTGATTTAAGAAATAGGTCGAATAATACGTCCGAAAATCAGGCTGGCAAAGTCGAGGTAAATTCGGCGAGCGACCCTTGTACACCATTCAGGAATGTAAACAAAAAACCGCCTGTATCGGCAGAATACGCTAATCGCGAGAATTCGGAAAGTAGTTTAGATTCCTTAAATAATTGTAGTTTTTTACACGATGGAATGTGTAATGTAGGGATAGCGGCGTCGCATTCACAGGTATTGTTGGCGACTGCATTAGTAAATATTTTAATAGATGGAAAGATAATTACCTGTCGCGCATTACTCGACAATGGTTCGCAGAGTAATTTTGTAACCGAGGAATTCGCGAACAAATTGAATGTTAAAAAATATAATACAAATCATATTGTTAATGGTATAGGACAAACTCAAATGAAATTAAATAAACAGATAAATGTTACTTTATTATCACGTAACGGTGATTTTAGAACGGATATAAATTGTCTTGTAATTCCTAAAATAACTAGTAGTTTACCGAAAATATCTTTTGACAAAAATATAATTAATATTCCCGAATCTGTTATTCTCGCTGACCCGCAATTTAATATTATGAGTGAAATAGATCTATTAATTGGATCACATATCTGTTGGTCAATTTTACGTGAAGGTCAGTTGAGACTAGGCGAAAATATGCCAGTTCTCCAGAACACTGCATTTGGTTGGGTGCTAGCTGGACAATTAATTTTAAATCAAATAAATACTAATAATTTGTACAGTAATGGCAGTTCTAGTCTTTTTTGTACAAGTACAGACTCTATTGATGATCAAATTAGTAAATTTTGGTCCATTGAAGAAGTTTCTAGTAAAAATAAAATTTTGTCGAATGCTGAAAAATTCTGTGAATTATATATTAGGTGCGAAAATTCAGATGGATTGATTACTTCATGTTTATTATGTGCGAAATCTCGTGTTGCACCTATCAAGTCAGTATGTTTACCGCGTTTGGAATTATGCGCAGCAGTTCTTTTAGCTAATTTAGCGAAAAAGGTTCTAGATTCATTAGAAATTAATTTTCACCAGAAATATTTCTGGACTGACTCATCAATTACATTGGCATGGTTAAAAGGTGATATTACTAGATGGAAGACTTTCGTCGCAAATAGAGTATCAGAAATTATCTCGTTGGCCAGAAAAGATGATTGTGTGTACACATTAGATCGCATGAAAACCCGGCGGATATATTATCGCGCGGATTATCTGCAAGTGTATTATGTCACTCAAACCTGTGGTGGACAGGGCCTGATTGGCTTTTACGTCCCAAGTCCGAGTGGAATCTTAGTAATATAAATTTAGATTTTGATATCCCAGAACAGCGTTCTATTTCGAATGTTTTGATTAGTACAGAGAATGTTAGTGTTTTTTCGGAATTGATTAATAAATATTCAGCGTTTAATAAGCTATTGAAAGTCACTAGTTATATATTACGATTTGTGAATAATTGTCGGGGTAATGTTAGTAATAAAACTACCGGTGTGATTACGGCTCAAGAAATGGAAAATTCATTATTATTAGTTGTGAAAGTAGCTCAAATAGAATGTTTTGAAGACGATTATAACGTATTATTACAAGGTAAAGCGTTGAGAAAAAAAAGTAAACTGTTAGATTTAAATCCTTTTATGTCCAATGCTGTCATGCGTGTAGGGGGACGAGTACAAAAATCTAGTGTTACTTATGATCAAAAACATCAAATTATTCTTCCCAAAAATCACAGACTAACTAATTTAATAATGTTGCAAACCCACAACAAATTGTTACACTGCGGGGTCCAAAATTTACTTTGTTCAGTAAGACAGAAATTCTGGCCACTATCCGGAAGAATTGTATGTAAAAAGATAGTAAGAAATTGTATAGTGTGTTTTCGTAATAAACCAAAACCTATGACGTATTTAATGGGACATTTACCAGATTATAGGGTGAACAATTTTGCTCCTTTCGTGAATATAGGTATTGACTACGGTGGTCCTTTCAATATGAAAGATAGAAAGACTCGTGGTGCGAAAATCATTAAAGGTTATTTATGTCTAATAATATGCTTAAGTACTAAGGCAGTTCACCTTGAATTAGTGACTGAGCTCACCACTTCTGCATTTTTAACCGCACTTAAAAGGTTTATGAGTAGACGGGGTAAACCGAGTAACATTTACTCTGACAATGGTTTAAATTTTGTCGGTGCAAATGATGAAATCAGAAAATTGTATGACTTTTTGAGTTCTGAAGGTACATATATAGCAAATAAATTAGTTGAAGACCAAATATCGTGGCACTTTATCCCGCCTAGGTCACCAACATTTGGAGGGGTATGGGAAGCCGGAATCAAAAGCTGTAAATATCATATTAAAAGAGTTCTGGGCGATACTGCTCTAACTTACGAGGATTTTTCGACATTGTTGGCTGAGGTTGAGAGTGTTTTAAATTCACGTCCGCTCTGTCCTCTTTATAACGATCCCGATGACGCTACCGCATTAACACCTGCGCACTTCCTTATTGGAAGACCATTGACTACCCTTCCCGAATTAAGCCACATAGATGTGCCCGAAAATCGACTCGATAAATTCCAGCATAGACAAGCTATGCTACAACATTTTTGCCGTCGTTGGCAACGTGAATATATCAATGAATTGCAGAGTCGAGTCAAATGGAGACAAAAATCCAGTGAGCTGTTGAAAATAGGATCCATAGTATTGGTTACAAAAGACAATGTTCCACCACTTCATTGGCCTCTGGGGAGAGTGACAGCTTTATATCCAGGAGAAGATGGTGTGGTGAGAGTTGTGCAAGTGCGTGTACAAGGTGATTTATTGAAACGCGCCGTAACGAAGGTGTGCGCACTTCCGATAGATAATAATCCAGTTTTATGAACTCTATTTACTATATGTAAGAACCTCTGTTATAAACCTTCATTTAGTAAATAACTGTATTACCAAATTGAAATTGTTATTTACTATTTGGTAATCATCAGAAATGTTATTAGTTTTAGTACCTATCTAGATTTAAGATAATCAAACTATGTGTTAATTTCTTTGGTTATGTGTAATTGTATTTAGGTTAATATGTTGAAAGCGCATTCTTTCAAGGTCGGCCGAAATGTTGGAGCGAGAGCGGTCCTGCACGGTGGAATTCGTATGAAAGGTGCGTCGCGCAACAGCGCAGACAATTCAGTTTTAAGACTTGATGTGAGACGGTCCGCGACCGACTTGACTCCAATAGATTTGTAGTATTTTGTAGATTGTATTTATTATATATTTCTTTTATTGTTGAATAAAAGTGGTCCTGAGCTATTGAAGAGATTGTTTGGAATTGTAAAGCTATCATAGTGGCAGTATTGGGGAAAGCCCCAAACACCTGCCTTGAACACAATATCGACAGTAGTCGAAAAGTTTAAGTCAACGGGATGCATTTTAGGTTGTAAATGCCACAAGACACCTAGAATTAACGAGGATGCTGAAATGCAGGAATTAATGGTGTGTGCAATGGTGGAAGAAGATTCAAATATTTCTATCCCAAAAATTTCCGAAGAGACTGGTTTTAGTGTGGGTAAAATTCACAAAATTTTAAAGAAAAATAAATATCATTCCTATAAATACGAAGCCCATCAAGAAATTTTCGATGAAGACCAGTACCGTAGAATGGAATTTTGTAACACGGTAATGAAATGTGCAAATGCGGATAACAATTTTATTTATAACATCGTGTTCACCGATGAATCTACGTTTCCGTTACATGGTAGGCACAATCCATCAATTCTACGGTATTGGGCTATTGAAAATCAGTATCGCCTGTTTAATACAAGGACACAATATCCCGAAAAATTAAATGTTTGGGCTGGTATTTATGGGAATGATATTATTGGACCATTCTTTATTGATGGAAATTTAAATGGGGAGACTTATTTGAATCTTCTTCAAAACCAAATTGTTCCTGCATTGGCAAACATTAACCCCAATTTTGACAACGTTTGGTTCCAGCACGATGGGTGTCCGGCCCATAACTCAAGAATAGTCATTGACTATTTGAATACGATATTCCCCCAAAGAATTATATCTACGAGAGGTGTAATTCAGTGGCCACCAAGATCGCCAGACTTGGCCCCTAATGATTTTTATGGGGGTATATTAAATCAAAGTTATACGGGCATCCTCATGAAAGAGCTAATAACTTAAATCAACTGAGGGCTAATATTGAAAATTTATTTCAAACTATTAGCCCTCTTATGCTGACCAACGTTCGTTCAGAGTTTGTATTTTATTTTTAATTATTTTAAGAGAATCTATTTATTTTTAAACGTTTTATTAGAAGGCACTTTTTTTAATGCAAAACCAATTATAAAAATAATGCAAAAAGGATCATAGTTTGCTGTTAAATATGGCCAAGATATTTTTTCTTTAAATACCTTGATCATCTTTTAACAGTAAACCCATCAACATCACTTCCCACGTAAAAGTTTTTCCCCGTTACAAATACGATGTACGGAGTGTACATCGTATTTGTAACGGGGTTCTATATCACGTGTAGAACGTGACTGTCGTAGCGCCGCTAATTATCGACATTGGACAACCTGAAGCAGGGCGTACCGTCCGCGTCCCCTCCCTACACATGATACGAAATCGACCGATTGACTTGCTGTTTAGTAAAAAAATGCAAGAACGGTATATATATATATATATATATATATATATATATATATATATATATATATATATAATTGTCTTAGACCATTAATGGTATTAATGGAAAATAGAATATACAAGAAAATTATCATTTTCGAGTACAATGGAAAAAAATTGTTAACATCTCACATTGTAAGGAAAAACATTTTCAGCCGTTTAAAATAACAATATTAACAAAATAAAACCGTAAATTGAAAAATTCACAAATTCACCCGGCCATACCAAAATTAAAGCGCTTTACAATTTATATCACTTCATCTCATCTGATGTTGTTTTACATCACTTCATCACGCATATCATACACATCCTATTACTAAAAATCTTCGCGTACTCATATGAAGATTTTTTGCAATTTTCTATTACATGAAACAGGAGAATAGGAAATGTGCCAATTTCCTATTTTTGTAGCCTCTCTCTACAGATATCTTGAGTATAGCTCTTAAAGGTCTCTATCGCGAAAAAACTCGGTAATCCTAACAAAATTGCGTTCATTAAGGAGATTTATCTCTTTCGTTTGATATATAATATGCTTCGCTTCATCTGATGTATAAATTCGCTTGATGAGTATAAAAACTTTTTAATTCGTGATAAAGAAGCAACGCAATTTATTGACTATTCCCAGGTTCAAGTAAGCTTTGTATTCAAATGGGCATGTTATCACCGAACGACGGTTTCAGTATTGATTCTTTAATAGAATCGATTTACAGTGTTACAATCGATATAACTGTTTCGATCATAATTATTGTACCAGCAGCGATATTTATATTCCTTAAAAATAAGTTGTAATTCAAACAGATTTGTAACAAATAGAGCATGAGTCTTAAGTCACTATATATGTTTCGTCGACTTAATTTCAAATAAAGTCGATGGATACTCTCACAGAATATACAGTAATGTTAAAATAAGAAACTGTAAAGATATCATCATTTTGTATCGCGTAATTGACATTACTCATAACCGATATAGTGAATCGATATTAGAATAATTTTTATCTGTACCGTTATACTAATCATTATTGTGCTAAGTAGTACAATACTATGTTGTAAAGTTTTATGATTTGCATTTTTTTACATATTTGACAATAGAAAATACAAAACTATTTAAAAAAATATAATCTACTGGATTTAAAGAGTTTTGGATCTTTTCATATAATACGCACATCATAAGCTGTGCTGTATTTCTATTGAAATCTATTTTTGCACAACTCGATAGATCAGTCTTGCATTTCAACTTCCACATAATACCCAAAAAGTGTTAAACACTGTCTTAAAATGGATGGACGCTATACACAGAATGCACATTACAAATCTAAAAGCAAGCCCGGCATGCCTTAGAGTAACTTTAGACAGATTGATAATCAGAAATGATAAACGGACAAGAAGCAGTTCCCTTTTTCTCCCATCCCATCGGTCATTCTCCTATTTGTTGGTCACTACTGAGTGGACCGAGACAGATCCTATTTGTACTCCGCTGAAGTAACTGACAATAGCGAATAATGGAGCGTTAAAAGTAGTAAACATTAAAAAGGTAATCAAAAATAACTCTTTGCAATTCATTACGAAAGATTTGATAACATGTCATAAAAATGATTGGAGAATATTGAAAGAAATATTGTTCACCAGTTTGGGCATTACAAGTTATTAATTCTGAATTTATTGGGCCGCTACTTGATTAAAATCAATGTTTATACAAAATTAAAACTTTCACTGGTTAGATTTTCACTGTTTATTTGTTAAACCTAACAATTGTTTCGCCAACACAGTGGATTCGTCAGATGTTGAGTACATAGACAAAATTTTACAATGTGGAACTGCGTTTATGACTAGGGTAATTTTAGGTTTATTACTATGGGGATTCCTACTATTATTCTATTGTAATGAAATTATAACATTTTCAACAGATGGTATCTGTAAATTTTAAACAAGATTCTTGGATAGCAAGTAGGTACTAAAATAAATTTAATAACGGAGGCGAGTTTGTTTCTATTTGATTATTTAATATGAAATAAGATTTCTTTGCCTTATTAATTCCTAACGATTCTAAAAAAATTTATTTCTCTATATGTACAATTTAAAATTCTTCGTTAAAAGTGTGGTGTGTCTCTATTAGATCTGTTCCGTATGTCGAATCTCTTTTTTTTCTCCTTTTTTATTAGGAGTTTTAATAATAAGAAAAAGTCCAATGGCTTCAAGTCCCAATAGGCGGAGTTTTGTATGAAACTTGTATTAATATATTATAAATTAACCAAAAATTATGTATTAAGGTAGTTAATTAATTAATAAGAATATAGTGTGGTTGCTATAACATTTAATATATCGTTTGTAATATCTGTAATGTCGATATTACAAAATTTGAGCATCCTTATACTACAAATTCTGAAAATAGACTAGAGAGCAAAATTTAATTTAACATATTTAACCTACCGTAAAAAGTTACGTTGAATAATCAAAATATTTTTAACATTTTTTGATACATACATGTAAATGTATTTAAATATGTTGTTTACTTTTGCTAAGTACGATTTTCCAAAATGTTGATAATTTTGTTGATAATTCATTATACCATTTTAGAAAACAATATTCAGAATACTGTATTCATTCAGGCGAAGTAAGGGAAGATTACACGGGAAGGGTTATACATATAGACGAGGACAAACACACTCATTATAAGTTATGAAACTCCTTTAGTTGGAGCTCGACTCTAAACATAAAGTGACGCCTCTAATACTAATCCCAGTTTGCTACTTCAACCACGAATGACATTGTTGCAGATATTTAATAAAATAAAGGTATATAATCTTTATTATAAACGTGGAACAAGCCCACACCGTATTTTACCATAAGTTTATAATCAGCCTCATATTTTTATTGTTATGTTATATTACATATTTTCTAATAGGTTTCTAGCCAGGATATACACATTGTTAAATAATTCAAGAAATTATAAATTCTGATTATCCACAACGTTTTCTTTCACTTTATTTAAATAGGTATATTTAATTATATATTCTGATTTGTGACAACCCTATCTTGTAGATTGTACATTGAAGATATATAGTTGGTAGCTTAACTAAATAACAAATACATTTTTTATAACAGTTCGCTATTGTACTAGAAAAGTTTTTATATTTTATAAAATATGATAAACACACAGGATCGGTAAATGGAAACGCGGGAGTAGGGATCGTTATGCGGAAGAACGCAGGACAGTGTGTAGATAGCTACCTACAATACAGCGAGAGAGTAATGATGGTTAGGTTAGATTCGAAGCCAGTGGAAACAGTAATAGTGCAAGTATACATGCCTACTTCTAACCACAGCGAGGAAGAGTTAGAAGCCGTTTATTCGGACATAGAGCAGGTAATAGGATTTATGAAGGGTCATGAAAATTTAATAATAGTAGGAGATTTTAACGCAGTCGTAGGTGAGGGGAAAGAAGGAGAATTTGTAGGGCCTTATGGATTAGGAAACAGAAACGAGAGAGGTAGCAGACTGATAGAATTCTGTAAGAAGCACAAGATGGTAGTCGCGAACACATTGTTCAAGAATCACGTTAGGAGGCGGTACACATGGAAAATGCCAGGAGGGATAGACAGGTATCAGATAGACTACATTCTGGTTAGGAAGAGATTTAGAAATCAAGTAAAAGACTGTAAGAGTTATCCAGGAGCAGATGTAGACAGCGATCACAACTTGGTAGTCATGAAAGCTAGATTAAAGTTCAAAAATCTGAAAACCCGGAAGGATAAGAAACGTATAAATGTAGACATATTGAGGGATCAGAATATGAAAGATAAGTTCCAGGAGAAAACAGATCAATTAATAAATAAAACGAGTAAGGACGAAATCAAGAACGCAGAAACTGAGTGGGAGGGTATCAAGAATAGTCTAGCTTCCGCGGCTACGGACGTTTTAGGACACGATAAAAGGGAAGCTAGGAAGCCCTGGATAACGGACGAAATCTTAAACTTAATGCAAAAGAGACGAGGCTACAAAAACAGACGAGACGAAGAAGGACTGAAAACGTATAAGGCAATAAAGTGGTAAATCATTAGAAAATGTAGAAAAGCGAAAGAACAATGGATAGAGGAGAAATGCAAAGAAGTAGAAGATAAGTTGCAAGTAGGTAAGACCGATGAGGCTTACAAAATAATTAAGAGGAACTTCAGGGATGTAGGAACAATAAGTAGAAATGTTAGGAGTCAATCGGGGGACATACTGATAGGAAGAGAGGAGAAAGCGGATAGATGGAAGCAGTACTTAGGGAATTTATACGAGGGTCAGGAATTAGGAAAGATATTAGAGGAAGAATCTAGCATCGATAGGGAAGATGTAGGAAAACCTATATTGAGAGAGGAATTTGAAATAGCACTAAGGGGACTAAAGAATAATAGAGCGCCGGGTGTAGATAAAATACAGGCGGAAATTTTGAAATGTGCGGGACAGAAAGTAGTAAATAGGATGTTTGAACTGGTAAAATATATATACGAAACGGGCGAGATGCCGGAGGATTATAAGAGGAACATTATCGTTACTATACCGAAAAAGAGAGGAGCCGACAAATGCGAGAACTTTAGAACGATTAGCCTAACTTCCCATGCGTCAAAAATCTTAACTAGAATAGTGCAGAAGAGGATGGAAAATAGAGCGGAGGAAATACTAGGAGAAGACCAATTCGGGTTTAGGCGAAATAGGGGAACTCGCGAAGCTATTCTGGCGCTAAGAGTAATGTTAGAGAAAACAATAGAAAAAGGAAAGAACGCTTATATAGGATTTGTAGATTTAGAAAAAGCTTTTGATAACGTAAGATGGGAAAAAATGTTCGAGATACTAAAGAGCGCGGGAATGAAGTATAGAGATAGGAGAGTAGTACACAATCTATACATAGAGCAAACTGCTGTTATAGAAGTAGAAGGGGAAGAAAGGGAAGTAGATATTAGGAAAGGAGTAAGACAAGGATGTACGCTATCACCACTAATTTTTAATCTGTACATCGAAGAGGCGATTAATGTGGTAAAAGATAGAGTGGATTTCGGGATTAAAGTACAGGGACAGAAACTAAAAATGCTGAGATTCGCGGATGATATAGCAGTATTAGCATCTAGTAAGGAGGAACTAGAATTAGCATTGAACGAAATGGAGGCAGTGTTGACAGAGGAATACGGAATGAGGGTGAATAAAAACAAAACTAAAGTGTTAGTGTGCAGAGGGCGCGAGAGCAGAGCAAAAACGAAAGTACAAATTAATAATGAAAGATTGGAGGAAGTTAAAGACTTCACTTATTTAGGAAGTAAAATAAATTGGGATGGAAGAAGCGATAAAGACATAAAACAAAGAATAGCGCAGGGTCAAGTAGCTTTTAACAAAAAGAAAGCACTTTTATGCTCGGGGGTAATAAACTTAGAAACAAGGAAGAGATTTTTGAAAGCATATGTATGGAGCACGGCACTTTACGGCTGCGAAACCTGGACGGTAGGGGAAGCAAGTAGGAAGAAATTAGAAGCTTTTGAGATGTGGTGTTACCGAACAATGATGAAAATACCATGGACTGATAGGGTTAGAAACGAAGAAGTATTGGAGAAAGTCGGCGAGAAAAGGAGTATGTGGAAAAACTTAAAGAAGATAAGAGATAGAATGGTAGGCCACTTGCTGAGACATGGGGGAATAGTCCGCGATATTTTGGAGGCAGAAATAGGAGTGAAGAAAGGCAGAGGTAGGCCTAGATTAGACTACTGCTCGCAAATAGTAAGGGATGTAGGTTGTAGCACAATTAGCGAAATGCGTAGGTTAACACAAGATAGGAGAAGCTGGAGGTTAGCGTCCAACCAGTCTTAGGACTGATGACCTAATGATGATGATAAACAAATGGGAAAACATTAACGTAAATATCTATTAGATGCCCATATTTATCAAATACGGCAACCTACACTACACTATCTGTCAGATGAATACTTTCTCCGACTGTTAATTGACATTTCTACATTATTAATATTCAGTATATTTCTCAATATACTGAATATTTTTGAATTGTATATATATATATATATATATATATATATATATATATATATATATATATATATATATATATATATATATATATATATGTTATATGCAAATATTCACAGCAGCTAGTCTCAGGCATATCATATTACAATATTGTATTTCATTTATCAAAAGTGATAACAACTTCCTTGCAATATTATTGTGAACACGCAAGCATCACGCCACTTTGAATTCTGCTGATGCTTACGTGGCAATCCAAAGCTTATAAATATTATGTTCATACAAAATTACGACAGTGCAGAATAAACTCAAGTCATAAAAACATATTTATAAACAGTCTAATAAACAGTCAATTTTAAAACTTATAGTTATTTTTTAAAAAGTCATTTTTGAAAGTGAAAATCTAAAAATTGGCGCAGTCGTGGTAGGATTCTGCACGCGTTCAGAACACGGAAACTAACTGGGCGCGGTGGTTTTCCAAAACCTTTAAAAGAAGAAAAGAAGCTACGAAAATTTACAAAAAACAACAGCAGCCACTATTCCAACCGTCCGTCAGGTCTCTTCGGCATTGGGAACAAGCCAGCGCTAACCCGGTGTAACAACGTTCACGAAGTAGGATTCTCCGGTCGCCCCGAGGAATGTGGATAACATTAACGTAAGTCATTTAAGAATCATCTCGCTTTTTATTGCATTTAAATATTTGCGAAACAGTAACATTTATATTACAAATTCAGTTCTATTTCCCTTTTAATATTTTTATTTCGTATCATATTAAGCTCACATTAGTATTAATAAATTAAATCGAAAAGTTTATGAGATTAAGATCCAGGATGGTACCTCCACCGGAACAACAAACACAAAATGTAGAACCTTATAAATTAAACGAAATATTTTTGATAATACCTGAATTCGACGGAAACCAAATATTTTTAAATTCATTTTTAAATGCTATTAATGTTGCATATAATATGGCAGTAGGAAATCAAAAGGTACTTGTAACGCTACACGTAAAAAACAAACTAAAGGGTCGTGCCGCAGAATTAATAAATTCTAGAAATCCCGAAACTTTAGTTGAAATCAAACAGCTTCTAGAAAGCCATTTTGGCGATTCGCGCGATCTCACTGCTCTCATCCAAGATTTACAAAGGATGAGGCAGCTGTCGAGTGAATCACCTCTTACTTTTATCTCTCGCTTACAAACGCATGAGGCAAAAATGAACGCCTCCATTAATAAACAAAGATTGACAAACGAACAAAAAGAAGCCCAAACTCAGCTCACAGACGCTATGATTTTAAATACATTACTTACAGGATTAGAACCTAAAATAGGACATTCTGTCAGAGCTAGCAACCCACCTGATATGTTAACAGCCATTTCTAGAGTCAAACGCGAACTTCAACTTAATTATTTCGAAAACCAAAAAAGTAATTTTAACCGAAATACAAATATGCAACGCAGACCGAATACACCAGATAAACAGTGCTCTATTTGTAAGCGAATAGGTCACACTAATATAGAATGTCGCCAAAGACCGCATAATTTTGGTAATTCATCACAGACAAATTTTTCTAGGCCCTCATATCAACCCCCACATCAACAACAGTTCCAAAGAACTTACCCAAATATACAACATAGTCAAACACCTCAACAAAGACCCCCGGTTATCATGCCAAATCCGAATTTTGGTGGTAATAGACCTCCTACAATTCAACCAAATCCAAATTACCAACCTTCAACTAGTAGACGAACATTACATTTAAATAAAGAGGACCAACCCCAGCAGGAAACTCCTCAGAACTATTATACCGCTAATAGTTCTCAGAACTATTATACTGTTAATAGCTCGTATAACGATAATAACCAAGATCCGTATAATGAGAATTACCAATACCAAAACCAGAACGAAAACTATTATACTGCTAATAGTTATGACGAAGCGACAAACCAGAGTTATTATACCGATAATAACCCATATGAAAATTCCACTCAAGACAACGCAAACGAACAATATCCAAACCAAAATTTTCAATTAGGCCAACCCCTTCAACCGGACCCACCGAATATCGAAACCCAAGATCACAGTATTGCTAAACTACAAGCCCAAATTCGCGCAATGAATTTGGACAATTTCAACCCCAATTTAAACTTTCCGGAACAGAACTTTCTGTAAGTCCAGCTTTGTCATTAAATTCAAAAAATCTGTTTTACATTAACGACTCTAGTAATACTTATAAACTACTAATTGATACAGGTGCAGGAATTTCGATTTTTAAACCAGAAACATGTAAAAACTTCCGGTATAGATATCCCGAAAATGTAACCATCCAAGGCATTACAAATCAAAAAATTTACATTAACGAATCCACCTTAGTACCTTTTTCAGCAACTGATCCTCATAAAGTTTATATTTGTAATCTTGATATCGAATTTGATGGTCTACTTGGCTCAGATTTCCTAGAGCACTATAACTGTATAGTAGATCTAAAAAATAAACAACTTATAACAAACTTCAAGACTGTTCCTTTACATAAAGCCACAGAAAATATCACACCGCAAACGTACCAAAATTCAACAAACAATCCAACAAATAATAAAATTTCCATAGAACCCCGGACTGAACAAATATTTAAATTTAAATGTAATCTTAGTAACACAGATGCTATACTGTTAGCATCAGAGATAGAAAAGGTACATATTCCCAACGCGGTAGTCAAAATAAACCATAAAGGTGAATTTCTTGCTTCCGTGTTAAATGCGAATGCAATACCAAAAACAATCGATTTTAGCGAAATAAAATTAGAGCCACTCCAACATTATTCACTAAATAATATGAACGAATGTGTCTATGAGACCCAACTTAACAGACATGACGAAATAAAACGACAACTTCGCCTAGACCATCTCAACGAAGAAGAAAAAGACCTAATAACACAACTCTGTCTAGATTTTGCTGACATTTTCTACCTTGAAGGGGATCAATTGACTTTTACTAACGAAATAAAACACTCCATTGACACAAACGAGTCGAAACCCGTGTTTACTAAGTCCTACCGTTATCCTCAAATCCATAAGGAGGAAGTAAAACGTCAAATATCCAAAATGTTAGATGAAAATATTATCCGACCATCTAATTCACCATGGTCTTCTCCTATCTGGGTAGTCCCCAAAAATCTTGACGCTTCAGGCAAGCAGAAATGGAGAGTTGTAGTAGACTACAGAAAGCTCAACGAGCTGACTGTAGGAGACAAATACCCACTTCCCAATATTTCCGACCTTCTTGATCAACTTGGCAAATGCCAATACTTTACAACCCTTGATCTGGCCTCTGGTTTTCACCAGATTGAAATCGACCCAAGAGATATTCAAAAAACCGCTTTTACTGTCGAAAACGGTCATTTTGAATTTGTAAAACTTCCCTTTGGTCTTAAGAATGCCCCATCAACGTTTCAAAGAGTGATGGATAACATTCTTTTAGGTATACAAAATGAGAGGTGTCTCGTCTATATGGACGACATCATCATCTACTCTCCTACCATCCATGAGCACACTTCCAGGCTCACAGAAGTCTTCAAAAGGTTACAAAAGGCAAATCTGAAAATCCAACCAGATAAATGTGAATTCCTACGTAAGGAAGTAGCTTATCTTGGTCATTTAGTCACAAAAGAAGGTGTAAAGCCAAATCCGTCTAAGATAGAATGTATCAGAAAATTTCCTCAACCCGCCAACCAAAAAGACATAAAATCCTTTCTAGGCCTTGCAGGTTATTACCGCAGATTTATTCATAATTTTGCCAAGATATCAAAACCATTAACTAAACTGTTACAAAAAGATACTCCCTTCATCTTTGATTCCGAATGTCAAACGTCTTTCGAAACTTTGAAACAAGCTCTAACCACAACTCCTGTTCTTGCATACCCAAACTTTGAAGAATGCTTCGTACTTACCACAGACGCAAGCGCTTTTGCGATCGGCGCAGTACTTTCCCAAGGTCCTATAGGTAAAGACCTACCTATAGCATTTGCTTCTAGGACCCTTTGCAAAGCCGAGACGAAGTATTCTACGATAGAGAGAGAACTTCTCGCTATTGTCTGGGCAGTTAAACATTTTCGCCCATACATCTTCGGCAGGAAATTTAAACTCATAACTGACCATAGACCACTCACTTGGCTCTTTTCGATAAAAGACCCAGGAAGTCGTTTAGCTCGATGGCGCCTCAAGCTCGAGGAATACGACTATACAATCGAGTATAAACCAGGCAAGGTTAATAAGAACGCCGACGCCTTATCCAGGATAAAAATTAATTATTTTAAAGAAATTTCAAAATTTCAATCCCAAGCAAACTTATCACCGATTCCCATATATCCAACCCAAACAACTGACGATGACGAAATCGACTCACAAAATGACGAACAACTTAACGATGACGAAACTAATAACATTTATCAAGAATTTGGAACTTTCGTTGAATTATACAAAACGAGATCTCTTATAGATTACTCTAAAATCGAATATTCTAATAATCAATTGCTGAATAGAAGCAACAAAAATATTTTAACAGTCTTCCAGCAAGACAATATAAGAGAAATCCATAATCAAATTCTAGAAGACCTTTTCGAAGAGAACGCAGATTTTCAAAAATTAAAAATAAATGTTTTATCAAGTAGATCAGTTCGAAATAGGAAATACCTCATTGTTCCTCTTCCGAATAATCCTGATACTGTAATAGAATATCTTTTTGCCTCAATATATAAATGTCAAGACATATTTAAATCATCCGAAACATATTATGTTGAAAATATTGTAGAATTACCAATTCTCGAAATCTTGTCATTTGTTTTAGCGGAAAAGGACGTAAAAATAATAGTGTGTCAAGATATTACAAAGACACCTGAACCAGATGGAATTCCTATCATCTTGAAACAATATCACTCCGGTAAAGCTAATATTCATCGCGGCATAAACGAAACTATCCGCCGCATTAGACAAAAATATCATTGGAAAGGCTTAACCAAAGATGTTGAAACTCTTATCAAAAATTGTCAAGTATGTCAAAAAGTTAAAGTATGTCGTAAAAATTTAGACTCGCCACTAGTCATTACAGAAACTCCTAGAACTCCTTTCGAGCGAATAAATGTTGATATCTTAGAAGTGCCTACCAGAAACTATGCCCTTACAATTAGAGACGAGCTTACAAAATTTAGTCAAGCTTACCCAATTAATGATAAAAGTGCGAAAGCAGTAGTAAACACCTTATTGCTTTATTTCCAACATTATGGAACTCCCCTAAGGATCCATTGTGATTATGGAAGAGAGTTCGACAACGCTCTTCTTAAAGATTTATGCACTCTCTACAATATAAAGCTCACCTATTCTAGCGTAGGACACCCCCAGTCAAATGGATCCCTCGAAAGATTCCATTCGACACTTTTAGAAATGATTAGAGCCCACATGATCGAAAACCCCAACGAACACCCTTTCAATATATTGCCATACGCGATAATTTGTTATAATAATTCAACCAACAAAACACACGGATTCACGCCGTATGAACTTGTTTTTGGTCATACCTCTAGTAGACCACCCGAAACCCTATATAATCCAAAAGAATTAATCACTAAGTATATCAGAGATTTGAACAATCGTATATCTCACTATTATAAGGTAGCACGAGCCAAAACCGAATCGCAGAAACAAAAAGCAAAAGTTCGTTTTGATCAACACGTCTCCGAAAATCTTCCTAAATATAAAGTTGGAGACAAAGTGTATTTAAAAGAATCCCAAATTAAAGATAAATTGCGAAACAAATTCAATGGCCCCTTTGAAATCTTAGAAATATATAACAATTCTGCCACCCTTTTAAATACAAAAACAAAACAAAAAAACCAAAGCAAACTTCGATCGACTAAAACCGTATTCTGAAAATTAATCATTTTACAGGTTTGCTATGCTGATCGGAACAGCATATTCCCAATCTCAAATAACACCAGTAAAAAATACGGTAGGAGTCTACTATCATGACGAATCAAAACTAATAGTCTCCAATGACAAGTGGACACTATTGGTACACAAAAATTTATCAAGTATTGAAAATGCGTTCAACAGTAACAATAATATTTTAAGGGCGATAACAAACATGCTTGATAACAATTACCATAGCATGCAGAAATTTCACTCTGAAGTTAAAACACATGTCACGCTATTGATACAAATTTCGAATTAAAGAAAAACTCCAAGAAATCCTAGTAGAAACAAAACGCTATAAGCGCGGAATAATAGACGGACTAGGTAGCATATTTAAATCAATTACTGGCAACCTCGACGCCTCTGACGGTAAATTCTACACAGAGAGTATTAATAAATTAAACCAGGACCAACGTCAAGTGGAAAACCTACTAAAAAACCAAATTTCTGTTACTATGTCAGTTATAAAAACATTTAACGAAACAATTCAAAAACTTCAAATTGACGAAAAAGCTTTCAATGACGACATAAACAAAATTAAGAGAGCGATTCACCAACTGGGAGACAAACTTGCCCTAGTCGAAGCCAAAATGTTTTTCTTCGAAATCTGTGAAAACCTACTAGAAAGTTATATGTACCTTCAAGATAACATTAATGATATTCTAAATTCTATTACATTTGCACGTTTAAAAATTATTCACTCATCAATCATTACACCAGATAGTTTAATTGCATCCCTTCAGGAAATATCTCAGAACTTAATCAAGAATAACTTACCCCTATCAGTAAAACATTCAGAAATTGCTAAATATTTAGAAATAATAGAATTAGAAGCATTCCAGACACAATCAGATCTTGTTTTCGTTCTAAAGATTCCACTGGTAGAACAACAACTTTACACCTTATACCATTTGTACCCAATTCCCGTCCTAGATAATAGAACTGGATTGCATCACATACTGTCACTTTCTCAAAAATATATCGCGAAAAATGATGATTCTTTGATGTACGTACCCATCAAGGACCTAACAGGATGCAAACAACTAAGTCCTCTTAAGAAGCTCTGTTCCAACCTCTATGCATATCCGATAGATAATAGTGCAGCATGTGAAGCTCAACTATTCAAAAATCTTGTAGAAATGCCGAAGAACTGTCATAGCATTTTAGTATACGGACAAGGCTATAAGGTACAAAAACTCGAAGCCAATACATGGCTGGTTATAGTTTCAAGTCCCACTCACGTTAAAATAAAATGTGCAAATTTGAATACAGAAACTACAATCATTAACGAAAATTCTGTTTTAAAACTTCAATCAGAATGTAACGCCTTCGTCGGCATTACAAAAATACAGGCCGAAAACCGCAAGCTGCTTAACGTAACAAGTAATCCACATCCAGTGATAATTCCCTACGATTGCTGCAGTATGATACCAGAAAATTTTGAAATGCCCAATTTGAAACCTTTGCAATTCGACAATCTAAATATCGAAAACTTAGAAGTCTCCAACCATAAGCTAGAACAATATTCCAGGGACTTAGATAAAATAATAAACGAACCCTTCGTGACTAGAAATATTTCATGGTTCACTTATATAACCATAGCTCTATTAATCAGCCTGATCCTACTCTACGTAGCCCTCAAATGTAGAAATAGGTTCAAGATTGACAAGGAACGCCCAGAGTCCATACACAGGGAAGCACTAAAAAGAATTAACACCCTGCTAAGAAGAAGGCCCAACATCCACCAGACTAATGAAGACACCCCTGAAGAATTATCCTAAAAGTTGAAGTGTAACATCAACTTTTTTTGAAAAAAGGGAGTTGTTATATGCAAATATTCACAGCAGCTAGTCTCAGGCATATCATATTACAATATTGTATTTCATTTATCAAAAGTGATAACAACTTCCTTGCAATATTATTGTGAACACGCAAGCATCACGCCACTTTGAATTCTGCTGATGCTTACGTGGCAATCCAAAGCTTATAAATATTATGTTCATACAAAATTACGACAGTTCAGAATAAACTCAAGTCATAAAAACATATTTATAAACAGTCTAATAAACAGTCAATTTTAAAACTTATAGTTATTTTTTAAAAAGTCATTTTTGAAAGTGAAAATCTAAAATATATATATATATATATATATATATATATATATATATATATATATATATATATATATATATACAAAATACTGTGAAAATACTGAATATACATTCTAATAGTTTAAGGGTTAGATTTTGATCTCTGCATTTGAACCATGAAAATAATATTATTTTGGTGAAAACTATCTATAACAACATTATTCAAATCTATATAAATGTTATTTAGATTTATTATATGAAATAAAATATTTGCTCATACTTTGTTTTATTTTATAAATGGATTGGCTCATATCCATTTATAAAAAAAAATAAATCTTTCCCCCCTACATTCCTTTTCGCTCTTCTGCTAATGATTTTATCCATTATTTTATTAACTTTTCCGCTATTATATGTTCCGTGTTGCATGGCTTCAATATTATTTTACGATAAGTGTCATTTCGAAATTGAAAAACACGCAGAATCGCCAATCGGGCAAATAAAATGCACAAGATGTTTTCATTGTTTTTCTTTTCCTTCGACATTAAAAAGGGATCGAATGGTCATTTGTTTTCATTTGAAAAGCGATTTTTCTGAAAGTGAGATAGTGGAACTTTGTATTTGATTCTCCATCAAGAAGAATTGTCGACACATGAGAACACCTAAGTTACCGATTCGATACTCTTTTGAATTACATTTTCTGTTGAACAAGTCTTCTCTTTTTTTTTTTCATGTGTTCCTTTGAGGATTTTTTGTTTCAACTTGTAAAATATTCTTATTAATTTCAGTATTTCGCATTTACTCCAGTGTTACTGGTACTAAAATATGACTCATATCAAATAACCTTTACTCACGTCTCGTTACGTAACAATTTAATGTGAAAGCGTTCCAATGCAAGATTTGTAATTATTTTTCTTTATAATTTTTACTATATTTTTGTTATGCATAAAGTATCGTTGTATGGTCATTTAGTGTTCACATGTTTTTAGAGGTTTGAAGGGAATATTATATATATATATATATATATATATATATATATATATATATATATATATATATATATATATATATATATATATATATATATATATATATATATATATATATATATATATATATATATATATGTAAGGGAAGGAAAAATATGTAATGAGGAAATAACTATATTCCAGAATATTCTAAGATGGTCAGTAGTACGTTCGCTGTTATAGTAGTATATTATCTGCTGTTGAGAACTGATTACCTCTTAATAAAGGAGTTAAGACAGAAAGATCTGAATGATCTGAAATTACTTAACACAAGGCCCTAGATTTATTTGCACTAGAAATGTGTAAAATTCTTCGTAGGTTAAGGTCTAATTACCAGTGATACGAGTAAAATGATTCTGTACAGCCTTCACGGAATTTTCCATGTAATGAGAGAGTTCCGTTGAGTACCTATATAGTTTGGCCTACAGTCACTAAAAATGTAATTCACATCTCTCCCGTCAGGTAATGAATCGATGTAGAGCCGCTATAAAATATTCAGAGGATAAATCAGGTTTTAGTTCCAAGTGAAAGGATTCTATAGTGAAACATAGACAAAAGCGAAGATAACCCTTTTGCGTTTTTACACGTCTATGTTTACTTAAGGTATTATATAAAGAACTTGCATAATCGACTCCCCCACACTGAAATTGTTTAACTTCAATAACTCGATTAGGTGGCAAGCCACCTATAAAAGGAGATTGTGATATTGGTTTGGTTCTAAAACATTTAATACATTTAGGGAGGAGGTGTCGAATTGAACGTCGATAAGATAGTATCCAGAATTATTGTGTTAATAAAAAGTGCAACGTTTGTATGTCTACGTATAAATTATACCAATGAGTATGTTCAATAATCGGTTCGGTGATTTTTGGAAAGTATGGAAGGAAATTTATAATAATTAGAAAGACCTAAAAAATATAGATTACCTTCCACTCTAAAAAGACCATCTTTGCCAAGGAATGGACTCAACTTGTGAAACAATTTAACTAGAGGTAATTTTCCTTAGCTTTCGGTAACCTTGTAACACGCGGTCAGATGGATTTTCTTCAGATGGGACATGATGCCAGTAATTAGGAACAATTTAATGTGAATGTATGTTACGCAGATACTATTGAAAATTTTACAGTTATACGGTGAACATTTAATACACGAAAAGACAACCGTCTAATCTGTCCAAGCTAATATATAAAAGAACGCAAGCTTGCTGGGATAGGATTTTAATACAAAATTAATATAATTAGTGAGAATTTATAAATCACGAAGGCAAAATACATCACTATTGCATTCTCCTTTTCTGATCTATCAGAAAATTCCTGTAATAGTCGAATTGCTTAAACTGATCAAAAACAATATGATGAATAATATTTAATTTGGAGATTACTAGAGATGATGATTCAGTTTTATAACACATCCACAATATATATATATATATATATATATATATATATATATATATATATATATATATATATATATATATATATATATATATATATATATATATATATATTAGGGTGGTCCTTATTTTTCAACTTTCGATTTCTTTTTCCGGACACCCCCTGAAATGATGGCACTTGATAAGAAATGAAAGTACGAAAAACCTCAGTCCGATCTCAGGCAAAGAGAACATGTACCGGAAAACACTTGAAATCTTGAAGTTTGGATTTTGTTTTCCAATTTCTAAAGCCGACTTTGCCGTCGTCGTGCGTCTATTGTCAGCCGTAGATCGGTGACTCACTGAGTCATCGATTCCCAGAGCCAACAAAAATACATAAAGCACAAAGCCAACTGACTCACTGACTCAGTTGGCTTTGTGCGGTCAGGTAGGAAGCGTCGCTTTGTCAACAAAGTTAAGAAAAAATCGTGTAGAATGGATACTAGAAAACGTGATACAATTTATTTAATAAAACAGTCAGATTTTTGGTGCTAAATTGCCATCAAATAGACAGGCGATGAAAGTACTTTTTTTAAATTTACGTAAAGTAAAGTAAAGTTGAATTTAAGATCCAGTGCACATTTGGTGGTGAAAGAAGTGGAAGTTTTTTGGGAGAAGGCAAGAAAGAATTTCTACAAGAAAATTTCAGCACTGTGTGGAAAAATTGGAGGCACTTTATGAATGAACATAATGAATGGAAAGTTTTACAAAAATCCAGTAAGCAAAGAAGTGAAGTACAAGTAGAGTGTATTAAGAACCATTTCATTTAACTTTTTATAATCAGATTATAAAAATTTAATTTTTTATAATCAGATTATAAATAACGGAGTTATGCCTTGCGGCGTTTTTTAGGAAACAGCCTGTATATATATATATATATATATATATATATATATATATATATATATATATATATATATATATATATATATATATATATATATATAGACCATGATCGTTGAAAACATTTAAAAATCTTAACATTTGGACCAGTAGATTTTTCTTCAAGTTTTATGTCAAACACGCTTCGTAGAATAAGCGCGTATATGTGGTGTCGACATGGCAAGTATAGAATGTCTCTTCCCAGTTCTTGGTCGAGTAGAATACAAGCTCCTTTTAATCGTCCTGTATTCGAGGCTGTTGTATCGTAGCAGAGTGCCTGTACTTTATCTGCCAGATTCCACTCCTGCAAAGTATTATATACGGCAAGAGCCTGGTTTCGTCCGGTTTCTGATGCTATTTGGGGAACTCCCAGTAGCTGTTCTACTCCGTTGTATGTAATGATAACGGAGAGTTTATCAACCAGCTCTTTTTTCATTAATGCAGGAAGCATTAAGCTCCGGCATCTAAGTGGTGTAAGATGCTTCCATCCACGAGCTGGACATCCTCTGCGTATTCCCGGCTTCGCCCTCTCTTGAGATGAACCAGTGCACATTTGTCCAACCCGAACTCCATCGCGATGGCCTGCGTATACTCCTGCACCACCCTTAGGGACTGGCGTAATTCCCTTTGAAGCGGTCCCTTGAAGCGGTCTCTCTATTAGGACAGTATCCCGAAGGTACCTGTCAACTAATCGTTCGGCCGTCTTCAGTAAAAATGAAGTGAGGCTAATCGGTCGAAACTCTTTAGGGGACGTGTAACCGACTTTGCCCGGTTTAGGTATAAAAACAACCCTTGTGCCTAGCCACACTTTTGGGAACTTCTTCAGTGCTAAGCTGGCCCTGATGATCCTTATAAGTGGACTAAGTATTTATACCGGTATTTACCCGGTACTTCTGCAGAAGTACCGGGTAAATACCGTCCGGTCCCGGTGATTTATATGGATCAAAGGACCTCAAGGCCCACCTCATTTTAGCCGGTGTGACTATCTCCTTCACAAGTTCCCTGTTGTACCCCTCTCGGTTTACCGCCCAGGTTCCATGTGCCCCTATTACTAGTGGGTGGGAAATGTCTCCCGTCCCCGGTCTATGAAAGCCCGGAAAATGTGCTTTGAGGAGATGGTCTAAGGTTTCCTCATGATTCCGAGAAATTACCGTCAGGTAGCTTGAGCGATCCTAAAATCGCTTCCGGGCTACGAGCAAGGATCTTGTTCAGCCGTGCTGCCTCAGTCCCTTTATATATCTCATTACAGAAAGAGGCCCAACTACTTCTTTGGGCTTCCCTAACTTCAGCCCTATACTGATCCCTGGCAGTTTTATAGTCCTCCCAGGTTGTACGGCTGTTACGTTTTCTGGCTCCCTTAAGAAGGTTTCTTACCTTGCATTTAAGGTTTTCCAGCTTATTGTTCCACCATCTTACCTAGCCTTTCGGCCTAGCTCGTTTAGGCGTATAGTTCCCTTCATAGGCTTCTATCAATCCTCTACTCAGTCAGGAAGCTGCCTCCAACAGTACTTCCCCTAATTCTGGAGGAGATCCTGCGAACTGCTACTAGAAGATCTGACTTGTACTGTTCCCAATTTGTGAATCTGGGGTTGCGGACCCACTTCGTCTCTTCATGCTCCCCCACTCCCAGATCAAACTTAATAGCAGAGTGATCAGAGAGTGTAGGTTCATCCGAGACTCTCCAGTTCTGCACGTATCCCGCCAGGTGTTTGGAGCCCAAGGTAGTGTCAATTACTTCCTCCCTTATAGCATTATGGAAAGTGGGTGTGTTCCCCACATTTAAAATATCTAGCTCTGTACTTACCAGATATTCCATGAGCTCCCTATCTCTGCTGTTGGTGTTCGTACTACCCCAGACCATATGGTGTGAGTTCGCATCACATCCCATCAGCAAAGGCAGGTTGGCTTTTTGACAGAAATCCACAAGTTCCTTCCCCTCCGTTGTTGGATTTTCCCTGCTGTCATATGGTAGGTAGACTGATGCTATGACCACCTTACCTACGTTATCAAGCATCATAGTTACTGCCATTAGATCTCCTGTTGACCATTTCCACAGGGGTGTGGCACTGATGTTCTTCACTACGATGCCGGCTCTGGGTCCGTTGGTACTACTGCTCCTGTAACAGAGAAAATTACCCAGCCCCGTTATAGATCCCCGCACCACCCAAGGTTCTTGGATGACATGACATTAAAAAAATTGACATGTTAAAGAATAAACTTTAAATGTCGCTTCTTTGTTTACAGAGCAACACAACATGGTTTATTAAATTTGTCAATCTTAATAAATAAATAAATAAATAAAAGATAAAGAAACATTATTATATATATATATATATATATATATATATATATATATATATATATATATATATATATATATATAACCATTTTTTTCGCACCGTCAGGCAAATACAAGCCAACAAGCCTGACGTATTATACTATACGCCTGACGTATAATCAGGTGAATATAGTCCTCCTCGACCATCACCTCAGGACAATGTTTGTCATCGAGTTCTCGGCATCCGGTGATGGTAACATTGTTTTGAAAGAGGAGGAGTAATGGACAAAATATCGAGATTTAATCTTCGAACACCGTAGACTCTATCCAGATAATTCTGTTAAACTTAAGGTACTGATTATAGGAGCCCTTGGTGAAACGAGAGATACACTGCTTTCAAAATTAAAGAGCATACCGGCATGCCGAAATTCGGCATAAATCTTAGCCGATCGCATGCAGTAGGCTGTGGTTCTCGGCTCACTTCGTCTACTCAGGGCATACGACTCGGCCCAGTAGTCACTAACCGAACGGACGCGAGGAGTGATTATTGGTATTACCAGCGCACCCTTCTATGTGAGTCGGAGCCACAGAAAGGGGTGACTGGTTTTTAGCAAAAAAAAGTATATATATATATATATATATATATATATATATATATATATATATATATATATATAAGAACGCAAAGGTCAGCCTTTCGGATAAGACCAGGGCTTCCATATTCCTATAGAAGACCCCGTGCATGGGCTTATCTTCGTGAAGCGGCAGAGCTCTCAAATGCTCTGCAGCTTTTATTTGGGCTTTTAACCGAACGGGTACCAACTCACTGACAGAGCTGTGATTGGTCCGTTCGCTGTCGAAGACGAGACCGAGATCATCGACTGTTCTACGTGCTGCCTTAAATAAAAATGCTCCTATCCCTACATGTTCGTGATCTCGGACCATGCAGAGAAGGGGATCCGAACTCCTGATAACTTTACAGGCTCCATCCAGAACCATCCCGTTATGGAGACACTCCAAACTAAAGACTCTACGGCCTCCGTGATGTCGTAGGAGATATAACCGTGGAACGGAATATCTGGCATGCAAACTCCTACTAAGATGCATCCTTTTTCGGGTTACTATGGGTGACCTTATGCCTCCGATCGCCTTGGGTGCCGCAGTTATAGCCACGGGTTTTTCTGAGGGACACTGACAATGGCAGCAGTGAGATGCAAAACAGAAGGATGCTAGGAGGGTCTCCCTGAAACACACCCCTTCTGAATGACACCGGCTCTGTTTGGACTCTAGTATCACCCGATGTTATTGTAAGCCGAGTTCTCCAGAGCGGCATCAGTTCTTGAATACATCTCACTACAGGACCGGGCACCACAAGGCATTGGAGCAAGTGAATTATTAGCTGCTGCGATATCATATCGAATGCCTTGCGGTAGTCGATCCAGGCAATGGAAAGGTTTCGCTTGTACTACATGGAGTCCTGCGTGACACATCTGTCAATCAACAGATTCTCCTTCCAGCCAGCGACAACCCTCTTAGACCCTCGTTGTTCGTATATCCCCTCGAAAACCAGCTCAACTGCTAGGAGTACTCGCATGTACAAGATGCATGCAAACACCTTGTAACATGTGTTTAAGCAAGTTATCGGTCGGTAGTTCTTTGGCTTGGACAAATCTCCGGCCTTCGGTATTAGCACGCTCCGACCCTCAACCCAAGAAGAAATTTGCTGCTCCCCACTTAGCCAGGTGGTGAAACTTTTGACTAAATGGTGGTTGGTACTAGATAATTTTTTCCACCAGAAGTTATTTATCCCGTCGGGACCTGAAGCAGCAAAGTTCTTAGAGCCCGCAAGAGCTCTTCGAACCTCTTCAGGGGTTATCGGGTGGCACACTTGTTCTGATCGCTGAAGACCTTCGCGAAAGTATTCAAAGTGTGCCAGGGCTGGAGTGTCTCTTTGTAGTGGGGGCTTCTGCTCGTACAGGGCCTTCCAAAAGTTTTCCACCTGATCTACAGTCGGCAAATTTTCGACAACAGGTTGAGGCGTTTGGAATAGGCGCGAGAGTTTTTGGCGGAACAAATTACTTTCCACCAGCCTTCGCGCCCGCCTCACTAGTGACTTTTTGCTAGTCACCTAGCATCCGTATCCTATCAAGGCAGTGCTGTTTGGTGGTACGCAACACTACCTCATTGAGTGTGTGATGGACGCGTCTTAAATTGGTAGCGATTTGCCGCACTTTTTGCGTAAAAGGCCTATTGGCCCCCATATATTAGTCCATCACACATTGGATACGGGATACCTGTTGTCTTGCTGACTGGATCGTGGCCTCCATCTCCCGTACACACCGCTCCGCTCTCTCTCGCGGAGAGGAAGAGTTGTTCGCCCTCTCCATATGAGAGAAGCTTTCGGCGGCAGTGTATAATTAATGCGCCAGATGTCAGCCCCTTCTGGAAGCGATGCTTGAACTTCAGCATCCACTCTGGCCAGGTCTTGTGGCCTAGAGGGTCTTATGCCATGTAACCTCCTTCTGGTACTGAGGCCCTCTACTACTGGTGGTAGTAGAGGGCCTCATATCTTTGATAATTATATTTAAAGGCTTAAGTTTACTAGAGTTTCCATTACTGCTGTCAGAGTGTTATGCTCTATTGAGTAACACATACCACTCTGACTATTTAGAGTAGAGTTTACTCGCATAATTGCTCCCATTATATAAATGCATGAATCTTTATACACCTTATAGCTGACGTTTTATATACTTCTGCTCCGTTCGATCTGAGATCTCATCACCAAAGCAAATATCAGGGCGATAACCGGATCAAAGGGCCGTAAGTTATAATAGGTTTAATCACAGCATCATATACTCGTAGTCCATGATGTGTCATTTAAGCCCCTATGTTTTACCAGCCTTTTTTATCACAATAACAATAATTTTAGCTGTATTCATTATATACTGCAAATATTGGATCCCAAGATGCATCTTCCTATTATTTCTCCTAAAATTTATTTCTTTAATTTATTACTGGAGTACTTCCACGCAGAAGTATGACTATTTTATCAGCATAACCTTTAAATAATATCAATAATTGTTTAGTGTTAACAGCAAGAGTTATTATTGTATTGTTTACTGAAAGTAATTCGATGCGGACTAGTATAAAGTTGTTATGTCACATCCTCCTAACAAAGATAGTATTGCTATTAAAATATGCATAAAACATCTATTGTAGTAATATAATCAATATGTTGAATTTGTATATGATGCTTGCACCATATTTCTCGATTACTGTCGAATACTTTAATTAACTAGTATTTAAACCGATGATGGTTAATGATGGATTATATATTTATATTAATAGTTTATTTTTCTTTAAATTCTTCACTGTGTATATAAAGGATGTCCAGAATATCCAAAGTATTACAATGTTTAAATAGAATGGTGTGTAATATTTTATGTATACAGTAATTCTTTTCATATTGATAGGAAATTTATTTCCTCTTTGTAATTTTTCGAAAACTATTATACCTATACTCCGGGCTAATTTAAAACAATAAATACAAATTATCCAAAAAATCCTCAAGCGCACCCGCAATATAGAAGTGGCCGCATCATAAATCAGAAACCCCTCACAGTAATATTAATAGATGATAAATTGCGTGTGAGGGTGTGCCTCGATTATCTTCCCAGTTAACAGTGATCTGTCCGGGTGGCTTTTGACAGCTAACCTCATGGGCATCTGTATAAGATCCACATAGATATTTATAGTATTGCCTGCTCGCGATAATATGGCGAAAACGTGTCCATTAGGGTACTACTTGGATCAACAGTAATATTAAAGAAGTTACTTAAATCAATAAAAATGTATCAACAAAATTTTATAAAATTCATTTCTAACAATTATTGAAGTTATAAGTATTATATAATTATGAAATATAAAGGATGACAACATACAACATGAAAGATATTTGATTGAAATAATTCGTTATAAGCATTAGGAGTTCCGTTTATTTTATTATTACCTAACGATTAATACAATCAGTATATTAGTATAAATTTATTTTATAAAAGTATATATTTATAGTTTACATATAGTGGTGCGCTTTTTGTTACATATTTTAATAATACATTCAAAATGTTTACTTTTCTTCCCTGAAAATTTGTGGCAGATCTGTTTGGAAAAAGGTAATGTAGACTAGCATTAATGAATTCTTCAGATTAATATTAACTATATGGCTTAGCTTGACTGGGTTGAGAAGTACACAAAAGGGGAATGCTTATTGTTAGTTCAGACAACCAATATTTTTTTAAATAAGTGTTACAATATTTAGTTATTTATACTTAACTCTATGCATATTTGACGAAATAAAACAATTTATACAGGGTACTTCACGGTGAGTGGCCTATTAGACGTTTTCGAGAAACTACAAATAATTGGAACTGAAAATTTGCATATGGGGCTTTGTAGCGATGCTCTATTTAATGAAAATAATGCCAAGTATGTGACACTTCCGGTTATATCGCAAGTCGGCAACAGTATCCTTACTTTAAATGGCATACCATATTTTTCGTGCCAGATTCAAATTTCACTCATTATTTTGAGGTAATTTTCAATACCATTCCCTATCCCTAAAACTAGTAGTTTTTTAAATATTTCGATTTTAATAAAATCTTATGCGAAAAGTAACCCACGTATTAATAACTTTCGCTAAGGTAAGTTTCATTAACCAATTATTTTCCCATATGTTAAAGAGATACGGAACTTATGTACGAGTATGTAAAAATACAAAATACACAGAGTGTGAAACATTGAGTGTTGAATTAGTATCAACATAGAGCCATGAAAAACAATGTTAAATGAAGTAATTTAAAATAATTTTATTTAAAATGACTCATTAGAAATGCCTGATGATCTTAAGAATGGCAAAGATTTTAAACTTATTATTAAATTTGAGCGTTTGTAGAAATATTAGCAACTCTATAAATAGAAAAAAAGTAAAATGTAGTCAAAATACATAGGTACGTATTATAATGGATATATTAAAATCTACTGCTGGGAGGAGAACATAAGCTTTACTCGGGAGGTTGTATTCCAAAACCAGACAGAGAGAGAACAAAAGAAGAGTACTATTCATTTCAACGCTATTTGCCAAATAAAAAACTCTCTTATCTTGCCGATAAACGAAACAGTCTACCTGAGCCTCACCATAAAAACAAGCCACGGTATGAGATAAGAGCCGTTTGGGATTTTTTTTTTTTGAGATTTGGCAAACAGCGATGAAATAAACTATACATGAACCGATTTCTCTTTTACACCATGTGAAAACAGGTCTGCAAGCCATCGAAAGCAACACATTAAAATTTAATATCTACAACAAATGTAACAAAAATAATACAACAAAAAAAAAACTTGTGCGTCACGGGACGCCCGACAGAAGTGATAACTTAAACTAATCTAAGTTGAACTATTTGATATTGAAATTGTTAACTTGAGAAAAGCTTAGGTTATTATTTAAATTTTATGTATAATAATATGATAATGTAAGGGAAGGTTAATTATTAATTAAATCTTTTATTGATTATAAAATATATTTTATTTTAGTTACAATTCTAGAATATGTACATTAGAATTTTGTGTATGTACATTATTAGTATCATTATTTGATCCTATAAAAGTAACAATTGGCTTATGGTAGCTATAATAAGCAACGAAATTTTTACATTGTATGTCATCTAAAAATGTTGCAAAGACTGCATCAAGTACAGTTCCATGACTTGTTGTAGCTTCTTCTGGCTTATTAATCATTTTTAATTGTAATTTTGATTGTAGGAACGATACTAAATTTTTAGCTCGATCAGCAGCAAAATTAACATTAAAATCTCCGGTTAAAATTAACGGAATTGTATAATAATTTTTTTTTAATTATGTTTATCAGAACATGTATAATTATTTTTTTACTATGATATGATATAAATTACTAAATTTACTAATTACTAAATCATAGAGGCGGTTCCGCAGCAGCAGCGACGCACACATGCACATGCACGTAGATGTAGACAGCGAAAGCACGCAGAGAGGAGGAGATAGAGCTCGAGATCGTGCGAGAGAGGGGGAAGCGTCTGTCCGAAATACGGCTAGCGCTGTGGGTTAGAGTGAGAGAGGAGGAGCCTGCCTATCGCTGCCGAATGCGTGAGAGAAAGGGAAGCCAGACAGACTGGCGCTGTAACGCGTTACGTAACGAAGCGGTTTACCCTCCCATAAGAAGTTATCACTTCAAAAATTAAAATAGTTCACGTCGAAGTTGAAAACGGTAATAAAAATAAAATTGCTGCTTTGTTTTTAAATTGCTTATCATTAAAAATTGTTATAAAGAATTAACAAGCTTATTAAAGGTAACAACAGTGATGTACAATATGAGTTATAAAGCAAGCACATTTTCTAAAGTAGCAACTTCTCTAAATGTTATCCACTACCGTTCAAAAGTTGTAATACTCGCGTCATAACAACGCTAGTGATTCCGTGCCGAATTACATTAGCGTTTAGTTCTTCGAATGCCCTTCTTGTTCTGATTTCCAATTATTCTCGTGAATTGATGGGCGTCTGATGCACTTTGGTGTTCATCTTTTTCCAAAGATAGAAATTAAGTGGGGTGAGATCTGGTCTTCTAGCGGGCAATATCGAGGGATGCAGGGACCGTGTCGTCCAATCCTCAAATATATCTATCTAGAATGCTTGATACCTCTCGTGTAAAGTGAACACAAACCTTGCCAACTTGTTAATGCCAAAAACTTTGATATTCTGATGGTGGTAAATTTTCCAAAAAAAATCTACTACCAAAACTATTGTTCTTTATCTTCATATAACGCTGAGAAATTGAGGTTCCATCGTAAATATGGAATAAATTTTCCAGGAATTTCCTTTTCCGTATAGCGTGAGGGCTTTGATTTATCCAAATATGACAATTATGTCTATTAAATATTCCTTCACGAGAAAACTTCCATTCATCAGTCCAAATATTTTTTTTCAATAAGTCATTATCTTGAATGTGAATTAAAATCATTTCAAAACATTGACCACTAATACCTGCATCTTTTGGGATGTAGACCTTGAATTTTAATAAAGTTATAGTTAAGCATTTTGAATGCTTTCCCGTCTTACAGAATAATTTAGAATGACAAGACGAACATTTATTTATTTTCCATTGCACACATTCAAAAACCGTACAATTTAAGTATAGGAATTGCGCACATAGGTCGAAAGCCAATTAAAAAAGGAAGCGAATGGGGTTATGAAATACAGTGTGTTCCACTTGAAATATGCCACTTATTGAAGGCTGAATTTTGACAATGTTTGACTTCCGGTTTTGCACATCCTGTGTACTTTGGAGCATTTATAATGTATACATACATAAGCTCCATATCTCTTTAATATATAGGGAAATAATTCGTTAATGAAACATACCTCACCGAAAGTTATTAATTTCTATGCACGGGAGTAATAGCCTATGATTCATTTTCGTTCATATTTTATTTTTGATAAGAATTGAGTCACCGGCATTACACATAACGTAATGCCGCCATGAGTAATCCTATCATAATAATAATGGTTTTCCATAGTTAGCATTTATTTAATTATAAATTAAATCTGCACTCTTTCTAAGCAGATACAATTATTCCAGTCGATTTTAGAGTCAGATCGCTGTTAGTTTCGTACAAAATAAAAAGTTTTTGTGAACCTGTAGTTATTCTTCAAACAACGTTTCTCCCGAAACATCATTGGCGCAGTCGCGGTAGGATTTGGCAGTTGTTCCTGTGAAGCAGTCTATCGAAGACATCCAACCCCGGATTTCATCAGGACAACGTTGGTTTCAACCATTAAGCTGAACCAGGACCAGAAGAAGTCTACAGGCAGAAACTACACAGTGAGTAGAGCTCAATAGTTGTATCTCGCCTCCTTTCTCAACCCTTTTCTGTGTCTCGATTTAAGTTGTTTACCCAAATTTACCGTACTAAGGCGTGAACGCTCGCGTAACAGTTTTTCAATTGTTTAAACGACATACGCGACTCAGTAAGGTCACTTGCAAGGAAATTCCTATCGCTATCACTTACGTAGTGTGATAGTTTACGGAAACAAACCTTTAAAGATTAACTGCCGTAGGATTAATTTTTAAAGAAGATTAATAATTTCGCTTACTTTGTGCGAGTATTATTAATGTTAGATTAAATCAATCATTTTATAATAATTTTGCTTACTCTGTGCGAGTATTATTAGTTTTAAATTAAGTCAAATAAATCAATAAATCAACTCAATTTTTAAAATTTAGTTTTGATAGTCAATCATTTTTACCTTTAAGTACATATAAATACACAGTACATAATTAATTTACTTTGTTTTATGTCATCACACACAGAAAATTTCTCAAAATTTATCTGAACCTGAACTTGACCAATTAACCGCTGTACTTTCACAATTCAGTATAGTAAGTCCAACTGTAAAAAGTTCTGATCAATTCTTTCCAATAGAAATGTCTCTAGATTTGCAAAAAGTTCGTAACCTTTCGGAATTCATCCCTATTTTCAATGGAGATGAAACTAGACTTAAAAACTTTTTCGAAGCAGTAGATAATTTACTTGATTGTTGTCCCGCAGAAAATGAATTACATATTAGAGTCCTCCTAAGTGTAATAAAAAATAAAATCACCGGAAAGGCACAACAACTTTTAGATAGTAGACCTGATATTTTAACGTGGCCCCAAATTAGAGATTTATTTTCACAAAATTTTAGCGATCATAAAAGTATAGAAACGTTGGAGTGCGAATTACAGCAAACTCGCCTTCAGCCTAAAGAATCACTACTTTGTTTTGGGAATCGTTTAGTAGAATTAAAATCAAAAATAATTTCTAAAATTATGATGTCCCCAATACCAAATGAAGAAAAACAAGGTTCAATTAAATTTTATGAGAATCAAATTTTCAATACTTACAAAATGAATTTGCCATCACACTATGAAACTATGTTGCGTCTTAATTATAATATAAAAACTATAGAACATGCTATGACATTTATAGACGAACAAATAAAATACGATGAATTTAAAAACTTAGCTCTAGGTCACACAAAACAACATAATTTAAAACAAGTCCAAAGACCTCCAGTCAAAACCAACTGGAATCAAAGACCATATTTTTCACAACCTAATTATTTTCAACAATCTTATCGACCTCCACAATCGCAACAAAACTTCCCGTCACAACCAATTAATATTCAAAGTCGTCCTGTAAATAGGAATTATCCAACAAACTCTCAAGTCTTTGGTAAGCCCCAAAATGTCTTTGCGCCATCTCAGCGACATAATCAACCTGTGAACAAACCGACCCCTATGTCAGGAGTCTCTATACAACCTCGCTATAATCAAACTCAACAAAGACAAATGCCACCACGTCCGTCACAACCTTCAGGCATCCGTTTCCAAAATACTAGACAACCTAAGTATCACGTAGAAGAATTATTTTCTAATGACTTACAAATCACCACTCCAGACAACCAACCGGACTACTGTGACTACTCCAATCAATATTACCAACATGAAACATTCCCCATTGAAGAACGACAAGAAGTCGCCCCGCTTGAGTCAGGAAGAGAATCTACATACAATGAATATTCATGGGAAGACAACAACTACCTACAAATGAAGACAATGAAGAAAATTTTATCCAGGTACTTCAAGAAATCTCCCCTACGTAAACCACGAGTTTAACAATATTTCAATCCCCTGTTCATTACCCTACATCTTAATTCAAAATCCTCCTCTTAAACTTCTTATAGATACAGGATGTTCAAAAAATATCATCCGTCCTGACATTATTCAAACTAATTTCCCAGAATGTATTTATCAAGACACGGCCAGATTAAAGACTTGTACTGGTCAAACAGATGTTCAATTTTCCGCCCAAATTCCAGCATTTACAGAATTTAACTCTAATAAAACATTAGATGTCCTTCTTTTCGACTTTCACGATTTTTATGATGGTCTTATAGGTTTTGAAGATCTTACTGCTCTTAATCTAAAATTAGATTTTGAAAATCAAATTCTTTATAATAACTTCACTCAAATTCCTGTTTATATGCGAACTCCAAATGAAACTTCAAGGACTTATTCTATAAATTCGAATGAAATTATTCTAAAACATGTCCCCGTTGATATAACTTCTGGCGACGTATATATTCCTCAAAATTCGACTTCTACTTGTCTCATTCCAGAGACTATAACCACAGCAAAAAATGGCTTAGCCCTTGTCGAAATTCACAACTTGGAAAGTAGACCTACTCAAGTTGAATTCCCAGAGCTTTTAAATGTCTTGCCCCTTGATCATTTCAACACTTACGATGCAAAAATTTTATCCCCTTCTGAAAAACCTACAGATATTGCTAATCTTTTAAGAACAGATCACCTCAATTCTGAAGAACGAAATGCCCTTCTCTCATTATGCAATCAATATTCTGACGTATTCTATTTTTCCGATGATAAACTTACATTCACCAACGAAATCAAACATCATATTAGAGTTTCAGATGAAACTCCTGTCCACACAAAATCATACCGTTACCCATATTGTCACAAACAAGAAGTCCAAAAACAAATTTCCAAATTACTCGATGATGGTATCATTCGACCTTCTTTCAGCCCATGGGGCTCACCTATTTGGATTGTACCCAAGAAGCTGGACGCTTCTGGCAACCGCAAATGGCGTATGGTCGTAGATTATAGAAAAGTTAATGAAAAAACCATTTCTGACCGTTACCCACTTCCAAACATCACAGATATCCTTGACAAACTAGGACGTTCAATATTTCAATATTTCACTACGTTAGACCTCGCTTCAGGATTTCATCAAATCGAAATGCATCCTGACAGTATCGAAAAAACGGCTTTCACCGTTGAAAACGGACACTATGAGTACACCCGCATGCCCTTTGGTCTAAAGAATGCCCCGTCCACTTTCCAACGAGTCATGGACAATATTCTTAAAAATCTCCAAAATAAAATCTGTTTCGTTTATATGGATGATGTGATAATCTTTAGTACTTCCCTTCAAGAACACATCCAAAATTTAGAACTTATCTTTAAAACTTTCCAAAAAGCCAACCTCAAAATTCAACTCGATAAATCTGAATTCCTTTGTAGAGAAGTTGAATTCCTTGGTCATGTCATCACTCCAGAAGGTATTAAACCCAATCAAAAGAAAATTGAAGCTATTAAAAAATTTCCAATGCCCAAAACTCATAAAGAAATTAAGTCTTTCCTTGGTCTGCTAGGTTATTATAGAAAATTCATTCCAGGCTTCGCTCGTATTACCAAACCACTAACGTCTTGTTTGAAAAAAGATGCCAAAATCATCCTTACCCCCGAGTACAAAGAATGCGTACAAAAATGCAGAGACTTGCTTTGCAATGATCCTGTCCTTGCTTATCCCGATTATGAAAAAACATTTACCCTCACTACAGATGCTAGCAATTTTGCTATATGCGCTATTTTATCACAAGATGGTCACCCAATAAGTTACTATTCTCGTACCCTAAATCCAGCTGAGTGTAACTACTCAACTATTGAAAAAGAGCTTTTAGCTATTGTTGATGCCACCAAACATTTTAGACCATATCTCTTTGGAACGAAATTTATTATCGAAACCGATCATCAACCTTTGCAATGGTTGTTCAATCTCAAAGATCCCCATTCTCGTTTAGCTCGATGGAGACTCAAACTCATGGAGTATGATTTCGAAATTAAATATAAAAAAGGTAAACACAATCCCGCTGATCCACTCTCTAGAATCAGAATTGACGATTTGAACGCTATAGAAAATGAAAACACCGCCCAAGATCAACCAGTCCTAATACACATCCCCGAATTAGACGACCTAGAAACACTTTCAATGAATGCTCAACTAGGCAACCCCGAAGAATTGGACCAATTTATCTCCGAAATATTAGGAAATGAAAATCAAGATGTCACCACTGAAAATAATCTCCCGACACAAACTGAACCCGTGAAAACTATACAAGACTCAGACAATCAGACTACCCATACATCTCATGAAAATCCACTTTTTACTATGGAATATACCCCTAAGTCATTAAATTCTTATAGATACCAATATATAATTTCAGAAAATGATCGTAATATTAGTCATATTTGTTCTTACGAAAAAGTATTTGATAACCATTACAGATGGACCATAAGTCTTAAAAGTCGATCATCTGACCATGATGTTTTCAAATTTCTTATTCAATGGTTTAAAAATATAAGTAACCATACACCTTGCTTTTATTTTTCTGATCAAAATGTTGAAACAAAAATTATTCGCGTACTTCAAAAATATTATTCAAATTCCGTAAAAATGGTAATTAGCCGCGAAAAAGTCGAAGATATTCCTAGTGAACAAAGACAACAACACATAATTAAATATATGCACGAAGGAAAAACAGTGCACCGCGGACAAAACGAAACTATTAAAGCCATTCGAAAAAGATATTACTGGCCGAATTTAGGACAACATGTAGTTAAATACATTAACACTTGCGAAACTTGCCAAACTTGTAAATACGACAGAAAACCTCAACATCCAAAATTTCAAATCACACCTACACCGGAAAAACCTATGGAAACATTACATATTGACACATTCCACTTTGACCATAAACAATTTCTAACAGTCATTGACCCTTTTTCAAAAATTGGACAAGCTTATCCTCTAGAAGCTAAAACAGGTATGTTAATTCAAAAGAATATACTCCTTTTCATTCAACACTATGGTTTACCACATAAAATTATTCTTGACTGTGGTAAAGAATTCAATAATGTCATGATCCAAGATTTTTGTCATTTACACAAAATTAAATTACATTTTACTTCCATTCAAGGCCATACATCAAACGCACCTGTTGAAAGGTTCCACTCGACATTAGTAGAATCACTCCGTTGCCTTAAACATGAAAACCCTAATGCCCCTATCGATTATTTGATGCAAATCGCCGTCTTAGGTTATAACAATTCGATCCACACAAATTTAAAACATACCCCTTTCGAAGTTCTTTTTGGTCATCTTGACAAACCATCTCCCTTCGAACTCTCCGAAGATGTAATCACTTCAGATTACATACAACAACATAAAGACCTAACAAAAGAATTGTATAAGAACATTCGTGACAACTTAGAAAAAACAAAAAGTAAACAAATTTCTAACCTGAATGAAAAACGTGACGAACCAGAAATAGTTCAACCAAATGAAACTGTCTTAGTTAAAACCAACCAAGCCGAATTTAACAAGGCTAAACCTCGTTTTCTAAAAACTAGAGCTATTCAAGACAAAGGCCCCGTTCTTTTAACAAAGCGTGGCAAAATTCATAAAAGTATTGTCAAACGAAAACGCAAAATTCCTTCATTAACGAAGAAAATCTCTTTACAGGCTGAGACATCACCTGACAGTAACAACACTGAACCACAGCCTTCAACGTCACGAACACAACAAACTGATAATATCCCTTCAACGTCACAGACATAACAAATTGACTATGACAGAGAAATACCGCGAACAGAAATCTCACTTTCGACTAGTACACCTAGTCCTCCCCATGCTTCTCGTCCTGTTACAAGATCATGTACACGCTCTAAAAACAAGAAAACTAACTAATCCCATATACTTTCTTAGACTTTCCAAACAGACCAGATTAATAAATTCTTACCACACCTTCATTCATTCGATTGATTACAATACATTATCAACCAGTTTAAATCAACTAAACCATCAAATTGACTTAAAGAGAAAATATTGTTGTAAAAACAAAAATCGTATCGAACAAGTTGACACTTTGTATAATTTAACAAATCAAAGACTAATCAACTTACAAAATCACGATATTAAAGTTAAACGAGGATTGATCAATGGTATAGGAACTATCCAAAAATTTCTTTTTGGCACAGCCGATGCTGATGACATTGAACAAATTAATAATCAAATAACAATTCTTAAGAAAAATCAAAATAATCTAGTCACTCAACTAAATTTACGCACATCCGTTATGGATTCATTAGCACTAAGACTTAATCAAACATTAACAATAATAAATAATAATACTGAGAAAATTAACCAAGACATGGATTTATTAGAAAACCTAATTGTTGATGTAAACTGTCACCAACTCATGACACAATTAAGTCAAAATTTAAATTTCCTCTTAAATTTTATTGATAATATAGAAAATGCGATTATTGCCTCACATGCTAATCTTCTCCATAACTTTTTCTTATCAAATACAGAAGTTCCCTATATCCTTAAACAAACGAAAGAACTGTACACTGAGAGTGAGCTCATCCATTTAAAGGACATACAATCTTATTATCAACTTTTTCATGTAAAAACTATAACAAAAAATAATCAATTGATAATCAAAATTATTGTACCAACTTTTCAAAGAGACACCTTTCAAAGTTACAACCTGGTCCCTATTCCTATAAGAAACATCTCTCTTATACCACCCTTACCTTACCTGGTATTGAGCTCTACAAATCTCCACCTTTGGAAAGAGCAGCCATGTCCAACCCTCGAGGACAACAGTATTTGCAATGGTTTACCTACCTATTGGAATGACCACTGCTATCAAAACATTCTGCTAGGCCAACAGCCTTCAAATTGTACTTATGTTCGAGTTTCCAGCATATCGTCCACTGTCTTGCAAGTTGCCAAAGACAAAATCTTAGTCTTCCCAGATGAACCGACAATAGCCAGCTCATCGTGTGACAAAGATCAAATCATTAAATTGGATCAACCCACCGAAATTCAACTAGAGGCATCCTGTCCAGCAACCATCAATGGATACCGTTACTACTACGACGAATCCCAGCTAGACGGAATCAGCCCCCATTTACCCGAATTCGACATAGAAACAGAGCTACACCTCCCTGCGATACATCTCTCGCAGATACCCTTGGAAAAGATAAGGAATTTACACGAGACCCTAAGTGCTCTTGAAACAGTGACACTTGAGAACTCTAATGATCACAATTATCACATATACATATTATATATTATTATTATTATTGTTATTATCTTTGTTGTAGTGTATATTTTTCGAAAACCATTATTGATAATTTTTAAATCATGTTGGAAACAAAAATCAACAGCTAAAATCATTTTTGACGAGACTCCAGGTCAGCCTTCTGCCAACCCTACGTCTCTTATTTAAGGAGGGAGGAGTAATAGCCTATGATTCATTTCCGTTCATATTTTATTTTTGATAAGAATTGAGTCACCGGCATTACACATAACGTAATGCCGCCATGAGTAATCCTATCATAATAATAATGGTTTTCCATAGTTAGCATTTATTTAATTATAAATTAAATCTGCACTCTTTCTAAGCAGATACAATTATTCCAGTCGGTTTTAGAGTCAGATCGCTGTTAGTTTCGTACAAAATAAAAAGTTTTTGTGAACCTGTAGTTATTCTTCAAACAACGTTTCTCCCGAAACATCAGTCGGGTTAGTGTTCGCATAAGATTTTATTAAAATAGAAATATCTAAAAAACCATTAATTTTATAAATAGGAAATGGTATACAAAGTTACCTCAAAACAATGAGTAGAATTCAAATCTGGCATAAGAAATATGATGTGCCTTTTAAAATAAGGAAGTTGTTGCCGACTTCCGGTACAACCGGAAGTATCACATGCTTGGCATTATTTTCATTAAATTGAGCATCATTTAAAACCTCCACTTACAAACTTTCAGTTCCAAATCATTTGTAGTTTTTCGAGAATGTCTAATAGGCCACTCACCGTTAAGTACCCTGTATATCAGTTTTGTGAAGCTTCCATAACCTGTAAGCAATTAAAACTATTAATAGCAATCACCAGTCGGCTAATACCAGTGGTACAAAACGTAGTTCTACTTTTTGTGCACCTCTAGCATCTGTAAACTTCTTGTATATCTTCTTGTATAACTCTATTCACAGTTACTGCTTTAAAACTCTTCAATAGAATGATGATGCCTATAGTACTTGATTTTCAGCCATTTTTAATAATTATAACCCAAACGTTCGCTCTGTTAGCATATTGACTATGGACTTGTAACTTCTTTTAATATTTTTTAATCTAGTATCTACAATTGTGTTTGTTGACATTTACGACAAAATGGAACAGAAAAATATACAGTGTTCTCTGATATGATAAGTGACCATATCCTCTTGGAGCTTATGTTTTTCCAAATTCCAATCGACAATCAAGATTATAGTCATTAAGTGAGTGAATTAAATAAAAACCAAATTGAAATAAAATGTTTGTGATATTGCACGATATATATATATATATATATATATATATATATATATATATATATATATATATATATATATATATATATATATATATATATATATATATATATATATCCAATTCCCATTCCGGATGTCCGACAGTTCTCCTACGACTCCGATACTCGCAAGAAAAGCGCCAGCGTATCATCCACAGCAACGCCTCACTAGTCTGCGAGGTTAGTTACCGTGGATACATAATCATGTGCACTAAGTAAACGCAGAGAACCCAAGATGGCCGCTTTCTGCATTAGGCCTGCCAACCACTCTACACCGATTTTTGACAAGGCGGAATGATCTTCAGTTCCAACAAAACCGTAGGCTTCATCCCTCCGAGAGAGCCTTTGTACAGAGTCCGCAGCTCATACGGGAGATCTCCATATTTTGTCCGCATCTCTTCCTCCTTCAATGTGATGTTTTTCTCGACAGCCGAGAATTCGGTGACATACTACATCACCTTGGTTTGCTTGGTTAGCTTGTATTCATCTGACGGTCGGGAACGGGTAGTTCCAATATATGCGACACTTCTCATTCTCGACAACGGACTCAATATCTCCGGGAGCGTAAGGGAACACCAGTGCACAGTACAGTGAACATGTGGACGGAAAGGACACATCTCATGAATTAACATTTTCACATATATATGTATATATATATATATATATATATATATATATATATATATATATATATATATATATATATATATATTTTATCACTTAAATTAAATTTCACTTTTTAAAAAATATTTTATTTTATTATTTAAACAATTGTAGATACGACTTGGATTTATAATTGAAAATGATAAGTTAAAGTTTAAGAACGAAATGACATGTAACAAGTGTGTGATTTTTTGGTGTAACCTATATTTATAACATTTCTTTGTTAACGCAAGCATAAGCATTCTGGGAGTTATATGCTGTGCTTGCGTTTCACATGAGAACGCTTTTTGTCATTCAAGGACCTTTATATTTCAATATTTGACATTAATATGTCTAGATGGCTTAAACTTGTATTATATTTTAGCATATAACTCCCCCTTTTTTTGAAAAGTCGGTGTTATTAGCCGACTTTTAGGGAAGATCTTGCATTTCTTCTTCGGTGTGTAGATGGGGTATTCTACGCAGGAGGGTAATAATTCTTTTTAACATCTGGTTGGAGGTTGCTTCCTTAGACTTTCTAGAGCAACAGCACTGCTTCTTGCATTTCCAGACGATGTAGATGATGAGGAGACAAACTACGGCACCAATAGTTATATATGTGGTTAAGGCAATATGTTTTGTTAAAAATGGTTCATTTATTAACTTATCCAGGTCGCGGGAATATTGTTCTAATTTATGATTAGCTATATCTAGATTTTCTACGTTTAGGTGGTCGAACTGAGAGGTTCCAATTTGGGCAATTCAAGTTTTTCTGGGATATCCTTACAACAGTCATAAGGTATAACCACGGGGTGTGAATTGTCTGTAATATTAAGGGTGTTGCGGCCTTCTGCCTGAACTTTTGTTATGCCGACAAATGCGTAACAGTCCGGTTGTAGTTTTAATATAGAGTTTTTATTTACACTGGTAATTTTAGTGTCCATTGAATCACAATTTACAGTAATATGAATAGGTTCAGAAACAATTATTAACCACACATTGTCCTGTAGTTTCTGCACGTTGTAGCCTTGTCCATAAATTAGCGAACTTTCACAATTTTCCGGGATATTTCTGAAGTTTTTCAGTAGTTGAGCTTCGCATGCTGCACTGCCGTCGATCGGGTAGGCGTAAAGGTCAGAACATAATTTTCTGCGAGCAGCTAATTGTTTACATGTACTCAAATCTTTGACAGGGATGTACATTAATGAATCATCATTACGCGCTATAAATTTTTGAGAAAATGACAAAACGTGATGTAGGCCAGTTCTATTGTCTAGAATTGGGATAGGATATAGATGATACAGAGTATAAAGTTGTTGTTCCACTAATGGTATTCTTAGAACAAATATAAGATCAGATTTTGACAGAAAAGCCTCTAATTCAATTATTTCCAGGTATTGAGGAATTTTTGAATATTTTACTGGAAAGGGTAGATTATTTTTGACTAAATTCTGAGAGATTTTCTGAAGTGCAGTGATCAAATTTTCAGGTGTAATGATCGAAGAATGTATTATTTTTAAGCGGGCAAAAGTGATTGAGTTTAGAATGTCATCGAGGTTGCTCTGAAGGTAAAGTAACTTTCGCTTAATTTTTCGCATGTTTCAACAAATCTTAATTCAGCCTGAACTAACGCAACTTTATCATTTACTTTGTGCAATGCTATTTGAATCTTTTTCATGTCTTCATTAAAGGTTTCAAAGTTAATTTGTAAATTTTTTTATAACGGTAGAAGTAACAGATATTTGATTTTTCATGAGATTTTCAATTTGATGTTGGTCATTATTTAATTTATTAATACTATCTGTAAAGAATTGACCGTCTTCGGCATCTAGATTGCCGGTGATTGCTTTGAATATACTACCTACACCATTTAATATACCACGTTTGAAGCGTTTAGTATTAACAAGGATTTCTTCAAATTTTACCTTAAGGGAAGTTGATATTTGATTTAAAAGTGTTATGTGCGTTTTGACTTTCACCAGGAATTCTTTTGTTTCACGTGTGTCGACTGCAAATATACTAACAATGGATTCTAAAATTTTGTTGTTGTTGATGAAAGCTTCTTCGAGGTTTGATAAGTTTTTATGAACTAGAAGAGTCCATCTGTCGTTGGAAATTACTATCCTCGTCTCGTCATGGTAATAGACTCCGACGGTGTTAGTGATAGGTGTTATCTGATACTGGCATATTGCTGTTCCGATCAGCAAGGTGAACCTGCAAGGTAATTATGTTTCAAAATATAGTTTTAACCTATCAAAATTGACTTTGGTTTTTTGGTTAGTTTTTGGGTGAATTAGAGTAGCTGAATTTTTATGGAGTTCCAAAATTTCAAATGGGCCGTTAAATTTGTTTCGTAATTTATCGGTGATTTGCGATTCCTTTAGGTAAACTTTTTGACCAATTTTGTATTCCGGAGGTTCTCTTGAGACGTGAGCGTCAAATCGAACTTTTGATTTTTGTTTCTGTGCATCCGTTCTTGCACGCGCGACTTTATAATAGTAGGAGAGACGATTATTCAGATCTCTAAAGTATTTAGTGACTAGTAGTGATTATTCAGATCTTTTTGATTATATAATGTCTCGGGTGGTCTGATGGACGTATGTCCGAAAACCAACTCGTAGGGTGTAAACCCATGAGTTTTTTTTAGCGGAATTGTTATAACATATTACAGCATAAGGTAATATGTTGAAGGGGTGTTCGTCGGGATGTTCTGTCATATGTATTCTGATCATTTCTAATAGAGTGGAGTGAAACCTCTCTAGAGAACCGTTAGATTGGGGATGTCCTACACTAGAGTATGTTAATTTGATATCATAGAGAAAGCACAAATCTCTTAGGATGGCATTGTCGAACTCTCGGCCATAGTCGCAATGGATTCGAAGGGGTGTTCCGAAATGTTGGAAATCGACTAGGAGGGTGTTTGCTACTGATTTTGCCAATTTATCTCTAATAGGATATGCTTGACTAAAATTTGTCAGTTCGTCACGTATTGTAAGTGCATAATTTTTTGTGGGGATTTCGAGAATGTCAATATTTATACGTTCAAAAGGGACCTTTGGGGTTTCTGTGATAACTAAAGGTGTATCTAAATTTTTGCGACAGGCTTTTGTTTTTTGGCAGGTTTCACAACTTTTATGTAATTGTCAACGTCTTTTGTCAACCCTTTCCAATTATATTTTTCTCTAATGCGTCGGATAGTCTCATTTATGCCTCGATGGAGATGAGCTTTACCAGTGTGATACTGGTCGATAATTATTGGAATTTGATCGTCACTAGGCGTCCTAGTAACATCTTGGCAAATTTTGAGTTTTACGTCTTTTTCGGATAACAAAAATGACAAAATTTCCAGAATAGGTAGGTCAATGTTATTTTCAATATAATATGTTTCAGAGTCCTTAAATGTTTCACGACCATTGTATAATGTACCAAACAGGTGTTGAATAACGGTATCAGGATCATATGGTAGAGCTACGATAAAATGGTTTCTATGTCGCACTGACTTACTGGATAATTTATTTAATTCTAAACTCCGAAAGTCTGCGTTTTCTTCGAACAAGTCTTCAAGGATTTTATAATGAAAATCTTTGAGATTGTTTTGTTGGAAAAACGTAACTATATTTTTGTTGCTTTTGTCTAGGAGTTGTCCGTTTGAAAATTCGATTTTGGAATAGTCGATGAGTGATTTTGTTTTGTACAAATTTATAAAGGTTTCAAATTCTTTTACGGCGACATTTTCGATTGTTTCTGTCGTGTCACTATGGTTATCAGAATCGGGTTCTTTTGAAGTCGAGGGTCTTTGAATAGGGTACGCTGATAGTTTAAATTTAGCTTGAAAGTTAGAATAGTCTTGAAGGTGATGCATTTTTATACGAGACAGAGCGTCCGCATTTTTGTTAATGCGACCGGGTTTATACTCGATTTCGTACTCGTACTCTTCAAGTTTTAGTCGCCAACGTGCTAGGCGGCTACCGGGATCTTTTATGGAGAAGAGCCACGTTAAGGGTCTATGGTCGGTTATTAGCTTGAATTTTCGACCAAATATGTAAGGACGGAAATGTTTCACGGCCTAAACAATGGCGAGGAGTTCACGCTCTATGGTCGAGTATTTGGTTTCGGCTTTACAGAATGTCCTTGAAGCGAAAGCAATTGGTAAATCTTTACCAATGGGGCCTTGTGAGAGCACAGCTCCGATGGCAAAGGCACTTGCATCAGTGGTGAGTAGAAAGGTTTCGTCGAAATTCGGATAGATGAGAACTGGGGTAGAGATGAGAGATTGTTTCAATTCATCAAAGGATTTCTTACATTCGGAATCAAAAGCAAAGGAGACATCTTTTTGTAACAATTTGGTGAGGGGTTTAGATAGATTAGCGAAATTGTTGATAAATCTTCGATAGTAGCCTGCCAGACCGAGAAAGGATGTGATCTCTTTTTGGTTAGTAGGCTGGGAAAAATTTTAAATGCATGATATTTTATCGGGGTTTGGTTTAACTCCTTCTTTAGTTATGAAGTGGCCCAGATACGCGACTTCTTTACGGAGGAGCTCGCACTTATCTGGCTGGATCTTTAAATTTGCATCGCGAAGACGTTTGAACACTTCTGTTAGACGAGAGGTGTTCGTGTACGGTTGGGGAGTATATGATGATGTCATCCATATATACGAGACATCTTTCATTCTGGATACCTAAAAGGATATTGTCCATCACCCTTTGAAAGGTGGAAGGAGCATTCTTAAGGCCAAAGGGCATACGAACGAATTCATAATGTCCATTGTCCACACTGAAAGCGGTTTTCGAGATATCTTTTGGCTCTATTTTGATCTGATGAAACCCAGATGCCAAGTCCAATGTCGTAAAATATTGACACTTGTCTAGCTGATCTAGGAGATCTGAAATATTTGGTAAGGGGTACTTGTCTCCTACAGTTAACTCATTAAGTTTTCTGTAGTCTACAACCACACGCCATTTCTGCTTACCGGAAGCATCGAGCTTCTTGGGGACAACCCATACTGGGGAAGACCAAGGGGAATTCGAATATATATATTTATATATATATATATATATATATATATATATATATATATATATATATATATATATATATATATATATATATATATATATATATATATATATATATATATATATATATATATATATATATATAGTGAAACAGTAGAAAGATTCTGTCTCATATTTTACCACAAACGAAGAGGCATGTCGATAATCCCCTACATGGGAGTCTTCTATAACAACATAGAAGCACAGGGTTTATAGACGGCGCTGACCTTCGCTTACTTAAGGTCAGCCGGACTCAGGTCGGAGACCGAATGCTATATAGTAGCCTGCCAGTATGGGTTATAAACACCTTGGTATACCGCAGCCGAGTGATGAGTGTGGAGGTACCTGATGTCAACTGCAGGGCCCGCCACCAGGCGCCGAAATGGCTGATGCACCTGTTATCGGCGTGGCCTATGTATGCGATTTAGGCCTATATCCACCAGCATAACTATAATAATTCGTGTACTATAGAACCACCTAAGGCACTCGTACGGGGTGGACCAAGCAGCGCACAGTGCTGCGAATAATAAACAAAACTGAAAAGAAAAGTTCACTTCCAAATAATTACACCACATCAGCTTGATCTTAGCTAGTTGGAGGTATGTTAGTAAATAAGTAAACAAAGAATAATCCGGTAAGGCGAGCTAAGTAACAACAGAAGTGGCTAGGGGATTTCAGTTTTGTTTTGTTCTTCAACTGTGAAAATTGTTTTGTTTGTTTGAGTGCAATTTGTTGTCACTTGAACACCATGGCTGGCATTAGTGACGGTAAGTGTTTTTTTAAGTGATAGACGTTTTGACGATAAATCAAAATAATTTTTGACCTCATATTATGTTTATAGAGAAATTTTCTTTGTTATGATTTTAATGGTTTTCTCAAAAAAAGTAAAATCGGTCTTTAGATTTTTCGTCCAAATTTTTAGCTTATTCACGTTTTATTAGATTCAAAAAAAAATCTTGCCCCAATCTGCCCCCCTAATTTTACGATTTTTTTTATAGAGTTAGTACCGTTGACGAACGACGACGTTTTCCAGAAATGGCGCCTCACTAAAGCCAGTGAGAAAATATGTGAAGTGTTTAAAATAATTGTACACTATTTTGGGCTTTCCAGTTCCTCCGAAGATGTTCACAATGCAGTTAGTAAATATTGCGAGCTGCTATGCGTAGAGCTGACCAAGAAATGGGAAAAATCAAACAGAACGTTCGGTTGGTTAATAAGAAATGATAGCAATTGCTTTATAAGCTCTAGCATTGTATCTTGATCTAGACCTAACTGAGCGAAAGTACAACATTTTGAGATATTCAATTAACACTCTTCATGAAGACTGTTTCCATCGCTATATGCAATCAATTAAGTCAAGAAAATGTTTATACCTGAACCAATATCTGTTACCGATACATCTGCATATGTAGGACTCCAAGACATTATGAACAAGACCGTTGATAGCCTCTCAAATATTGTACATATATCTAAAAATACTTCAGCAACATTGGTCTGCAAGTGAGGTTTCGGCGGCAGTGGGGCACACAATTTATATAAATAAGCATTTAGTGACATGATTGTTCCTTTACAATTGTGCGAATCTACTTCAAAACACAATCTATGGATTAATGATCTTCCAGCTTCAATTATGTATTGTCGGCTAATTGAATTTAGTTTTTCTAAAGAATCTCCCGATCTTGTTTCATGAACAGAAAGAGACATGACAACTTAAATTCTGAACCTCGTGCCCTATAATGTTAGTGTAAATGGTTTCAATCTCAAAGTCTCTTATAAATTTCATCTAACCATGATTGATGGAAGTGTATGAATCATTTTGACAGAAACTAATTCTGCAGCAAAGTGTTACATTGGCGGTGCGAAACCATCAGAAATAAATTTGTCAAAAGTTTTTGAAATGCAACCGAATATTACAAACTTGCATTTCGGGTTAGCGTCATTGCATGCATGGATCGGAGTTTCGAATTTAGATTATCATTCAAATCATTCAACCATCAAACTGGTCCTGAAGACAAAGTTCTTTTTAAAGAAGAAAAAGAGAATTCAATTGACTTTCAAATCTAAGATGGGTTTAATAATAGACAAACCCAAACAAGGCTTTGGGAGTTCCAACGACTAGAAGACTTTTTTCATACCCATAACTGAGTTCTGAAATCACTGAATTGATGAGACGCTAATTACCAATTTCTCAATTATTTTGCGGGTAATAGCTAGTGGCAAGAAAATCGATACTGAAAAGTTCTCCCCTTTAATACTGGAAACCAGACAGCTTTATTTGGGTTTGTAAGGGTAGTATTATATGCCTAGCAGTATTCACAAATTGTTAGTTCATGGAATTGAAATAATAGCTTCTTTTCCTATCCTATAATATATCCTGTACAAATACTATATTGTCCATTTGATAGCTCCGCTATAACCTTATAACCTCTGTCATGCTGACATGTAGTCTGTAAAAGATGAATTTAGAGAAGTAACATTTTAACATTTTGTCATATGCCTCTCTCTGAAAATGAGTACTTCTATGAGTAACTTCGATCCGTGACGCGATTGGTTCCCCGCTCTGCGCGTCCATTTTGGAGCGCATCGATACAGGCACTCTCTGACCTGTCTCTTCCTCAGTCGTTCGCTTCGCTTCGTGTCCTACACTTGGCCTAGCTTACGCGCTTCGCCATTCTTATCGTTTACTCCAGTCTTCGACTAGATTCTGCAGCGAAATTTCTGGTGAACTGTGCTTCACACAGAGATTATTAACCACGACAAAAAAAATCAACAAAAAGTCGTCGCACTCGCATTTAACGCCGACGATCACGATCGCCACGTGGTCGCGCCATTTTAGTGCCGTTGACCCACGCCACGTGGGGGTCCATCACGATTGGTAGCGGTCTTCCACTGCGTATCAATCCACCGATTTGACAAAGCTTCATAGAATATCCAGGTGAGTTATTTAATCGAGCATTTTATCGTCTCCGAGGGCCATCAGACGCCGGGGTGACGCCATCTTGGGATTTCATCGTCGCCACGTGGTCGAGGCGACGCAATCGCCGCCAAGGGGCAGCTGCAGCCGTTATCCAGCTACCTACGCCAGTGTTTTAGTGCCAGGAACGAGCTAGAGTGTATCGCCTAGCTTCGCCATCGCCAATTTATTTGGTGAGTTATTTCTGCCTAGAGCTTTATATAACCCATGTTTAATTTTATTCCAGGGTCAGTACTGGAAAGAAGCCCTGCAACTAGGTGCCACATTGCACTAAGTCCCCTAGCACCTACATACAGGGGTTACGACCCCTGGTGTGGTCACCAGGGGTCGTAACCCCTGGTGACCCGCTACCGCTAGTCAAAGCGTACCGTACCGTTGAGATCTCTGCTTCCTGGACGTGACACGAAACACTGTTCGTACTTGAAGTAGATATCTCTTCCGAGGGGCGCCAGCTAATAGGTCGGGAGGCCGGATCCTCCGAAGCCATCGTGGGAAAGCGCGGGAAGCCGCACTACGTTTAGAAGCCATCTGCGTCAGCCGCGTATTTCGTACGTTCCCCCAGGTTCATCGTCCACATCGAGTAGCCCCAGGCGAGGCTAACGCTGTATGGATAACCAGCGGGAACACTACTTCGCCGATGCCATGAAGACAAGCAGCGGTCGGATTTTGGGAAACCCCGACGCTCGACACACGCCGGTGTCGACTTCGACACCCAACCTCAACGAGGGAATAACCAGCCAGCGGGTCTCTCCATCAGCGAGGTTGCGAACGGCTACATCGAGGATATGGGAGGCCTCGATCAACGTTTCGCGGAGAGGCGCATCCACCCCCAGTGCAGGAGCGCGAAGTGGGGCGACGCCTAGCCGCGAGATCATCGACGACGAGGGCGCGGTGTTCAGGAGTTCGAGAATGGCGACTCCAGCGGGCCGCGCCGACTCGCACAATACTCAACCTGTGCTGGTACTACCAGTTTACGCCGCCCGCGGAAATGAGGGAGCGGGATATCGACGACATGGCGCCCGAGCAGGGACCCGTGAAGATATTATGGGCCTGAACACCCGGAGAAATGTCCTACACGAGCGGCCACCCCAGATGATCGAAGGATATCATCGTTGACACGGCGCCCGTGTGGAGATGCCAATTGTAGAGCCAGTGCCCCTCATTCTCGAGGGCCCCGAGATCGACGAGCCCCCGAGGCGGCGCGTCGAGGAATATCCACGCCGCCCGGAATTCCAACGAGGGAATGGCCCGGATTTCAAGAATTCTACGACGTGGGGCTATGGAGACAGCCCCCCGTAAATCGGGAACAGAGACGTCCCCTGACGCCCTAGCAACAAGAAGTGCACGAGATTCCTAGACGGAGCTATGGCCGTGATTCGAGCGATGGGCGAGCTGATGGCCCAGGCGCAGGCACGGCGGACAAAAACCGCCCGACCGCCGCCGGATTTAACCTTCGCCGGCAGAGATTACGAAGATCCGAATACCTTCATCGAGGAATTCGAAGAGTACGCCGACCTGGTGAGCGTCGGCCCCAAGAGAATGGTCCCCCTCGTCCGGAGCTGCCTGCGAGGGGAGGCGAGACAATGGGCGGAGACGACAACGCGGCCCCTTGGAGACTGGGCCATGTTCCAGGAGTACTTCCTGGACGAATTCTCGTCGGTGGAACGCCTCGCCGAAGTCACTCAGCGCCTATATGGAGAGGTGCAGAAAGAAGGCCAAGGAGCATTGGCCTTCATTGCGAGGAAGGCCCGACTGTTCGATCGTGTGACCCCCGAGACGCCCGAATGGACGACGGTGGCCCTCATACAAGGACAGCTCCTGCCGAGCCTCCGCGTCCAGATACGACATGGGGCTTGCGAAACGACGAAAGAGCTCATCGGTGTCACCACAGATATCGAGAGGGAAGTCATCGTCGGGGCATACCGCACGCCGAAGAGCGGCTCCGCCTGGAATAGGGCCCCGGAAGAGGGGTCGGACGATGACGACGCCGTCATCTACACACCGGCTCCGCGCCAGGGAGGCCGGCGACGCGGCGGAGGAGCCGCCCGGCGCGAAGACCTGGAGGAGCCCCGACGAGGAGCGACGTGTTCGAGAAAGGAGCCGCCGCCTCGTCGCTCCGAAGAGGCGCCCAAGAGACGCGACGACGCGCCGCGTCGGATGAAGCGTTAGCCTCAACGAGAACGGCGGCCATGGCATCAAGAGTCATCTCGACAGCCGCCGCCACGTAGGCACGCCCGTGACGAAGGACGCCGGGCCCCCAGAGAGGACTGGCGTGCCCGAGAAATGCGACGGGGCGCCTCGGCGCCTAGAGGAGAGGCGTCGGGAAACGACGATCGGGCCGAGGCCAGGGGCAACCCTCGGACCCGCAACTAAATTGGAGAGCGAGGACATCTCCGAAGAACTCCATCACTGGGGGAGCCGCGGTGGCGGGGGTGGTCTACACCTCGAGCAAGACGGCTCCAACCGACGTCGCGACGCCCCCGGAAAATTCCGCGGGGTCAGAAGAAATGAAGAATCCGGGCGTAGGAATGAAATCGAACGACGATACCCGGACGCAAGCGAACCAAAAGCAACCAGAGGTGAATAATAACCCGGAATTAAATCGCGACTTAATCAAGGTGGAGGAAATTAATGGAATCAAAGCGGATCAAGATAGTGCCCGCGAATTAAATGAAAATAAACTTGAACTTCGACTGAACCCGAATTTAACTCAAGTGGATTCAAATCCGGATAATAAAATGGAATTTAATCGACGGGCATCTGAACGAAATCAAATTGGACTTAGAAGCGAAACGAACTTTAGTCAACTGGATTCAAATCAGGATGATAAACTGGAATCAAGTCATCGGAATTTAAATCAAATGGAACTTCGAAATGAAATGGAATCGACTTTGATTAAATCGAATTTAATCCAACCGAATATGGAACAAAGAAATGAAGCTGGCCTCGAATGGAATCGACTTCAATGGAATCGAATTCAATCAACGATATGAAACAAGAAGTTGACATTGGAGTTGAAATTAAATCAAAAACGATGGAACGGAAAATGTGTACCGACCCGGAACCGGTCGTTGCCCCGGAACAGGAAGTTCACCGGGAAGTAAATACACACACCACATCGGAGCAGGTCAATGACCTGGGTGTTGACATTTATGGAAATTCGGAAAGCGCGAATCGGAGGAGAACAGTGAACTTCGAGGAATGAAATCGGATTTCAACAATAAACCGGAGTCAAACATACCGGAACTGGAATGCGATTTTAAGGAAGAACCATCTACACACGTCTCGACCTTAAACAACGGCTTACAGGAAATTGACTCTGGGGAAGCACCTGAACCGGCCTACGGAGAAGTTGCCGCTATTAGGGGAGGAATCGTGCCCCGCATCCCACATGATATAGAGGGGAAGATAGTTAAAGCGTTGGTGGACACCGGCGCTGGCTTAAACCTAATCCGAAGCGATCTGGTACAAGGAAAGCAGTGGGATACGGCCAGCAAGACATTGCGACTAGCCGACAGCGGATTCTGTATGCAAGCAAGGGGTGCCATGGACTTGGCACTGACCCTATGCGGTGAACTCGTCGACTTGCGTTATCGGTGTTCTCGGAGGGATGAAGCCTATAGTGCTTCGGAACTAAAGATCATTCCGGCTTGTCAAAAATCAGTAGAGTGGTTGGCAGCTCATATATATATATATATATATATATATATATATATATATATATATATATATATATATATATATATATATATATATATATATATAATGTGTGGTTTAATTTATTATTTACTTATGAATAATAAGTAGAATTGTTTCTCTGAAATAACAAAGTTGTTTTATTATTTTATACAAAATACAATAAAATACTTATATTCTACTTATCCTAATTACAAATCATATCTGAAATAACAAAGAAACAACATTCAATGTTATTATTCACGTTGTTGTTTCTTGATTACTTTTACAAATCAGTTTTATAATTCTTGGTTATTGTCTAATACTGACTTCTAATGTCATTCCAACGTCACGTGTATACCAACTGTCGCCTGGTCGTCTCTAGTACAATAGGAGGTCTGAATTACCGACTCAACCCAAGCGCTATATTCAATTAGATTAAGGATACTTTCCTTACATCTCCCCCCTTAAGATAAAGGTTTTGGTACAAAATCACGTAAAGTCATAGCTAAGCGCCCTCGGTAATTCGTTCATTTGGAATGCTAGGAGTTGGAATGAGTTTAGAGATATGAAACAAATTTGATTCTGATTTCTTGTGTCCTGTGTCTATTTCATATATTGATTTTGATATTTTCTTCAAAATTCTGTAAGGTCCAGTTCTTAATTCATCTAATTTTTTTCGGTTTAATCTGTTTCCATTTTCGATATATACCAGGTCCCCGACGTCGAAGTCATGGGCTTTTCTGTTTTTGTCACATAATTTCTTATTGTATTCATGGTACTTGGTGCTATTTTCTAAGGCAATTGTTCTATCGTTCTCTAGATTATTATTGTCTTCCTTTGTTTTTAATTCATTTGGTAATATTGAGGTATCTTTACCTTGTAATAGATATTTTGGACTGAACCCAGTTACTGTGTGTTCAGTCTCATTGTATTTTTCCACACAATTATGCGCTATATTTGTCCATGCATGTTGTCTATTTTCTTCATTTATTGCACATCTTATCTTATTCACTAAGGTTTGATTAAGTCTCTCATTTAGTCCATTAGAAAATGGTGCGTTAATTGCTGTAAACATTATTGTGATTTTTTCTTTTTTAGAAAATCTTTGAAATCTTTGGAGTTTATGCCTGGATATTGATCTGTTAAAAGTGTTTCGATATTATAATTTTTAAGTACATTTCCTGTTAGTTTGATTAAATCACTTGCATTTTGTGTTTTCGATGTCACTATGTAAGCAAATCGTGTAAAGTGATCTACTAGTAGATGTAAGTATTTTTTAGTGGATCGTGAACCACCGAATCTACCGATCGTATCTATGCAAACCACTTCAAACGGTTTTCGAGCAGGATCGAGATGTGACATTAGATCAATTTTGTCTTTTCCCCTTGATTTATTTTTTATACACACTTCAAAATTTCTGCAAGTTTTCTTTATGTTTTCTGATATATTTTCTGCTGCGTAATATGGCAGTATTTTGTTTTGCATTTGTTTTATTCCTATGTGGCAAAATTTCTTGTGTGTGTTTTCTATTAGCTTCTTACAAAATTCTTCTGATAATACGATATTTTCATTCTTTCTTACTTTTCGATAATACAAATTATCTTTAAAAATTAATCTATCTTTGCTACTTTTTATATCTTTGTTCTTTTTTTGATCTTCTACAATATCATTTTATTTTATTAAATTTACAATTTTTAATTTATCATCTCAGTCTTCTTGAGACTCTAATACTGGATTTCTGCTTAAGCAGTCTGCTTCTAAGTTATCTTTACCTGGACGGTATATTATTTCAAAATCATACTGTGATAAATAGTAGGTGAGGTCACCTAATTCTTCGTCTGTTCTAGCTTTGATATTCATCTTTTCTAATGGTTTATGATCTGAGAATACTTTAAATGGTCTGCCTATAAGCCAGTGTTGCCAATACTTTACTGATTCTTTTATTGCTAGGCATTCTAAGTAAATAGCTTTTCTTTTTTGTGATTCATTTAGTTTTTTTGAAAAATATGCCACCGGTTTCTCAATTTTTGAATTATTATTTAGCTGTGGCTGTTTTAATACGGCCCCTATGCCCTGTAAACTTGCATCTGTATATATATATATATATATATATATATATATATATATATATATATATATATATATATATATATATATATATGTATTGATAGGTCTGGGTCAAAAATAGCTAAGACTGGTTGGGTACAGAGGAAATTTTTCATATATTCAAAGGCTTTTTGACATTCCTCAGACCAAATGAATTTTTGTCCCTTTCTTAATAGATTATGTAGAGGTTCTAGGACTAATGAAATTTTTGGTATGTATTCATTGTAAAAGTTGATTTTTCCTAAGAACTGTCTAACATTTTTCTGATTTTTCGGTACAGGAAACTTATGTATTGAAATCAAGTCGCCTATTATTGGAGAAATTGAGTTGTGTTTTATTATGTGGCCTAAATATTGCACGGAATTCAATGCAAATGTGCATTTAGAAAGTTTTAATCTGAAACCTTCCTGCATTATTGATTCTAGTAATTGGGTTAGATGATTTAAATGTTCTTCAAAAGATTGTGAAAAAATTAATATATCATCTATGTAGTTTACTGTAAAATCTGATAATTTATGTTTTCTTATTATATTACTTAGGATTCTTTGAAAGATAGCTGGTGATGTTTTTAATCCGAATGGTAAGCAAGTCCATTGAAAGTGACCTTCTTGTGTTACAAATCCTGTTTTTCTTCTATCTTCGATTCGTAAAGGAATAGACCAAAATGCTGAGTTTATGTCAAGTTTTGAGAAATATTTACAATTTCTTGTTTTTATTACTAAATCTTCAATCAATGGGAATGGTTGTGATTGAGGAACTATTATCTTATTTAAATCTCTGAAGTCTATGCATAATCTTGATTTTTAGTTTTCATCTCTTTTGTACGCTAGTGTTACTGGAGCAGCAAAAGGACTATATGATTCTTCGATTAGATTTCTTTTAAGTAATTCTGAAATCTGTTCCTCTATTTCTTTCTTATCTTCAATTGTGCATCGATAAGGTCTTTTGCTACAATATTTATCTACTATAAGATCTATTCTGGCTTCATAATCTTTTACTACGCCTATATCATATTTGTCTTTTGCAAATATATTTTTATATTTATCTATGAGATTTTTTATTATATTCTCTTCGTAATGATTCAAGTGATTAGTTAAGACTTCGAAATTGTCTAAATCTACATATTCACTGAAGTTTATTCGATATTCTTGTTTTTCTGTGAGATCAAAATTTTTCTGTTCTATCTCTAATTTTTCATTTTGTATTAACTTGAAATTTTTTATGCAATCTAATCCTATTAGAAAATCATATTCGAATTTCTCATCGTCAATTATGAATACATTTATGTATTCTTCTATGTTCAATATTTTTGCTTTTATTTTTATCCATCCTTCTGTTTTATTTACACCATTAATTGTTTTTAAGTTAACTCTTTGAATTTTATCGTTTTGAATTTATCAGTGAAACATTTGAGCCTGAATCATAAATAGCGGATACTTCTAAAGTGTTGTTTAATGTTATCCTAAGTCTAATTAATGGTGGGATTATTAGTTTTTTGGATCATTGTTATTTAGTTCCACTTCTAGTACTGAATTATTAACGTGTCTTATTTTGTCTTTATTATTTTTAAACCAGCATTCAGCTTCAGGATGGAAGCGTGAACCTTTGCCCTTATTTTTACAAATTTTGCATGGTGTCTTTTCAGTTTTTCCTTTGTTAGTATAGTTTTCATTCTTTTTTGTTTCCAAATTTTTTTTATAAACTAAATGTTCCAATTTACCTATCTCCTTATATAAGTCGTCGGTCTTCTTTAATTTTTCTCTATTAATTCTATCAGCTACAAAATTTGGCAAGCCAGTTGCAATTAGATCAATTAATGTTCCATTATCAACAGATTTTCTTACTTCTAGTAAAAGTTTTTCTTTTTTTATTGCATAATCTAGTAAAGAGCCTGTTTGATATTTAAATGACAGTGCATATCTTATTGGAGACCAACCTCTATTGGCAAATGTTTCGCAAAAAGTTTTTTTCCATTCTTTCCACTCTGCTTCAATAGTGAGTTTCAATAGTGTACAACCATACCAATCTGTGGTACCTTTATCCATGAATGATTTTAGAATCTCAATTTTTTTCTCATCTTCAGAGATATTGAATCGTTCACATTCTTTTTCGAAGCTAGTGATCCATTGATCTGCATTTGAATTTTTTCCATTAAATTTTTCAATTGTAAATTCTTTTGCTATTTTGCCTACGTTTTTTATTTCAGATTGTTCTTGGCTTTTTGAAAGTACTTTTTCTAGCATTTTTATAGGTGGTTGTTCTGAAACATTAGCAATTTGTGGTTCATTAGTTACTTCTTCTAAATAGACATCACCGAATTGTAAATTTTCCCCTTCGTCTAAGTAAATTAAAGATAACTCTTGGGTTAAATTAATCCATACCTTTCTTTCTTGATGTCTTTTTGTAAGTGTTTTTGCTACTTTGGCATATGATGTTGTGCTCATAAGTGTTTTGTGGCAACCTACTGCTAGATAATCTTCTGGGATTGCATATGTACGGCCATCCGGTGTGCCAATTGAGGTTAGACATATTACATTAGTTTTTCCATCTGCCTTGCTGCGGACCACAAAGTCGAAGCGGAGTTTATCCATCGTGAAAGTCAACGAGAATGTTGTTTTATAATGTGTGGTTTAATTTATTATTTACTTATGAATAATAAGTAGAATTGTTTCTCTGAAATAACAAAGTTGTTTTATTATTTTATACAAAATACAATAAAATACTTATATTCTACTTATCCTAATTACAAATCATACCTGAAATAACAAAGAAACAACATTCAATGTTATTATTCACGTTGTTGTTTCTTGATTACTTTTACAAATCAGTTTTATAATTCTTGGTTATTGTCTAATACTGACTTCTAATGTCATTCCAACGTCACGTGTATACCAACTGTCGCCTGGTTGTCTCTAGTACAATAGGAGGTCTGAATTACCGACTCAACCCAAGCGCTATATTCAATTAGGTTAAGGATACTTTCCTTACATATATATATATATATATATATATATATATATATATATATATATATATATATATATATATATATATATATATATATATATATATATATATATATTATATTATCACTTTGGAAAATAATTTTTTAAAAACAATTTTTATTTAATTAATCAGCTTTACGTAGAGCTGTACAAATTTAATGAATTTAATGTTGAAATATTTGATTGTGAGTATAATAGTGATGCTCGTGGTGACTTGCTGTGCTTAAAAAACTTTTGCAGTTGTTCGAGAAAGATAAATTATTCTTTATTATATTTTGAGATACTTCCTGCAGCAATTCAATCAAATTGTCTGATGATATAATGGAGAATGAATAATTCTTAAACGAGCAAATGTGATGGAATTTAAAATATCGTCGAGGTTATCCTGAACATACATATAATTTTCTGGAAGTTTTTCACAAATTTTAAAGAATTTTATTTTGGCTTCAACTAGTGCGATTTTATCACCTAACTGATGAATTGTTGTTTGGTTTTTTGCATGTCCTCGTTAAATATTTCTTCATCGATTTGCAATTTTTGAATTGTCTCATTAAGATTTTTAATAACCGACCCTGTTACCGATATTTGATTTTTCAATATATTTTCGACTTGATGTTGATCTTAATTTAATTTATTGATGCTATCTGTGTAAAATTAACCGTCAGAGGCATCGAGATTCCTTGTTATTGCCTTAGATATATTTCCTATACCGTTTATTAATCTGCGGTTCTATCATTTTGTGTCTACAAAGACTTAACTTTTTTTTGATAGAATCTTATATTTGTGTTGAAAGTGTAACGTGCTTTTTAATTTCTGAATCAAATTTTCGCATAGGGTAATAGTCATGATTAAACATATTTCCTATGGTTTCTAAAATAGCACTATTATTAATAAAAGCTGTTTCTAAGCTAGATAAATTTTTATGCACAAGTAGTGTCCATTTATCGTTGGAAACGATAATCCTTGTTTCTTCGCGGTTGTAGATTCCTACCGTATTATCGATGGGTGTTATTTCGTACTGTGAGAGCGCTGCTCCGATCAGCATGGAAAATCTGGAAAATAATTACTAATTTTCGGAAAACGGTTTCATTCAGTCGAAATATGCTTTATCTTTCTGTTTAGTTTTTGGGTTTAAAAGTGTAGCAGAATTTTGTGAATTTCTAAAATATTAAAAGTACCGTTAAGTAAATTGTCTTTTATTTGGGATTCTTTTAAATAAACCTTTTGTCAGATTTGATAATTTGGAGAGTTTTCTGAAACATGTTGGTCGAATCGAACTTTTGCTTTTTGTTGTTGACTTTCTGTTCTAGCTCGCGCTAATTTATAATAATAAAAGATAAAATTATTTAGATCTCTTACGTATTTAGTAATATACTCTTTATGATTGTACAAAGTTTCAGGTGGTCTAGAAGTTTGTCCGAAAACTAGTTCGTAAGATGTAAATCCTTGTGTCTTATTTGTGGAATTGTTGTAATAAATAATTGCGTACGGGAGTATATTGAACGGACATTTCTAGGAGGGTTGAATGAAATCTTTCTATGGACCCATTGGATTGAGGGTGTCCAACGCTAGAATATGTAAGTTTGATATCGTATAAGGTATACATAAGTCACGAAGAATGGTATTATCGAATTTTCGACCGTAATCACAGTGAATTCGTAGCGAGGTACCGAAATGCTGGAAATAAATGAGAAAGATGTTCGTGACTATTTTGGCAGTTTTATCCTTAAGGGGGTAAGCTCGAGAGAATTTTGTAAGTTCATCCCTAATTGTTAGTGTATAGTTTCTATCGGGGACTTCTAAAATGTCGATGTTTATTCTCTAGAAAGGAGTCTCTGGTGTTTCTGTAATGACAAAGGGGGAATCTAAACTTTTGCGACATGTTTTCGTTCTTTGACAGATTTGACAGTTATTTATTAGGCTTTCAACATCTTTCCTTAAAGCTTTCCAATTATACCTTTCTCTGATACGCCTGATAGTTTCATTGGTACCGCGGTGAATGTTGGCTATATCTGTGTGGTATTGGTCTAAAATGATGGAAATTTCGTCTGCGTCGTGTGTTTTTGTTATGTCCTGGCAGATTTTAAATTTAATGTCTTTTACGGCAAATTTAAATGATAATATTTCGAGTATAGGTAGATCAATGTTACTTTAAACACAATATATTTCAGAGGTATCGAAGGATTCTTAACTTCTATATAGTGAGGCGAATAAATTTTCAATTATAGAATCGGGATCATAGGAAACAGGTAAGCAGTAAGATACTTCCTTTTCCGAACTGATTGACTAGAAAGACAATTTACCTTTAAATTTTCCAAGTTAGCGTGTTATTTGAATATGTCTTCCATAATGAGTTCTTTTAGACTGTTTTGTTGGAAAAAGGTTAAAATGTTTTTGTTTCCTCTGTCTAAAAGTTGTACGTTTGAAAATTATATTTTTGAATAGTCGATTAAAAATTTGGTTTTATATAGGTCTATAAACGTACTGTACTCTTTAGCGATGTCTTTGGTGATGTCTTTGCTAATTTATTCGTCGTCACTTGTGTCAGGTTCAGAATCGTTTCTTGGATTAGATAAATTGGAATTTGAGAGAATTTGGCATACGATTGAACGTTTGATATTTCCTGAAAATGATTAATTTTTATTCTGGAAAGAGCATCTGCATTTTTATTAACTTTGCCGTCTATATAGTCTTTCAAGAATTTAGGTATATGTACTGATTACGACGGGCGGTACTCGGACAAAATAAGCGACTCAAACCTTATGAGAACAAGAGATAGTTTAGAAAATCTGTCAAAGGATGATAATCGTATTAATAACACTAGGTGTCATTCTTGCACCTCCGCTTCAGAATCTATAGAGAGAAATTGCTCAGTCTCCAAAGTGTTCTCCAATATTAAATGACTCATCGAAACCGGGTACATCGACTAATAAGAATCAAAACTCATTTCGATAAACCCCCTCGTAGAAAGGGCTATAAAAGAAAGAAGAAACCAATATTCACCTTACAGCAACTGAAGAATGAAGATACCTCTATGCCTGTGAAAGGAAAATTTTTTTAAGAAAATCGCCGGAAGATGAAAAAACGAAATCTGAAAACATTAACGATACAGACATTATGGAAGGTGAATTTCCTTACAAATATAAGTATTTTCCAAAAAATAGTAAATCAGTTGTATTTACAAATGAAGTTTTTGTTGTTCACTCTAATGGTCATGATGTAATTTGTGAATCAAAGCAGCCACTTAAAAAAGACGTCGATCAACAAGTGCGGAATAAAGAAATGAGGCATGGACACTTCTTGAAAACTCAAGAAAAGTATAACTTCTGTCTGTTTTAAAACCATTGTATTATAAATTTATGCGTCTGTTTCGAAATAAATACAAAATTGTAAATGTTTACGTAATGAAATGATGGAAGAATAAATGTTGTGGCGAACATAAATCCTCGGTTTCTCTACCGTTGTTCAAAATTGTATTTTACTATAGTATTAAATAGCCTAACGCGTACTTAATTATAATAATGAGAAACACATATTTGCTTGTTATTTGCTTTCGATTAAGACATTGTTATATAGCTGATTATTATACAATTCAAATTGGCATAATGTAACATAATAAATACATATTTTTTATGAGGCAAGGAAATTCTAAAATCAATAGTTATTACGTTATTTGAGTTTACGCTATTTGAATAATTTGAATAACCATTTTTATTATACTCTCATAGTTGAAAATCATCAAGAGAAATCAAGAAGGTGTCATCTTTAACATCCACGTAAGTGTATCTGCTACTTACATTATATTAGAGGCATTTATTTTCAAAAATTCACTTTATGTAAGTGCACATTTTGAAGATGCGAGCTATTTTTAAAAACAGTTTCCGTCCTTTAGAATAGGTAATTAAGATATTTTATACAATATTTTGATATAAAAACATATATATATTATTATTATACTTTTTTATAAGTTAATAATGAATAAAATCACTTTTTAAAAATTGTATATCGTAAATTATGAGATCTTATAAAGATGACTGAAGAATTATGTAAAACTACCCGTAACGTAATTGCCACGTAAGAAAGCAATTATATTTCTCTATATAAATCATTCTCCTTCTTTCATTGTAAATATCAGTTTAATTTAACACGTCAGATAAATATCCAATGTTCTATACAATTAAACTAAAACACCGTGCATCTAATAAAGGGGTGCAAAATCTCAACAGGAACTTTATGTTTAGTTAACATAAACATCAATTCAATTGTTCGGAATTTTCTGTCATAAAACATTTGTTCCCCTTTCTGAAAATCTGACAAAAGCTTATAACAGAACCGTCTTGCTAAACAAAACCAGAAGAAAGGCACCATTATGCCTGTAATCGTGCCATCGGAGCCAGTTAGAGAAATAGGAGAGAAAGAGGGTGATGGTTTTCAGTTAATTACGTAACTGCCTCCGTTAATCCTTACAGATGTATATGGCACATTTGTACAGGACATGTGGTTTACGACGAAATATTTTGTAATTTGTAAATTAAACGTGCTTTTTTCAATACGCATGCGCAAATAATATACGATAGTAAATAATCGTTTATTCCATAATAACTCATGATACATTTGTACCATATTTAAGCGACTATTGATATATATATATATATATATATATATATATATATATATATATATATATATATATATATATATATATATATATATATATATACCGAGTTCTGTAATAGGTAGTTCATCTAAAAGATTCTGAAGTTATTCTGTCAATATTTGATAATATTTTTCTTAAATAGGGTGCCGTCTATGATAAATGATTCAATTAATCTATTACCCAAAATGCCACATCACACATTAATACTAAACCTTCGCTGTAAAATAGTTTCGACGATAATCCTTGGGTTTTCTTGGCTCCAATGTCGGTGGTATTACAAATACCATTGACACTAAATGTACATTCGTCTGACCAAATAATCTTAGTGTGGAAAAGTGGGTCTCGTCGCACTGAATTTAAATACAAATGGCAAAATTGTTGTCTTCGTTCTCTATCGTTTTCCTCTAATGCTTGTACTTTTTGAGGTATGTATGGCTTAAATTTGTGCTTTTTCAATATTGAATTCACAGTTCGCTTTGAAGCTCCAATATTATTCGAAATTTCCCGAATGAAGGATTTTGGGTTTTCTTCAACATTAAGAAGAACATTGAGCTCCGTGTTTTCATTAAATTCGCGTTCTTCTCGTTTCGGTTTCTTAAATGCCAAATAGTTTCTTAAATTTTCTTCAAGTCTTCCAAACTTACTTGGTTCTGAAACTTCTCTATGAGGAAACCGATATCCGTCAATATTTGATTATTATCCATACTGCACTGTTGACTAATTTCGCAAAAAATAACTTACTGTAATGACACTATGACACACAAAAGCAAAATAATGTAAAAAGTTGGGATGCGGAAGTTGAAATGACATTTACTCGATTTTCTGTATTATTTTTTGTTTTCCACGGCACAGATGATTAGTCAAAATACGTTTGTCGTCAATTAAGCGCCTATTGCGGTATCGGCGAATATTTTCACCATTTTTCTGTGACAAATGTTCCACAAAAGTCCATTTGTTATACATCGTTGGATTCAGAAAAGAAATCTGCATAATAGCAAATAAGAAAAAATCTATATTGTTGTTTGAAAAAAAGAAGTGGACTATCGCCTTTCAAAAAACAAAAAGTTTAGAAACACTGCGGTATGCTCATACTAGTATGTATTTAGAGCCATTTCATATGATTTTTTGTTTTTTAAAATCAAATTATAAATAACCGAGTTATGGCTTGCGGCGTTTATTAGGAGACACCCCGTATATATATATATATATATATATATATATATATATATATATATATATATATATATATATATATATATATATATATATATATATATATACTCTCTCAAATTCCAATTTATCTAATCCAAGAAACGATTCTGAATCTGTCACAAGTGACGACGAATAAATTAGCAAAGACATCACCAAAGACATCGCTAAAGAGTACAGTACGTTTATAGACCTATATAAAACCAAATTTTTAATCGACTATTCAAAAATATAATTTTCAAACGTACAACTTTTAGACAGAGGAAACAAAAACATTTTAACCTTTTTCCAACAAAACAGTCTAAAAGAACTCATTATGGAAGACATATTCGAATAACACGCTAACTTGGAAAATTTAAAGGTAAATTGTCTTTCTAGTCAATCAGTTCGGAAAAGGAAGTATCTTACTGCTCCTGTTCCCTATGATCCCGATTCTATAATTGAAAATTTATTCGCCTCACTATATAGAAGTTAAGAATCCTTCGATACCTCTGAAATATATTGTGTTTAAAGTAACATTGATCTACCTATACTCGAAATATTATCATTTAAATTTGCCGTAAAAGACATTAAATTTAAAATCTGCCAGGGCATAACAAAAACACACGACGCAGACGAAATTTCCATCATTTTAGACCAATACCACACAGATATAGCCAACATTCACCGCGGTACCAATGAAAGTATCAGGCGTATCAGAGAAAGGTATAATTGGAAAGCTTTAAGGAAAGATGTTGAAAGCCTAATAAATAACTGTCAAATCTGTCAAAGAACGAAAACATGTCGCAAAAGTTTAGATTCCCCCTTTGTCATTACAGAAACACCAGAGACTCCTTTCGAGAGAATAAACATCGACATTTTAGAAGTCCCTGATAGAAACTATACACTAACAATTAGGGATGAACTTACAAAGTTCCCTCGAGCTTACCCCCTTAAGGATAAAACTGCCAAAATAGTCACGAACATCTTTCTCATTTATTTCCAGCATTTCGGTAGCTCGCTACGAATTCACTGTGATTACGGTCGAAAATTCGATAATACCATTCTTCAAAATCTATATTGTTGTTTGAAAAAAAGAAGTTGACTATCGCTTTTCAAAAAACAAAAAGTTTAGAAACACTGCAGTATGCTCATACTAGTATGTATTTAGAGCCATTTCATATGATTTTTTGTTTTTTAAAATCAAATTATAAATAACCGAGTTATGGCTTGCGGCGTTTATTAGGAGACACCCCGTATATATATATATATATATATATATATATATATATATATATATATATATATATATATATATATATACACCGTGCTTTCATTTTAAAACTGTACATAGGTTCCACGGTTCGGTCCTTCTCGGAAAATTAGCCACCGCTCAGGTGGGGAGTCCGGCCGTACGCCGTGATGATCGACGACTTAGATTTCACATTTACCGTCGCATACGTGTTTGGCATTTAGACGAGTGAACTTCGCAGTAATACGTTTAATTTTAAATAGATTCTTTTAATTCTAAACTTAGTAATTATGACGTACTCACTTGAGGAAAAAATTGAGTTGATATCATGGTCTCTTCAAGGACATTCATTACGTGCAATAAGGGACCTTTTCTCAGTCAAATATGTAAATCGTCCGATCCCTGCCTTGAACACAATATCGACAGTAGTCGAAAAGTTTAAGTCAACGGGATGCATTTTAGGTTGTAAATGCCACAAGACACATAGAATTAACGAGGATGCTGAAATGCAGGAATTAATGGTGTGTGATATTTAAATCTCCTTCTCCTTCGGTAGAAAGAGATTTAAATATTTCTATCCCAATAATTTCCGAGGAGACTGGTTTTAGTGTGGGTAAAATTCACAAAATTTTAAAGAAAAATAAATATCATTCCTATAAATACGAAGCCCATCAAGAAATTTTCGATGAAGACTAGTGCCATAGAATGGAATTTTGTAACATGGTAATGGAACGTACAAATGCCGATGACAATTTTATTTATAACATCGTGTTCACTGATGAATCCACGTTTCCGTTACATGGTAGGCACAACCCATCAATTCTACGGTATTGGGCTATTGAAAATCAGTATCGCCTGTTAAATACAAGGACACAATATCCCGAAAAATTGAATGTCTGGGCTGGTATTTATGGGAATGATATTATTGAACCATTCTTTATTAATGGAAATTTAAATGGGGAGACTTATTTGAATCTTCTTCAATACCAAATTGTTCCTGCATGGGCAAACATTAACCCCAATTTTGACAACGTTTGGTTCCAGCACGATGGGTGTCCGGCCCATAACTCAAGAATAGTCATTGACTATTTGAATACGATATTTCCCCCCAAAGAATTATATCTACGAGAGGCGTAATTCAATGGCCACCAAGACCTAATGATTTTTTCTTATATATTAATTTTCTTATATTTTTCTTATATTATTTTTCTTGTATATTAAATCAAAGTTATACGGGCATCCTCATGAAAGAGCTAATAATTTAAATCAACTGAGGGCTAATATTGAAAATTTATTTCAAACTATTAGCCCTCTTATGCTGACCAACATTCGTTCAGAATTTTACGACAGGTTGGATTATTGTTTGGCGCAAGACGGAGGCATCCTCGGAAATTTTCTTTAGTTTTTTTCTTATCCAAGGGGGTATTTTTTAAGTTTTAAGAGTTTGTATTTTATTTTTAATTATTTTAAGAGAAGCTATTTATTTTTTTAACTAAATGCCTTCTAGCGTTTTATTAGAAGGCACTTTTTTTTAATGTAAAACCAATTATAAAAATAATGCAAAAAAGATCATAGTTTGCTGTTAAATATGGCCAAGATATTTTTTCTTTAAATACCTTGATCATCTTTTAACAATAAACCCATCAACATCACTTTCCACGTAAAAGTTTTTCTCCGTTACAAATACGATGTACACTCCCTCACGTGTAGAACGTAACTGTCGTAACGCCGCTAATTATCGATACTGGGTAACCTGAAGCAGGGCGTACCGTCCACGTCCCCTCCCTACACATTATACGAAATCGATCGATTGACTTGCTGTCTAGTAAAAAAATGAAAGAACGGTATATATATATATATATATATATATATATATATATATATATATATATATATATATATATATATATATATATATGTATATATATATAATTATATATATATATATATATATATATATATATATATATATATATATATATATATATATATATATATATATATATATATATATACAGGGTGACTCAGCTAACACGTTCATTAAAAGTTTAAAATTTTATTAATTTATTTTCTCGTAAATACCTAGAAATTCTTAGAACGGTGGTTTCAAATTTTTTGGAAAATTTGCCACTAAATGTTCTGGTCTAAATACGTGTTGGTACCAAATGGATGGCGCTCCAGCCCACTCAACCCATGAAGTTTACCATGAGTTAATAAGTATGTTTGAAGATCGCTGGTTTGGGCGTCCAGCTCTATGGCCTCCCAGATTACCCGATCTAACACCCCTTGATTTTTTTTATGGGGCCATATCAAGAGTAAAGTCTACTCAACGCCCGTCAATACCAGAGATGACTTATTACATCGAGTTAGAACTGCCTTCACCGAACTAGATGAAGGAATGGTATTGAAATCTACGACCGTTGAGATTAATAAACGAGTTGTCGACGTCTCGTGCCCGCCTCTTCATAGGAGGTTCCTCCTCTCGCTCCATCCCTCTCTTCCATCTCGCTTTCATCCCCTCGGGGGTGAATGGTGGTAGGGGATGGGGATGCCCGTGTACGTAGTACGGAGAGTTTCTCGACGACTCGACGTACACGTTGCTCTTCCTGGAGCATCCCCTTCACGTCGTGTCCCCTTTTGACGCGAAGCGGCGTTGCCACCAATTGCGCTCCCGATGATGACATCGGGGTGGACGCCCTTAAGGCCCGCTGGGATACCTCCTGGATCCGGCTGGCCGCGCTGCTCCTTGGTACAGGCACGGACCACTGTTGTTTGGCGCTCCTCGGTGTTTGGGGAGGTTCCCGTTCTCTTCCCGTAGCGTGGGGGTGCTTCCCTTGTGCAGCAGGAGCCGGGTCTCGCTCGGGCTCCGCTGGCTTCCTGCCACGACGCGTTTCCATCGTTGGATGCGTTCACTAAGTTCAAACTTTCCGACCGTACCTCGTATATCGATCTTTTTGATATACCTCGTATGAATGTAAAAATATGTAACCAATGGGCGGATCGTAAATATTGTTATCGATCGGTACGGGATAGACAATTTATAAAGACAATTTCTTTCAGACAATTTCTTTCGAGACAATTTCTTATAAATATCGAACCTTCGCTTTCTTAAACCTACGTGTTGTAATATGCTACGTTAAGCCTACTGGGGACAGGAATCTATCTGCGTGTGTTGTTCCGGGCGGTCTCTTCACAGTGTCGAGCTGTAGGGCTTGCAAGCTAGGGAATTAAAATGGAACAGACGACTTACCCCAATTCAATTCATCTAGATTGATCACCCTATTGGCCTCCGGTCGTATCTGCTAACAGGCGCACACTCCCGGCGTACCGACGGCGATCCCAGGCTCAGGACCTAGGAACCGTGGACTCCGACGCGACGTTCACTGACGCACACAGTCGTTGGCGAACGTGCAGAAACACTACGATTTAAAGCACGCAGAAGTTTCGTTCGCTTGTGTCCCTCGGAGGAATGAAAATAGGCGCGGACGGGCATGGGCCCTCGTCGATCCAACGGTATGGAACCGTGGGATTTCAGTACCCCTTTGCTAAGGTACTGGTGTTGGATGAACGGTTATTTAAAACCTCTTTTGTGTTGAGCTTGCAAACGTATTCTTATGTCGTAGAAATTTAATGGACAGGGCCACATAAAATATCCAGATCGCAGGTATAACTGAAAACCTTAGCTTGGTACGAGTATTCGCATGTATTAGATACAGGTCACTCGAAGCGCAGCTAAGCAAGATTGAATTCACCAAAACCTCCGATATTTATACTCCCCGATCCGGCTCAGTCGTACACGCTGACAGTGACGTCAGGGTGGCGTGATCGCTTGACTGGGTCGATCTGAGTATATCCAGAAGGGCGTGGCTAATACGTCACTTCGAACGAAAGTATAAATTAAATCGAGGTCCAGGATTCCGTTTCCTCGACACATCCCTCCTTAAGATACCTGCGAGTTCTGGATTTTTAGTTGCGCCCCTGTCACTTTGGAATAATTGGGGTCGGCCGCGACTGGTCGCTGGGGCTTTGGCCTAGGATTCTGGTTAAGGTAAAGGTAAAATTGGATCCGCAAGTTCTATTATCGCACATGAGAAGAACTTACAAGAAACTCATGTGGGCCCTCTTTTCCCTACCTAGCATACAACGCAACGTTCGCGACTCGATTTTCTTGGCTTTATCTTCAGCTTGCTCGCTAACACGAGGGTAATTAGGATGCTTGGCTGCTGGTCCAACCTGGCGTAAAGGAGCCTGAAACAGAAAAGAACGTTGGACCAGCAGCCTGGTCCAACCTGGCGTAAAGGAGCCTGAAACAGAAAAGAATACACGAGAGCAGCTGTACTGGATAGAGTGTGGGTAACCTTGGCTTCAGAGAGTCGCTCGCCTCAACCTCAACTCGGGTTGCGGGGGGCTATCGCTGACCATTACCCTTGGTTGTTGCGCCTAGGGAGTCCGGTCCCTGGCGTGTTACGCGGGCTTCCTTTCGGTGCGACACCTGGGCTGGGCTCGCTCCTACTGGGCGCCTTCCGCGTCGTCGTCTTCGTCGTCGTTTTCCTCTTCAGGTTCGCGAAGGTTCTCATCGGCAACGTCGTCTTCAACGCCCCGTTCAGGATTGTCTGGTGGAGGGGGTCTGAGGTCGTGGATATGCACTTTGACGTGCAGACCGTCTCGCTCCACGGTGTAGGTGTTGTTTCCGTGGCGAGTTACGACTTCATGAGGTCCCGTCCATTTTGCCTGGAACGGATTGTTGGTTTGCCAGAATTCACGCACCATGACTCGTTGTCCTAGTCGAAATTCCACGGCCGCGTCTCGATGCTCCGGATAGAGGTTCCTCGCGTAGACGATTTGTCATGCACGTGCCCTGTCAATCCTTTGTTGGCGTGCCTGCGCGGTGCGATCGGGAGGCGGTCGCACAGTGGCGGGTATCGTCCACTCCCTTGGTTTGGGCAGAATGGGTCCAAGGTTGATTTCGGCCGGTGCTTGTCCTGTGGCCGCGCCTGTGCGGTTACGTAGTGTAAAGAGAGCCTGGGGAAGTTCCAGATCCCACGTTGTAACTCCTACTTGCTTCACCCTGAGGATCTTCTTCAACTCTTGCACGCGTCGTTTCACTGGATTGGCTAGTTGATGATAGATCGGAGAGGTGTAATGGTCGATTTTCCGAGCTGCCAAATAGCGCTCCCAATGGTGCCCCTTGAAAGGCGCACCGTTGTCCGTTATTATGGATTCTGGGTGTCCCCAGCGCGCGAACACTTCCTCCAGAAACGCCAGAATTTCGGTTTAGTTGCTTCGGGGAGTAGCTTTGGCCTCCACCCATTTAGAGAATAGGTCAACGAGCACAAGAATGTATTCGTTGCCCTGTCTCGTCTTGGGGTATTGTCCTAGTACATCCAAGCTAACTGTCCTCCACGGTGCTTCGGGAATCCGTGGTCGTAGTGGCGCAGCCTTTTGCCGGTTTGCCTTAGAGGAATTGCATATCAAGCAAGCTCTAACGTGTCGCTTCACTGACAATGCCACTCCCGGCCAATCATACATCCTGCGAATCGAGAGAAGCGTCTCCCTTCGCCCTGGGTGCGCGGCCAGTAGCGAGTCGTGGTATTCCTCCAATACCCTTTCTCGCATGTGACATGGAACCAGTAGCGCACGCCGATCTACACCTTTCTTCTTCCATATCAGTCCATCTTCTACGAAGTGGCTTCGGGTAACTTTTTCTTCTTCCGCGTTTTGAGGGCCGTTCCTCTGTACGGTTTCTAGCCGTAGCATGTCGAGTCGGCACGCCTGATCGTTTCGTTGCTCTTCGACGACGAGTTCAAAGAGGGGACCTGGTGGTCCTTGTGTCCCTCGGAGGAATGAAAATAGGCCGGACGGGCGTGGGCCCTCGTCGATTCAACGGTATGGAACCGTGGGATTTCAGTACCCCTTTGCTAAGATACTGGTGTTGGATGAACGGTTATTTAAAACCTCTTTTGTGTTGAGTTTGCAAACGTATTCTTATGTCGTAGAAATTTTATGGGCAGGGCCACATAAAATATCCAGATCGCAGGTATAACTGAAAACCTGAGCTTGGTACAAGTATTCGCATGTATTAGATACAGGTCACTCGAAGCGCAGCTAAGCAAGATCGAATTCGCCAAAACCTCCGATATTTATACTCTCCGATCCGGCTCAGTCGTACACGCTGACAGTGACGTCAGGGTGGCATGATCGCTTGACTGGGTCGATCTGAGTATATCCAGAGGGGCATGGCTAATACGTCACTTCGAACGAAAGTATAAATGAAATCGAGGTCCAGGATTCCGTTTCCTCGACAGAGTCTTATTGTGCTTAGAACACAACGGACGGCACATAGAACCGTTGTTACACCAATAAGACCCAATTGTTAACATTTAGTTATTATTGTTATTATGTTTTATTGTTTAGGCTAATGTAAGTTCCAAATCGTTTAAAATATGCTTTTTATTCATGATGATTTTTTTTGTTCAATAATTTTGCACCATAGTTTATGATAAAAAATTAATATAAATGTTACGTTGTTTTAATTTTCATGGCCCGCTGGTCAGAAGTAAATTAATAAAATGGAAAATGGTATCAAATAAAAAATACCTCGATAGCAAGAAAACAGTAGCAGATAGGTATCTATAAATATATATTAATTATATATATATTTATATAAATTAAATATAAATTAATTCTCCATCACAGAAAGCAATAAAATATAGGATGTTTCATTTATGAAAATTGACTTTTGAGCAGTTGAAGTTTGTCAGAATGAACTAAATTTTCTGTATATCCTGTAAATAATAAAATATCAAACTACATATCACCTGAAAGCTTAATAGTCCGCCTAATTACAGCCCAAAATTTGCTAGTATAACTTTTGTTTTGAATAAGTGATGAGCATTCCAATGGGATACTACAAAACTTAATTTAAAAAAAAAATTAAAATATCTCAAAAACTGCTGAAGATAGGTATAGGGAATTGTTAAGTAAGTTCACTTAAAATCCAGGGTAATTAAAAAATGTAATAATATACTGGATATTCTATTTAAAATAAGGAAGTTGATAGCTACTTCCGGTATAATCGGAAGTGTCAGAAAAGCAAAAATACTTTAGTTGAATAGATCGTCCTCGCTAACCCCTGATTACAAATTTAAAAAAATGAATTTCTATGGGAAGTTCATAAACTTTTAATGAACGGGTTAGCTGAATCACCCTATATATATATATATATATATATATATATATATATATATATATATATATATATATATATATATACGGTGGTCCAACCAAAACGCACGATGTTAATTGTAAATAAAAAAAAAAAGTTTTCAGAGAATTATCTTAATATTTTTGATTATGATACCTCTATCCGATGGTCCATATTTTCAATGACTCTGAGACATAACTGAGGTTCAATGTCGTTAATGTGCCGAATTATCTCATCCTTTAGCTCTTGAATTGTTCTTGGCTTATTGACGTACACTTTTTCTTTTAAATATCTCAAAAGAAAGAAGTCCAACGGTGTCAAATCACATGATCGTGGCGGCCAATTAACATCGCCACGACGTGAGATAACACGGCCATTGAATTTCTCGCGCAAAAGTGCCATTGTTTCGTTGGCTGTGTGGCAAGTGGCACCATCCTGTTGGAACCACATATCGTCCAAGTCCATATCCTCAATTTCTGGCCACAAGAAGTCCGTTATCATCTCGCGAGATGTTCAATTGTTGGGCACGACGATGAGTCGAGGTTGACGGCTCTTCTGTTACACTATCGCGAACAGCAATGTTTTCCGCAGAACGAACTGGGCTAGCATGCACAAGTGTTTTCACATTTCCTACAGACCCGGTTTGCTGAAATTTGCGCACAATTCTCCCGATTGTGGACACATTTGGTCGATTATGCTGACCAAAAAAGTCACGAAGTGCACGAAATGCATTTTGATTTGAACGTCCATTTTCGTAAAAGGCTTCAACAATCTTAACGCGCTGCTTAATTGTGTACCTCTCCATGGTTGAATTTGTCAAACACTGAAACATGTTTGACAAATGAAACAGTAAGTATGTTTTAAAACTTTGATTTTGATATAAATAAAAGAACTAAATGTGGAATTTAAAATGTATAATAAATAAGATATAGAAAAATTGTTGCGTATGAAAATGAAATTACAAATACCCTATATATCAAGCTAGCTAACTTACGCTAATTAAAAAATTACAAGGAATTTTTAAATTTACAAATTTAAATTTACCGCGGATGTAAATAATATCTGTTGAATTATTGTATTTGCTATTGGTTAGCATTCAAAATGTATGGCGTTTACAATTCGACGACGTGTCACATACATAAAAATATAAAATACAATGGGTGCAGTGCGATTTGTTGTAATAATTTACGCTTACTACTTTGAAGACACTTATGCTGTGATGGAATGCTGGTATTAAAGTTGCAGGATCAAGTGGATACAGGTAATTATGGCTTCAGAATTCGTGGATGACGCACTAACCTCACTTTATTTTATAGCACTACACTGGCGTCGGATTAAAACTTAAATTAATCATAATGGTACATTAATTGAATAAAATCCCTTGGAAATTGGGAAGATCTACTGGGAAGAATATTCGTCTTAAAGTGACTTTTCTAACTTTGACAGATATTGGAATTCAGGTTATGTTTTTCTTCGTTTGTTTCAACAGGTAAATAGATTTTGTTTATAATTTAACACGGAGCGACGATGTTTACTGTACAGTGGTGAAAAGACGACTCCCTTGTTTTAAATTCCACAACTCTATTTATAATATAGGGTTGATGTTAAATTTTTTTGATAAACAAACTTTAATATTTCAAGATAATTAATTTAATTTAAATGATATATTTCTTAATACTTATGCTACTGAAAATCTGCTTACATATTCTGCTTTCTCACAAAATTTGGAATAATTTGATATACTAGATACTTGTTAGAATTCGAGACGATGATATTTGTCTTCCGTAGAATGATGCTAAAGGACTTTTTACAAAATTTATGCTATTATATGAACTAAAACTAACAGAACTTATTGTCTACAGCCTATACTATGTTTATTCAGTTCATTTCTTTTATTTAATAAAGTTTTATGACTGTTTTTCACTGATTTTAAATTATGTTCGTCACTCGACTTTTAATGTAATGTTTATTTACGTTTTTGTAGATCCTTTCCTATGTTTTCACTAAATAAACACGCACTATAGTGTCATTGATGATTGTGAACTATTTGTTGGCGGTGAGAACTGCTTATAGTTTACGATGAAATGTAATCGTGGAACATAAAATGCAAGCCTTACTCATACGGAATGCCTTGCTTGAACCGAACCACTATTTTTACATGCCAGCAGTGCTCCTTTATCTGATTATTATCAAGGTTTGTTAAGATTAATTATTATATTATGTCCGCTTACGACCTACTTCACTTTCTCATTTGCCTATTATGTAGTTCGTTTCCCAATGTCTTACTATGTTTCCTTATCACTATTGTTCTAAAACTTAATCTAACAACGTGACTTATACTAATAACCTTCCTATATCTACATTTTAACATTCCAACAATTTTTTTTTAATTCATATTTCGTTTTATGTATGTTATATCACATATTTCGTTTCCTCTTCGCTCAATTAAAGTGACTCACTCTCTGTATTGATTTGTAGTTGTTTTTATTTGTCCTAATTTAATTTTTATTTATATTTTAGAAAGATCTGATGAATCGTTGACAAAATTCTTAAATGATACGACAAGACTCTTGGTTGGAATGTACTCTGAGTTATCGATCTGTTACATTTTCAATATATTTCGTCCTTACCAATGTATGTAAGTAAATTATCATGTGAATTTAAATTTATTATCTTAATTAAATTCCAAATCATGGATTTTAAGATTATCGTTATATATTTTAATATAATAAGCACTTGTATAGTTGGTTGCCAATATAGACACAGCATGTTAGTCTTAATCTAAATTTTGTCATGTGTTGTGGAGGATGTCACAGCAATACGTATATATATATATATATATATATATATATATATATATATATATATATATATATATATTTCCTCAATATGACGTTAGTGAACCTATTTCTGACGAAACTACATGTCACTACAACGAATGGAATCTTCATTCTGAAATTCCAGACAACGAGATCCCCCAAGAGAAACATTGACTGAAAATTTTCGGAATACGTTAACTGCAACCGATCAGACATACACCATAATGCTTTTCTAGCTGCCCTGCTTGCTTATGTTCAAATTAACGACCCACCAATGAAATTATTAATTGAATCTGGTTCTTCTAAATACCTAATACGTCACGATATCATTGAAAAATATTTTCCCGAAACAATTTTTAAAGAAAATTCCACAATTAAAACATGCCTTGGTTAAAAATAAACCCAGTTCTGTGCAGAAATTCCTGCATTTCCGGAACTACATTCTAATGAGAAAATAAATATAATTCTATTCGATTTTCATAATTACTTCGACGGTTTAATAGGCTTGGACGTTATCACTAAATTTCATATTATTTGTGATTTTTCAAACCAGGTATGCTATGGAGATAATTTTCAAATTCCCCTTTATTTTCGAGACCCACATGATACTGCTAAACGCATCACAATCAATGTTTGTGAAAATTTTCACACCACTATTCCAATTAATATCATAACAGGAGAAGTTTACATTCCTGAACAAAATTCTGGAAACCTTAAAATCCCCTCCATTGTTACGATAGCTGAAAATAACCAAGCTTTAGTCTAAATTCACAATCTTTCCAACGAGGCCGAAACTATTTACTTTGAAGACCCTACTACTGCTTATTCTCTGCAGTATTTCGAAACAAAATCCGCTTTTCAATATGCCTTACAATCTAACAGCCCAAGTTAAGCGCAGCGATATTTCTAAATTTATTCGTACCGATCATCTTAGTGTCGAAGAGCGGCAACAATTGATTTCTCTTTGTAAATATTTCAAAAATGTGTTCTTACTTGCTAACCAACCTCTTTCATTGACAAATGACGTAAAGCATAAAATTAACCTTTCAGGTGATACCCCAATCTACACCCGTTCATATCGATTTTCGTATGTCCATAAACAACCATGACCAAATTCGAAAAATGCTAAATGAAAAAATAATTAGACCCTCTTGTAGTCCCTGGAGTAGCCCTGTATGGCTTGTACGAAAAAACCCCGATGCTAGTGGCATTGACTATTGACTATTATGGCATTGACTATCGCAATATAAACACAAAAACAATCGACGACTGTTACCCACTCCCCAATATTACGGGAATTCTTGACAAACTAGGACGATGCAATTATTTTACTACTCTTGACTTAGCGCAAGGCTTTCACCAAATTGAAATGTATCCAAATTCTATTGAAAAAACAGCTTTCACAGTTGAAAATGGCCACTACGAATACCTTCGTATGCCTTTTGGACTCAAAATGCACCCGCGACATTTCAACGCATAATGGATAACGTACTCAACCTTCAACATAAAATTTGTCTAGTCTATTTGGATGAAGTTATCATATTTTCTACATCCCTTCAGGAACATATTCAAAATTTAAAATTAGTTTTTGAATCTTTCGAAAATACTCCCTCAAAATATCGCTTGACAAATCTGAATTCTTAAAAAAGTAAACTGCTTTCTTAGGACACGTCATTACCACCGAAGGTATCAAACCAAATCCCGACAAAATTAAAGCAATCAAACGTTTTCCGATTCCAAAAACCGCGAAAGAAATTAAATCACTTTTAGGACTAGTTGTATACTATCGTAAGTTTATTGACAATTTCACGAAGCTCACAAAACCTTTAACAAAATGTCTAAAGAAAAATGAAAAAATTATTCACAACCCCGAATTTTTTGACTCTTTCGAAAGATGTAAAAATATACTTACAAATGAACCTTTAATACCCAGACTTTACGAAAACTTTTGAACTTACAACTGACGCACTTGCGAAATTACTTAATTTCGCAATTGGAGCCGTCCTCTCCCAAGACAAAAAATCAATCGCTTACGCATCTCGAACATTAAACCCCGCGGATGTAAATTATAGTACAATTGAAAAAGGATTTTCGGCAATCGTCTATGCAGTCAAATAATTTTGAGCTTACCTCTTCGGTCAGAAATTTATAATATACTCAGATAATAAACCTCTCCAATGGCTTATTTCATTGAAAGACCCACAGTCACGCCTTGTACGTTGGCGACTAAAATTGGAAGAATATGATTACGAAATTCGTTACAAAAAATTTAAAACTAACTTGAACGCAGACGCACTTTTTAGAATCAAAATTGACGAAACGCATGCCCTTGATGATGAACTTTCTATGGTTAATAACCCAGCTACAGAAAGTCAAGACGATCTATCTGATTTTCTTGAAAACATAGACAATCTTCCTAATCGAGACTCTGAGTATAATTCAGATCCTGAACTAATACTTGACAACCTTCCAAATCCAGATCCCGAACGACTTGAGAATTTTTTTAATGATCTTTCGGACGATACACAACACACCGCACACGAAAATCCTGTTTGCGTACCACCTATCACAGAAAAACCTGTCAACTCTTTTAATCGACAAATTATCATTGGTGAATTAAGCACTCTTGCTGCACCCTTCTTACCCTCACTTGAAAAACCTTTCAACAAAATCCGACATATCTTGGCGTATCATGCTAGCATTTCATATGATGAAATTTTCCTTAATCTTAAAAATTATATCAACACCACAGACAACAGTTGCCTCTAATTTCATAGTGAACCCATAAAAGAAAAAACACTTCCAGAAATAAATTGAGCCCCCTTACTAAAATCATAATCTCAAATTCCTACGTCACTGATCTATTAGAAGACCGTGAAAAAATTAAAGAAATTAAATTATGGCATGAAACAAATACGAAGTATTAATGAAACCATCAACTGCATTTCAATAAAATTATAATGGCCTAATATGTCTAACGATATTAATCGTTATATAAATCTCTACGACGTTTTTTAACGCACAAAATGTGATCGAAATCCTCAACGCTTTAAATTGCAACCTACTCCAACACATACTAAATCTTTATACGTCTTACGTATCGACCTTTTCCATATCCAATCAGAAATTTATGTTACTCTTTTAGTCCCCTTTTCTAAATACGGACAAGAGATTAAACTCCCTTCAAAAAATGCAATTGATATTGTCCAAGCCCTAATTCAATTCACTTCCTAATTAGGAACGCCTTCCCAAATTATTTCCGACGCTGGCAAATAATTCAATAATCTTCTACTCAGATTATTGTCAACTATATGGTATAGAACTTCACATAACTGCAATTAGAAATTCCAACAGTAATAGTCCAGTAGAACGTTTCCATTCTACACTTCTTGACTCCCTTCTGAATTTAAAAATCGACCACCCTAAGAAGCCATTAAGTTATCTCATAACTTTAGCTGTTTCCTGTTATAATAACTCAGTACACTCAGTTACCAAACTAACCCCTTTTAATGTCATCATTTCACATCTTGACAAAGACAATTCACCCACGTTAAGTCAAGCCAAAATTCCTCAAGACTACATTGACTCAACGAAAAACATTGCTAAACAACTTTTTCAAACGGTACAAGGTCGTATCGAACATCAAAAAGCCCAAGTACTTTCTAGACCTAATAAAAATTTAGACGACCCCCAACCTGTAGGTATATCATCTTAAGAATACCTAAATATAAAAACCCCACGTGACCCTAAAATAAAACCAATATTTAAACGTATCTCAGTTCATAAAGACAAAGGTCCTACTGTCGATACCTCTGCCGGAACTTTTCATAAAAACAAAATAAAAAAAACACGTGAAACCATCGTCCTTATTACAGGATGAAAACATGACTCATACATCAGGTGGTTACAAGCTGAATTAATTTAAAATAAAACATTTGATAAATTTAAAACTATTCACTATAATGATGAAACATCGAAACGTTAATTCTTTTGACTTCTTTCACTTTGGGCTTCCTTTTTCTTCTTTTCAGATGGCGGATTAGGAGATTCCTCCACCTTTGGTTTGGGAACATTGGCAGGCTTATTGCCCTGCTTGCCCGACTTTTTGGTCTTTTTGCCGCCAAAAAATTACTTTTAATTAACAGGATTAATTTATATTAATCCAACAGGATTAATATAAATTAATCCTGTTGGTTCACTGTACAACTCCCTCTTTGGATTAATGGATAACAACGACAGAGAGAAAATTAATGCTAATGTCGAAATTTTATATGATAATCAACATTCAAATATTATAACTACTAATGATATCAAAGAAATTTGTGTAAATCTTAAACTCTTATATAAAACAAACGAAATTCCTATGTTTCATATTCATTATTATTTAAGCCTTTTTAAAATAAAAACTTTTATAAAAAATTCAAATTTAAATATCGAAATTTTAGTACCAATTCTAAAAGAAAAAACTTATTCTTTGTTCAAACTTATCCCACTACCCAATAAAAGCCTAATAGTTCTACTCCCTAAATCCTTCCTAATACTCAGCAATGAAAATGACCATACATGGATTGAACAAGAACTGCCGTTTCTCGATGACATCTACCTGTTTGACAACATTATGGACACTAGTAGTACTGCATTATCGACATGAGCCAACGACAACCTAATATCGCCTGTAACACTGTGCAAGCACGCCAAACAGGAAACCTTATCCAGATACTGCCAATGGACAAATTCTGATGATTCCCACATTATCCATTGAAATAAAAGAAAAGTGTACCGACCTACAAGTTCAGATATTGAAAGAAACATAATTTATCACCCCTAATGTCAACTACACTCTTTGGTTTGACCAAGAAGAAGTCTACACATCTCCAAATTCACTCCAAACTTCAACTACCTATTTTCTACCAGAGCCACTTATGACATCAAATTATTCTTCATTCTGTTTAAACAACGTACCCACCAATGAATTAAAGGAACTTCGCCAAAAACTTCGTGATCTTAAACATATTAATCTACAAGCTCCCGATTTGGACCTAATCGATCACCCCTGGATCGTAATACTGTGTATCAGTATTTTTACAATACTACTGATAATAGGCCTCCTATACATCTACAATCGATGCAGAACCAGAAGCCTCATCAAAATTAACTTATCAACCCACAAGGACCCTTCTCCGGCTATGCCTCTGTCTATGATGGGAGGAATTATATAATATTACCAATAGACTGTTATATTTATTTTTAGTCGGCATTCCTAGAAAACACATAACATAAGGTTAAATAGAACAAAGAACAATTAATAAGAAAATTCTGACTGTACATCCACTGAGTCTATATATAGGTGAATGTACAGCGGGAACCAAATTAGATTAGTTGTTATCTTTGTTATAATTAAACTATCAAATAAAGCGCTACTGAAATATTTCGGTGTTGAAATTTATTTTTTGGTGATCAAATCAGGGAAGAAAGTTACTATAAAAAACTATATATATATATATATATATATATATATATATATATATATATATATATATATATATATATATATATATATATAATTCAAAATAGAATTCAAAAATGCAATAATATATAGGATATTCTATTTAAAAATCGAAAGTTAGTATTACTTCCGGCGAAACCGGAAGTGAAAGAAAAATCAATTGTATGTCAAAAAGTGCCGCTTATTATGTGTATAGGATATCCCAAATTTCAATCAATTATTAATTCAATCTTCAAAAGTAAAGGAGAAAATGGGGCATACCATGATCCTGTTACAACTGGTATTATATATATATATATATATATATATATATATATATATATATATATATATATATATATATATATATATATATATTGTTGTGTTATTATTTAGTGTTTATTTGTGATTTATTATTGAATAATTTGTGAATTATAAATTTACGGTAAGTATGAGTACGTTTAATTAATTTTTACAAGAAAATAACAACAACAAATATAAATTTTTGTAGATTAGATTTTACTTATCTGTATTTGAGATCTTTCTCCTGTAGCGAGTTCCTACCAGCTCTGTTGATTGATTTTTATTGGTTAATAAAAAAAAACTAGTTAAAATTTAAAATGTATAATGATAGATAAAAGAAAATTGTTGCATTAAATATAACACTTTAAAACTTATGAAATACCCTATCTATCCGCTAGCTAACTTAAATTTAAAATGTGACAAATTCAAAATTTACCAATTAAAAACAAACTACAAATTTGGTTATTTTTGTGTTGGCACTTTTGTCTAATATTATTTTGTTCGCAACAGTGATGCCTTCAAACTTCAAACAGTCGGTTGTGACAGCGTAAAATTCAGACGTGCATACATAAAAATACAATTGTCACAAGATAATAATGCGAATAACAATTATTCACAATAAAATATGGTCGTAATTAGTGCTTACGGTTTCTACGATCACCAACTCCTGATGAGCTGCTGGAATTATAGTTGCTGGAATGGAAGCGGTGTTTAGATGCGGAGAACTCACGGCACTTGTTTGCGACGCACAGCACTTCGTTAATTTTATTATAAACTAATGACAACTATGAAAATTGGATACAGGCTTTGCACTTGATCGGAGTTAAACCTTTATCGTCGGCTATGACTTCTCTTGATGACAAACTTTAATTTTTGAGGTAAGGTATTTTCTTTTGTTTTTCTAAGTAGCTTGATTATTGTAATAAATTTGTTGCGGACTGACGATGTTTATTCAGCAACAGCTAACAGACGACTCCCTCGTTTAAAATGCCACTTCTCTATTTATAATATAGGTTTGATGTGCGTTTGTTTTCATTGTTGAGACAAACAATTTTGACATTTCAAAAAATTAATTTATATTTTAACTAATATTTTTTTTATTATCTCACGTATTGAGAAACTAATTATATCACCTTTTTATTCATTAAATTTGGAATAATTTGATATGTGTTTCATTAGATTTGGTGACGATAAAAATTTCCTCCGATTATAAGATGCTTTAGAACTTTTTACAAAAACTACACTATTATATGACTTAAATTTAACAGAACTTATTGTCTATAACATATACTACATTTATTCAACAAAATTAGTTTGTATAACAAGGTGTTATTACTGTTTTTCAATGTTTTATTTCATATCCGAACACTCATTTTTAATTTACTATTTGTTTATGATTTTATAGGTTCTTTCCTATGTGTTTACGAATATTCACGCACTAAAGTGTCTTATTCAAAAAAAAAACTTAATCTAACAACATTTCTTATATATAAAATTAATCTATACAACAATTTTCTTTTTACTACTTTCATTGTCTTTCTTCGTTATGAAATACTATTGCTTTTATTGTTTTTCAGCAAATTTGACTTGTTCTTTATTGTTTGATATTTTATTTATATATTCTAATTATTTTTTATTTGGTATTTCAGGAAAGTATGATCGTTACCTGGATTTGACTATTTCTACGAACCACACGCATGGTTGGAACATACTCTGGAGTTTTGATCACTCATATTTTATATTTGTTGTGTATATTTCAGATTTTTAATCGTAGGTATGTATACCGTGATTTTATAATGTTGAGCTTTAATTAAATTCGTACTCATGACTTTAGAATTAAGTATGCTGCTATATGTGTAATGATTATTTATACAAGTCGTTATATCTATTTGTTCTTTGTACGTAATTGCATTTATGGTTGCCGCGTTATAGGCATTATAGACACAACAATATATATATATATATATATATATATATATATATATATATATATATATATATATATATATATATATATATATATATACCAGTATTATTGTGTATTATATGTATAATACACAAGAGAGAATATTTTAAATAGGTATTTATGTTCACTTAATTTTTTAATGAATTTTAGTCTTTATTCGATTGAAATCGGATAAAGTTTAAGATAAGACCCTTTTGACATATTGCGTCAGATAATCAAAATCGATGTATACCCACGTAAAATTTCACTTCGATCGGACAGAATGGAACTAAGATTTTTACTTTCTTAAGTAATTGATTCCGTTAGTCTATTCAGTAGACATAATTAGGTTCATATATCAAGTTTAATTGAAATCCAACGCCACGAACTCGAAGGATATAAAATTTAATATACAGGAAATAAATTACATTCCTTTCATGTGTTTTCTCTTTACACCTGACCGACCTAGATTTCAAATTTCCCGCCTTCCTACCGTACTCCCCAGATTTCAAATTTTCCACCATGAATCATCAACCCTGTTTTACGCAGATGATATTTAATACGATTTGGATTTATGACCTTGATCTCAATTCCGATGTTAGTCGGCTTTAATCACAATCTACAATAGTGACAAAACACCAGTTTATTTACATTTAAGTCACGTTCCTTAACTCAGCTGGCGATACTTTCTTCAACAAGTCAAGACTTGTTTTTAACGTTGAATTTGCATTCTATGTAATAATCGACAAGTAGGTTAAAAGAAAAAATGACTCAGCATTTAATCATCCACGTGCAGGTAATTTTTGATTATTCACCAAACCAGCTTATTTAGTCTACAATAGCATAGCAAACATTTTAGTCACGTTTTCAAGTCGTACCATAATACAGGTGTACCAACCCAAATATAGTGGCTTTCTAGTACCAACTTAGGAAAAATAAAACCCCTGCTTTTACCATAAGTACATTTTCTTTATCTATAACTTTTTTATTTATTAACCTATTTAAAATATTCTCTCTTGTGATTATGTTCAATTCATTTTGTAATTAATTTTAGTCTTTATTCGATTGAAATCGGATAAAGTTTAACCCTTTTGACATATTGCGTCAGATGTCCACGTAACGGAGCCCCTTTGCTTTTTTTTTCAGCATGACGTTTCTCACACGAACTAACCTAGAATGACATCACGTGTTTTTTCTTAATGCTACCATGTTTTTTTTTTCTTAATATGACCATGTTTTTTCCTAATACCCCCATTTTGTTTTCTTACCCTCACTCCACCTTTTTTTGTCTTAGTGCTACCATGTTTTTTTCTTAATACAATTTTCTTAGCCCCCTACCCCTCTACATGTTTTTTTCTTAATGCTACCATACTTAAAACTCCATGTTTTTTTCCTATTGTTCTATTATGTTTAATATTGAATCTAAATGTAATGCTAAATATACGTACTATTTTTTTACCATAAATATATTTTCTTTGTCTATAACTTTTTTATTTATTAACCTACTAAAAATACTCTCTCTTGTGATTATGTTTAATTAATTGTTTAATGAATTTTAGTCTTTATTCGATTGAAATCGGATAAAGTTTAAGGTAAGGCCCTATTGATATATTGCGTCAGATGTCCACGTAACGGACCTTTTTTTTTTCCTGCACCTCCATCATCCTGCCCCTTTGCCACGATGTTTTTTTCTTAATGCAGCCACGTCATATTTTTTCTTAATATCACCATGTTGTTTTTTCGTCGCCATATTTTTTTATTCAGCCATGTTCTTTTCCCTACTCTTTTTTCTTAATGCAGACATGTTTTTCCTACGTCCATTTTTTCTTAACGCAGGCATATTTTTTTCTTAATGCAGACATGTTTTTTCTCCACCCTCCTTTTTCTTAATGCAGCCACGCCCCTTTTTTGTTAATGCAGCCATATTTTTTTCTTACCCCTACCCTCGTTTTTCTTAATGCAGCTACACCCCTTTTTTCTTAATGCAACCATATTTTTTTCTTAATGCAGACATGTTTTTTTTACCCCCACCCTCTTTTTTCTTAATGCAGCCACGCCCCTTTTTTCTTAATACAGCCATGTTTTTTTCCGCCGCCATGTTTTTTTCGTACTCCCACCCCCTCTCCAAAGAAGACCCTCTGGTCATTGACCAACAAACACCAGTGACGTCACTTCTTCAGAACTACAACAGCGACACCTGAAATATCCGGGCGGCGGCTTGACGAACTAACCCATCTTTGGTCACTCCCGATGGACACATGCCATCCGCATCAAAAGTGAGCCAGAACTGGTTTTGCTATACTACTACTTATGGAGCACGGCACTATACGGTTCCGAAACCTGGACGGTAGGGTAAGCAAGTAGGAAGAAATTAGAAGCTTTTGAGATGTGGTGTTACCGAAGAATGATGAAAATACCATGGACTGATAGGGTTAGAAACGAAGAAGTATTGAAGAAAGCCGGCGAGAAAAGAAGTATGTGGAAAAACATAAAGAAGAGAAGAGATAGAATGGTAGGCCACTTGCTAAGGCATGGGGGAATAGTCCGCGATATTTTGGAGGCAGAAATAGGAGTGAAGAAAGGCAGAGGTAGGCCTAGATTAGACTATTGCTCGCAAATATTAAGGGATGTAGGTTGTAGCACAATTAGCGAAATGCGTAGGTTAGCATAAGATAGGAGAAGCTGGAGATTAGTGTCCAACCAATCTTAAGACTGATGACCTCATGATGATGATATATATATATATATATATATATATATATATATATATATATATATATATATATATATATATATATATATATATATATATATATATATATATATATATATCTATTTAAAAAATCTGCTCAAATCAGACTGATATTTTGAAGTTTATATGTATATATTAAATAATGGAAAAAACTTTTAAATTTTATATAAAAAAACGTATCATCTAGGTTTCACAATTTAAAACTGAATTGTGATAAAATATGGATTAAATAGTTTTAAGGAAAGTATAAAGCCCATGACAGCAGATTTTAACAAAAAACATATCTAACATATATTGAACAAAAAAGTTTTAGATAGTGCTGTTGGAAAAAAAAACACTGAAATTACTGTGATAATCGCCGCAGTTTTAATAAGAATTGTTTTTTCGTTAAACATGTAAAGAACAAGGGTGTGGACTGGACAATGTGACGATTTAGTAAGTGTAAAAATACGAAACAGCAGGGAGTTGTTCACTTTTTAAAAAATACTGAAGATGAATTATTGTAGCACCATAAAGCATTTGCAAAGAGTTATTAGATAGTTTAGGCGGATATTTTCAAAAGAATAACCAAACTCCAAATTGAGAAACAAATGTTTCCGTTTGTAATATTAAGTTGAGACTGTGATATGGCATATTGAAGAAAAAGAAGTTGATAGATATTGGAGAAAAAGAAAAGAACTAATTGGATAACTGAACTATTCTCGAAATGTGTAATAATGCATGAGTTGACCAATGCTATTCATCGCTAAAGTTCGATATATTTAAGCACATGTAAAGGAACTTGTATAAGCTGTATGGTTCTGTATTGGTGTTGATCTAATCTGTTTGGTATTTCCTAAACAGAGATCTTAAAAAATCTTTTCTATTCGAGACTCTAAGATTGTTTTGTTTTACTAGGTGGGTGCTGTCAAAAATTCTCCTGATATCCTCCATACGGTCTAGCAAGGTGTGAAGAGGTTTTTTGATAAAAAGGGAATCGAAAATTAAAATGACACATTGATATGCATATGTTCTTAATGAATTTCGCTTAATATATAACTTTATATAATGAACGGGTTGTCTGAGACCTTTTCAGATCTAGTTTAGTTTTCCGTCCGACCTAAGAATAGTTGTCATCTCGCTTGTTGACGTCTCGTGCCCGCCTCTTCATAGGAGGGTCCTCCTCTCGCTCCATCCCTCTCTTCCATCTCGCTCTCATCCCCTCGGGGGTGAAAGATGGTAGGGGATGGGGGTGCCCGTGTACGCAGTACGGAGGGTTCCTCGACGCCTCTACGTGCACGTTGCTCTTCCTGGAGCATCCCCTTCACGTCGTGTCCCCTTTCGACGCGACGCGGCGTTGCCTCCAATTGCGCTCCCGATGATGACATCGGGGTGGACGCCCTTGAGGCCCGCTAGGATGCCTCCTGGATTCAGCTGGCCGCGCTGCTCCTTGGTACAGGCACGGACCGCTGTTGTTTGGCGCTCCTTGGTGTTTGGGGAGGTTCCCGTTCTCTTCCCGTAGCGTGGGGGTGCTTCCCTTGTGCAGCAGGAGCCGGGTCTCGCTCGGGCTCCGCTGGCTTCCTGCCACGACGCGTTTCCATCGTTGGATGCGTTCACTAATTTCAACTTTCCGACCGTACCTCGTATATCGATCTTTTTGATATACCTCGCATGAATGTAAAAATATGTAACCAATGGGCGGATCGTAAATATGGTTATTGATCGGTACGGGATAGACAATTTATAGACAATTTCTTTCCAGACAATTTCCTATAAATAACGAACCTTCGCTTTCTTAAACCTACGTGTTGTAATTTGCTACGTTACTGGGGACAGGAATCTATCTGCGTGGGTTGTTCCGGGGGGTCTCTTCACAGTGTCGAGCGGTAGGGTTTGCAAGCTAGGGAATTAAAATGAAACAGACTTACCCCAATCCAATTCGTCTAGATTGGTCACCCTATTGGCCTCCGGTCGATCTGCTACCAGGCGCGCACTCTCGGCGTACCGACGGCGATCCCAGATTCGGGACCTAGGAACCGTGGACTCCGACGCGACGTTCACTGACGCACACAGTCGTTGGCGAACGTGCAAAAACACTACGGTTTAAATAACGCGGAAGTTTCGTTCGCTTGTGTCCCTCGGTGGAATGAAAATAGGCGCGGACGGGCGTGGGCCCTCGTCGGTCCAACGGTATGGAACCGTGGGATTTTAGTACCCCTTCACTAAGGTACTGGTGTTGGATGAACGGTTATTTAAAATCTCTTTTCCTCGCAGAATATAATGTTTAACGTATCCTTTTCGAAAATATTTCATGGGCAGGGCCACATAAAATATCCAGATTGCAGGTATACGGAAAGCCTTAGCTTTGTACAAGTAATCGCGTGTATTAGCTAGATACAGGTCACTCGAAGCAAGGCAGTGCAAGGCAGGCAATATTGAATTCGCCAAAACCTCCGATATTTATACACTCTGATCCGGCTCATTCGTACACGCTGACCGTGACGTCAGGGTGGCGTGATCGCTTGACTGGGTCGAATTGAGTATATCCAGAGGGGCGTGGCCTAATACGTCACTTCGAGCGAAAGTATAAATTAAAACGAGGTCCAGGATTCCGTTTCCTCGACACGCTTCCTTCCTCTCGAAGCTTACTCTTCTCTCTCCGTCTTCCATTTACACTTTCATACTTTTGTATTTCAGTATGAGGTAGACAGAAAAACTTGTAGACTATCTCTGTCAAACACTCTCAAATATTTGCATTTCATTCGAGATAATTCCAACTTCATAATTTTGTAATTAAACAAGATAAAAACGGCATGTGTATGATCATGTGACTTCTAACGTAAAACTGTGTCTGTTATTATTAGTTAGACAATCGAACTGAAGAGATGACATCTGCTTAAAAACAGCATATATAGCTCATACAGTTTATACAGTGAATACAGTTATACAGATCATACATACCATACAGTTCATACAGTCATACAGACAATTTTAAACAGTCATACAGCATAATGATAAAGAATTTTATCGAAACTGGAATGGAATTTGAAGATTTTTAAGATAACTAGTCAGATATTTTATGGATAAACATATATTGATATTAGAAGAGTAATGACAATGTTATTTTATTTTGGATGATCAAAAATATGATTGGAATTATAGATAGATTAAATTTTTTAAAATATTTATATTTTCAATATATTGAGAAAAATGCAAATGTATATTAATTAAAAATAAAAACTTTTATATAATAATATCACATGTATTTTTATAAATTATTAAAAATTATTTGCCAAATCATCCTTAATGTTTCTTGGAATATCTGTTAAAAGCAATAAAATCTCTAGCACTTCTCATATTTTCACATATAACTTTACCAGATAAATCATATAAACTTTTGACGTTAAAACTACTTGCTACCACTCTATATATATATATATATATATATATATATATATATATATATATATATATATATATATATATATATATATATATATATATATATATATATAAATCAACAGTTTTCTTTCTAAGACCCCTTCTTATTTTTCATTCAAATCTCACACCTTCCTACCTTACCAATATCCTCGCTACCTAGTCCTCAGACTTCTCGTCTATCTGACATCCACCGCGCTCCCCCAGATTTCAAAAATTTTTGGCCCTGTATTATCAGCACTGTTTATTTTTTAGTCTATACCTATATTACTACATTACCTACCATCCATGTCTCTACATACTTCCCTAGTCTTTATTTTTAATCTTAACAACTAGCCAACTGTATTTCATTTATATCTGAATCACCTAAATAGGCAGGTAAAAATCTATATCAACAGTAATGATGAACAATATATACAACATGTAATAGAGATAAAAAAATTATAATTCCAAATAACCAATACTGAAACACTAATTTTTTTTCCTATCAAATATGATTTTTACACTCTAAATAATGTTTGAATGAGACATATTTAGATGGAAGTTATTCTATTATCTTATTGAATCTAAATATAATGATAAATACATTATTTTCCTTTTTGGTCTATAACTTTTTTATGTATTAACCTATTTAAAATATTCTCTCTTATGATTATGTTCAATTAATTTTTTAATGAATTTTAGTCTTTATTCGATTGAAATCGGATAAAGTTTAAGATAAGACCCTTTTGACATATTGCGTCAGATAATCAAAATCGATGTATACTCACGTAAAATTTCACTTCAATCGGACAGAATGGAACTAAGATTTTTACTTTCTTAAGTAATTGATTCCGTTAGTCTATTCAGTAGACATAATTAGGATCATATATCAAGTTTAATTGAAATCCAACGCCACGAACTCGAAGGATGTAAAATTTAGTATACAGGAAATAAATTACATTCCTCTCATGTGTTTCCTCTTTACACCTGACCGACCTAGATTTCAAATTTCTCGCCTTCCTACCGTACTCCCCAGATTTCAAATTTTCCACTATGAATCATCAACACTGTTTTACGCAGATGATATTTAATACGATTTGGATTTATGACCTTGATCTCAATTCCGATGTTAGTCGGATTTAATCACAGTCTACAATAGTGACAAAACACCAGTTTGTTTACATTTAAGCCCGTTCCTTAACTCAGCTGGCGATACTTTCTTCAACAAGTCAAGACTTGTTTTTAACGTTGAATTTGCATTCTATGTAATAAGCGACAAGTAGGTTAAAAGAAAAAATGACTTAGCATTTAATCATCCACGTGCAGGTAATTTTTGATTATTCACCAAACCAGCTTATTTAGTCTACAATAGCAAACATTTTAGTCACGTCTTCAAGTCGTACCATCATACAGGTGTACCAACTCAAATATAGTGGCTTTCTAGTACCAACTTAGGAAAAATAAAACCCCTGCTTTTACCATAAGTACATTTTCTTTATCTATAACTTTTTTATTTATTAACCTATTTAAAATATTCTCTCTTGTGATTATGTTCAATTAATTTTTTTATGAATTTTAGTCTTTATTCGATTGAAATCGGATAAAGTTTAAGATAAGGCCCTTTTGACATATTGCGTCAGATGTCCACGTAGCGGACCTTTTTTTCTTGCACCTCCACCCTCCTGCCCCTTTGCCACCATGTTTTTTTCTTAATGCAGCCACGTCATATTTTTTGTTAATATCACCATGTTGTTTTTTCGTCGCCATATTTTTTTATTCAGCCATGTTTTTTTCCCCACTCTCTTTTTTCTTAACGCAGACACCCCCCCTTTTTTCTTAATACAGCCATGCTTAATGCAGCCATATTTTTTTCTTAATGCAGACATGTTTTTGTCGCCACCCTCTTTTTTCTTAATGCGGCCACGTCCCTTTTTTCTTAATACAACCATGTTTTTTTCCGCCGCCATGTTTTTTTCTTACTCCCACCCCCTCGCCGAAGAAGACCCTCTGGTCATTGACCAACAAGCACCAGTGACGTCACTTCTTCAGAACTACAACAGCGACAATTGGAATATCCGGGCGGCGGTTTGACGAACTAACCCGTCTTTGGTCACTCCCGATGACCACATGCCATCCGCATCAAAAGTGAGCCAGAACTGGTTTTGCTATACTAAAATTTCTTCCTTGTTTCTAAGTTTATTACCCCCGAGTATAAAAGTGCTTTCTTTTTGTTAAAAGCTACTCGACCCAACTCGATATATATATATATATATATATATATATATATATATATATATATATATATATATATATATATATATATATGTATATATATATATATATATATATATATATATATATATATATATATATATATATATATATATATATATATATATATATATAATATATTATATTATTAGATACAAATTAGTCGTGATTTAATTATGGAACAAACGATTATTTACTATAGTATATTATTTGCACATGCGTATTGAAAAAAGTACGTTTAATTTACAAATTACAAAATATTTTGTCTTAGACCACATTTCCTGTACAAATGTGCCATATACATCTTTAAGGATTAACGGAGGCAGTTACGTAATTAACTCAAAACAATCACCCCCTTTCTTTCCTATTTCCTAACTTGCTCCAATGGCACGATTACAAGCATAATGGTGCCTTTCTTCTAGTTTTGTTTAGCAAGACGGTTTTGTTATAAGCTTTTGTCAGATTTTCAGAAAGGGGAACAAATGTTTTATGACAGAAAATTCCGAACAATTGAATTGATGTTTATGTTAATTAAACATAAAGTTCCTGTTGAGATATTGCACCTCTTTATTAGATGCACGGTGTTTTAGTTAAATTATATAGAACATTGGATATTTATCTGACGTGTTAAATTAAACTAATATTTGCAATGAAAAAATGAGAATGATTGTGACAGATTTATATAGAAAAATATAATTGCTTTCTTACGTTGAAATAATATTGAAATTTATTTGATATATTACACAAAGAGGAGCATTCTGAATATGCAAAAAATCGAATTTAATTTTTAAAATAATTTTCATCGTTAAAAAAATTGTTGAAAGGATAATGTTAATTTATTTGTCTAGATAAAGGGGTAGTTTTACATAATTTTTTAGTCATCTTTATAAGATCTTATGATTTACGATATACAATTTTTAAAAAGTGACTATTAATTATTTAACTTATAAAAAAGTATAATACAAAATATATATGTTTTTATATCAAAATATTATATAAAATATTTTAATTACCTATTCTAAAGGACGGAAACTGATTTTAAAAATGGCTCGCATCTTCAAAATGTATATCTTATTTAAAGTGAATTTTTGAAAATAAATACCTCTAATATAATGTAAGTAGCAGATACACTTACGTGGATGTTAAAGATCTTCTTGATTTCTCTTGATGTTTTTCAACTATGAGAGTATAATAAAAATGGTTATTCAAATTATTCAAATATATCATAACGTAATAACTATTGATTTTAAAATTGAATTTCTTTACCTCACATAAAAAATATGTATTTATTATAAGTTACATTATGCCAATTTGAATTGTATAATAATCAGCTATATAATAGTGTCTTAATTCAAAGCAAATAACAAGCAAATGTGTCTTTCTTATTATTATAATAAGTACGCGTTAGGCTATTTAATACTATAGTAAAATACAATTTTGAACAACAGTAGAGAAACCGAGGATTTATGTTCGCCACAACATTTATTCTTCCATCATCTTTCATTACGTAAAAATTTACAATTTTGTATTTATTTCGAAACAGACTCATAAATTTATAATACAATTCTTTTAAAATAGACATAAGTTATACTTTTCTTGAGTTTTCAGCAAGTGTCCATGCCTCATTTCTTTATTCCGCACTTGTTGATCGACGTCTTTTTTAAGCGGCTCCTTTGATTCACAAATTATATCATCGCCATTAAAGTACACAACAAAAACTTCATTTGTAAATACAACTGATTTACTATTTTTTGGAAAATACTTATATTTGTAAGGAAGTTCACCTTCCATAATGTCTGTATCGTTAATATTTTCAGATTTCGTTTTTTCATCTTCCGGCGATTTTCTTAAACAAGAATTTCCTTCCATAGGCATAGAGGTATTTTCATTCTTCGGCTGTTGTAAGGTGAATATTGGTTTCTTCTTTCTTTTATAGTCCTTTCTATTTCTACGAGGGGGTTTATCGAAGTGATTCCACAGTTGATTCTTATTAGTCGATGTAGCCGGTTTCGATGAGTCATTTAATATTGGAGAAGACTTTGGAGACTCTGGGCAATTTCTCTCTATATATTCTGGAGCGGAGGTGCAAGAATGACACCTAGTGTTATTAATCCGATTATCATCCTTTGACAGATTTTCTAAGCTATCTCTTGCTCTCATAAGGTTTGAGTCGCTTATTTCGTCCGAGTAATCAGTACATATACCTAAATTCTTGATAGCCTCGGCTAAATCAGTATCTACCTCTATGTTTTCATCTACCGCAGACTTTTCTCTACTGCTCCACGACTTCACTTTACTCACAATTTTTTGTTTTATGCCTTTATTACAACCCTTTATATTATTTTCCGAGAAGCTACATTTAAATTTGTTAATTTTCGGTTTTTCTTCAACTAGAATTGGCTTGACTATTAGACTACGTGAACTTATATCTGAAAGAGTATCTGAATTTGAAATTACATTTGTTAGTTTGTTAGACATTTTATAAAATTTAGTAAAGCTGTCAAACTTGAAGTAAATATATGTTGTCAATATAGTGTCGAAATATATTTTAAATGTTTACGTTCATATTTTACGTATAAATAAGTGTTTCAATTATATTTTATAATATGTCGCTATGATGCTTTGTTGAGAGTCGTTATTGAATAAATATTTTCACAAAAGAAATACATAAACATCAGGAATATTGAAGAAACTAAAATATAATATAGTTATTTTACTTTTACCTATATCGTTGACAGAATATATTGAGTATGCTATATTATCTATTTCATTTAACTTTCAATATTCCTGTTGAATAGAAATAATTGTAAATTCAAATCCCAAAATTCCCTTCTCAATTGTGGAATTGTATGATTTCGTAGCCTGTAAAATCATATTCTGCCATCAGTGATATTTAAAATTGTTTTTTTTTCTTTACTTCTTCATGTCTAGTACTTTTAAATTATCGAGTATCAATCTATAGTTATTAATTATATAAGGGAACTAACAAGACTGTTAATTCCCACATGTAATTCAACGCTTTATCTACGACCACGGGCAATACCGGTCAATGAGAATGAGAAACTCTGGTTTTTAAAAATGTCAGATTTGACAGAATCTTAATCAGAATACGAGTTGTAATCCACTAATGTATTAGAAGACCTCTAATCGACGAACAACAGACGTATTGAACCTTCCCAATATAGTGGTCGTAGATAATTTTAATTAATTTCTATCCACTGTACAAATTTTAATTGCTATATTAATTTGCATGGCTAATAGTTGCAAATAAGTAATTGATAAGTTATTTATTGTCCTTTAAAATATTATAGATGATGTGGAGTGCTATGCGAGCATTCGGTGAGTGTAGTTAGTGTTCATTGAAGTTTCGCTATCTGCGACAATTACTTCTTATATCTGTAAGTGCGAAAAGTTTTTATTATTGCCTACTGTACTCTACTGCATTTAGATTTTATCCTATAATAAAATAATACCTTCTAAAGAAAAGGTATCTCTAAGATATCCTTAAGATATCATGCACAATGACAACACATCTTGATGGTCAACATCCCAAAAAACGTCCATGTCCCCCAGAACTATATTATCAAAAAATAAATATTATCTACCATCAGAAATTGAAAAATCAATAACAGATGAAGGAAATAGTAATATAGATGAACAAAATAAAAAACAAGAAATCCCACATATTTTTTTACACTATGCGAATAATTATCAAAAAGTTCTAAAAGACATTAAGTCAAATATCACCGGAGAGTTTACAACACAAAATCGAACAGATTCCCTTAAAATAAATGTCTATTCAGATGATGATTATAGAAAATTAACAGCATTCTACGATATACAGCAGGTCCAATACTATACTTATCAAAATCCGGAATAAGTCTGTAGTTATTCGCAACATTCCTATTTCGATAACTGAAAAAGAAATTGATGGAAGGACGAATTAAAAGTAAAATATAACATCAAGACAGTTACCAGACTGCTGAACAAGGATAAAAAACCAGTTCCAATATGTGCTATCGAAATCTCAAAAGACGGAAAGGAATTAGATATTTTTAAATTAGAACGTTCATTTTATTCAGTAATCGAGGTACAACCCAGAAGGAAATCACCCAATATTCCACAGTGTACTCGTTGTCAGCGATATGGTCATACAAAGAATTATTGTAAACTTGAACCACGTTGTATAAAATGCCTAGAGCCTCATCATTACTCTGAATGTCTTAAAACTCGTAATGAACAACCTACGTGTGTTAACTGTGGGGGAAATCACACAGCCAATTACAGAGGCTGCTTTTATTATATTATAATAAAGAAATTTATAATTCAAACGCAAGAACATATCATTTCTACAAATAACCCTCCAAACAGAACAAATTCAAATCTTATTCAACAAGGAAAATCGTATGCAAATGCCGCTCGTAATAATAATCGCCTCAACCTGTTGCCGTATCAGATAGACGAGACACCAGCGCTGCCTTACTGACTGACTTTTAGTAAAAAAAAATAATAATAATAGTCACGAAACTCCTGCTGCAACAAACATACCTCCGAACTTAAACAATTTAACACCAACATTAAGCCAAATTATCAGTAATATAATCTCATTTTTTATTGAACAAATCAAACAATTCTTTTTATCATTATTTCCATGATTATTTAGCAATCGCAAATAGAAATCGTATTTTACAAAATTTAACAATCGCCAACTGGAATGCGAATAGTCTAAAAGACAAGAGAGCTACATTTATAGCTTTTCTTGCACCGCACAATATAGATATAGCCTGTGTCACTCAAACTCACTTTATTATCAATGAAAAATTCACTATACCTGGTTATCAAGTTTACCGGCGAGATAGAAACGCTCAAATAGCATCCGGAGGGGTAGTAATTATAATTAAAAAAAACTTAACACATTATGAGAAATACTTACCTGAACTACAACAAATTGAGGTCACATCTACTGAACTAAAACTTTCTAGTAATAATACAATTACCTTAGCTTCTGCTTATTTACAATCAAACAGACGTCTATGCGATAGGGACATCATTACCCTACTTGACAATAATCAAGATACGTTGGTCCTTGGTGATCTCAACTGTAAAAATACTGCTTGGAATTATCGTGTAAACAACCCAAATGGAATAAGACTTCATAATATAACAACGAACCATAGAATTCAGGTAACTGCTCCCAATGAACCAACGTACTACTCAAATCACCAAGACCATCAACCAGATGTTCTGGATATTCTGCTTCAAAAAAATTTCCCAAGACCAATATATACAAATGTCTACTTTGAAATAGACTCTGATCTCCTTCCAACCATATCAATATTTATAGAATTACCTATGCTTAACACGCTCACACCACGACTAATCAATAGCTATGTGGAGTGGGAAAAATTTCATACTGAATTAGACCGACTGCTGAAAGTACCCAACTTAAACTCTCGCGAAGATATAGAAACAGCTGTAGCAGATTTTACAAAAAACATCGTAAAAGCAATAAACATCGCGACAACTAACTGTCGAAACTCTGTTAGACACAACAGTCACTTACATCCACCTGAAAGAATATTACAATTGATTAGACAAAAACATAAACTCAGAAGAATGTGGCAGAGAACAAGACTTCAGAGGTATAAAATTGAACTTAACGCCCTTACGCATCTCTGGGAGCTGGAAAATCATAGAATTAATTCTTATCAAATATATTTGGCGGATATACAACGATTATCCCACCATTGCAAATCAACAATGAAAAGATATGTAGTGATAAAGAAAAGTACCGCGCGTTTGCCTTACATCTAGAAAATACATTTAACTTGAATGATAATGATAGAATTTGTAAATAACGCTCTACCAATACATCCAAATGAAAACAACATATTATTTACAAACCCCCAGGAAATACAAAAGTTTATAAAAACTCCTTCCTCTGATAAAATCTCCCGAACATGACCTAATACCCAATATTGTTCTCAAAAAACTCACGACTAAATCACTCGCCATTCTCTCTTCCTTTGTTCTTATTCAACCGATGTCTAATGATAGGATACTTTCCCAATAAATGGAAACACTCAGAGATAATACTTTTTAACAAACCGGGTAAAGACAAAACTAAACCTGAAAACTATAGACCAATTGGCTTATTAACGACGCTATCCAAACTCTTTGAGAGAATAATACATTCTAGAATAAATTACTTTCTACAAGAAAACAATGTACTGTCGGACTGTCAATTTGGATTTAGTTCCAATCATTCAACTACACATCAAATTTTACACATCTATAAAATCGTCGCCTCAGGATTCGAGAATAGAAATCACACTACAGTAGCATTCTTGGACGTAGCACTAGCTTTTGGTAAAGTATGGCTAAATGGCTTATTATTTAAGTTAATCACCATAAACACGCCGGCATATCTCACAAACATTATCGCTTCATTCTTGGCAAACAGAACATTTTCTGTCAGAATAAACAGCTGTCTGTCAGATAAAAAACCAATTAAAGCCAGAATACCCCAAGGCTCAATTTTGGGTCCTGTATTGTTTAATATATTCGTTCATGATATACCACTACCACCTACATCCACAATAGCAATGTACGCAGATGACACCGCAATAATAACTCAAGATCAAGACATACATATATGTGCAAATAAAATTCAAATTGCACTTAATATATTACAAGACTGATTCTCAAAATGGCAAATAAAATTAAATGAAAGGAAATGTGTGGCAAAAATATTTACGCTAAGAAGACCACAAAACCCCAACAATATTGTTATCAAAAATGAACAAATAACCCTTCAGATAGTGCAATTAAATATCTGGGTGTATACTTGGACAGACGCCTAACATGGAGTTATCATAACAAAAAATTAAACGAAGGTTATGCTCGATTGGGTATGCTTTATCCCCTCATCACCAAAAAAATCCAAATTAAGGATTAAGTGTGCGACGTTGGTGTACAAATCAATTATAAGTCCTCTTGTAACGTATGGCTGTGTAAAATGGGGAACCGCCAGCAAAACCAATATCAAAAAAGTACAAACATTTCAAAATAAGGTGCAACAGATTGCAGTGAATGCTTAGTGGTTTATGAGAAACAATCAAATTCACCGGGAACTTTAGGTACCATACATAGAAGACTTTATAAAATCATGTGCAAAAAACTTTTTTAAAAATATAAACGATTGTGCCAGTGCTAGAAATTTAAACCTAAGTGAAAAGACACATAATAATAGACTAAAAAACGGTTACCACAAGACGTTTTACTTTCCAGTAGTGATTCTGAATAATGTTAACGAATTATTTCTATTAAGTTAAACCAATGTTCGCTTTCGTCCTTATGTAAATGTTATGTAAGATGTTACACACTACCATGTATAACATTAATTTGTTGAGCTGGTAATTTTAAATAAAAAAAAACAGATGATGTACAATTAAAGTTACGTTCCAGCTTCACACAGTACCTAAGTCAGAATTTATCCCCAACCACTGTAGTAGATAAGCTAACAATATAACTATAGGCTTTAGCAATAATCTAGTTAGTCTTGCTGCATTAGTCTTCCACTTCGATCAATAAAAGTTTTTAAAAAGTCTCTCGTTTATTTGCAAAACGTAACTGGCGCAGCCGGTAGGATATTCCGAAGTGTAAAATTTCCATTTTGAGATTTACAATTGAAGCGCTCGGGAGAAAAATAAGCCACAATTTTTGTGAGATTATGATTTAAGCACATCTAAAACCTTTATACTGGTAACAAGCCACAGTGAAAATATTTCTTTTATTGAATATTAGATGGCGACACTTATGCTTGAATTTCGTTTTCACTTCAATAGTAAACAAGCATATTTGTGTCGGAAAAGGGGAATAAGCCACAGTTAAAAGCATCATGGCGGCAGAGTCAAGTGTCAGTGACATCAGGAAACGTTTATTTTCTAGTAGAAATAGTGAAGACAATGCCAGTATTTGTGGTTCAGATGACAGTGTTAAAGATAAGGATTATGTTTATCCGTCAAGTGAGTCGTCTGAGCCTGAAAATTCTTCAGAATCAGTAAGTATAACTATTTCTGGCATGATCCCTTTTAAAATTAAATTTATGTGGGCATATTACTTTTGGTATAAAATTTACTGTTAATCATATAATGTCTTCAAACACAGTTTGTAAACAGTTATTTGCTCAAGAACCTCTTCAATGTATTTCAGTATTTACAGGAAGTGAGGTTATTTGAAATCAATTTAGCGTACAATGAAATTAAAAAACAATCGCCGTTACACTGTGGCATATTCCCTTTTTGCTCAGTTATTTTTTTTTGTTTCTTCGGGGAGAAGATCAAACAGAAAGTCGAGGTAGTATTGTCACGCCAGATAAAAAGGGTCCTTCCAGATGGAGACGAGTGAATTCTGAATATAGAAAAAGAACAAAAGAAAGTAAAAGACTGAACTTAGGGTATGCTTATAAAACTTATAAGGGCGTAGAAAAATCATCAAAAGTCATAGGAAAGCCATGCAGCTGCAAGAAAAATTGTCCGCAAAAGCTTTTGAAAAGAGAACGCGACATTTTTCATGCCTTTTAGAACTTGGAAACCCACGATCAGCAAAATAATTACCTTTTTGGCAGGATTCAAGCTGTACCCAAAAAACGTTGCTATCCAAAGAAAACTAAGAGAAATGAATCATCTCAAATAGTCACGTTCAAATACTTTATTAAAATCCAGGGGCAAGATGTGGAAGTTTGTAAACGAGAATTTTTAGCTGTGCATGGGCTGCAAAGCTCAATGAAGCGTGTGTACAATATCTGCTCTCTCATTGCCAGAGGATGTTCGACACCAAAATCAGATGGACGTGGAAAACATAGAAACCGGAAAAACAAATTATCAGAAGAAAGAATCCAGTCAGTGCATGATCACATTAAATGCATCCCAAAATACACTTCACATTACAGTAGAAATAAAAATCCTAATCTAGTATACATAGATCATAACCTTTCTATAGCTTCATTGTACAAAGATTATTACGTCCCATGGTGCTGTGAGCGCCAAATCATTCCTGTAAAAGAGGACAGATATAGACGAATATTTTGTAATGAATAGAATATTGGTTTCAAATTACCGAAGAGTGATACTTGTCATACATGTGACATGTATACAGTTCAAATTGAATCTAACAAAGAAAATGAGGGTCTATTAAAAGAACTAAGAATCAAGCTAGATTTACATCAAAAAAGAGCAGAAGCGATGCAGGCTAATATAAAGAAAGAAATTAGAGATTCTCAAATTAACAAATACAAGGACGTAATATCCTTCGATCTATAGCAAGCCCTACCCATTCCATCCCTCACAGTTGGGAAAGCATTTTATCTGAGGAAGGCATGGCTATATAATATGGGAATACACAGATGTAATAATGGAAAGGGGTATATGTTTGCCTGGACAGAAAATGTAGCTAAACGAGGCAGTGACGAGATAGGCAGTGCCGTTATAAAATTTTTGAATACATGTATAAATCCAGATGCTACTGAGTTGATCATTTTTACAGATAATTGTGGTGGCCAAAATAAAAATTGGATAATAATGACTACAACGAGAAAAAACGTTTTCTGTTATTGAACATCGTTTCCTCGTGAGTGGGCATACCTAGCGACCGGAACTTTGCGATGATAGAAAAAAGGAAGAAGTTTCTACAACAAATTTATCATCCTCAACAGTGGTTAGAGACAATACGAACAGCAAAAAGAACGAACCCATTCGAGGTTATTGAAATACGGCAAAGTGACTTCCTTTCTCTTGACACACTACAAAAGTAAATGTGCAAAAGAACGGTTGCAGATGATAAGACTCCTGTTGACTTTGCAAATGTTCGATGTTTCAGATTCGAAGCTGCTCATCCTAATACCATGTTCTTTAAACATTATCTGAATGCAGCGTTCAGTAGTCTAAATATAGGGAAACGAGGAGTCAAGTTGACAAATACAACGAAAATATCTGAGTTGAAACCAAAATATTCTAATCTCATTCCGCTCCAGGAAAATAAATTAAAAAATTTAAAGGCCTTATGTCCCTCCAATTTACCACGACTTTTATGCAATTCTTGGTGCCGCTGATGTGGAAGCTGCTTTGATTTTAGAGCTGCCTGAGACAGAACACTTCGATTTGGAGCTGGATGAAGAACTAAGCGAAGCGACGCGGACATGATATGAGTGATTACATTTTTCTTATGTTCCACTGATTTTATTTTCTTATAATATGTAACCAATAATATTTTACTTATTTAAAATAGTGATGACTTTTTCTTTATATTCGTCCAAAATACAGCCTATTGTGTCTAGTAGATAAAGGTGACAAACCACCTTTTACAGTTTTTTTTTCCACTTTTTTCCTAAAATTTACATTTCACCTCATAATTCCGCACGGCAATTTAAATTAAACCTAATTTTGAACATTATGTAGAAATATTGTATGCAGACATCCCATAACATGATTTCAGGATTTGATTGAAACTTTGAAATCCATTTTTTTCACAACTAACGTATTGTGGCTTACCGCCTTTTCCTCCCGAGCGCTTCAATTGTGATTTTAATCCTTAATCGGAAAAATGAACACGGTGGTGAATTGAGTAGCCTACCAAACACATCGATTGCAGGTGAATTGAGTAGCTTGCGGAAGACATCGTTGGATTCTGGCCATCGTGGTTTGGAGCAGATTTACCCTGCAGTTTCCAGCGAGGATTCCGGAGAACCCCGAAAAATTCTCTCTCCATCGAGGATTGGAGCAGATTTATCCTGCGATTCTTCATTGGCCGACGGAAGATCAAGAGACGAGACTCCCAGCAGCCTCCTGGTTATGGGCATAGGCTAAAAGAAGCAAAGCGACGAAGTCAGCAACAGAACAGAGGAATGAGCTGGATTTTTCTACTAATGTAAGTCATTTCAATTCAAAAGAATTTGCTTCAAAAGAATTCAAAAGAATTAACGAATGGTAATAATTTAAAACCAGCCATACCCAAATTTCACATTAAAAATAAATTTTCTCATTCTTTGAATTTTACCATTATATATGTGTTAGAATTAAAATTGTATTTACTCGTATTTTAACTAGATAGTACTGTAACAAATATTAATTTCATAATTTCTCTTAACTACTTACAAACATATGTAAATGTTATAAAAAGAATTTCATTTAAAATTTACTATTTAACACTAAGTTACAGAACTATTTAAAACACTAATATTAAGAAATTTATTAAAAACTGGAGGAAATTCTCAGTACACTTTCAAATCTGAGCATAGATTCAAATTCAGACACAGAAAATTTACTTTCTCCAACAAACTCAAACTTAAATCTGAACAGTATGCCAGAAACAAATTAAATTTTTACGTTACCAAGCTGACAATATCCCAAAGTTTGATGGAAACCCAAAATTATTGCAAAGATTTATTACTGCATCAGTAAACTTAATCAGAGCATTTGAGGGTAGTACTAATGCAAAACGCACCAATAAACATTTGTTTAATTGATACAATATTTTTCAAATTAAGCGGTAGAGCAGATGATCTAATCTGCCCCAGACAAGAACTTAATTCTTGGGAGTTAATAAAAGGTACACTAGTCAGTACATTTGCCGATCAAAGAAATATTGATTGTCTAGTTCAGGACCTATTAACTTTAAAACCAAATAAAAACGAATCACTAATTGATTATGGCAGTAGAATGCAAGATGTTAAGAGTTTATTATTTGCAAAATTAAATCAAGTGGATGAACCATAAGAAGTAAGGTTAATAGAAATTGAAAATTATAATTCGCTTAGTAGAGGGCTATAGCTGGTTCTAGAACTCCCCCCACCACTGTCTATGACGTCACAGTTAACCTTGAGGGGTCACCCTGGTCAAGGTCATTCCAAGATTATCTCGACCAAGGTCACCTCAAGATCATTCGACAAGGTCGCGTGTCCAAGGTCACCTCAAGGTCTCCACGGTCAAAGTTATCTCGGTCAAGGTCACATTAAGGTCATATACATCAATGCCACATTGGTCAAGGTCATCCCATTCAAGGTCGCCATGTCTAAGGTCATATAAAGGTTATCTCGGACAAGGTCACCCCGATCAAGGTTATCTCGGTCAAGGTCGTCTGAAGGTCATATGACCTTGGTCGAGGTCACCTTGATCTTGATCAATATCACCGGTGAAAGTCACTTGGTGGGGGTTATTTCAAAGTCGATTTCATCGGGACCAATCACAGATGAGATATTTTGTTTAAGAGTGTGGACGCGTTTCGGTTAGCATCATACACACAGCATATTGTAAGGTTCACTCTTGTTCAGGGTGGTCTTTTAAATTAAGTTTTAATTATATTCAAATTTAATTAATTCAATATTCTAATTTAATTAATTTAATCTAATTCATTCAAATGATTAAATGTCAATTAGCGACAATTAGAGGATTAAATTTTATTTCATTATTTAAAAAATAAATAGTCCGGTTATGTTAGGATTTGAACTCACAGCCTTTGGGTTTCCAGTCTAACGCTTTCAGCGATGAGCTGTCGAGATCTTAAGCTATTAGAGTACGAGGGTCGGGAGTATGGCTGCACTAAAGAAAATAATAACTGTGGCAGCACTAAAAAAAAACTGATGACGTCACTCACATAATTTAAAATTTCTCAAATACGAATCGGTTAATATACGAGGTGGTTTTTTAAACATACACAGTACTTGGTCGTAATATTTACAGGGTGGTCTTTTAAATTTAAGCTTTAATTATATTCATATTTAATTAATTTAATCTAACTTATTCAAATGATTAAATGACAATTTTTTTATAGCAGGTGTTTTATATTAGGGTACATTTTACTTTAAAATCTGTAACAGTCGACGTGGGTAGTTGTATAATGGATGGAATCAATGGGGACTGTAGACAAGATTCCCCGTTGAACAATAATGTCGATTAGATGACAAACATATTGTTTACGTTTTTTTTATTTTTATAATAAGGGGTTGAAATATCTGTTAATATACAGGGAGGTCTTTTTAGATTTTCACAGTACTTGGGGTGTCGTATTTACAGGGTGATCTTTTTAAACTTAAATTGTATTTTAATTATATTTAAATGATTAAATACTTTTACTGATAATGGATGTTTCCTGTTAGAATGGGGTATGTTGTTGATGGCATTCAAGATGCTATCAGGCAGTGTATTTTAAAACGTTTATCGTATGAGATTAAACTTTGGTATATGAATTGCTTGATGCAGAACATGGTATTTTGTGTACCGATTCTCTATTGAAAATTGATTGAAACGAAAATATAAGAAAATGACAGCGAAACAATAATATGATAAATAAATATAATATTTATTACATATACTTTCTAATAATTCTTACTATCACATTATCATCAAAACATTATTATTCAGAAAAAACTCGGTAAATTGAAGCCATTGCAAGTATATTTTTGATAAAATATGGTATTTACTCTAAATTGAAAAAGATACAGTTACATATGCATACCCCCTCATTTGACCATATGAAATATGAAACATATCACATAAATTAGACTAAAACTACTAAACTACCAGATCCAAAGCCGAAGCGGTTCAGGAAAGGGTTACCAGTATTGAATTCTGAATGGCATATATAATACGTACTATAATATAAACTGTTGGGGGAGGGGGCAGGTAATGGAATTAATTTATTTATATATTATTATTTATTAGCTAATAACATTTCAAGCGAGGCACTATATCATTTTATCATGAACAATACATGCGGTTTTCCCCTCATTTTCCCCTGTATATGTAAAACTAAAAGTTAAAACTATATTATTTCAGGATAACCTAATACCATATTATAAAAAAATTGCAAAAATAGCTAACCACTAGAAACATACCTATCAGTTTATATGGTACTATTAGATAATCGTTAAATAAATTAGAAATCGAATTTAATGTCTTGGACAATTAATATAAATTGGTTTCGTAATAATTATTTTAGTTTTTCGTTATCTACACAACTCCGATAACCCAATCTAATGTTCATTAGGACTATGCATATTTTGGAAAGTAAACGGCTTTCTAATGAGGTCTACATTCGGTATCGCCACATGATATGGTCATTCCAATGTGGACCGGTAAACAACAGAGACCAGATGCAATTAGCATTGTAACGAACCTTGGTTCGACGAATTTAATCAATGTGACTAACTAACAATAAGAATACTTCCAATTCCAAGAATCAGTCCCAGTTTTAGAGCATGTTATCATTATATCATACTATATATAGAGCATTATATCATACTGTACTTATCAAGCAAAAAATAAATATAAAACGTATAATGTGTTATTCACATCCTTATACCATCTTTGATAAAAACATAGTTAAATAAATAAAAAAAGACATAAGTGGACTTTTTGGGTTTTCCCAGGTTGTATGGAAAACGGAATGTTCCTATAAATGGTACAGGTTATGTTAATATATTTTATTGGTAACAAATTTCAAAGATATATTTTTTTTCTTTTGTAAATATTTATAGATATGAGGGTACCTAGTCCCAGAAATATTCGATATAACAAAGAAAATATATATAGTTGTAGATGTTCAATTAAATGTAGTAGAGGGTATTATATATGTAATCGTTTTATATTATAGTTGTATAAATAGCGACCTTCTTTCCATTGTCTAATAAAGTAACAATTTGGTTGTAGACGCGGGTGTGTGCACCAGACCCTTTATTCAAATAAAGGTAATGTCTCTTCAATATTTTCTAATTTCTTACGCAGCTGATCTTCATTCTTTGAGACAATTATTTTAACTGTCGCAATTTCGTTATTCAAGCGGTTATATGTGGAGTTTAAAATCATTTTCGCCGATTCCTGAACGGCATTCTGAACACCTTGTATAGTTGACTATAATTCTTCAGCGACCTTGTCGATACATTCGGTTACATATTTCTGTGTGGCAGCATTACTTTCTTGTAGAGGGTATCCAACATTTGTCAAACGTTTACCTTGTACATCATAATTACCGTCCTTTAACTTGAAAAACACCTGGAGGTCCGCGTAATATTATACGCTTGCCCCCACCTTGGCGTCGTCCAAATTTATCGATAGTGTCGTTAGGTGTACTCATTTCTGCATCTATCTGATACAATCTCCATTGTTTGCTCCCTATTATACTTAATATTGTCCTGTTACCAACCAATATTCATGTTTTTAATATTTAATGTACAATGTTCTCTTCACGCAGTTCCTCTATTATGCTTAAAATTTCGTTGTCGTGACCGGTATGGCCTGCCATCTTTGAGCTCCATAACAGTCTGAGTCGATCCACCAACTCTTTAAGCTTATTCCAATACACGTAATCGACCGCCCGACAATTTTCTTGGGGATAAATCACTTTCGTGGTAGGTAGTTTTGAGGGGTGTATACCTTCACCACTACGTTGTGATCTGGTTTTCATTCCATAGTTCAACATTGCAGGATTTATGATTTCCACATATTTCTTGCTTGTACTTCTATTTTTACCTCTTTTAATATCATAGTCTTGGTAGGTGGAGTTTGTTAACTTCAACATTTGACCATAAGCTTGCAAATTATCATCGTTAATAACACCTTCGGGTCTGTGTAATATAGGAGGAAACCTAAGAAATATTAAATAATATAGTTCAGGATTTCCTTGAAAGGATTTCAGTTTTTTATTTCCACGCCAAAATGAAATGGTATTTCTGATAAAGTGTACTTCTGCATCTCCCATCCATAGCTTATTAGTATTTGTGTCGAAACATATACCATATACAGTATCATAATTAGACTTTTTGGTTTCAGTCCAGTTTCAAGCCTTCAATGTAGCTGTATGGTAAGAATTGCTCGTCATTAGGGCCGCTTGCACTGGTCGAGAAGGATGGTGTGGATGTTATCGTAGGAAGCGAGGTAACTGGAGGTGTTGGTGTAAATGGACTCTGTAAGAGCATTGCATTATCCTCCTCATATTCTGTTTCACTTTCTTCACTCTTTGTGTTAGGGCTCATTGTAGAGGTTGCGTTACTTTCCGTTTTCATCCGCAATGGAGTTCGAGAACATGGAATTAGCTGAGACCTTGCATCCGTTGCAACTTCTGATATATTTTTGAGTGATTTTGTTATAAGTTCATATAGTTTTTCAACGTGTCTGTTTTTGACCATGTGAATTTTTTTTCTAACAGCATTAGTGGCATCCACCAGTTTCCGTTTTAAATTAATTTCTCCAGTGGCTGCGTCACTATTGCAAACCATTTTGTGAACAACACACAAATTAGTTTGATGATGATGTACACCTACCGTTGACTGCTTAGCAAATGAGATGTTAGGTTATTGCCCTATTCATAAATATAGCTGCCGAAACCTCTTCTATACCGTCCCTTTTGTATCTCGCTATCTTTATCGATCACGAAGAAGCCATATTTGTCCTTCCAACATAGTGCACACATATCTAGAAATTGATTGAATGTTATATCAGGTAATACATGATCAGAGAAAATGTGTCGTAAGTTCAATTCATCCTGCTTGAATAATATTAAAAAATTTGCATTGTCGCGAATTAGCTGTTTTGACACTCGCGAATACGTTTGTGCAAGGTAAAAGCAATCTATGTTCTTATGACGACCCATACTAAAATATGATCTGATTACGTCTTGCTTTTCACAAATTACATCGTCAAATATAAAGATGGAATCTGATTGTGCTACGGACGGTTCCATGATATGAGCATTATCTCTATGAGTATAAAATCCTAGTCCTTTGATTGGTGCCAAGACTTTGCGAAGGTATTCATACTTTGGCTGATATAAAGACTTTGAATATATATAGACATTGGCGAACCGTAAACCGTGAGGGTGTGTTAATAGCGATATCATTACATTGGTCTTTCCACAATTTGATGGACCTATTAATAGAGTTCGAACAGTTCGGGGTAGAAGATGTCCGTGACGTTGATTATCATGCATTGTTCTATCTATAACCCCCTCATCCAGGTTATCTACGACAACCTTTTGTCTTTGGGGCACCACTCTCATCGTTTTAGATAATAAATATATAAAGTTGATATGGAATATTTTATTTCGTTGTCGACTCTCAAACGAATAGGGAGTTATTCGAGGTGTTCCCACCGCCGCAGAGGATACAAAACTGAAAGTGGTATTATTAATTCACTGATTAATAAACTACCTGTTGAGATTCATTTGCCTGGGGGGTACCAATACTGCTGACCAGGTACGAAGCTAGACAAGAAGCTAGCAAGAGGAGACGTTAGTATAATTCCACTGGATGCTGCATGCAAAAATCACGATATAGCTTACGCCAAAAGTACCGACTTAAAAGATCGACACAAGGCAGACTACGAGCTCGAACAACGTGCTTGGGAACGTGCGAAGTCTAAGGACGCAAGTATCGGGGAAAGAGCTTCAGCTTGGTTAGTGACGAATATTATGAAGGGAAAGCAACGCTTTGGAATGGGTTGTGAATCATCGTGCAAATCTAAAAAAAAGAAACATACCGGGAAATCGATAGGGGGGAAGGTAAAGAGCAAAGTTGCATTTGGAAGTGCAATAGTACATAAAGTTCATGATGAGAAAGAGTGAGGGAAGATGCATAAATGATGTACACAAAGCCAGTAAGATCGCCATAAATGCAGCTCTCCTTGCATTAAAAAATGTAGGTGGCAAGCGACGAATTCGTACTCCACGCATAATACCGATTCCTAAAACTGGTGGTATTTTACCTTTATTGCCGATATTTGCCGGTTTATCGGCATTGGGAGCACTTGCTGGTGGCGCTGCAGGTGTATCTAAAGTTATTAGTGATGTCAAATTAGGTAAACAGCGTCTAGCTGAAGCTCAACAACACAACAGAAATATGGAAGCCATAACCATAGGCAAAAGTGGAAAAGGATTATACTTAAAACCATATCGTACAGGGTTAGGTCTTTACTTGAACACATTAAACAATTCAAAAAACTACTGCTACCCCGAAGACCACTTATTGATCTTGATTGTAAACAATTGAAATTACCTCATTTCAGAGGAGTGTTTATGCGCGATAATCTACCGGTAAATGGGCCACATCGAAATGAAGCAGCCATTGTTAATATGGAGTAGTGCAAACGGTCCAGGGACCCATTGGGTTGCATACAGAAAAAGCGGCATTTTAATAAACTATTATGATAGTTTTGGTGATTTGCCCCCATCTATCGAGTTAATAAGATATTTAAAAAAGAGTAGGGTACCTGTTAGAATGATAAGCTATAACTATGAACGTCATCAAAAATTCAACACAGTTTGGTGTGGTCACTTGTGCCTTAAGTTTATCTCATCCTTCTTGAGTCAGACAACGAGAACAATACATTAATATGGAAATAACACCGCAAATGGATCTTCAGCAACTAAAGAGAATGGGGCATGCCCTTATTGCGTTTTCACCTTTACGCAGTTTAACAAAAATGAGTCGACAACTAGCTAATATGCCCAAGGAAGTGATGATTGCGTGTACCCCAAACGAAATTGCTTTAGTATGGGATAAATTACCAGAACATTTGCAAAGCGATATTGATATACTAAAGTATCAGTACTGTACGGATCATATTGATGATTATACAAACAACGAGATGGATCGAGATGTAAATGATGGACCGCCACCAAGGAAGTTAATTTGTTGCTATTGTAATATGAGCGATGTAAACGTAGCCACGGATAATAATATCGAGATGTCTTTGACTCCATCGTCGAAAACTGAGCCGAGACCCAAGCGGTTATTTTTAAACTGTTGTTGATGATGCAACGATAAATTAGTATGTTAGTGTCGAACTCCATCAGTCATGTCGCGTATGTTCACCATATCTGGACAGTCGAGTGTATTACACGTAGACTTTTATCCACCTCTTGAACTAGATCGTGGTCTACCTTATGGATTGGGTTTGCTTGGATTCTATTCGTACAACTCAATTCATAATATCAGTCAAAGTAATAATGTGCTTGCATATAGAAGGAAAAATAAGACTCAGCTAGAAGTTATTAAAATACCTCCGGGTGCGTATAAAATTGAAGAAATCCATAAGGCAATATATAATGCTATGAAAATTCGTAACAGCACCGCTTCTCCGAAAGAGACTGTTAAAAACTTACTTTCCCTCCAAGCTAACAACAATACCCTAAAATGTGAACTTACTTCAGTATATGAAATTGACTTTACACCTGCTAATTTTATTGGAAATCTACTAGGTTTTGAGTCGAAACGTTTAAAACCAAATAAAATGTATCAATCAACGTTACCTGTTAATATTATGAAAGTACGAATTGTACGTGTCGATTGTAATATTACATCTGGTGCGTACCATAATGGTGAGCCAACACACACTTTATTTGAATTTGATGTTGACGTGGAGCCTGGCCATAAACTCACCAAAGAGCCACAGAATATTATTTATATGCCTGTTAAACCGGACGGTCGTCAGTTTATTGACAACATTACGCTGGGCATAATAGATGACGACGGCGACTACATTGATTTTCATGGGGAAAAGATTAAAAATCGTAAAACTGGAGTTAAAACCGATTTTATAAAAAAAAAAGAGAAGAAGAAACAAGATGGGTTTCTGTTACAGCACTCAATTGCTTCGGATACGTTGTAATAATGAAACTATGGCGGCTAACACTTACAACAAAATAGTTGAAAATAAAAGAATTAGGGAGAACAAGAAGAAGCTCATTCGACGCAAAACTGTTAAGCCATCAACACGCCATTGTTTACCTCCCGAAGATCGTTTATTTCTCCAGTCAATTGGGCTTCAACTAACTAACAAGGCATAACCACCAATTAAAAAGATGCCTATTTCAAGTACATGTGAAAAGCTGGAAGTTTTTGATGAAAGAGTATTTGACAATTCCTTACTTAGTTCACACGAGCATACCTACAAACCTTATGGATCACCAATCTATAGAAATTCCGAAGAGATACGCATACCTGTTCATTTTCAAGATCTTATTTTGGATATAGCTGACAGTTATATTTACATTGAAGGAAAATTTACTACGAGTGATGTTTCCAAAAGATGTCATTTATCTAACAACACCCTAGCATTTCTTTTCGATGAAATACGCTACGAAATGGGTGGAGAGCAAATAGCAGTAGTTAGAAAACCAGGCATAAGTACGGCATTGAAATCTATGGTATCATTCAGTGAAATTCAATTACGAGCATTATTAACTAGTGGATGGGGTTTAACAGCAACTAAACAAAACATTTTTGATCGGGACAGTAACATCTTTAGTGGAAAGTTACCCCTTAAATATCTTATGGGTTTTGCCGAAGATTATACCAAGGATTAAACGTTAAGCAAGAATGAATCCTTATCATTGCTTGCTCCTTCAGAAATTGTTATATTGGGGAAGTTGATGCTAATATTCAAATAAATAAAATAGAATGGAAAATCAAGCATATTGTACCTGAAGACCGACAAAAATTAAACTGCTATCCCATATAAATAGGCAAAACAGTAAGCATCTGTTAAGATGGCTTATAGAATGTGGGGCCTGTATGAATTGCCTGCTCTACGGGAAACCTCTTCAGATGTGTGGGTCATAAAGACTAGTACAAGCCTGGAGAGGCCACGATATGTTGTTATAGATTTTCAAAATATAGCCCAGTCTGATAATAGAAGCATGGATGCGATACAATTCGTTCACGCCGATATTAACAACATCAGATTATTTATAAATTCCGAAGTTTTTCCATATGAACGCTGGAATCTGGATTTTGGAAAGAAATTACACTATTGCGTATTACGCATATGAACATTTTCAAAAGAGTTACTATGGTAAAGATATGGGGGAACTATGGAACTATGATGGATTATGGACAATTCTTAAATAACCCCCTATTTGTCATTGATTGTTCACATCAAGCCGATGCCTTGAAATCGTCTACAGTGGACATCAAACTTGAATTTGAAACATGTAAAAATAAATTTCCCACCAATACCAAAGTATACGCGTTGATTATTCACGATGCATACATGTGTTATAATATATTGGATGGATCGGTGCACAACGTTTTTTCTTTATTACTGTAATATTAAGTTTTCAATGTAGCAGCTCTCACAAGCTTATATCTGTAACTTTATATGAACCAGATTTGTATTAATATTACTTATCAAGTTTAAAATAAATATGTAAAAGAGATAATGTGTTTTATGTATTTCATGTACATCCTTACATTTCCTTATTAAGTATGTAGTTAAATAAATAAAAGAAAGTACCACTGTTAAAGGTTTATTATGTTTAAGAATATAAAACATATAAAACTCTAAATAATTAACATTAAAATACAAATTATAGAATAAATCACATAAATACCGTAGATAATAAACATTCGGATTCACATAACAATATGTTGTGATATGACTTTTCCAGTTTTAACAGATCAAATTTTACATTAGTTATTATTATTTTGAATTAAATAATATCTATCTATAACTGCCATCAATGCATCCAAATTTTGTTCTGCTGAACTTTGGTAAAATAAATCATCAAAATGTATTAACTCATTGTAAAGGTTAGTTTCTGCAGAGATATTATCAATTGGCATAATATCATTCAAGGCATTAATTACCCACTGATTATTTAGTGCAGAGTCGGTTTGGAAAAACTCAATATCTGTGTGACCCCATGCTAAGGTTTTGCTTGAATTTGGAATTAAAAAGCGCTTATCGTCCTTGTGTGACAGAGCGACTTTATTCTTCATTTCTGTATACATATCGTGCAAATATTTTGTAAAGGTGTTTATTTTTCTAAATACACAACCACCTTGTTCCACAATTTTCCTGTAAACATCAATTGTCAACTATTAATTACAGATTTTTTAACACCTTTTGCCTTTTTTAATTCATCTTTGACTGTCTAGACATAATATGCCTTAGCGCCGGTACCGTAGAAACATTTAATCGGGTCAGCTGGAAACTCATCTTTCATATTCCCTAACACCGATCGACTCACCGGAACATTACACATATTACCAAGTTTGTAATTCGATGTATCGAATCTGTCTATGTTTTCTGTTATAAAATTATAAAAATTATCCGTGTATACTTTGATTATTAAAGAATACTTTGATTATTAGAAAAACTGAATTATTCATTAATTTATAAAACCCTTTCTCAAATTAATTTTCAGCCCTATTTCGCATGTCGGTATTTAAGTCGAAATATGTCTTCAACCATCGGGGGACTAGTTAAACTTTAATACGCGGTGAATTTTTTTCAAAACTAAACCGTTTTCTATAGACTGCTGTAAATTTTTGTAGTGAACAACATAACTTGTTTTATCATTCAAATTTGGTATTAGTTTTGCTAATTTAGAATTTGAATTTGGAGGAATTATATTTTCGGCTAAGAATGGAAGATCTGAATGTATATCATGCAATTCATTTGGATACTGGACATCTACCTCCAAAATATACCCATATGGATTATCATCTGACATTTGCATGAAATCCAAACCTGTAATTTCACTTTCGGTTAACCACACAAACCCGCCTGTCGGCAGTGCTTGGGACATACTATGTCCATATAAATTTGTGGCATCTAAATACATGATAAATGAAGATGGGTCGTCAGGATTATAGTTAGGAAGAAACGTATTATTGGCTATATGTTTTTTTTCCGAACCCTGACTTATTCCACCTCGAATTCCCTTTTTCAACATATGCAACATATCTATATCGGTCAACAGTTCTAATTCAACCTTTGTATACCTTAACATGGCATTCCAGGATAGCCCTCGTGCTGTGAAGTACTGTAGGGGGTCTAATTTGTAAGTATCGAGACATATTTTTCTAAAATTTTGAAATACATCACATAAGAGAAGCACATCAGATTTCAGATAAATATCGGAATAATCACCAAGGGTGCGACAATCGAATAGATTCCACACCTCTTGAGCTCGTCCGTAGTCTGCATCTGTTATGTGCTCCTGATTCAAACTATCATAAAATTCCGCTTTGGATGGTAGATATTCTAAATTTAGTTTGTCCAAACTATCAACAAAGCTATATGGAAACACCCTCTTCTGTAGCATCAATCTAAATTTTGAGTCATCTGGAAAGTATTTTCTTGTTTTTGAAAATAAATCTGAACTTCGTTTCATTGATAGTTTCAAATTTATGGCCTCCTCATTACAAACTTTAGGTGACAACTTAAAGTTTGTAATGTGGCCATAAATTTGAAACTATCAATGAAACGAAGTTTTAAATACTTTTTCTTTGCATGACCCTGTTTATCAACATGATCGTCTACATGTATGTATTTTGTGAAAGAAATATATTTCTCTTTGCTCTGAGCTATAACATCTACATTAGCTTTTTCCATGCAGTTCTTTGTTCTTTGATAAACATATGAGAGTCATACCCACTCATATTATGACAAATGATTGGTATGAAATTGGGAATTTTATAATTTATATTACAGGCGGAATGTGTTACACATCTTATTTTACCGGTCAAATGGCAATGGTCTTTAACTTTTGATTCGCCCTCTTGAAAAGGTATTTCACAGATACCACATACATCTGTTTCCATGAGTTCTTTCTCCCTTTCCTTAGAAAGAAATTCCATTGGAACAATATACTTTAAGTACTCTTGATAGATACGTACCACATCTCCTTCAATTTTCTTTACAAAAACATTAGCGGAATTTCCACTCCGATATAATTCAAATTTGGAGAGAGCATCATTAAATGAACATTTTATTATATATGCGAAAGAATAAGGTTCGTGACTCAATGTCTTGTTTGTATATGAACATTGTGGGTTAGGTTTTCGATTTTCTGTCGAGGGTATCACCGTACACGTATGTTTACAGTCATTTTTTTGATGATATAATAAAAAATTTTCATTGCTAAAATATATTAAGCACCCATCACAAAAATATTTCTTATGCCTGTGCTTTGATAACTGTGTAGAAACTAACCTTGACAAGTTTTTAATCCAACAGTAGTGACTTTTCCCCGAATCATCGGTTACTAGCAGCAAATTAACATGTACGTTCATTTTGTTCTGGAAATAATATAAAGGGCCCACAACCTCGTATATTACTCTATCATTTTCAAATTTACGTTCTAAACTATACACGTTAACCGAAATATTATTTTTCATCTCAAATTTTGGAATATCCCGTATTTTAACTGGAAAAGACATACCTTCAACATCCAGTACCGTAGACAAATGAGGATAGATGAAATGTCCGGAACCCCCAAAGCAGCTAAATTTGTTTATGTTTACTTCCATATACATAATATACTCCAGAGCCAATCCTGAAATTAAAAAAAAATTATTGCAAAAGAACCGTTCTCATTTGTAAAAATATCTTACCTGAATCACGTTCTTGAAACTCAGACATTTGTGTTGCCACATCCACAATCCACAAAATCATGGAAAACGCTGTCTAGATCCACGGATTCATCGATTACTTTGTTAACTGTATTAAATGATTTAATGTCAACAACCTCCTGAGTCTTCAAAATGTACCTAGCAAATAATTCCATGTTTACTTTCAAAGCTCTGTGCACTCTTATAGCATCAGTTAGTAAACGTAAAACATAATTTTTTACCATCTCAAAAAACATGGGATTGTCATTACACCGATTTCGCTAGATACTCTATAACTTGCTATTCTTGACCTAAATGCAGTTTGAATTAATGGACACCTGGTATGTAGTCGATGCATGCGTTTGTTCTCTGTTCTAAAGTTCTAAAGTGCGCCTTTCGGGCGCTGTATGAAATTGTTTTGTTGCAGCAATTACATACCACGGCTTCATTGCTTGATGCGATGTTGATGGTATACTATTCATTCTTGATGTTGATGTTCCCTCTTCTGTTCTGAGTTTTTTTGGCGTAGGGCCCTCAGCACTTTTACACGACTCAATAACATGCCTTCTCAAATTACGCTCCCTGGTATAACTTTTTCTACAATTATCGCACACGTACATTTTGACCGTAACTGTATAACTGCAATTGCTTACTTATAAAATATTCTGTTGCACTAATTACATACCCAAAGTCAACGAGAGTGAACCTTACAATGCGCTGTTTGTATGACGCTAACTGAAACATGTCCACACTTTTAAACAAAATATCTCATCAGTGATTGGTGCCGATGAAATCGACTTTGAAATAACCCCCACCAAGTGACTTTCACAGGTGATATTGATCAAGATCAAGGTGACCCCGACCAAGGTCACGAGGACCTTGAGGCGACCTTGACCGAGATAACCTTGACCGGGGTGACCTTGTCCGAGATGACCTTAAGCATAGCTACCTCGCGAGGGACGGCCTTGACCAAATGACCTCGACAAAGGCGACCCCGATTAAGGTGACCTTGAGGTGACCTTAACCGGGACACCCTTGTTCAAGATGACCTTGAGATGACCTTGAGCTGGGTGGACTTGACCTTGATGTGACCTTCAACGAGATGGTCTTGGTATTGCCTTGACCGGGGTGACCTTAAGGTCACATTGACCTTGACTGAATGACCTTGTCCGAATGACCTTACCCGAATGGCCTCGACATAGATGACCTTGAGGTGACCTAGACCATGTTTACCTTCGCCGACAAGACCTTGAGATGACCTTGACCATGGTAACCCCTCAAGGTCAACTGTGACGTCATAGAAAGTGGTGGGGAGAGTTCTAGAATCAGCTATAGCCCTCTTGCTTCGCTTGCCTTAAAACATACATAAGTAATTTACCATATAATATGCAACTAGTTGTAAGACTAAAAAATCCAACAAACTTAGAACAAGCAATAAGCCATATCATGGAAGAACAAAATTTTATCCAATTTAAAAATAGAAACCAAAATACCAATCCAACCATAAATAATTCTGCAACATTATTAAATCTTGAAATTTCACAAACAATAAAAATGGATTTTGAGGATGAAACCATATTTTGAGAATTATTGATTGGAGCAGCAGTATCCCAGTACACCATATATCCAATACACAACACCACTGGAATATACGGAATATAATATAATATAATACATTGAAATATATTATCAAAACAGCGATATCGTTGTAACAAAAATGAAAAATTGACTCTTTTGGTTCATAAAAAATGCTTTTGAATATGAGAATATGCGCGAAATTCTTTTACAAGCTATTAACCCTACATTTGAACATACTTCGAGGTGGACTAAACAGATATTAGTGAATTAACCCAAATTTCAAATTCAGTCCAGGAAAAATTAAACGACTATATGGATTTGGTACCACATTTAAATCAATCACAGGAAATCTAGATTCCAAAAATGGCGAATATTATATGTATATTATCTATACACAATTGTATAGATAAATTAACTAATGATAAACACCAGATAGAAAACCTATTGAAAATATCGGTAACACCATCAGCTATAAAGAATTTTAATGCTACAATACAAAAACTGTAGATCGGTGAAACTACCTTTAATAGAAATATGAAAATAATCTCAGATAATTTAGAGAACGGCAAATAAAATAAAAGTAATAGAAGCAAAATTAAGATTATTATAAAAATGTGAACTTCTTATAGAAAGATTTATCCTGTATATCGAGAATTATTCTAAACTATTCTAAACATTCTATTAAGTAGCATTCTAAACTCAATAACTTTCACGCGTTTAAAAATTATACACACTTCGATGACCCTGAAAATCTGATTTCTCGCTTCAAAAAATTTCCCAAAATTTACTTCAAAATAGTTTACCACTTATTATGAAACTATCAAATGTTGCAATTAAGTAATAGACTTGCTATTCGGGAACTACTTTGATAACCACTTGGCGGTTTGGTAGTTCCTTTCTCGATTTCCGACTTATATGTTACTGACATAGATCGAAACAGCTGTATGTCGTTCGGTTCCAATCCCGGATAAATGTCGAATCTTACCTGTGGCGGGTTTTATTTTTTGAAACCTTATCTGATCATGCAGAAACATGAGAAATGAGTCGAGGTTCGCTTTTAGGTATAATTCAATGCCTGGCGGGGCTTTAGCCCGAGGAGTAGTTGTTTCCTATAGCGATTATGTAATTGGCTTGCTATTCGGGAACTACTTTGATAACGCTTGGCGGTTTGGTAGTTCCTTTCTCGATTTCCGACTTATATGTCACTGACATAGATAGTATCGACAAGGATGTATACCCCACAAATTTTATTCGGTATTTGTCCTGGATCGGTGTCCTGGTATGGCACTGATGAGAACTAATAAATTCGAAAAAGCTGTATGTCGTTCGGTTCCAATCCGGGACAAATGTCGAATCCTACCTGTGGCGGGTATTATTTTTTGAAATTTTATCTGTGGTTCGAATTCATAACATGTTTAGTTACGAACCGCAGACAGGCAAATAACAAAAATAAAGACAATGATAACAAATGTCTGTTATATTACTCCTCCCGCCGAAGATAGAGGACTATGGGACCTCATTGGGTCCTTGTGCGTTTTTCTTTTCTCTTGGGATGAACCGAAGTCGTGTGGGAACAACTTGGGGAACTTTGTCTTATTGGTCCGAATGAAATAACCAATTCTGAAAAGGAGCAGGATTTGCAAGGCATATAATATCTAATTGATATGCCGGTTATCTTCCGTAGTTAAGATTAGTTGAATTTTTAAGTTCTCTATTTCTCGGGAGAATTCGTGTACTTAGTCCAAGGGAACATTTTCCATGGTTATATTTACGAATCTTGGTTGGGTGGCTTTTCAGCGTGCTTTGGTATATAAATTCTTCATTATTTATTTGAAATTGGTATCCTTTGTCAAGAGTCAGTATCAGTGGTTCGTAGGAAGGCACTTGGATGGATTCTTTGTTTTGATATGCCAGTTTACTTGTTGTCGGTTGAGTGGCGTGTATTAGTAGTTAGTTAGGAGGTAAAACGAAAGTGCATGAACTGGCGTTGTTGTTCTGGATTAGTTCTCTAATACAGTTGTCTTTGGTGGTTGTGAGTATAAATAAACTGCGTCGGTCTGAGTACATTTTCTGTTTATTATCATTTCCTTCTCGTGTTCCAAAATATAAGGGAATGAGATGATAAGGATTCTTCTTTCAAAAAATACAGGTATGATATTTGAAGATTGAATTCTTGGGGAAGGAAGATCGGTTTGGAGAATTGGACGTATATTATTTCGTCATTTATGTGTGTTCTTAGATATAAATCAACCACATGTACATAAATACTTACATGAGAATTTGAATGAGGGATAACAGTATTAACAATACGGGTAAACGTGGAAATAAGAGAATTAAATATAAACATAGCCAAATGTCAACAGTAGCGGCTATATTGTTTAACCCAAAGAATTATTAGCACAGAAATAAAGCCAACAGCGAGGTTATAAGGCTAAAAATAGGCAACGCAATAAACATTTGACGAACATTAGAAGGAAAGTGTTGGTTATATTAAACAAAACAAATACTTAAAGCAGGTTTTTATCAATTTTCCTGCAACAACAATAGAAAATAAACACATTAGTAAAAAGCAATCAGTAGGTAAGGGGCCAGTTGAGGCAGACATCCCCGTCTCTCTCTAACACACGGGTATATACTTCTCTCTCTCTAGGCCGTCAAGTACGCGATCTGCATTACCGACCGGGAAATTCAAACTGTGAGGGTTCTCTCTCTAGGCCGTCGCGATCTGCATTACCGACACACTGCGGGGAAACTGTAAGGATGGGGAATTCAAACAGGTCACCATCTCCTAGGTCCTTGTGTTTTTACTTAATTTAACGGTTGGCGGCGCACACACCGGGACAGGTTCTTGTCGCTCGGGATAGAGAAACCTATGGAGTGCAGGCGACACTGCGGGGGATCTGGAAGGGGTAGAGAGGCGGGGAATTTAAGGATACTAGAGTGACGGAAGGGAGAGGTTTTGCAAAGGCACAGGTAAACAAGCGTACAGGTAACAATGGTGGTGTATTTGGCGGTCAGAAAGACGTACGAGGCGAATGGCAGAAATAGGAGCGCAGAACGAATCAAGAGGTATGCAAACATTCATCTGTAACGTCACACGCTCTGTAAAATTCCTCATATCAAGAACACTGGGCGTTTCCGTTTAGGTAAATAAATTCCTAGTCATCAAAAATTAACCGCGGCGGCAGAGAGAACTCCAGAACGAGGGCTTCATTTATAAACGGTACGTAATGAAAACGTTCTACGATTCAACTAGTGTGTGAAAGTTTTGTACACAATTATGTTTAGATACCTCAAAAACATGTAAGTAAATACACGTATGAAAGTTTTGTGCACAATTATGTTTGGATACCTCAAAAACATGTAAGTAAATACACATTATATTATTTTAACAATAAGTATAGACGCTTAACATTTCCAAAAATACCCAAAGAGATTAGACCGTAGTAGTTAGTTAAACATGCTCTAAAATTATCTCGATAATTATTTTCTTTTACGAAAAATATTAGTTTGTTATAATCAAGTCTTTTTAAAATCCAAAAACCCACTAGAAAAAATTCAGGAGAACTACATAGGTATAAAAAGTTAATTATTTTTAAAAACAAAAGGAAAAAATACAAAATGCCGAATCCGTTAGAAGAACCTGTACAAAATGTCATATACAGTGTTAGATAAGAAGAAACATTTATTTTAAAATCAGTATGAAAAAATATAATCATCCTACTAGAAAAACTTTGAAAAACCAGGTATAAAAATGTAAAAAAAAAAAAAAAATAAAGAACGGTGAAATATTTAGTCTCTACAGCGTCATAAAATAGCGGAATTTTACGGCGACATAAAATTTAACAGAGAAAAAAACATTTAGCAGCGAATTATTTCGTATGTAATTATCGTAAAGAACAACAACGTTATATACAGTACGTATTCGAAAAAAGTTAGATAAGAAAACAATTTATTTTAAATAAAATACATAGGTACATAGACAATTCCAAAAAGGCTGTAAATATATAAGGCTACAGAGAATACATTACTAGTTTGTTATAAAACACTCATTTAAAAGTAGGAGAAAAAAAAATGTAAACCCCAAAAGTTCTATAAATATATCAATAAAAATTCCGAGGGACCGTTATATACAAATAACTTACATGTTAATCGCTAAACACAAAATATTTTTACAGAAAACAAGGTCAACACCGAGGGGATTATACAGGGTGGTCAAATCCCCGGAAAGCAAAACCCAGGCTACGAGGAAAAAGATCCTATGAAAACAATAGCTATAAAGTAAGTATTACGCTTATCACTCTGCATTTCAGATCGTGTCGTTCGTACCTAGTCAATACATAGTAAAATATGCTAGCTTGACTAAAAGGTACTCGCGTCGTGTGGTAAATCTACCTTAAACGATAATCTGAAAAGATTATCATTAGGTTCACTTTCCGCCAACGAAATAAGGTTTTCAGCCACGCGAATACTTTACATCCGTTCGTGTTTCGTGAAAGGGCTTTCGAGCTATCGATACGTTATAAAAAGGCTGTCTTGTATAGGTATAGAATTAGCTGTAAATACCCAACGCCTTCTCAAAAAGCGTACATACATAAACTATGAGTTCTTCGTACACCCCGTATACGATACTTATAAACCGTAACAATTGTCTATTTACCAACTCTTATTCGATAAGCTATTAAAACAGACACCGCAATTTTATATACCCATATAACATACATTTAGTTATTGAGTCATGATCAATGCCTTTCTTACTCATAGATTGTTTATAAAATATAATTTATTACTTTAAAAATATAGTATTTCTAAGAAATGTTAATATTCGAACTCACGAAGCAGTTTTGTAAGCGAGATTATTCATTCGCATTGTAACATTGAAATATAGCTATGTACTAATTTTGTTAATATACGGAGTGTTCTACAGACTAGTTTCTTGTTTTATTTACGGGTAGCGGGGTATTTTCTAACATAAATATTAGCTATAATCAAGTAAAGCATTACAAAAGATTACACATCATTGCGTCATACGTCTACATGGAGACGTTATAGATAACAGACACGTCGTGACAGGTCTGTGACGAGTGCTGACGTCACCAGTCTGTAATCACCGTACGGAGCATATCAGACTCGTACCCTAGCGGTTGAATTTGTTTTGTTTATTCACCAGATGCTCTAACAGCGCTCCATTATCTGTTAGTAGCTGCCTTTCCGTAAAAGGGGGAATATTCAATACTCTTTAATAAGCCGTGTTACATATCAAAATTTACGTAATCACGAGACGAATAAAGCGACATGGTTTTAAAATTTAAATTTAGAACGGATTAGATCATCTTATATGCGAGATTTTATATGGATTCGGAATTACCACAAACTAGGTGTATGTAGGGATCGCGCATGTCTAATCATATTCAGTAACGCTCTAAGTAAAAGTATTATTCTCATCAATTTAATACCCCAAAGTATATAGATTTGAGAATTGTTTTATATATCTATCAGTTATGAATGAACCTTAGTGTCACAAATTTTGGCTATTTTTTTTTTCGCTTTAAAAAGTTACCTCTAGTTACATACATAACAGATACCCATATATGCAGCTAACAATATCAAGACATCAGATCAATCTCAGAGGTTTAGAAATTACGCTTTCACCTAATCTTACCAAGGATTTTCGATGTACTAGGTGTGGGTTATGAGTCATAACAAAACCTTTGAGGTTGTTCGTTGTTTAGTATGTAATTAAACGGGAAATTGTTCACACCCCGCCCCGATTAATAAATTTATATACGTTCTTATAAAAACACGCACAAATTACAGATTTGAGGGGGACTTTTAGATAACCTCTGTTAATTTTCTGTGTACTAGGAGCGTGGATATGAGGTCATAGCGAGTCTTAAGATTGTTCGTTATTTAGTATGTAATTAAATGGGAAATTGTTCACACCCCCGCCCCGATTCTTAAATTTATATAGGTTCTTATGAAAAACACGCACAAATTACAGGTTTGAGGGGGCCTTTTTTTTAAAACATTCAAGTTGTTACTGTTACCGTTCAGTTTTCCGTCCGACCTATAGTTTACCTTATGCCCTCATGTCGTCGATCCCACGCTCCCTCAACCCCGCTGGCGGCGGGGCCTGGTAGAACCAGCCCCTTCGTGTCCCCACGTACTGTCGAAGTCGTTCGGGACGGAATCGTCATCCGCGAATCCCGTTCCCGCGATGGCAACTCTCCCGAGTGCGTGCTGCTATTAGGGGTCGATGCACCCCTTCGTGAGGCGTTAATGGAGGCCTCGAAGATCCTGGATGCGGCAGTACGGGGGCGAGCTGGTGGTGGAACCCGCTCTTCGATGGCACTACCCTCCTGGGTAGCGTGAAGGAACGGCGTCGATGTCGTTGCCCGGTCGCGACGGACATCGGGCTGCGCGTTGAGTCGCCTGTTTCGTAGATCCATGCTTTGCCGGGCGACTTTCGAAATGGGCCGGGAAAATCGTCGGCTGAATTTCGCTTCGCGGTGACCCTCTCTGGCTACCTGTAACGGACGAAATGCGCGTTCGCGGATGGCTTGAGCGGTCGTGCGGCTTCCCGCGCTTTCCAACGTTGGCTTCAGAGAATCCGGTCTCTCGACTTCCTACCTCTTAGCCGACGCCCCTCAGAAAGGATATCCACCTGAGGAACAACAGACTGTTTCACTGTATGCTCCACAAGCAGAGGCCCTAACGGTACGGCGCGTCTAGACTAAGGATACTCAGTCACCAGGATAAATCCTGTATGTCGGTGCTGGGGAGCAAGGTGCAATGCCTATCCCAGTTGCAGGTGTTCTTCCCGGTTTGATTCTGTAAGAAATAAGACACGGGTTAAACAAGTTAAAGATGAGAGAACTCACCGAGAGCAGTGGCAACGTCGTTAGGCGGATACACGCGTAACGGAATGTCCTGGCACTTTAATCACTGGTGATTCTCGATGGATGTATCGTTGCGATGCAAGGCGGCGGCTCTAGCGGCGACAGGGCCGGGTTATATAGAGCGGCGGCGATGCTATCGATGATGCGTAGTGATGACGTCACTGGTCGAACGGCGGCACAAAGGCGGCGGTTCGAATCCAACGGACGTGGACGTTGGGCGCTTACAGCAGCCACTTATGATTATCTGTTTGTTGGGGTGGTGACTGCGGCTTGCACAGTCAGATCACCAGAAGCTAACGGAGTAATCTAGTCGCTTGCTGAAGGCTCTGCTGCTGGTGCACGAATGCTAAGGCACGAATGCTAAAAGTGCTTGTCTGATTTTAATATTTATAGACGCCAAAAGTGGGCGTTTTAGAGGGGGACCAATCACAGAAAATAACGGTCATTTTGGTGAACGTCCTTCTGAAGGCCGTTGACACCTCCCCCCTTTGAAGACTAGATTACCTCCGAAAACTTTTGGTGTTTGGGGAATTGTCCCAAGGGGATCTTTTGTAGGATGTTTGGGCGGCCTTTATTTGGGAACTCTGTGGCCTAGGAGCATAAAGGTAAGTGGGATCCGCAAGTTCGATTACTCCAACGTGAGAAGAGCTTGCAAGAAACTCACGCCTGTCCCCTGGTCCCAGTTGGGGGGGCACCCATGTCTTCCTCCTTGACTGCTGGTGCGCCACTCCTGGTCCATGGTAGGCCGCTTATCCTCCTGCGTGGGAACCTGAAACATATAAAACAAACCGCTGGTCCTCCCTGGTGGTCCTGGGCGTTTCTGAAACAAAAGAAAACAAAGACGAGGGTTTATTTATAGTGGTTCTGTTGTAATGCGGCGAGGCAACGCCCCGGCCTTGGGCTGTGTGGCTGTGAAGGCGGTTGCACTCGCGGTTACCTCCATTGTGGTGCGTTGTCCGAACAACTCACACCCCGGCCTCTGGTTGGGCTGTGAAGATGTGGCTAACGGGTCGCGTTGTCTCGTTCTTTTTTCTGTCTTCTCGCGAGGGGTCCTACAGACTCGGAGTCGTGGGCGCGACGGAGTTCTGCAGGTGTTCCATCCCGTGAAAGATCTGCTACAGGTATTCCGGTGGTCGGGGACGAAGGTCATCGATGTGGACTTTTATCCGAAGTCCATCTCGCTCCACTGTGTACGTGTTGTCACCGTGGCGGGTGATGACTTCGTGTGGTCCCGTCCATTTTGCCTGGAACGGATTCTTATCGCGGCGAAACTCCCTCACCATCACGCGTTGTCCAGGGTCAAAGGTCACACCGGCCCGTTGCTCTGCTGGGAACATGTTGCGGGCGTACACGACCTGACGATCCCGAGCGCGCTGAATTCTTCTTTCCCTTGCTTGTGGCGCTTGGTCGGGAATCGGTAGCACTTCGGGCGGTACCGTCCATTCCCCCGGCTTAAGCAAGATCCTTCCTAATAATAGTTCGGCGGGCGAATGTCCTGTCGCTGCGCCGGTCCGGTTTCGGAGAGAGAACAGTGTTTCCGGTATCAGCTGATCCCATTTATCCTTCGCTGATTGCTTCGTCCGGAGAATCTTCTTAAATTCTTGCACTCTTCTTTCTACCGGATTCGCTTGCTGGTGGTACACCGGTGCGGTGTAATGTTCGATACGACGAGCGGCGAGGTATCTTTCCCAACGTCGTCCTTTGAACGGTCCTCCGTTATCCGTAATGATGGACGCGGGATGTCCCCATCGCGCCGTTACTTCGTCCAGAAAGTCCAGCACTTCCGTCTGTTGTCCATGAACGGTGGCCTTCGCTTCTATCCATTTGGAGAATAGGTCCACCATGATGATGATGAATTCGTTGCCCTTCTTCGTTTTAGGGTACGGTCCCAGCACATCCAGGCTGACCGTCTTCCAGGGTGCGTCCGGTACCCTGGGTCTTAAAGGTGCTGCGTCCTGTCTTCGTGCCTTCGTTGCGGCACATACCATACATCCATGTACGTGACGTTTTATATCGCCCGCCATACCCGGCCAATCGTACATCCTCCGGATCGCGAGAAGAGTCTCGTCCCGGCCTGGATGCGCGGCTAGTGGTGAGTCGTGGTACTCCTCCATCACACGCTCCCGCATATGTAACGGTACGAGTAACGTCCTCCTATTTCCATCCATTTGTCTCCAGGTGATGTCGTCTTCTACGAAGTAATCGCGCGCAACTCGAGCTTCTTCGGCAGTCTTCGGTCCATCTCGGATTACGAGCTGCAGCCGAGTGCGTTCTTCACGACTCGCTGGATCCTGGCGTTGTTCTTCGCGAACCAATTCGAAGAGGGGTTGCGCTGGCAGTTCGGCTGCCTCCTCCGGGTCTTCCTCCCCCCTTGATTCCTCTTCACCGTCGGGTATTTCCGGTGCGTCGACGGTTTCCTCTTCTTCCTCTTCTTGAAGCATGTGGACGGCCAAATAGGCACGATCGTCCACTTCGTCGGGTTCTTCCGGGCGAACTTCATCCTGTGGATTCCTCGAAAGGAAATCCGGAAGTTCGTTGGTTTTCCCCGGAATGTGCTTCACGGTGAATCTGAACGTCTGTAGCATGAGAGCCCACCTCATGAGTTTCGATTTTTCATCCTTGTATCGATCCAACCATAAAAGGGCGCAGCTATCCGTAAACAAGGTGAAGTGTTGATCCTCCAAGAACTGACGGAACTTCTTCACCCCCCAGACTACCCCGAGTACTTCCAACTCGTTCACGTGGTAGCGGGACTCGGTCTTCGTCAGTCTTGCCGATGCGCAGGCGATGAGGCGACGTTTCGTTCCATCTTCAGGGTCGAACTGGAATAACACGGCGCCGAGGCCAATGCAACTCGCGTCAGTCTGCAGGCAAAACTCCACGCCTGGCAGAGGACGGTGCAGTTCCGCGTGGTTGGCTACCGCTTCCTTCAGTTCCTCAAAGGCAACTTGCTGTCGTGTCCTCCATCGCATTCCTCGATTCCCTTCCAGTACATCGGTGAGCGGAGCGGCGATTTCGGCGAATCTAGGCACGTATTCACGTAGCCATCCAGTCGTGCCTAGGAATCCTCGTAGCTCCTTGATATTCTTCGGTACTGGGTAATCCCTGATCTTCTGCAGATGGTGAGCTTGTGGTTCATTACGATCGGACGTAATCGTGTGCCCCAGGTAGTTAATTTGGCGAGAGCCAAACATGCATTTCCCCGGAGACACGTGGAGACCGTAAAGACGGAGTCTCTCCAAAACCACGCTCAGATGGTAAAGATGCTCCTCGTGACTCTTGCTGTATACGATGATGTCATACAAGTATACTTTCACGAACTGGTGAATGAATCCTTCCAAGACTTCGGCCATCATCTTCTGAAATGTGCCTGGTGCTCCAGTTAGTCCAAATGGCATCACTTCGAATTCGTATTGCGCTCCGTCGGGGGTTGAGAAGGCGGTGTACTTCTTACTGTCCTCGGCCATCGGTACTTGCCAGTACCCGGCTTTTAAGTCGAGCGTTGAGAAGTACTGCGCATCTCCCAACTCGCGGATGGTGTCGAAGATTGCAGGAAGGGTTCCCACTTCCGCTTCCGTTTTCGCGTTGATTTGACGGTAGTCCACGCAGAACCGTAGCTCCTTATCGCCCTTCTTCTTTACCAACACGACCGGCGAGTTGTATTCGGAACGTGAGCGTCGAATAACTCCTTGGGTCAACATCTCTTGACAATGCGTGTTGATTACGCGCTTCTTCTCTTCGCTACACCGATACGGAGAAATCCGCACGGGCACGGTATCGCGCAGAACGATCTTGTGCTGCGTGGACAGCACCGTGGCTGGTAAAGGCTCTTCGGAGAAGATGTCGGAGAATTCCAGTATTTCCTCGAGGTATTCTTGCCGATGTTCTTCAGGTACTTTGTCGGAGATGATCTCGTAGAGCTGGTCCCGCGTAAGGGCGGGTCTCGCCTGGCCCTTCGGGTCTTCCCAGTAAATCGTCCTCCTCTTCTTAGTACCGAATGCGATGGTGCTCCGCTTGTAGTCGATCGCAACGTCCTCCTCCTTTAAAAACGGCTGACCCAAGATGACGTCTTCAAGGAGATTGTCCACCACGAACATGCGTAAGTCGACGGCTTCACCGCATAGGGTCAGTGTTAAATCCATAACACCCCTGGCTTGCGTACAGAATCCGTGTGCGGCTAAGCGCAAGGTCTTGCTGGCCAATTCCCACTTGTTGTTGCGGACCAGATCGCTACGGATGAGATTTACGCCAGCGCCAGTGTCCACTAGCGCTTTGATCGTCCGTCCCCCTAATTCCAGAGGGATGCGGGGCGCGTTGCCTCCTCGGACTGCGGCGACTTCTCCGTAACCTGTGGATCCGTTTCCATCATCGAGTTCCAATGGGTCGTTGCGTAGAATCGGGACGTGTGTCGAAATTCCATCATCGGGAGCGCATTCCTGCGTCGGCATCGGTTCGATTCCTCGAAGTTCACTGTCTCCTTCCGACTTGCCTTCGTCGTTTTTTGTCGTCTCATGAATGAAACCACCCAGGTCGTTGACCTGCTCCGATGTGGTAGAGTCATTCGCTTCCCGGTGAACTCCAGAGTCCGGGGCATCGACCATGTCCGGGTCGGTATCCAGATTCCCTTCGATAGGGTCGGTATTTTCACCAAATCCCATATCGGTACGATCCTCTTCGTCCGTATCGACGCAGTTCCCTACGTCGATACCATTCGACTCTTCGCTCGATGCGTCGCTTGATCCTTCCAAGTCCGCGTCGAAAATTCCCTTGTCTTTGTCGGTTCGGGGATTCCTTACGTCCGAACTAACGACATCGCTGCGGGTAACGTCATCCGATCGGCCGTCCGCGCCATGCTCCACTGCCACGAGTTCTTGCTCCTCGGTGGGCGTCGGGACGTCGGTGACCTTGACCCCGTCTTCTTCCTCGACGTCGATGACCTTGACGTCGGCTGGAGCCGTCTTGCTCGAGGTGTCGAGCACCCCCGCCACCGCGGCTCCCCCAGTGACGGAGTTCTTCGGCGATGGTCGTATCCTCCAATTTAGGTGCGGGTTTGAGGATTGCCCTGATCCTCGGCCCGATCGGCGTTTCCCGAAGGCGCATCCCCTCTAGGGGCTGACGTCCCTTCGGTGGCGGCGCCTCGTCGTTGTTCTCGGGCCCGCCAATCCTCCCTCGTTGGACCGTCGTTCCTCTGCCACGTTCCTCTTGTTCGACGCCCGGCGTCGTGACGTGGTGACGGCGGTCGTCGTGGCGGCTCTTGACGCCGTTCCCCGCGTTGCGGCGATCGTTCGATCCGCCGTGCTGCTTGTTCTTGATGGCGTCGCGGCGCCTCGTCGTGACGCCTCGGTGCGTCGTTGTAGCGTCGGGGCGCTTCCTCCTGACGCCTCGGTGCCTCGTTGCGTCGCGATGTTGGTCCACTTCGTGGATCCGACGCTCCATATTTCCTCTCGTCGCGACGCGCAGCTCTTCCGCCGCGGCGTCGGTCCCCATTCCGTCGCGCCGGGTAACGTGCGTCGGCGTCTTCGTCGTCGGATCCCTCTTCCGGGATCATCTGGTGGTTGCGTCGCGATGTTGCGCGGTATGCTCCTGCGCATACCTCCCTCTCGATGTCCGTCGCGACGTCGGTCAACTGCTTCACCGTACTGCATTCCCCACGCCGTATCTGGACGCGGATGCTGGGTACGAGCTGAGCCCTGATGAGCGCCACCCTTTGCCCTTCTGGCGTTAATGGGGCGACGCGGTCGAAAAGTTGCGCCTTCCCGGCGATAAATGCCAGCGCGGCTTGGTTCTCCTTCTGTACCTCCCCGTACAGACGCTGGGTAATTCCGGATACCCGCTCCATCGACGTGAATTCGTCCAGGAAATATTCCCGGAACGTCGTCCAATCGTTGACGGGCCTTACGGCCGCTTCGGCCCACATTCGGGCCTCTCCTCGCAGGCAATTCCTTGCGAGGGCCACGATCCGCTTCGAAGGTACGTGGACTCTGTCCACGTAGTCCTCGAAGTCGTCGATAAAATTTTGGGGATCCTCGTGATCCCGTCCGGCGAAGGTTAATTCCGGGGGCGGTCGCGCCGCCTCCGTTCGGAGGGCAGTGCTCTGCGCTAAAAGTTCTATCATCGCCTTGACCATCATCTCCATTGCATGGTCGTTGGGGGTGGTTCCGGTGTTGGCGGCACGCGGGGCGGTGCGGCTGCCTCCAGGCATGGCACCCTCGTGGCCCTTTGCGCCCATGGCCCCATGTTCCATTGCCATGGCGCCGTTGTCTTCCACGAATCCGTCGTTTCGACGGTCATTCTGACCCACCTCGTATACTTCCTCTTCTAGCTCGGGCGCCAGGGAACGTCCATGTTCCCGTAGGGGTGGTCCATTCCCGCTCAATATCTCCAGACGGCGGGGATATTCTACTTCGCGCCGTGTCGATCCATATTTTCTTTCCGAAATGCTTTTTTTGTCGGGGGTTGGTTCCACCCCTTGTCGAATTTCCCTCGTTGCACCCCTTCGTGAGCTACTTCCCATAATCTCCGATAGGGGTGGTTGGATTCCTGTGTTGCTCCGGGTGGTTGTTGATTCCATTTCTTTTCGAGTCCCTGCTCGGGCGCCATGTCGTCGATCCCACGCTCCCTCAACCCCGCTGGCGGCGGGGCCTGGTAGAACCAGCCCCTTCGTGTCCCCACGTACTGTTGAAGTCGTTCGGGACGGAATCGTCATCTGCGAATCCCGTTCCCGCGATGGCAACTCTCCCGAGTGCGTGCTGCTATTGGGGGTCAATGCACCCCTTCGTGAGGCGTTAATGGAAGCCTCGAAGATCCTGAAGCCACACGACCGCTCAAGCCATCCGCGAACGCGCATTTCGTCCGTTACAGGTAGCCAGAGAGGGTCACCGCGAAGCGAAATTCAGCCGACGATTTTCCCGGCCCATTTCGAAAGCCGCCCGGCAAAGTATGGATCTACGGAACAGACGACTCAACGCGCAGCCCGATGTCCGTCGCAACCGGGCAACGACATCGACGCCGTTCCTTCACGCTACCCAGGAGGGTAGTGCCATCGAAGAGCGGATTCCACCACCAGCTCGCCCACGTACTACCGCCTCCAGGATCTTCGAGGCCTCCATTAACGCCTCACGAAGGGGTGCATCGACCCCTAATAGCAGCACGCACTCGGGAGAGATGCCATCGCGGGAACGGGATTCGCGGATGACGATTCCGTCCCGAACGACTTCGACAGTACGTGGGGACACGAAGGGGCTGGTTCTACCAGGCCCCGCCGCCAGCGGGGTTGAGGGAGCGTGGGATCGACGACATCAGTGTCAACGGCCTTCAGAAGGACGTTCACCAAAATGACCGTTATTTTCTGTGATTGGTCCCCCTCTAAAACGCCCACTTTTGGCGTCTATAAATATTAAAATCAGTCAAGCACTTTTAGCATTCGTGCATCAGCAGCAGAGCCTTCAGCAAGCGACTAGATTACTCCGTTAGCTTCTGGTGATCTGACTGTGCAAGCCGCAGTCACCACCCCAACAAACAGATAATCATAAGTGGCTGCTGTAAGCGCCCAACGTCCACGTCCGTTGGATTCGAACCGCCGCCTTTGTGCCGCCGTTCGACCAGTGACGTCATCACCCACGCAGCATCGATAGCATCGCCGCCGCTCTATACAACCCGGCCCTGTCGCCGCTAGAGCCGCCGCCTTGCATCGCAACGATATATCCAGCGAGAATCACCAGTGATTAAAGTGCCAGGACATTCCGTTACGCGTGTATCCGCCTAACGACGTTGCCACTGCTCTCGGTGAGTTCTCTCATCTTTAACTTGTTTAACCCGTGTCTTATTTCTTACAGAAGCAAACCGGGAAGAACACCTGCAACTGGGATAGGCATTGCACCTTGCTCCCCAGCACCGACATACAGGATTTATCCTGGTGACTGAGTATCCTTAGTCTAGACGCGCCGTACCGTTAGGGCCTCTGCTTGTGGAGCATACAGTCAAACAGTCTGTTGTTCCTCAGGTGGATATCCTTTCTGAGGGGCGTCGGCTAAGAGGTAGAAAGTCGAGAGACCGGATTCTCTGAAGCCAACGTTGGAAAGCGCGGGAAGCCGCACGACCGCTCAAGCCATCCGCGAACGCGCATTTCGTCCGTTACAGGTAGCCAGAGAGGGTCACCGCGAAGCGAAATTCAGCCGACGATTTTCCCGGCCCATTTCGAAAGCCGCCCGGCAAAGTATGGATCTACGGAACAGGCGACTCAACGCGCAGCCCGATGTCCGTCGCGACCGGGCAACGACATCGACGCCGTTCCTTCACGCTACCCAGGAGGGTAGTGCCATCGAAGAGCGGATTCCACCACCAGCTCGCCCACGTACTGCCGCCTCCAGGATCTTCGAGGCCTCCATTAACGCCTCACGAAGGGGTGCATTGACCCCTAATAGCAGCACGCACTCGGGAGAGTTGCCATCGCGGGAACGGGATTCGCGGATGACGATTCTGTCCCGAACGACTTCGACAGTACGTGGGGACACAAAGGGGCTGGTTCTACCAGGCCCCGCCGCCAGCGGGGTTGAGGGAGCGTGGGATCGACGACATGGCGCCCGAGCAGGGACTCGCAAAGAAAAGGAATCAACAACCACCTGGAGCAACATAGGAATCCAACCACCCCTATCGGAGATTATGGGAAGTAGCTCACGAAGGGGTGCAACGAGGGAAATACAACAAGGGGTGGAACCAACCCCCAACAAAAAAAATATTTTGGAAAAAGATTATGGATCGACACGGCGCGAAGTGGAATACCCCCGCCGTCTGGAGATATTGGGCGGAAATGGACCACCCCTACGGGAACATGGACGTTCCCTGGCGCCCGAGCTAGAAGAGGAAGTATACGAGGTGGGTCAGAATGACCGCCGAAACGAAGGATTCGTGGAAGACGACGGCGCCATGGCAATGGAACATGGGGCCATGGGCGCAAAGGGCCGCTAGGGTGGCATGCCTGGAGGCAGCCGCACCGCCCCGCGTGCCGCCAACACCGGGACCACCCCCAACGACCATGCAATGGAGATGATGGTCAAGGCGATGGGAGAACTTTTGGCGCAGAGCACTGCCCTCCGAACGGAGGCGACCGCCCCCGGAATTAACCTTCGCCGGACGGGATCACGAGGATCCCCAAACTTTTATCGACGACTTCGAGGACTACGTGGACAGAGTCCACGTACCTTCGAAGCGGATCGTGGCCCTCGCAAGGAATTGCCTGCGAGGAGAGGCCCGAAAGTGGGCCGAAGCGGCCGTAAGGCCCATCAACGATTGGACGACGTTCCGGGAATATTTCCTGGACGAATTCACGTCGATGGAGCGGGTATCCGGAATTACCCAGCGTCTGTACGGGGAGGTACAGAAGGAGAACCAAGCCGCGCTGGCATTTATCGCCGGGAAGGCGAAACTTTTCGACCGCGTCGCCCCATTAACGCCAGAAGGGCAAAGGGTGGCGCTCATCAGGGCTCAGCTCGTACCCAGCATCCGCGTTCAGATACGGCGTGGGGAATGCAGTACGGTGAAGCAGCTGACCGACGTCGCGACGGACATCGAGAGGGAGGTATGCGCAGGAGCATACCGTGCAACATCGCGACGCAACCACCAGATGATTCCGGAAGAGGGATCCGACGACGAAAACGCCGACGCACGTTACCCGGCGCGACGGAATGGGGACCGACGCCGCGGCGGAAGAGCTGCGCGTCGCGACGAGAGGAATTATGGAGCGTCGGATCCACGAAGTGGACCAACATCGCGACGCAACGAGGCACCAAGGCGTCAGGAGGAAGCGTCCCGACGCTACAACGACGCACCGAGGCGTCACGACGAGGCGCCGCGACGCCATCAAGAACAAGCAGCACGGCGGATCGAACGATCGCCGCAACGCGGGGAATTCGAAGTGATGCCATTTGGACTAACTGGAGCACCAGGCACATTTCAGAAGATGATGGCCGAAGTCTTGGAAGGATTCATTCACCAGTTCGTGAAAGTATACTTGGATGACATCATCGTATACAGCAAGAGTCACGAGGAGCATCTTTATCATCTGAGCGTGGTGTTGGAGAGACTCCGCCTTTACGGTCTCCACGTGCCTCCGGGGAAATGCATGTTTGGCTCTCGCCAAATTAACTACCTGGGGCACACGATTACGTCCGATCGTAATGAACCACAAGCTCACCATCTGCAGAAGATCAGGGATTACCCAGTACCGAAGAATATCAAGGAGCTACGAGGATTCCTAGGCACGACTGGATGGCTACGTGAATACGTGCCTAGATTCGCCGAAATCGCCGCGCCGCTCACCGATGTACTGGAAGGGAATCGAGGAATGCGATGGAGGACACGACAGCAAATGGCCTTCGAGGAACTGAAGGAAGCGGTAGCCAACCACGCGGAACTGCACCGTCCTCTGCGAGGCGTGGAGTTTTGCCTGCAGACTGACGCGAGTTGCATTGGCCTCGGCGCCGTGTTATTCCAGTTCGACCCTGAAGATGGAACGAAACGTCGCCTCATCGCCTGCGCATCGGCAAGACTGACGAAGACCGAGTCCCGCTACCACGTGAACGAGTTGGAAGTACTCGGGGTAGTCTGGGGGGTGAAGAAGTTCCGTCAGTTCTTGGAGGATCAACATTTCACCTTGTTCACGGATAGCCGCGCCCTTTTATGGTTGGATCGATACAAGGATGAAAAATCGAAACTCATGAGGTGGGCTCTCATGCTACAGACGTTCAGATTCACCGTGAAGCACATTCCGGGGAAAACCAACGAACTTCCGGATTTCCTTTCGAGGAATCCACAGGATGAAGTTCGCCCGGAAGAACCCGACGAAGTGGACGATCGTGCCTATTTGGCCGTCCACATGCTTCAAGAAGAGGAAGAAGAGGAAACCGTCGACGCACCGGAAATACCCGACGGTGAAGAGGAATCAAGGGGGGAGGAAGACCCGGAGGAGGCAGCCGAACTGCCAGCACAACCTCTCTTCGAATTGGTTCGCGAAGAACAACGCCAGGATCCAGCGAGTCGTGAAGAACGCACTCGGCTGCAGCTCGTAATCCGAGATGGACCGAAGACTGCCGAAGAAGCTCGAGTTGCGCGCGATTACTTCGTAGAAGACGACATCACCTGGAGACAAATGGATGGAAATAGGAGGACGTTACTCGTACCGTTACATATGCGGGAGCGTGTGATGGAGGAGTACCACGACTCACCACTAGCCGCGCATCCAGGCCGGGACGAGACTCTTCTCGCGATCCGGAGGATGTACGATTGGCCGGGTATGGCGGGCGATATAAAACGTCACGTACATGGATGTATGGTATGTGCCGCAACGAAGGCACGAAGACAGGACGCAGCACCTTTAAGATCCAGGGTACCGGACGCACCCTGGAAGACGGTCAGCCTGGATGTGCTGGGACCGTACCCTAAAACGAAGAAGGGCAACGAATTCATCATCATCATGGTGGACCTATTCTCCAAATGGATAGAAGCGAAGGCCACCGTTCATGGACAACAGACGGAAGTGCTGGACTTTCTGGACGAAGTAACGGCGCGATGGGGACATCCCGCGTCCATCATTACGGATAACGGAGGACCGTTCAAAGGACGACGTTGGGAAAGATACCTCGCCGCTCGTCGTATCGAACATTACACCGCACCGGTGTACCACCAGCAAGCGAATCCGGTAGAAAGAAGAGTGCAAGAATTCAAGAAGATTCTCCGGACGAAGCAATCAGCGAAGGATAAATGGGATCAGCTGATACCGGAAACACTGTTCTCTCTCCGAAACCGGACCAGCGCAGCGACAGGACAGTCGCCCGCCGAACTATTATTAGGAAGGATCTTGCTTAAGCCGGGGGAATGGACGGTACCGCCCGAAGTGCTACCGATTCCCGACCGAGCGCCACAAGCAAGGGAAAGAAGAATTCAGCGCGCTCGGGATCGTCAGGTCGTGTACGCCCGCAACATGTTCCCAGCAGAGCAACAGGCCGGTGTGACCTTTGACCCTGGACAACGCGTGATGGTGAGGGAGTTTCGCCGCGATAAGAATCCGTTCCAGGCAAAATGGACGGGACCACACGAAGTCATCACCCGCCACGGTGACAACACGTACACAGTGGAGCGAGATGGACTTCGGATAAAAGTCCACATCGATGACCTTCGTCCCCGACCACCGGAATACCTGTAGCAGATCTTTCACGGGATGGAACACCTGCAGAACTCCGTCGCGCCCACGACTCCGAGTCTGTAGGACCCCTCGCGAGAAGACAGAAAAAAGAACGAGACAACGCGACCCGTTAGCCACATCTTCACAGCCCAACCAGAGGCCGGGGTGTGAGTTGTTCGGACAACGCACCACAATGGAGGTAACCGCGAGTGCAACCGCCTTCACAGCCACACAGCCCAAGGCCGGGGCGTTGCCTCGCCGCATTACAACAGAACCCACTATAAATAAACCCTCGTCTTTGTTTTCCTTTGTTTCAGAAACGCCCAGGACCACCAGGGAGGACCAGCGGTTTGTTTTATATGTTTCAGGTTCCCACGCAAGAGGATAAGCGGCCTACCATGGACCAGGAGTGGCGCACCAGCAGTCAAGGAGGAAGACATGGGTGCCCCCCAACTGGGACCAGGGGACAGGCGTGAGTTTCTTGCAAGCTCTTCTCACGTTGGAGTAATTGAACTTGCGGATCCCACTTACCTTTATGCTCCTAGGCCACAGAGTTCCTATATAAAGGCCGCCCAAACATCCTACAAAAGATCCCCTTGGGACAATTCCCCAAACACCAAAAGTTTTCGGGGGTAATCTAGTCTTCAAAGGGGGGAGGTGTCAACGGCCTTCAGAAGGACGTTCACCAAAATGACCGTTATTTTCTGTGATTGGTCCCCCTCTAAAACGCCCACTTTTGGCGTCTATAAATATTAAAATCAGTCAAGCACTTTTAGCATTCGTGCACCAGCAGCAGAGCCTTCAGCAAGCGACTAGATTACTCCGTTAGCTTCTGGTGATCTGACTGTGCAAGCCGCAGTCACCACCCCAACAAACAGATAATCATAAGTGGCTGCTGCAAGCGCCCAACGTCCACGTCCGTTGGATTCGAACCGCCGCCTTTGTTCCGCCGTTCGACCAGTGACGTCATCACCCACGCATCATCGATAGCATCGCCGCCGCTCTATACAACCCGGCCCTGTCGCCGCTAGAGCCGCCGCCTTGCATCGCAACGATATATCCAGCGAGAATCACCAGTGATTAAAGTGCCAGGACATTCCGTTACGCGTGTATCCGCCTAACGACGTTGCCACTGCTCTCGGTGAGTTCTCTCATCTTTAACTTGTTTAACCCGTGTCTTATTTCTTACAGAAGCAAACCGGGAAGAACACCTGCAACTGGGATAGGCATTGCACCTTGCTCCCCAGCACCGACATACAGGATTTATCCTGGTGACTGAGTATCCTTAGTCTAGACGCGCCGTACCGTTAGGGCCTCTGCTTGTGGAGCATACAGTCAAACAGTCTGTTGTTCCTCAGGTGGATATCCTTTCTGAGGGGCGTCGGCTAAGAGGTAGAAAGTCGAGAGACCGGATTCTCTGAAGCCAACGTTGGAAAGCGCGGGAAGCCGCACGACCGCTCAAGCCATCCACGAACGCGCATTTCGTTCGTTACAGGTAGCCAGAGAGGGTCACCGCGAAGCGAAATTCAGCCGACGATTTTCCCGGCCCATTTCGAAAGCCGCCCGGCAAAGTATGGATCTACGGAACAGGCGACTCAACGCGCAGCCCGATGTCCGTCGCGACCGGGCAACGACATCGACGCCGTTCCTTCACGCTACCCAGGAGGGTAGTGCCATCGAAGAGCGGATTCCACCACCAGCTCGCCCACGTATTGCCGCCTCCAGGATCTTCGAGGCCTCCATTAACGCCTCACGAAGGGGTGCATTGACCCCTAATAGCAGCACGCACTCGGGAGAGTTGCCATCGCGGGAACGGGATTCGCGGATGACGATTCCGTCCCGAACGACTTCGACAGTACGTGGGGACACGAAGGGGCTGGTTCTACCAGGCCCCGCCGCCAGCGGGGTTGAGGGAGCGTGGGATCGACGACATCAGTGTCAACGGCCTTCAGAAGGACGTTCACCAAAATGACCGTTATTTTCTGTGATTGGTCCCCCTCTAAAACGCCCACTTTTGGCGTCTATAAATATTAAAATCAGACAAGCACTTTTAGCATTCGTGCACCAGCAGCAGAGCCTTCAGCAAGCGACTAGATTACTCCGTTAGCTTCTGGTGATCTGACTGTGCAAGCCGCAGTCACCACCCCAACAAACGGATAATCATAAGTGGCTGCTGTAAGCGCCCAACGTCCACGTCCGTTGGATTCGAACCGCCGCGTTTGTGCCGCCGTTCGACCAGTGACGTCATCACCACGCATCATCGATAGCATCGCCGCCGCTCTATATAACCCGGCCCTGTCGCCGCTAGAGCCGCCGCCTTGCATCGCAACGATACATCCAGCGAGAATCACCAGTGATTAAAGTGCCAGGACATTCCGTTACGCGTGTATCCGTCTAACGACGTTGCCACTGCTCTCGGTGAGTTCTCTCATCTTTAACTTGTTTAACCCGTGTCTTATTTCTTACAGAATCAAACCGGGAAGAACACCTGCAACTGGGATAGGCATTGCACCTTGCTCCCCAGCACCGACATACAGGATTTATCCTGGTGACTGAGTATCCTTAGTCTAGACGCGCGGTACCGTTAGGGCCTCTGCTTGTGGAGCATACAGCGAAACAGTCTGATGTTCCTCAGGTGGATATCCTTTCTGAGGGGCGTCGGCTAAGAGGTAGAAAGTCGAGAGACCGGATTCTCTGAAGCCAACGTTGGAAAGCGCGGGAAGCCGCACGACCGCTCAAGCCATCCGCGAACGCGCATTTCGTCCGTTACAGGTAGCCAGAGAGGGTCACCGCGAAGCGAAATTCAGCCGACGATTTTCCCGGCCCATTTCGAAAGCCGCCCGGCAAAGCATGGATCTACGGAACAGGCGACTCAACGCGCAGCCCGATGTCCGTCGCGACCGGGCAACGACATCGACGCCGTTCCTTCACGCTACCCAGGAGGGTAGTGCCATCGAAGAGCGGATTCCACCACCAGCTCGCCCACGTACTGCCGCCTCCAGGATCTTCGAGGCCTCCATTAACGCCTCACGAAGGGGTGCATCGACCCCTAATAGCAGCACGCACTCGGGAGAGTTGCCATCGCGGGAACGGGATTCGCGGATGACGATTCCGTCCCGAACGACTTCGACAGTACGTGGGGACACGAAGGGGCTGGTTCTACCAGGCCCCGCCGCCAGCGGGGTTGAGGGAGCGTGGGATCGACGACATCAGGACATAAGGTAAACTATAGGTCGGACGGAAAACTGAACGGTAACAGTAACAAGTTGAATATTTAAAAAAAAAGGCCTCCTCAAACCTGTAATTTGTGCGTGTTTTTCATAAGAACCTATATAAATTTAAGAATCGGGGCGGGGGTGTGAACAATTTCCCATTTAATTACATACTAAATAACGAACAATCTTAAGACTCGCTATGACCTCATACCCACGCTCCTAGTACACAGAAAATTAACAGAGGTTATCTAAAAGGCCCCCTCAAACCTGTAATTTGTGCGTGTTTTTCATAAGAACGTATATAAATTTATGAATCGGGGCGGGGTGTGAACAATTTCCCGTTTAATTACATACTAAACAACGAACAACCTCAAAGGTTTTGTTATGACTCATAACCCACACCTAGTACATCGAAAATCCTTGGTAAGATTAGGTGAAAGCGTAATTTCTAAACCTCTGAGATTGATCTGATGTCTTGATATTGTTAGCTGCATATATGGGTATCTGTTATGTATGTAAACTAGAGGTAACTTTTTAAAGCGAAAAAAAAATAGCCAAAATTTGTGACACTAAGGTTCATTCATAACTGACAGATATATAAAACAGTTCTCAAATCTATATACTTTGGGGTATTAAATTGATGAAAATAATACTTTTACTTAGAGCGTTACTGAATATGATTAGACATGCGCGATCCCTACATACACCTAGTTTGTGGTAATTCCGAATCCATATAAAATCTCGCATATAAGATGATCTAATCCGTTCTAAATTTAAATTTTAAAACCATGTCGCTTTATTCGTCTCGTGATTACGTAAATTTTGATATGTAACACGGCTTATTAAAGAGTATTGGATATTCCCCCTTTTACGGAAAGGCAGCTAATAACAGATAATGGAGCGCTGTTAGAGCATCTGGTGAATAAACAAAACAAATTCAACCGCTAGGGTATGAGTCTGATATGCTCCGTACGGTGATTACAGACTGGTGACGTCAGCACTCGTCACAGACCTGTCACGACGTGTCTGTTATCTATAACGTCTCCATGTAGACGTATGACGCAATGAAGTGTAATCTTTTGTAATGCTTTACTTGATTATAGCTAATATTTATGTTAGAAAATACCCCGCTACCCGTAAATAAAACAAGAAACTAGTCTGTAGAACACTCCGTATATTAACAAAATTAGTACATAGCTATATTTCAATGTTACAATGCGAATGAATAATCTCGCTTACAAAACTGCTTCGTGAGTTCGAATATTAACATTTCTTAGAAATACTATATTTTTAAAGTAATAAATTATATTTTATAAACAATCTATGAATAAGAAAGGCATTGATCATGACTCAATAACTAAATGTATGTTATATGGGTATATAAAATTGCGGTGTCTGTTTTAATAGCTTATCGAATAAGAGTTGGTAAATAGACAATTGTTACGGTTTATAAGTATCGTATACGGGGTGTACGAAGAACTCATAGTTTATGTATGTACGCTTTTTGAGAAGGCGTTGGGTATTTACAGCTAATTCTATACCTATACAAGACAGCCTTTTTATAACGTATCGATAGCTCGAAAGCCCTTTCACGAAACACGAACGGATGTAAAGTATTCGCGTGGCTGAAAACCTTATTTCGTTGGCGGAAAGTGAACCTAATGATAATCTTTTCAGATTATCGTTTAAGGTAGATTTACCACACGACGCGAGTACCTTTTAGTGAAGCTAGCATATTTTACTATGTATTGACTAGATACGAACGACACGATCTGAAATGCAGAGTGATAAGCGTAATACTTACTTTATAGCTATTGTTTTCATAGGATCTTTTTCCTCGTAGCCTGGGTTTTGCTTTCCGGGGATTTGACCACCCTGTATAATCCCCTCGGTGTTGACCTTGTTTTCTGTAAAAATATTTTGTGTTTAGCGATTAACATGTAAGTTATTTGTATATAACGGTCCCTCGGAATTTTTATTGATATATTTATAGAACTTTTGGGGTTTACATTTTTTTTTCTCCTACTTTTAAATGAGTGTTTTATAACAAACTAGTAATGTATTCTCTGTAGCCTTATATATTTACAGCCTTTTTGGAATTGTCTATGTACCTATGTATTTTATTTAAAATAAATTGTTTTCTTATCTAACTTTTTTCGAATACGTACTGTATATAACGTTGTTGTTCTTTACGATAATTACATACGGAATAATTCGCTGCTAAATGTTTTTTTCTCTGTTAAATTTTATGTCGCCGTAAAATTCCGCTATTTTATGACGCTGTAGAGACTAAATTTTTCACCGTTCTTTATTTTTTTTTTTGACATTTTTATACCTGGTTTTTCAAAGTTTTTCTAGTAGGATGATTATATTTTTTCATACTGATTTTAAAATAAATGTTTCTTCTTATCTAACACTGTATATGACATTTTGTACAGGTTCTTCTAACGGATTCGGCATTTTGTATTTTTTCCTTTTGTTTTTAAAAATAATTAACTTTTTATACCTATGTAGTTCTCCTGAATTTTTTCTAGTGGGTTTTTGGATTTTAAAAAGACTTGATTATAACAAACTAATATTTTTCGTAAAAGAAAATAATTATCGGGATAATTTTAGAGCATGTTTAACTAACTACTACGGTCTAATCTCTTTGGGTATTTTTGGAAATGTTAAGCGTCTATACTTATTGTTAAAATAATATAATGTGTATTTACTTACATGTTTTTGAGGTATCCAAACATAATTGTGCACAAAACTTTCATACGTGTATTTACTTACATGTTTTTGAGGTATCTAAACATAATTGTGTACAAAACTTTCACACACTAGTTGAATCGTAGAACGTTTTCATTACGTACCGTTTATAAATGAAGCCCTCGTTCTGGAGTTCTCTCTGCCGCCGCGGTTAATTTTTGATGACTAGGAATTTATTTACCTAAACGGAAACGCCCGGTGTTTTTGATATGAGGAATTTTACAGAGCGTGTGACGTTACAGATGAATGTTTGCATACCTCTTGATTCGTTCTGCGCTCCTATTCCTGCCATTCGCCTCGTACGTCTTTCTGACCGCCAAATACACCGCCATTGTTACCTGTACGCTTGTTTACCTGTGCCTTTGCAAAACCTCTCCCTACCGCCACTCTAGTATCCTTAAATTCCCCGCCTCTCTACCCCTTCCAAATCCCCCGCAGTGTCGCCAGCACTCCATAGGTTTCTCTATCCCGAGCGACAAGAACCTGTCCCGGTGTGTGCGCCGCCAACCGTTAAATTAAGTAAAAACACAAGGACCTAGGAAGTGGTGACCTGTTTGAATTCCCCACCCTTACAGTTTCCCCGCAGTGTGTCGGTAATGCAGATCGCGACGGCCTAGAGAGAGAACCCTCACAGTTTGAATTTCCCGGTCGGTAATGCAGATCGCATACTTGACGGCCTAGAGAGAGAGAGGTATATACCCGTGTGTTAGAGAGAGACGGGGATGTCTGCCTCAACTGGCCCCTTACCTACTGCAATCGAGTATATAAAAATTATTGGAATAACATTTGTTAAGAATAAAACAAAATACCCTATAATACCAAGGAATAGGGACAATAACACATAACAATAAAAAGCTTATAACAGGCCAGGTCAGAACATCAACTGGACGGTTCCTTTTCTCCCTATCTCTGTTGTAGGGAACGGAATTGTCCAAAAATGACCGGTGAAAGTTTTAAAATTGTAAATCTAGTCAATATAAATAAAGATATTTTAATGTAAAAATATATAGCAGATATTAATAATTATGTAATTGTTTGTACTATTTCTTGTGGTGAGTATATTTTGTGTAAGATGCTAAAGATTTCTTTTAATTTGTTATACGAAATGAGGTCATTTGATATAATTCCTTTATTAGAGAACATTACTATTTGGCCTAACTCATGTAATTATTGAGTATGAGACAATTGTTTATAATGATTTGCAAGACAAGATAAATTTCATGTTTTCATGGCATAGTATATGGTTCGAAATCATCGAAAGGATGTACCTGTATGGGTTCTGTAAAATATTTTCTGTTTGATTTGAATAATTGTATATTTCTACAAAGGCTAGTCCATTATTGGCTTTGGATATTGCTTGAGGTATTTTTAGGTTTTTGTTCGTTAATTAGGAGATTATTATCTCTTCATCGTCTATTGATACTGGTATTTCAGTTTTTAATATCTCGAAGGCATTGATAGTTACTCGCCTGATTAATTCGTGGGGTTTTCGAAAATATATCGGTAATAGGAAATTGTTGCCAATTAAGACATTGTTTGAAAAGTCTAACGGAATACTGAATTTAGTTAACAAATCTAATCCTATTAATTCATCAAAGAAACTGTTGAAATCGTAAAGTAAAAATTCTAATGCTTGGTTTTGAAAATTGAACTCGAAAAATTCAGGAAAGTGTGCTTTAAATTTACAGTCAGTGATTCCGATTAATGTTTTAAATTTGGATGTGTATTGGAAAATTTCTACTGGGCAAATGTTTTTAATTATATCTGGCCGAATTGTACTGTTAGTAGCACCGGAGTCTATGAGTAATCGTAAAAGGGGATACGGGGGTTATTGAATAATTATATAAGATAAAGGGGCGGCTACTGAAATTTTGTGAGTTTCTATGCTTGATTGTTCGGGGTAACGTCCATGTGAAAATTTTGTTCTTCCTATTTTTCTTGTGAAGGCTGGTTATAGTTTTGTTCTTTATAAAGGTTCTCGAACGTTTCTGAGGGAACTTCTTCTGTTGGAATTCGAAAAGTGAAAGGGGTTGTCCTGTATAGGGGTCGAATAATAGAGGTGGTGATGTCGTATCTAGTTCTTCGTGAAACAGGAAAATGTAAGCTTGGTTTATATAAGTTGTGATGTGGTGTATTGAAGTTTGGTTTGAAGACGTTTGCATTTCCGAAGACTTGAGTACCGGTAGGAAAATTAATTTCGAAAGTAATTATTAGAGTTGTTAAATGGTGGTTTGTGATTTAAATATGTTGGTCGTGTTGTGTTTGTTGGGTTCGCTTAGTTTATTCTTTGTTTAACTTGACCTAGTGATAATTGCTTAAATTCGTCATATTTTCCTTGTTCGTCGATGAATACCATTGTTTGTTCTAGATTATCAGTAACGGGGTTATTTCGTAGCATATTTTCATAATTATTCGAAGGTACATTCATTTTATATTTATTAAAGATCATTGGTAAAATGAGGTTTGACCATTTTTCTCTTCTTGTGTAATATTTAACATTTGAACTTTAGTTATTGGTTTTGATTTTAATTTAATTAGTCGGTTTCCTGGAATTTTTTCGGGAATTTTTAATTAGTCGGTTCCGAATTCTAACAAGGTTTCTTTTGGATTTAATCTAGTAAATTGCGGTTTTTGTTCTAAAGTTAATATATTACGATTGTCGCTAAAATTTTATGTAAATAGGGTTTTAATTTGAGGCCAGGTAATTATATCAGGCTGGCTAACTAATAATAGTTGTGCTTTTCCGGTAATTTTTTATTTGATACAGCTAAAAATTATTTTAGGTTGTAGTAGGCTGTTTGTTGGATTAGCTACGATAGCTAGCATCAATATCGTCCATTGAAATACATTTCTGAAGAATTATACCACCACGAGGACAAACCAAAAGAAGACGCATCCCTATATAATGAAGAAACCAACGAAACTAACACCAATGAAGACTGTTACGAAGAATGGAACATTCAAGAAATACCTGGAGACCAACTAAATTACCAAGACTCAAATTTTCAGAATATAACCAGTACACCGGATCAGACGTAGATCATAACGCTATGCTTGCTTACATCCAAATTCATGACCCCCAATGAAATTATTAATCGACTCCGGTTCTTCCAAAACTTTAATACGCCCTGATATTATCGAAAAATACTTTCCTGAAACAATTTTTAAAGAAAACTCTACGATTAAAACATGTTCAGGTCAAAAACAAACTCAATTTTGTGCAGAAATTCCAGCATTCTAAGAATTCAACTCTCCAGAAAAAATCTAAATAATTCTTTTCGATTTTCATAATTATTTTGATGGTTTAATAGGTTTAGATGTCATGACTAAATTCCACATTCTATTCGATTTCTCAAATAAGATATGTTATGGAAATAATTTTCAGATTCCTCTTCAGTTTCGAAATCCTCATGATACTACAAGTCGTATCACTATAAATTCCCATGAAGTCATTTGTACAACTGTCCCAATCAATATCGAAACTGGTGAAATCTATATCCCTGAACAAAATTTCGGAAAATTAAAAGTTCTTTCTACTTTTACGACCGCTTAGCATATTCAAGCTCTAGTCGAGATTCATAATCTTTCAGATGAAACTGAAACTATACACATGGAATACCCTACAACTGCTTATCCTCTTGAATATTATGAAACTAAATCTGTCATTACACCTTCTCCAGAGTCCAAAGAATCTTGTACTAAAAACAAAAGCATCTCCAAATTAATTCGTACTGATCATTTAAATTCCGAAGAACAACAAAAAATAATTTCCCTTTGCAACGAATATAAAGACATTTTCTTACTCCCTGATGAACCCCTTTCTTTCACAAATAATGTCAAACATAAAATTCGCCTTTCTGATGATACCCCTGTCCACACTCGATCGTATCGATTTCCATATGTTCATAAACAGGAAGTTCAAACCCAAATAAACAAAATGCTAAATGAAGGAATTATCCGACCTTCTTGCAGCTTCTGGAGTAGTCCCATCTGGATAGTACCAAAAAAGATGGATGCCAGTAGAAAATTAAAATGGCGTCTAGTGATAGATTATCGAAACATTAATAAAAAGACAATTGAAGACCATTATCCCCTTCCTAATATTACCGATATCCTTGATAAACTTCGTAGATGTAATTATTTTACTACCCTCGATTTGGCACAAGGATTTCATCAAATCGAGATGGATCCAAATTCCATAGAAAAAACAGCGTTTACAGTTGAGAATGGACATTACGAATACCTTCGAATGCCATTCGGACTCAAGAATGCACCCGCGACTTTCCAACATGTCATGGACAATGTGCTTAGAGACCTTCAGCATAAAATCTGTCTAGTATACATGGATGATGTTATTGTGTTTTCTACATCTCTCCAAGAACACATTCAAAATTTAAAACTCGTTTTTGAAGCTTTCCGAAAAAACTCTATTAAAGTTTCCCTTGATAAATCTAAATTTCTAAAGAAAGAAATAGCTTTCTTAGGCCATATTATTACCACAGGAGGTATTAAACCCAACCCTGATGAAATCAAAGCCATCACTCGTTTTCCAATTCCTAAAACAGCTAAGGAAATAAAACAATTTTTAGGTTTAGTAGGTTTCTATCGAAAATTTATCGAAACTTCTCCAAAATTACAAAGCCTCTCAAAAAAAGTCTTAAGAAAAATGAAAAAATTATCCATACCCCTGAATTTATCGATGCTTTCGAAAAATGCAAGAATATTGTTACGAATGAACCTTTACTCATCTACTCCGACTTCTTCAAACGCTTCGAATTAACCACAGACGTGAGCAACTTCGCAATCGGTGCCGTTTTATCCCAACATAATAAAGCTATCCCATATGCATCTCGAACATTGAACCCTGCAGAAATAAATTATAGCACTATCGAAAAAGAACTCCTATCTATCGTCTATGTCGTTAAATATTTCAGACCCTATTTGTTTGGAAGAAAATTTGTCATATATACGGACCACAAACCCCTACAGTGGATCCTCTCTTTAAAAGATCCGCAATCACGTCTAGTACGTTGGCGCTTAAAGTTGGAAGAATATGAATATGAAATTCGATACAAGAAAGGAAAAACCAATTTGAATGCAGACACTTTATCCAGAATAAAAATCCAAGAAGAAGAAACCCATGCTCTTGAAGACAACTTATCCATGATCAATAATCCTGAAGAAAATCAAGACGATATTTCAGACTTTCTAGACAACATTGAAGATATTCCTAGTCCAGATCCCAAACAACTTGAAGAAATAACAAGAAGCTTATTTCGAAATGTCACTGAAAATACATGTCACACAGCAGCTGAGAATCCCCTTTGTGTACCACCAATCACCGAAAAACTCGTCAACGCCTTCGACCGACAAATTATAATTACCGAATCGAATACCCTCGCTACACGATTCTTACCCTCTTTCAAAAACCCTTCAGAAAGAGTCGACACCTTTCGATCTTCCATACAAGTATATCCGACGACGAAATCCTTCTTCATCTTAAAAATTTTATTAATACCCCTCAAAATCATTGCCTTTATTTTCAGAGCGACCCTATAAAAGAAAAGACACTCAGAGTATTAAGAAATCATTTTTGGCCTCAAACTAAAGTAATAATATCAAATTCATATCTCGTTGATAATTTTACAGATCGTGAAAAATTAAACGAAATTAAATTTTGGCACGAAACAAAAACTAGCCATCGCGGAATTAATGAAACAATTAAACGTGTTTCTCAAAAATGTTATTGGCCGAATATGTCTAACGACATAAACCGCTATATAAAACTTTGCGACACTTGTCAATGAACAAAGTATGACCGTAATCCCCAACATATAAAACTACAACATACTCCTACGTCAAGTAAACCCTTACATGTCCTACATATCGATCTATTCCACAATCAGTCAGAGCTTTATCTCACTACCTTTGATCCATTTTCAAAATATGGTCAAGTACTTAATATTTCATCAAAAAACGCAATTGACATAGTTCAAGCCCTAAGTTCAAGTTCACTACTTATTTAGGCACTCCCTCTCAGATAATTGCCGATGCTGGTAAAGAATTTGATAATTTTCTTCTTAAAGAATATTGCAAATTATATGGTATAGAACTCCATATTACTTCTATTCGAAATTCAAACAGCAACAGTCCAGTCGAAAGATTTCATTCTACTCTTCTCGACTCCCTTCGAGCATTAAAAGTTGATCATCCAAATAAACCTTTGAATTATCTAATGACTCTAGCTGTCTCATGCTATAACAACTCAGTTCATTCTGTCACCCAATTAACTCCTTTCAATATTACATTTTCTCAACTCGATAAAAATAATTCCCCCAAATTATGTGAAGCTAGAATAACCCAAGACTATAAGACTCGACCAAAAATATTGCAAAACAACTTTATCAAACGGCGCAAGATCGAATTGAACACCGAAAGCAACAAGTCCTTTCTAATAGAAATAAGAATTTAGACGATCCTCAACCGGCATCTTCACAGGCATATCTAAATGTAAGAACCCCTCGTGACCCTAAGATCAAACCCATTTTCAAACATGTCACTGTTCATGAAGATAAAGGTCCCACTGTTCATTCATCCAGTGGAAAATTCCATAAAAATAAAATCAAAAAGAAAAGAGAACTAAAACCATCCCAATTGTTCCAGAATAAATACGCCGATAATTCCGACACTCCTCTTTCTGTTTTGCAAGTACGACTCGCTGGAAATAAGCCAAATCTGAAACCTCCTACTCCCGATCCTCCTGGGACCAACTAAAATTATAACACATTACCATTCTTTCGTACATATAATCAATTTACAAAAAATAGAACAACAATTAGCAAAGCTCTACGCTAACTTAATAATAATCCAAGAAGAAGCTACAAATCAAGATGCATACATTAAATGGTTGCAAGCTGAATTTATTTTAAATAAATCATACGATAAATTTCAAACTATTTCTACAGATAATAAAAGAAGTAAACGAGGTTCAATTAATCCTATTGGCTCGATTTATAATTCACTTTTTGGACTAATGGATGATGACGATAGGCAGAAAATTAACGCTAATATTAAAATTCTGTATGAAAACCAACACTCAATTGTTTCACAAATTGAAACTAAAACTACCATTCTTAATAATCTTTTAAACAATCTGGAAGACACAATCAAAATTATAGATGCAAACAATAATCGTACTATCATGAAACTTAATTCTGTACTCTTTGTTCAGAATAGTCCCAGTACCTTACAAAAACCTTACAATTTTACCTCCACATCCTTACATTATACTCGGTGAAGAAGGACTAGAACACTCATGGAATGACAAAGAACTACCTCATCTGAATCATACTTACCTTTCAAGCGACATCCTGGACACCAGTAGCCACTGCATCATAGATATCATCCAACGACATCCCAATGCCATTTGTGAAGCTGTACCAGCGCATCAAACACAAAACTTGCTACAGACTCTAATGGTCAAATTTTAGTAATCCCTACCATGCCAATCGAAGCCAAAGAAAAATGCTCTAATCTTGAAATCAGAATTTTACAAGAAATATCCATAATTACACCAAAAATAAACTGCACCTTCTGGATCGATCAAGAAGAATTCTACATGTCTCCAGTAGCTCTTCCTAATTCAGTTACTTACCTATTGCCCGAACCATTGATGAACTCAAACTATACATCTTTCCATTTGGATAACGTCCCCACAACGAACTTGGAGGAACTCCACCAACAAATTCGCAACCTTAAACATATCACTCTACGAGCACCTGATCTAGATCCAACTACCCACTCTTGGATCACCAAAATTACACTGAGCATCGTTATAATCCTGACCATAATCTTCACGTTTTTGGACCTTCGAAGACTTTATAAGCGACATAGGACCAATCAACTTAAAGTAAAGTTTCAACCCACAAGGGCCCCATTCCGGCCCATGTGCCTCCATCTAAGGCGGGAGGAATTATATGAGTGAACAATGACACACTTCCTTTTTATTTTATTGAATCATAGTCTAAGACACGTAATACAAAATTACAGGAATGAACTAATTATAATGCTGAAAAAGCAAAGTGGTAAAACCTAGTTTATATAAAGCCAGAAATGATTCATTTAAGTTAAGTATTATACAGTTATTGTACAATCATCGTCGGTCTGTATTTTACTCAAATAAAGTATTAGTGAAATTCTTCGGCATAGTTTATTTTGTGTGACCAAAGGGCTCAACAAACGAAACTATATATATATATATATATATATATATATATATATATATATATATATATATATATATATATATGAGGAATCACTCATATCTATATACATTTATACATTTGTCGTTTTAGGAATACTCAGATATTTTGTTTCTCGTTTCTGGTATTAAGTCTTCGTTTATTTTTATAGGTTGTGTTATTCTTATTTCGGTAAATCTACGCGTTACTGTTAATTGTTGTATTTTAGTGGTATTTATTTTTATTTTCCAATGAGTAGAATATTTTAGCATGTTATTAATATGATATTTTATTTTATATATCGCAGCCTGCGCATGATGTAAGTGGCTGTATATTATCGTGTCGTTTGCTTATTGTATAACTGTTTTATTTGAATTTTTAGGTATGTCTGCTAGGTATAATGTGAACAAAATTGGAGAGAGCACCGTGCCCTGTGGGGCTCCGGTTGTCATTTCTTTGTATGACGATGTTCTATTGCCAACTCTGGTGGATACCTTTCTGTTCTGTAAATATGACTTAATTAGTGCAATCTAATATTCTGGTATTTTTAGTTTGTGTAGTTTTATTAGCAGATGCTCCTGCCAAATCGTGTCGAAAGCCTTTTCGATGTCTACAAATAGCGCTGTAATAGATTGTGTTTTATTCAATGCCTGTGTTGTATCTTGTACGAATTTAGATACATTCTACCAGATGGCACCCCAGTTGAACGGTTTTGGTGTTTTATTAATTCTCCTGATCATGATGCGGTTAGTTTATCAGAATGCATAAAAACTATTTTGAAACAAGTGATAGATAAATCAGAAAAACTGATTTCACAAAGTTACGATGGCGCAAGTGTAATGAGTGGACATCAACATTCAAGTGTTCAAACTCTTATTCATAGTGATTATAAATATGTCTTTTATGTTCGTTGTTGCGCCCATCAACTAAACTTTTATCTCAAGCAACAAGCCAGAATCAAGCAGTGCATGTGTTTTTTTTTTCAAATTTAAGTGACATTACTCTTTTTTTCTCATTCTCCGCAACGAGTGGCAATTTTAGATGAAATTGTTGGTCAAGGAGTTCCCCGGTCTTCTGCCATCAGATGGAATTTTAAGACCTGAATAATAAGTACAGTATATGAAAATCGCGAATTGTTGATAGAATGTATGAAAAATATAGAAGCAACTTCAAGACAAACTGTTAATTTTGATTAATCAGGCAACTGCTATTTGTCGTATGTTGCAGGATTCAAAGATTGTGTTTTGGTTAACAGTATTTCATAGCATAATGCCGCATAATGATATTTTGTATAGACAACTACAAAAAACAGTGACGGATCCAGTACAAGTACACACAGCCATAACATCTTTTGAGGATTCTATTAAAAAAGAAAGAAGTAATATGGAGGCAATTGAAAGTGAAATTTCTGAGTATGCCATTCAGATTAATAAAAATCCATGTATCGCAAAAACTGTAGCAGCCAAGGAAATTTGTGATACTATAATTTGTGCACCATACAAAAGAACGGTTTTTTTTTACTAAACATTTAAATGCTTCTGTACTTTTTGCGTCAGATAGATTTGCGCAATTGGAGAAGAGTTATCCATTGTAGCATTTAGAAGCCACAGTAGAAGCATATCCATTTTTAGATAAAGTTCGCCTGCAGACAGAGTTAGAACTAATTTATAGAAGACTTAATTTTAGGAATATGGGTGGTGCTATTTATCTATTGAAATTCATAACAGATAATAATCTTCAAGATATATTTTCTGCCACCTTTGCTCTTTTACAAATAATTGTTACTATACCAATAACCGTAGCTGAAGCAGAAATAAGTTTTTTAACACTGAAGCGAATAAAAACATTTTTACGAAGTTGTATGGATCCAGAAAGACTGACGGCCTTAGCAATGTTGTCTATTGAAAAAAAAATTATATAAGGTTTGCCAGACTTCAACGAAGCTGTTATAACTAAGTGTGTTGAGAGTAAAAATAGAAGAATTGACTTTACGTTTACGTAGCAATGTAATACAGTTTAGATATTAGGTGAATAGTGACTCTACAAACAAAAAATAATGGATTCTTACAGCATGTGAGTATTTTTATTACGATAGTACCATAAGAATTTGTATGTTCTTGATTTTGTGAACCCCCTACGCTTTCGACCACCAGATGCCACTGAAATCAAGTACAGAATTCTTACACAGTCTCAAACACCGACAATCAAACATAATAAAATATTCATCATGCTCACTTCCATACATTAATATTGAAAACCAACCTTTAAAATTATGAATCGATACCGAATCATCGAAAACTATAATTCGCCCCGAAATAATTCAAAAACATTACCCCAATCGTTTTTTTTTTCTAATGAAACTTTAATTAAAATGGCAACTGGTAACTCAAATTGCCAATTTCAAGTAAATGTCAAAATGTTATTAGAAAACTTCATTTCGATCGATAAATGTACCCTTATACGATTTTCACGATATTTACAATGGTATTTTAGATTTGAAGATTTATATATCCTGGGTGTTCATATAGATTTTCAAAATCTACTTCTCTATAATGATTACTTTCAAATTCTAATTTTTATCCAACAACCTGAAAATGTATCACTTACTTGAACCCTACTGAAACTATTGTTCGAGAAATTCCTGTCTATTGAAAATGATAAAATCTATATCACATTTAAAAAAACTATTATTTTATTCTCGTTAGTATATGCCAAGCTAAGAATGGCCGAGCTGAAGTCGTAATATCATCGCTGCTTGCACCACCACAGCTCAATTCGATACCCCAATTAATATCCACCCATAGTCTGAATACATCTGTTCTAAACCTCAAATTTCAAGAGTAAACAAGTCAAAATCTGACTCCTTCAATTCGACCAGCATATACAAAATCTTCTGAAAACAGAAACAAGGAAGAACGCTTGAACTTTCTTGAACTTTGCAAAAATTATCTAAGTGGATTTAATTTTCCTGATATCAAGTTAAGTTTTACAAATGAAGTCAAACACCAAATTAAGACTATTGATGATATCCCTGATCATGCCAAACCTTATGTTCACCAAAAATAGGCAATAGAAAATCAATAAAAAATTACATGACGGAATTATTCGACCCAGTATAGCTCTCCTATCCGGATCGTACTGAAAAAACTCGATGCTAGCCGCAAACGAAAATGGAGACGTGGTCGATTATCGAAAATTAAACGATAAGACCAAGACTGATCTGTACCCGTTACCCAACATAACGGATATACTAGATAACTAGGGCTTCAGTATGTTACAACGCTTGACTCTGTCTCAGACTTTCATCAGATCGAGATCACACTGACAGCATAGAGAAAACTACTTTTAATATCGAAAATGGTCACTTTGAGTACATTTCTATGCCATTCGGTCAAAAACGCACCGGCAACGTTCCAATGAGTCATGAACAATATACTAAAAGAATTACAAAATAAAATGTTTCATATACATGGACATCATAATTTTCAGCACATCATTGGATAACACATACAAAACCTAGATTTAATATTCAAAACCTTCGAAAAATCCACCCTCAAAATTCAGCTCGACATATCAGAATTTTTCTGTAAACAGATAGAATTTCTTGTTCATGTTATATCCCAAAACGGTATTAAACAGAACCAAAAAAGATAAAAATCGTTAAAGAATTTCCGATCCCAAAAACCGCCAAAGAAATTAAAAGTTTCTTGGGACTACTTGGATTTTATAATAAATTTATTCCTAACTTTGCATGTATAACCAAGTCTCTAAGTAAATATCTCAAAAAGGACTAAAACCTGTTATTTATCCCGATTTTAACAAAACATTTACTCTTACCTGCGACTCGTCCTCGTAAGCAACAGGAAGTGTACTTTCGCAAGATGGACACTCTATTAGTTATTATTCTAGAACATTTAACCCTGCCGAATGCAATTACAGCACGATCGAGAAAGAATAACTAGGTATCGTAAGTCCAGTCAAAAACTTCCGGCCCTATTTATTTAGTTTGATACAGTTAATTATTTCAGTAGTGTTTCATACTGGATATTTACGCTTAAATTTACGCTTAAATATACAGGAACGAACTGATCAAATAAACTATTTTGTACATAAAATGCTTCACAAGCAAAATTGGCCAGTATGAGTTTTGAACTCCCAAATATTATGTAGTAAAGCATGATGCAGTCCAGGAAAATTAGTTTTCATAAAATTGCATGTTTTATTGTAAGAATTGGCGGAAATGTTACAAGATTCAGATGTACAAACTTAAATTAGTTATATAAATTGTAAACATAAAAAACAATTTATTATTCTCGTCTTTGTTTTTAATTTCGTCTTAAAAATATATAATATTATATGGCAGGCGACATGGAAGAACCGCCCGATACAAAGTCCAAAAAATTTTATAAGTGCCATCCAAACAACAATCTATCTGCTGTAGTTTGCATTATTTGTGAAAACGTGTACCATATCAGTTATTTTAAAAAATTGAGTGGCATGAAATTCATAAGTGATTCGCTAATAATTTTCAAAGAACATGAACGCAGTAATCTAACCTCAAAACTTAGGGACATTGCATTAAGTGGCATACCTGAAATCGTTGATAATTTACTAAAACAGAATGATCTATTGAGACAATTAAATGCTAAGTTGCAAGACAAAAATGTTTCATAAAAGAGTTACTGAATCAAAACAGAAGTGAAAATGTGAATAAACCATCATATTCGGAAATAATTTCTAAGCCGAAACCTCAACCAAAACGCGTCCCAAAATTAATAGTAAAAAAGACAGATACAAAAAGTAAAGCCAGCGTCAAAGAGTATGTTATACATTACCTAACAAAGGGGAAAAATATTCAAACTAAAAAAGTTGATATCAAAAGTGAAAATGAAGTGGTAATAAACTGTATGATCAAAGAAAGTGCTACCGAAGCAGAAACACTTCTAAACAAAGAACTAGGACAATTTTGTAAGGTTGAGATAGAAAAAGTAGTTAATCCAAAAATGAAAATAGTAGGCATAGACAGACAATTAAATATAGATAACCAAGCTATGGAGGATGATGTAAATGCCAGAAATTTTAAACAGGTTGAAAACAGAAGCAACATAGTGCATATGTACAAAAATCTAAGAGCACAAACGCTAACAGCAATAATAATAGTTCCTTCCGAAATATATCAGAATATAAGGGAAAACAAAAACAAAGTATTTCTAGGCTACCAAAATTGCAAAGTTTACGACATTATAAATGTAAAATCATGTTATAATTGTGGAAGATTCAGCCACACTGGTGCAAAAATGTCATAATGAAAGCATATGTTTAAAATGTGCAGAACATCATCAGACATCAAAGTATAATAAGGAATCCATGTATAACTGCCCAAACTGCGTATTCAGCAATAAGAAATACAACTCTAAACTGGGCACAAATTACGTAGCTACGGATTATAAGGATATTATCTTAAAAAACAAGTTAAAAAAATACATAGATATGACAGACTATCCAATAAAACCTACTATACCGGCGTACATCGGCAATGTAAATAGCATTCAAGAAAATCGGTTAGCGTCAAGTTTCCCAACGTTACCAACTAAGTCACCACGAACGGCAATATCCGCAAAAATGCAACTTCGCAGCTCGAAAACTTAAACTTAAATAGAAGATGGAATAATATCCGGATTTCAATGAAGTATTACAAACAGAAAGTATTTTTTACAACTTAAAATCACTTAATAGTAATATAAGCGGAGATGAAAAATTAATACTCTATGTAAATATAAGAAGTCTTAACGCTAATTTCAATAAACTTGAAGTATTGATTGAGGCTATGTCTAACAAGCCATATGTGATAATATGCGCCAAAACCTGGAACCTAGAACATTATTAATTTTATCAATTAGAAGGTTATAAAATTTATTATAATTATAGTAAAATAAGCAAAGCTGATAGTGTAGTTACAGAAATGTGAATTTGTACTTGCATTAAAAAAATATATAAAAGCATACTCGAAAATTAAAAATCATTACATAGTTGGAGATTTCAATATTGACTTAATGAATTTTGATAATATTAGCCAAGAGTTTTTGAATAATTTCTTAGAGAACGAATATATCCCTTGTTGCTCAAACAGTGACAAGACCGTCCGATAGGCACTCCAATGGTACTTGCATCGACAATATTTTTGCAAAAATTAAAACCATGAAATCAAAATCATATAAATTACATTACTCAATTACAGATGACCTCACTCTAATAATAAATCTAAATAAAATAACTTTAAGACAAGATTATAATACAAATGAAACATACATTAATTATAACAAGCTAACTAAAGTAGCAGATAAAATCAATTGGGTTGAAATATTGTCTGTGCAAGACCCTGATGTAGCAACGAGTAGACTAGTTACTAAAATAAAAGATTGTATCCAAACTGTTACATAGCAAACCAAAAGAAAAATAAATTCCAAAAAGTCTAGGAAAAAATGGATCACAAAGGAATAATCATTTCAACTGAAACCAAACAATCACTGTATAATATATGGAGGGAAAGTCTAAATAACGTAGTATTAAAAAATGAGTACAAAAAGTAAGTATACAAAAATTTTGGGAAAATGTACTAAAGCTAAATGTAATTGTGAAAAAACAAAAAGTCAGTATAAACAGTCAAAATCATAAAGCTTTATGGAGAATAGTAAATTCTAAATTAAACAAAAAAGAAACACAGGATACTGTGATAATAAAATGTGTAAAACACAATGATCAAATGATAACTGATCCATCAGAAATATTTAACACATTAAACTTAGTAATAAAATTGCTCCACCGGCAAATAATAACATAGTTTTACCTCCTAATAATTGTAATTGTATCTTTCTAAATCCAAAAAACAGAGAGGAAGTTGCAGTAATAGTGAAACACATGAAAAACATAGCTGGAGGGGTAGATAATATAAATGTCAAAACTTTAAAAACTTTATCCAAATATATAATAGATTCCTTAGCTCACATTTTTAATATTTGCATAGAAAGCTCTATTTGGCCGCAACGTCTAAAAGAAGCTGATATTGTGCCAATCTTTAAAACAGGAAATAATCAGAACTCATCCAATTGTAGACCGATCTCTCTTATATCCAATATAGCAAAAATATTTGAAAAAATAATTTTATAGACAATAGAATTTATTGCTTTATTGATAAGAGCAATATGCATTCAAGAAAACAATTTGGATTTATTAAAGATAGAGGAACAACATATTTAGTTAAAATACGAGTAAATACAATCTTAATTCTAACACATATGAGTATATAATTGTAAAATTCAAATAACGAGAAATAGCAAATTCTTTTGAATTAAAACGACTTACATTAGTAGAAAAATCAAGTTCATCCCTCTGTTCTGTTGCGGACTTCGTCGCTTTGTTTCTTATAACCTATGCCTATAACCAGGAGGCTGCTGGGAGTCTCGTGTCTTGCTTTTCCGTCGGCCAATGAAGAATCGCAGGATAAATCTGCTCCGATCCTCGATGGACAATTCTTCGGTTCTCCGGAATCCTCGCTGAAAACTGCAGGGTAAATCTGCTCCAAACCACGATGGCCAGAATCCAACGATGTCTTCCGCAAGCTACTCAATTCACCTGCAATCGTGTGTTTTGTAGGCTACTCAATTCACCCACCGTGTTCGTTTTTCCGATTAAGGATTAAAATCACAAGTATAAATCTCAAAATGAAAACTTTACACTTCGGAAAATCCTACCGACTGCGCCAGTTACGTTTTGCAAATAAACGAGAGACTTTTTAAAAACTTTTATTGACCGCACTGGAAGATTAATACAGCAAGACTAACTAGGTTATTACTAAAGCCTATAGTTACAATGCTAGCTTATCTACTACAGTGGTTGGGGATAAATGCTGACTTAGGTATTCTCTTATGTAAAGCTGGAACGTAACTATATTATACGCGCGTTGTAACATTGGCATACCATCTTACCACCTTTGAAATAATTAAGATAAACTAAATATGTAAATAAGGTACTAAATGTCATCTACCTACTGAACAATTGTAGCTTACTAATATTTGCATTTCATTTGGAATGTGAATCACGATTAATTACGAATTTGACGAATTAACGTACTTGCTATTTTAAAAATTGTTGTTTATATTACCCTCTACCGAAATATTTCCATACAAGCTTCGAACCAATGCACATTTTTTGAAATTCAAATTATCTGTATACTTATAAGTATACAGAAAATCGGAAAGAAAATATATTGTATGCATCGTTGTATATTATATTTTTGAAAACCCATTAGGTAATGTGTACGTTCCGGTTATGCTGATGTAGAAACTTAGCTTAAAACTTTCCCAAAGAATGCGGATTATTGGATTTGGGGTTATTTCTATACAACGAACTATACTATGTGATATGATTACCCAAATTTTACATTAAATAGGAGCAGCCATTTTTTTCTCAGCTTTTTTTATTTTATTTGCATCATTCGTTACTTAAAACCCTAGGCCTACTAAATAATGCTATTTGTAAATAATAATGTTGACGATACTTGTACAGTAAATAGGAAAATTTAAGTAAACATACAAGCATGCAAATTGCCTGTCTGCAATGAATAGGGTACGCAGTGCAACGCTTCGTCCAGCGTGAAATTTATTATAAGAGTGAAATTTATTATATTCATGAATATTTTACATTTTATGTAGTTCATTATAATTTCTATTTATACTTGACCATGTTCAAAGTATGTGTAGGTAAGGACAGAAATGTGTGGAAGGGTTGTTAAAATACAAGTCAGTAATAACAGTAAATTATCGTTGTTGTCGAGCATGCAACATGATGCCGTTATCACAGTCTTTATACATGGAATTGATCTCTGCAAAATTTGCATGTGACCGCAGCTAACAAGCAGAAACCCCGACGTTGATGTTTGACGATTGTTCAGAAAATATAATAATCGGCCTCACTTCTGATCACGATTGCTCATATTTTACTTAGTGCGCAATATTGATTTGTAGCCATTGCATTATATACAACGTCTATAATTAGTTTATCGCATTTTGGAGTAAACCCATATATATCCCATTTCATTTTGTGGCTGATAATTTACATTTAATAATGGGAGTAAAAGTCATAGATATAAACGCATATCCTTATTCAGTCAGACATAAAGAATAAGAAGAATAATTATATGGAATATTCTCCTTCCGACGCGTAATAAGAAGCAGTTTGTTTCTAACCGAACTATTGATTAAAACATTGCCCACGTGTTACTACACGTGAGAATTAAATTAACCGCCGTTCAGAATGACTGAAGTGGCAAACCTATTTTAGATAGAAGATTATGTTCTCATACTTCCGTGGAAGGGTGGTTACAAACAGTGTCAACTTGACTTATGGACGTAATCTAGGAATGAAAAAATCAACCATTGATAAAGCAAAATTATACTGAACTTACGAGGAATTACACATCATTTTAACACACTATAAGAGACACACACATGCTTACGGAGAGGCCATGTTATAATGTGCTTTGGTAGCTATTTCTGAATATAATATTTTTGCATCTTTGTTTCTATTAAACTACATTGTGTACATATATATGTTCCAAAAAATAAAACCCGCCACAGGTAGGATTCGACATTTGTCCCGGATCGGAACTGAACGACAAATCGTTCCGTTGTCGTTCGGTTCCGATCCGGGACAAATGTCGAATCCTACCTGTGGCGGCTTTTATTTTTTGGAACCTTATCTGATCGTGCAGAAACACGAGAAAGGGGTCGAGGATCGCTTCTGGGTATAATTCAATGCCTGACGGGGCTTTAGCCCGAGGAGTAGTTGTTTCCTAAAGTGATTATGTAATAGCTTTGCTATTCGGGAACTACTTTGATAATCGCTTGGCGGCTTGGTGGTTCTTTTCTCGATTTCCGACTTATATGTTACTTACATATATATGTACTTATTCACGCAATCTATTATCTACATATGTGCTTCAGTAATCGCTTTAAATATGGTAAAAAATAATCTCTACACATAGAAAGATATTTAAATGGCAGCCAGAAATATGTAGAGAATTATTACAGAATTGGACTGTCTACTGTGAAAAGGCAGTCATGGCCAATTAAACTCTTTGATATTCCGTAACAGATATAAAAGTACAATCATTACAAATTTGTTTTCATGCTGTAAAATTTGAAACTTTGTTTTAACACTCTTACCGTTTCCGCCCTTAAAGTAAAGCTGTATATATATATATATATATATATATATATATATATATATATATATATATATATATATATATATATATATATATATATATATATATATATATATATATATATATATATATATATATATTTATGTGTATACATACATATGTATGTGATGTACCCTGGATAGGTAGGGGTAACTCTACTGGACCAATGTTAGCCGTAGGCTCTTAGGATTAACCATCCCAAGGGTCTGAATCTGGTTCTAAACCAAGCCAGAGAAAGTGCTCCTCACAATTGGCTCATTCGGATGGAGGCCAGAGACAGATGGCCAGGAGCGAGGGGTCTTACCGGACCGTTCCAATGGCAATGACCAAGGTAATGGACATGGTGGACAAGTAACATTAGGTGGACAAGAGAATTAATGGACGATCTGCTTGTTACGAAAGCAGCAGTCCTAACTGCAGGGGATATATGGCGAGATTGCACTCAGCTTGGGGTGAAATGCACCCCGAACATCGCGCCATCTCTCAAAAAAATCTGAGGAATCAGGTATTTTGTCTGCGAAGGTCAGGATATGTGAGGCAGCCCCGTCAGCCCGATATACTACTTGCTGCACCTCTACCGCAGCAAAGAGTTGACGGGGAAAATCCACGAGAGTATACCGAGCCCTTCATAAGGACAAGAGATAACCTTAATATAGGGTTAAACTAAAGCCACAAGACCTGGCAAGAATGGATGCTAGAATCGATGAGGAACTTCCAGAAGATGCAGACATCTGGTAGATCAATTGCGCTGTCTACAACACCGCTAAGGAGCTCGTTCCACGTGAGAGGTCAAACTCTTTCAACAGAAACGAGAAAACCAAGCGACGTGTAGAGCAGATCAAAGGCAAAATACAGTCGGCCAGACCAACATGCCTCTCGAATCCGAAGTGTGGTGGAATATATAAGAAACGGTCGGCAGCTTACATCTAGAGTCCAACGTATTATCGCCGGACTCAGACACCAACACTACACTCTATATCAGACGCGCTCCTTACTACCAAGCAGCACTGTTTAGACTTCGAAAACTTATGGCGATTAAGAAAACCCTGGCTGAAAAGGAGCATGGAACAAAACAAATTGTTGCGTACAAATCCATCCCGCCTTATTCAGGAGCAACAACGTGCCGTCGAAGATCCACCGGCTGTAGAGGATGTCGAGAACTTTTGGAAGGAAATCTATGAAACGACACGTTCATTCAATAACATTCCAGTGATCGCACGCTTCCAGGCTCTTTGCGACACTCTCATTGAAGAACCACAAAAAGCATGCCTGGCAATTAGTCTGGAGGAAGTTCAACAAGCGCTAGTTGGAACAAAGAAATTCGCTGCCCCGGGCCCAGACTGATTGAATATATTGTTGCGTAAAAGGTTTCCATCGACCTACCGCCGGCGCCGTCTGGTTCTGGTTTTCAACTCATGGTTGAACGATTATGGATTGGTTTTCCGAAGGATGACCTGTACTTATTTTCAAGAAAAGGAATTTGTCTGATCCGAAAAATTATACAGTATTTTAAATAATATATTTAAGTGTTAGGTACTGCAATAGTTCACAGAGTAATCACATAAACAAGCACAAATAAACAGAAACAATGAACACAATACTAAATAAGGATCTGTGATAATAATGTATAGAAAAAGAGTATCCGAAATACACTACATTCAATATCTAGTTAAAAACAAACGGACGCGGACGTCGGCAAGTGCAAGAAGCAATGATCTAGGTGCGGGTCCTAGTTTTATTTACAATTTTTACGTGTTCTGTTAGTCGATATTATTACAATGTATTTAGAAAGCTTCTATGATCTTTTTACTTCAATTTACTCGCAGGATGTATATAAAAATTCCTAAAAATAAAAAAGTTTTGCGGTTGCTAAAAAAAGCATTGCACAATCAGAGAATACGCATATTTCTTATTTTTTTTTTAAAAAGTAAGCTGATTTTAAAACACTTTAGTAAGCGTTTGCCAGTGTTAAAGTATCTACTTAAAAAAAAGCTTACGTTAATCCTCTTAATAGTTTTGGAGATATATGTTAAATCTTCAAAAGTAATTTGCTTTATTTTCCGGATTTTTACACATTTTTTGCTATAAAAAGTATCAGCCCCAGCTTAAATTTCTCATAAATGTCGATATCCAATGTCCAATAATATTCCTAATAATGTTACATATGTCTCATTTTGTTCTACCTAAAAAAACTTTTTTCGAGAAAGCAATGTTACTCCACTATTAGCTCTTGATATATGCTTTGCACGAATATTCATTATGTTTTTCTGCAAGGTTGCAATATACCTTGGCTCTTTATAATGTTTTGAGCAAAGTTCAATATACCTTGGCTCTTGATAATGTTTGGCTAAAGGTTTAAAATTATAGACCTTAGCTCTTGATATATGCTTTTACGAGTGTTGATAATGTTTTGCTGCAGGGTTGAAATATACCGTGGATCTTGATATATGGTTTGTATGAATGCTGATAATGTTTTGCTGTAAGGTTGAAATATACCTTGGGCTCCGATATATGCTTACTTGGCTACTAAATTACGTTTTGTTTCTGCAAAGCTGCGATACACCTTGGCATTTGGTACATAAATGAATAGCTGCAAAGTTTGAAAGACACTTTGGTTGTACAACATTCCTTCTTATCCTGCAGCTTCGACTTTAACTGCAGATATCTCCTAAAATATAAAAGGTAAATTATTGTGTTTTTTTTTTAAATATTCATGAAATGTTTGCTAATTTTTACTCTCATATAGTATGCGATAATTTCTAAAGATAACAAATTTTTACTATCACTGAAAATAACATTACGCTTAAATGAAAACTCTAAAGTCTTATTATATTTTTGAAAGATAAAAATACTTTCCTGCAAACTTTACAACACTACTCTTAGCGCCCATGTATCTATTTTTCAGCAAAAAAAAATTTCAATATTCCACAGAGTTTGCGAAATGTCGTGTGGTATGTAACAAAATATACATTATCTTTAAATTAGCGATTTTGTCATTTTTTTAATAATCCAAGTACACCCCAGCCAAGGATGTCGTAAATAGCCATATGGAATGTCAAATAACCTATATAATGATATTATATAGGTCATTCGTTGTTCTACGCTGAAAACATTTTTTGAAGGATTTAAGAGACTTTTAACTCCGTTATAAGGTATATTTCAACATTGCAGCAAAACAGTATTAAAATAGCTATATAACCAACAGATAATGTTAACTTCTTAACACTCGTAATTATTACAGTCTCACTTTTCAGGAAATCTAGCTAGTCGGACATTTCAGTTGCCAGCAACCAGTCTGTTGACCACAACCTTAATTGCTTCTTAGCACCTTTTATAGTATTATGTCTATTTGCACCAACCTACTTGAATTCGTAGTGCTCTTTGGTAATATTTATAATTTCGTAGGGACCCAAACATTCAAAATTTTACTTGCTAACATTCAATTTGCTCGCCCTATGGACCAGTACAATATCCCCAACAGTATATTGAATACTATCACGCCTGTTCCGGTTTAATCTATCTTCAGAGATTCTCTCAGAATATGTTGTTCCCTCACTCGCTGTCTATCGAGTGGCAAATTTCGTGTTGATGGCAGATCATGTGATAGGTTACTCAAAACTGCCTGTATTAGTGAAGTTGCCCACTGAATTCCAATCAAAGCATGTAATCGACTAATATTAATTGTTTTTGCACCAGCTCTTTTGTGGTATTCAAAACCAGCTGCACCTTCCAAAGTACGTTCGGCCATTCTTTCTTATTTGTGTTTTAATGCGAATTAAGTTCATAAGCATAAACTCAATTTTCCCGTTTACTCTATAAACGACAGGTGCAATATATGATATTGAGTATTCCATTCATCAAATAGTTTACAAAAAAAATCTTTTATTTTATCTATTTACCTATTTACTGTCTTTTATGTATACTTTTTAATAAAATGTAGGTTCGTGTCCTGTCACTGCATGTCTTTATATTATCGTTTTATATTTCAGGTCCTTGCCTATGTAAACACCTTATACACGTTCAGTAAAGAGTCCTTCATGTTCAAATATACTTTTTGGTACTTAAAATTTAATGTATTATTAGTATTTAACAATAGTATTATTTAACAATTTTACGCAATATTTACTTATGTCTAATTTGTAATTTGATTTTTGAGTTATTGTTTGAATTTATACTAATATTTTGGTGTTTTTTCTCATGTTTTAGGTTCCTGATGGTTTCTATTTGGATCTTATTTTAATAACAGTGATGAATCGTTACGAGTGAACTTTTACTTAGTCTATGTATATATATATATATATATATATATATATATATATATATATATATATATATATATATATATATATATATGTATATATATATATATATATATATATATATATATATATATATATATATATATATATATATATATATATATATATATATATATATATATATATATATATATATATATATACCCTTCGCAATCGGTGAAATGATCTATACGTACTTTTTGGAAGTAATTGTGTTGATTTGAAAAAAATGTAAATTTGACGTTCACCATTTCCATTTTACTAAGTCTATTTCGCTTTGTTTTGCGGAAAACTGTAATGAATTGAGAAGATCGAGCTTGAATGTTAAAGAGTTGCGTTTATAAATACAGATAAAAATATACAAAAAAAATCCTTCTGACCTTTCTGATAAACTGTATAAATGCAAATATATACGATTAATATGCAAATGCTTTAATTTTAGTTCACTTGCTCATGAAAATATTTTTTAGCATTGCATGAACAAATACTACTTCATTTCTATATATAAGGCTACAACATAACATGAAAATATTTGACACCTAAATTTAAGTACCATATCAATCCTTGTTTTAATAAGTTTAAATATTCGTAACTTTGGAATTGTTACTGTTATCAGTTCTAAGACCTTTTATACAGTAGTCATTTAACTCATATATTTCAAAACATATATTTAAATACACTAGTATTAACTAGTGTATTTAAATATGTTTTGATGAAAATGACAATAATAACTGTTAATTATAAATGGGACACAGTATAATAAAAGTTAAAGAAAGGAAATTTTATATCCATATAAAATTTGAAAATTTTATATGGATATGGAGTATCTTTAATTGTATATATATATATATATATATATATATATATATATATATATATATATATATATATATATATATATATATATATATATATATATATATAATATGTATATATATATATATATATATATATATATATATATATATATATATATATATATATATTATCTCACTACTATTTAGTTATATAGAACTATATATTACTTTATCTTCTGTACTCTATATTCTATAAAAATCTTTCACTCTTCATCGAAAATAATTGTCAAAGTGTTATATTTGTTATCTATTAAGAAACAAGTGCTATTAACTAATTCTGTAAGGTTATACTGGAGTAAGGTTATCTAATAATTAATCGGAAATTACTTCTGCAAAAAACTTTCCTTTGAGTAATATTTCATCTACAGACGGAATAATCTATAATAATCATTAACAACTTATTTTTCCTCGGCAAGCAAATACAAATTAGATTGGTTGCAAATCGAGCTATGGTATGGTAAAAAGTTAGACAATCTCTGATTTTTTTTATCCTGCATCACGTGAGTCACAGCAAATTGAATATATCATTCAGCTGTAACAGTTTGTAGATAAAGAGTAGTTGCTCTTCGATCATTAGTTAAAATTAATCTTGATCTTATTCGAGCGATCGATACTGAAATGCACCCACCTACTAAACAACATGTTCATATTGGGTGTTCCGTTCAAATGTGGTGGAAGGCTGCAGTTAGAGGAAGAATTTTCAGTTAGAGGGAAATTGTAGCGATAGCTCAGTCTCTTAATTTCTGTATAATATTTTTTACTGTCACAAAGCATTCGTTATATTTCAGCGTCACATTGTATGAGCCTCCTCGGCTCTCATTCAATAATAGAGTTTTTCCAAGGAATATGTTTAACGCTTTTGTTAACTCTTTATAACATCGAATAGCACTCAAAATTTTATATAATTATATTAATCATTACCGAGTATTCCATTTATTAAATCCATTTCAACTTTATATTTTATTATGCTAGATTCGTAATTAAGACGAGTCATTTCCATAAATCATACTTTTTTGATAAATAAATCTAACCTAATATGCTTGTTTGTTTACCTGTTTATCAAATTATAGATAATTAGTGAATACATAGACACAAACAGGTTATATATAATTTATTACATATAATTAATTTTTGAAAACTGAACTGTAATTAGGCAATAGTTGATCAATGGTATGAGGTATGTCCTTACAGGGCCAAAACACTGTCCAGTGGGGATAAGATGTATGCTCTGAAGAACTGCCTTGGAAACATCGTAACAAACAAAATGAAAAAGATCTCAACCCCTTTCATCATAATTTGTCACGTAGAAGAGCAAAGATGGAAAACAAGGGTGAAATAAAACGCTCCAGTAACTTCTCTTCCCTGGCAGAGGTCCCATCGTTCACGAAGCGTATTCCACTTTTATGCTAAAACGGTTGGTATTTGTATTTGTGTTCTTATTACTTGTACCTGATTGAAAAATAAAAGCATAAGAACTATAACCTGAGTATTACTTTTCAAAACGTAATTTTAAGTCTCAATGATTGTACAAGATCAATCGTAAGACTAGAGAGCTAATTGAGTGATGTTAGATAGATCTAACATAAGCGCCTAAATATATGTAGCACTAATGTAGTGTAAATAAAATAGTACACTGTGCAAAATTTTATAGAAGGTGCTTACAGATTGTGTAATAAGTTAAAAAATGGCCTTCGTCTAGAAGATAAAAAGTGGTATAATGTAACAAATGGCTGAGTTACGCGCAGAAAGCGTAAAGATAATAAAGACAATATGTGAAAATGGCCAAACTATGGAAAAGGAAAAGTATTCAATTTTCTCCATTGGGACTCGAGGCTACGTAGCAATAAGGCTCCAGTATATAAATCCTTTCCAGAAGACTTTGTTATAACACAATTAAACCGATTGATTCTACAACTTAAATGACATTAATGTATTCTTTATTTATTACGAAATTCAAGGAAATGAAAGCATTTAACGAATTGCCATTAATAAGAAGGTATGAAGCAAACCTTGCTTTATCATAATTAAATATTTATAATCTTAAATTTATAATATGCATCAATTACACAACTCTAGAAAAAATTTTTTGTCTTTGTCCTAAAATTTATTTTACGACTTTTCTATTCATTATGCTCCAAAATAAAGGAATAGTAAGTACTAATATATTTCATATAAAGTTTGCTTTTGTGATAGTTATGATAATAATAAATTTTTTGAGTTATCTTAAAAATATTAAATAGTTATGGTATATTTAACACCTAGACTGCCGCAATGGAAATCTAGGTGAGACGTTTATAATGGCCACATAATTTTTTTCTATATTTTCTTTTCTTATTGCATGGTATATTCAAAGATCACTTCAACGTTTTATTTTCTTCAACTATAAAAAAAAACAATCTTTTTTCTGTCAGACAACGTTTGTCCCCCACGGCCACAGCTACTGTGATTTTCAATCTGGCCGCGGGGGACATGTGCTGTTGACGCAATTTCCTGTTGATACTTGCAGTTTGTAAGCTGATGTTTTAGTCATTGTGAGTTATTTGGTGTTTGTGTGTTGTGAAAATGAGTGATTATGAAAAGGAACAAGACAGATTGATTGCTTTATGGAATGAAGTTTTGTCCGCAGATGAATCTGATGTTTCACCAGTAGTCAGCGAGTATGAACCTTCAGATAGTTCTGATTCGGATGATCCCGTTACGCCAAAAAAAAAAAAATACAAAATATTTCAAAAATAATGAATTGCTGACGGTTAAAAAATTAATAAAATTTGACACTTCAACAACGTCTATTAACCCCAGTCTCAATACATAACAAATTCAAGAACCTCGACCATCCACCTCTAGTATAGAAAATGTCGACAAAACTCCAAAAAGCAGTACTTTAAGTAATATTGATGACATTATTGAGTCAGTAATTGCTCAAAATATCGACTATAATGATGAAGAGACGAACTTTTCGGAACAACACATATAAACAAATTTGATGTGGGGACCAGTAACTGGAAACTACTTGAAAAACATTTCATTAACTCTGAATGATTCAGGAATTCATTCACATATTTATGACCTTTATCAAAAAACTCCCTACGATTTTTATAAAATGATGATCACTGACGAAATATGTCAACTCTTCATCAACGAAACGAATGTTTATGCTCAGCAAGAGAAAAATAAAAGAAGTACTTCAAAACGATCCCGAATTCAGAACTGGAAAGATACTACTCAAGAAGAAATGGAAACATTTATTGGCTGCCTTATGTGGATGGGATTACTGCAACTTCCATCAATCAGTGACTATTGGTCGAAAAATTGTTTATATGAAAACTCGCTGAAAAATGTTTTATGAAGGAATCGTTTTCAAATATTACTAAAGACGTGGGTGGCATTTTGCTAATAATGAAAATTGCTAATATTGATGACAGATTGTACAAGATTTCCCAATTACTGACAAAACTTCAATAATCGTTTCAAGCTCCAATTATTCCTGGTGAATTTATCTGTATAGATGAGACACTTGTACCTTTCAAGGGTAGGCTTAAATTTAAGCAATATATATCAAACAAAAGATTCAAATTCAGCATCAAACTTTTTAAATTATGCCTTGAAGGTGGGTACTTATATGATTTCAAAGTTTACTGTGGCCAAGAGAGAGATCCTGCAGAAGAACATACAGTCCCGTCTCAGATGGTTCTGAATTTGACGAAAAATTTACTAAATAGTGGACGAACAATAGTAGTTGATAATTACTACACGTCCGTTGAGCTGGCACATAAGTTACTTGAAACCAATACTTACATTACTGGAACCCTTCGCAGCAATAGGAAATTCAATCCTAAGAATGTTTTGCAAGAGAAATTGAAACGGGGACAAAGTATAGCAGAGGAAAATAACACAGGCATTTTTGTAGAAAAATGGAAGGATAAGAGGGACGTCCTAATGCTCAATACAAAACATGTACCAGAAATGGTTACAGTTAGAAAGAGAACGGGTGATATTCTGAAGCCAAAAACTGTGATAGAATATAACAAGCACAAGGCGTATATCGACATCTCAGGTAGGTCTTTACACACTATTTCTTTTCATTTTCATAATAATAATTCTATTTATTTAGATCAAATGAAGTCATACAATTCATCATTGCGGCGATGTGTCAAATGGTATAGAAAGCTCGCAATTGAACTTGTAATTGGGGCTGCTATAGTAAACTCATATTTGTTGCATCAAAGAGTAACAAATGAAAAAATGAGTATAACTCAATTTCGTGAGGAAGTGATAAAAGGTTAAACAATACGTAAGACATTGATCGATAGTTTTACTTTTTTTGTGTTTCAGGCCTTACAAAACTTGATAAGCTAGTAGCCACTAATGAACAAAGCAGCGAAAACAATCATATTCTAGTAGACACCGAAAATAGACGATCGTGTTCTTCTTGCTATGAGCAAATTTCCAAAGTTTCGGGTAGAAAAATTGCCAAAAATAAAACACGCAAAATAAAACTATTCTGTGAAAAATGCTCTAAATATGAATGTCTTGTTTTTTTGATAAACACGCCTCTGTCTTGATTTAAAGTTTTTACGCAAAATTTCTTTGAATAACAAAAATCTGAAGCTTTTATATTTTTAAAAAACTTTTTTCTAAAGCCGTCAGAAGCAAAGGTTAAAGCTTGAATTTTTGTTGGTACACAAATTAAAAATTTTTTTGTGCCAGTGAAGAATTTCCAAAATTATTTACTAGTGTTAAAAAAATAGTTGGAACAGTTTTAAAGTAGTAGTATCTGGTTTTTTAGGGAATAACAAAGTTGAAAATTACCAAGAGCTAATTAAATACATGTTAGAAAACTTTAAGAACATAGGTTGCAGAATGTCTCTAAAAGTACATATGCTGCATGCTCATTTAAATAAATTTAAAAACAACATGGGGGCGTACTCAGAAGAATAAGGAGAGAACGTTTTCATCAAGATATCATGAACTTCGAATAACGTTATCAGAGCCAATACAACGAAAATATGATGGGGGACTACATTTTGGGTTTAGTGAGAGAAAGTACTTATGAACATTAAAGAAAAAGTAAAAGGGTTTACTTTTAAACTTTTTTCCATTATTTTGTAATTTTACATGATAGTAAAAGTTAATAAAAATCATATATGAATATATTTGACTCGATTTATTGATAAATAAAAATTTTAAACTATGAATTTTCTAAAATACTATTCAACCGTTCTCCTGAATACAAACTGTCTAACTGTCGATCAATCTATCGAAATTTCATACCCTCTTATCAAAGTCAATATTCATGTTGACCTGTGTTATATAAATATCTTTAATATTCTGTTATATTGCAATATATTACATAGACAAAACTACGAAGCATGAACCGTAGATCACACTGCTCAGATAAAAAGGTAGAGGACAACCTGTATATGCTCTGTAACAAACCTCACCTGCCATGAAAAAGAAATCATAGTTTATCTATCTAATAAATTTTAAACACGAAGATGATACGAGGATAAATTTTTATCAAATTATCACACTTTCTTAAAATGAAAATAAAATGAAAGAACTAAATTCCTTTTGAAAAAGTTATTAAATTTTTCAACCTCTAAGTTTAACAGCCATATATTCACCTTTATTTATATCTACATAGAACCATAGTCGATAATGAAATGTAAGCTTTTCTCTAGACGATGGTATTGCCGAAGTACATTTAATTTTCACCAACATTAATTAATTCTGTATATTAAAGGTAATCTGAATATTTAAAGTGGATTTAGTAGTTAAAAGTTATAGAGTCTCTAGGTGGATAAAGGAACAGCCTTATTATATAAACTCATAACTAAAAAATAAAATATATAAAATTTTCAACTTTTTTTACTTTTCATGTTAAATTATATATAATAAAAATTATATTTAACAATGGATTACTAAACTGCAGAAGATAACTTACCCTGCAGAGCGAATTTGTTGAAGCATTGAACTCATTTTGTAACATAATAAAAGTCAATGGCAGCTCGCTCATCTACTGATTTATAATTCTACACAGTTTAGATCTACAATGTGTACGAGAAGCTCTCTGTGACCCGGGATCGTAAGTTCTAACCCTGTTGTCTCTCCCTTGAGGATATTTCCAGCTTCAGCCGCCGCATATTCACACGCCTGTAAACTCGTTACTCTCCTGATTTATTCACTCTAATTTCATCTAATACTCTGCTATTAAGTTCTGCTTTATTAAAGCTATGACGATTCTAACTAATGAACCTTTTATTGCGTCGTTGTGCTGTCTTACTGGTGACGGTTTATGAACCATGTTCACGAAAATCGTAATTCTCTAGTTGAGAATTTGAACTTTATTTAAGTGGAGGATTTTCCTCATTAAAGTTAAGTAGTATTTAGTACTGCAGCCGATGGTTATTAAGGAGCTGATTTCAGTCTTCACAAATATGAAAACACGCCATAAAGCAATGCAAAAAGGTAATAAAACAGGTAGCAAAATATAGAAAGTCACTTATGTTTTTATAGACTGATGTTGAACAATGACTATATTTGTTAAAATAAATATAATAATAATGTACACTTATTTAGAAATTATTAATATTTTTATATGTATATGTTTTTTAACATATACTGTTTTTACTGCATAAATTTTTAATGTAGATTCCCTTAAAATAAGTCATATATATATATATATATATATATATATATATATATATATATATATATATATATATATATATATATATATATATATATATATATATATATATATCCACAACAACTTCCCACTAGCCTGTGAAGTTAGTTACCGTGGATCCATAATCCATAGGTCCTCTTAAGAAGCTCTGTTCCAACCTCTATGCATATCCGATCGATAATAGTGCAGCATGTGAAGCCCAACTATTCAAAAATCTTGTAGAAATGCCGAAGAACTGTCATAGCATTTTAGTATACGGACAAGGCTATAAGGTACAAAAACTCGAAGTCAATACATGGCTGGTTATAGTTTCAAGTCCCACTCATGTTAAAATAAAATGTGCAAATTCGAATACAGAAACTACAATCATTAACGAAAATTCTGTTTTAAAACCGAATTAAACTTCAATCAGAATGTAACGCCTTCGTCGACATTACAAAAATATAGGCCGAGAACCGCAAGATGCTTAATGTAACAAGTAATCCACATCCAGTGATAATTCCCTACGATTGCTGCAGTATGATCCTAGAAAAATTTGAAATGCCCAATTTGAAACCTTTACAATTCGACAATCTAGATATCGAAAACTTAGAAGTCTCCAACCATAAACTGGAACAATATTCCAGGGACTTAGATAAAATAATAAACTAACCCTTCGTGACTAGAAATATTTCATGGTTCACTTATATAACCATAGCTCTCTTAATCAGCCTGAACCTACTCTACGTAGCCCTCAAATGTAGAAATAGGTTCAAATTTAACAAGAAACATCCAGAGTCCATACACAGGGAAGCACTAAAAAGAATTAACAGCCTGCTAAGAAGAAGGCCTAACATCCACCAGACCAATGAAGACACCCCTGAAGAATTATCCTAAAAGTTGAAGTGTAACATCAACTTTTTTTTTTTTAAAAAGGGAGTTATTATATGCGAATATTCACAGTAGCTAGTCTCAGGCATATCATATTACAATATTGTATTTTATTTATCAAAAGTGATAACAACTTCCTTGCCATATTATTGTGAACACGCAAGCTCACATCACTTTGAGTTCTGCTGATGCTTACGTGGCAATCTAAAGGTTATAAATATTATGTTCAAACAAAATTAGTTCAGTTCAGAATAAACTCAAGTCACAAAAAGATATTTATAAAAACAGTCTAATAAACAGTCAATCTTAAAACTTATAGTTATTTTTTAAAAGTCATTTTTGAAAGTGAAAATCTAAAATATATATATATATATATATATATATATATATATATATATATATATATATATATATATATATATATATATATATATATATACTCCCCCTAGGGGCTGTAAGACCTTGCCTTGTACTTAGTGGGGGGGCCTTGTGGGCTGGGGGGCGCTCTAAGGGTCCATACCTATATGAATGAGGCGGCCCTGGTAAAGGGCCCGTCAATGTGAATGAAGGGATGTGGCTTGGCAGCATCCCGGTTATGAACCCTTCTTGAGTTTACTCAAGGGGGGGCGACAAACCCGGTTCACAACTAAGAAACAGCCCCCCATTCAGCCTGGTGAAACTGGATGGGTATGACACACCTCCCTAATCCGATGGTGTGAGATACCGAGCCTATCGGACTGGTTGGCTCTCAGGGGATACCGAGAGTCGCTATCGGTGTCTCAGGAGCATCTGATGGAATTCCTGAGTATTTAAGTCGCATTACCCCCGCATGCGGGGCTCTGCGGGGGTGGACCTTTATTTTATAGGATCCCCTGGTGGGAATCATAACGGGCCACCATAGTAGCCTGAATGCATATAAGCACAAGCTGAGACTGACTGATAGCCCGGCCTGCAGATACTGTAAAGAAAACGAGGATACCTCGATTCATCTTCTTTACACCTGCTCCGCACTGGAGGAGAAGAGGTACCTTATATTAGGGACACCTGTTATCCCAGAGGAGGCGAGGCTTAAGGCGGGGGACGTGCCTTAAATTGCTCCTTTTATGGGATAGAATTTTTGGATAATCACCCGGATAAGAGGGGATCGCCAAGGGACTACCCATGTGATCAGTGGCTGATGATGCCCAAACCTATATAATATAATAATAATAATAATAATAATAATAATAAATATATATATATATATATATATATATATATATATATATATATATATATATATATATATATATATATATATATATATATATATATATATATATATAATATTTTATATAAAATATTGCAATATTTTAGAACAGTTTTTATCGCAATTTGAATACATATATATATATATCTACAATATTTGCGATATGAGTTGCATGTTCCAAAAACATATTCTTCTTAACATTGTGATCCTACAATGACTCCAACATTATGGTGCCCGCATAATACTTTGGCGGTAATTTTGGTAGTCCATTCAATTAATGTTTAGACAGTAAAAATTGTTCTGTCGGATTAGACAATATCTCAACGAAACGTATCTAAATAAATGGATAGGCGCGGTCGATAGGGATGGTAGGGGCGGTCCAGTTCTTTGGCTTCCGCTATTACCGAAGTTGCTTTATGTGGACTTTTTTTTTAGTTAGGTTATATTAAATACAAAGTTTAAACAGTTACATCAGTGGACATTGAAGATTTAAAGTTAAAAATAAGAATTGTGTGCATAACAATAACTTCAGAAATGTCGCGGAACATATCCACAAATTTATAGCATGTTATATTATGCAGGGGCAGCAACAGTGAACAGATTGAGCACTTGTTCTACAAAGTTCTACTGTATCTAACATTTTTAATATTTTTTAGATGGCAACATGGTTGCCAGTTACTCCAATGCCTATACGTTTTTCCCTTACTGCTCTTTTTCATTATCAGCTTCATATTTAGTATAAAATTTTCAAATATATCCTTCACATTTTCAAAATAATCAATTCCAGGAAATTCTGGTAAATCTGGATAATTTACCTTGTAGATATGAAACGTTATTAAACCGTTATTACCATGCACTATATCATACAGTATAAGTTATTTGTAATGTGTGTACATGGAAGATGGTGAATTTTTTATAATTTCACCATTTTTAAAGCTTTTTGTTTCGTATTAAATGGATTAAAATATTCTTAATTTGATAATTGTTACATTATGTCTAGTCTTATAAAAATGTTCTTGTACGAAAATCCATTCTATAAAACTCGGCTATAGGGAATGGTATAGGAAATTTATAGATATTGGTGGCGAATTTGATTATTATGTACAAATATATAGGGTGTTCTATTGACATAAGGACGATTTTTCATAGTAACTAGTAAGACCTACAAAATCAGATATCTCGAAAACCATCAATATTTTCATATGAGGATCACCATGTAGAAACCTAACCTAAATTATCGGCTCGGAGAAATCCAGGTTTGACTTTGATTGCCACATAAGCCACCTGGGTGTGTTTGTATGTATCCATGTGCAAAAAATATGCAAGAAACGAAAAATATAATAAAAAACATAATTAACATCGACCCAGAAAAAATTAAATACATTTTATAACGGAAAATATTTTTATATTTTATGACGTATGAATAAAAAATTATGTAATTAATTAGATATTGTAAAAGAAGATACACTTATCTCGTTTCATCTCCTATTTTAACTAAGATACTGAACTTCTACCTGGACACTGCTGTATATGTAGATCCGGGAATGTAATCTTTTAGTGTTATACATATTCGCAGTGGCGGTTCGTGATAAAATCCGTTTATACAAAAATATAGACTTTGACAAGAAACATTTTTGGAATTTAATACCTTTTCGAAGAACATTCATGTTTGCCGTCATATTCTTTGGTTAAGAGAAAAAATAAAAAATAGATAGAAAATATATGTATATGGGGCACGCTTTTAGTATTTTGGCAATAGGTAATAGCAAAATAAAGTAACATGTACAGTATGCATGATGGTTGTCACAGTCACACTGACGGTGCCGCCGTCAGCTCTCATTCGAATGTACTATTCATGTTAGTAGTTAATAAAATGTACTGTATAAACCGTTGATTTATACGACGAGTTGATAGATGGCGCACGGAATTTCACCGACCGAGCGTCACATTTTGTAGGTTTCAGGTATGTCCAAAAACGTTCAATCGGTTCACCATCGAGAATATATCTTAAAACTACCACTAACTGAGTTTTTGCAGATAAATCAGTTGTTTCGTGTGCCATAACTGCCAAAAATGAAGATTTATTAATTTCTTTAATTATTTCTTCATGACATACTTTTAATATACAGTCTAAAATATCATTTTGTATTTCTTTAGAGGTTCCTTTAAATACTGAAGCATTTTGTAGATGCTCGCTTAAAGTTACATCAAGCTCAGCAGAAAAAATTATCAAACCACGAAATATCCCCGGGTTTTGACAGGTTTCAGCTTCGTCATGTCCTCGCAGCGCCAGCTCAAAGCCCCCACAAAACTTCATGCAGTTTATAATTTTTGACAAAACGTATCTCTTTTTTGTCACATTATCATTATGCTTTTGCACATTTATCCAATAAGCTGAATCTAGCTGCGCTTTAATATTAGTTGTCCCTAATAAAGCTAATTCCATTGTATCATGTAGATGGCTTTTGGAATTGTCGTGCTTTTTTATTTTTTCAGTTAAGTGCACCAAATCTGTCACCCTTACCTCCGTCCATGCTTTATCACCGCCAAAAAGTAAACAAGGAAAACAAAATAACGCATTTTTTTTGTTGTACCCACAAATCCAATTGTTCTTCGAATTAAATTGACGCTTATATGCTTTTCCGCGGCTAACACCTGCAGTCTCAATAATAATATCGGGCAATGGCGTACCATTGTTTTTTAAATCAATTTTTTCTGCATAAGAGTATTTAAAAAATCGCTTCACATGAGCTAAATTATAAACTAAATCCACTGTCACTATCACAGTATATAAATATTAATAATTAGTACAATAAATCGCTACACAAATTCACAAAACAATATTTAAAATCTCAAATTAACACAAAATACGAAATAGGTACGATTTACGTCCGCCCGAGTAGGAAGGAGTAAACATTCACTGATATTGCCTTAACTGGAAAAAATACAGCTCACTGACCGTGTAAATTCGCGCATTTACAAGCGCCAAGTGTGGATTGTCGCGGGAGTTGAGGGGGAGGACGGGTGTGCCGAGCCGTGCTGAGAACTACCTCGTGTGGCCCAGTTCAATGTACCGCGACGCACTCGCGTAGAGACCCAGATAATTAATCTGGTCTACTATTCAATAGAGGACGGCGGGTAGAATACGACTTTAACGCAAGCACGTGCGGTTTAGCTGCACCAACTAACCAAATTATTTTATTAATAAATTTTAGTAATTATTACGTCGCGACTGATCCGATAGGACTTGCACCTTGACGAAGTTCTAGTGCAAACTAGAGCGAGTGAGTCGGCTTGCGCGTTTTAATGATTTAAGGAGCCGTACCATAGGTTTAACCATAGTGGTAGGGTCCTTATTGAAAAACCAGACTAAGACAAGTCCCTGAAGGAGGGCAGCAGCTCTTTCAGTAATCATAGTGGCAGAAACCGTGGGGGTTGGTATGGTGCTATGACACACACGACTGCGATGTGGAAGGCAAGAGGAAACCACCACATTATAATCCTCAGAACAGCTAGCAGAAAGCTTATCAAACTTACCAAACTAATGATGGCGTCTCCTGGGGCAAAAAACTCCGGAGGTAAAATAGTCCTCCGTTCGGATCTCCGGGTGAGGACTGTTCCGGGCGACGTGATCGAGTGCAATAATAGTAAGAAGTGTAGCATTTTACGAGTCGGAGCGTGGAATGTCAGAAGCATGAGACAGGCAGGGAAGCTAGAAAATCTGAAGATAGAAATGTATAGGTTAGCATTAGATATAGTAGGTATAAGTGAGATGCGCTGGCCGGAAGTAGGAGATTTTTGGAGCGGTGACTATAGGGTAATACACACAGGATCGGTAAATGGAAACGCGGGAGTAGGGCTCGTTATGCGGAAGAACGCAGGACAGTGTGTAGATAGCTACCTACAATACAGCGAGAGAGTAATGATGATTAGGTTAGATTCGAAGCCAGTGGAAACAGTAATAGTGCAAGTATACATGCCTACTTCTAGCCACAGTGAGGAAGAGTTAGAAGCCGTTTATTCGGACATACTGCTCTATGTCCTATTTGCTGTAATAGGATTTGTGAAGGGGGCATGAAAATTTAATAATAGTAGGAGATTTTAACGCAGTCGTAGGTGAGGGGAAAGAAGGAGAATTTGTAGGTCCTTATGGATTAGGAAACAGAAACGAGAGAGGTAGCAGACTGATAGAATTCTGTGAGAAGCACAAGATGGTAGTCGCGAACACATTGTTCAAGAATCACGTTAGGAGGCGGTATACATGGAAAATGCCAGGAGGGATAGACAGGTATCAGATAGACTACATTCTGGTTAGGAAGAGATTTAGAAATCAAGTAAAAGACTGTAAGAGTTATCCAGGAGCCGATGTAGACAGCGACCACAACTTGGTAGTCATGAAAGCTAGATTAAAGTTCAAAAATCTGAAAACCCGGAAGGATAAGAAACGTATAAATGTAGACATATTGAGGGATCAGAATATGAAAGATAAGTTCCAGGAGAAAACAGATCAATTAATAAATAAAACGAGTAAGGACGAAATCAAGAACGCAGAAACTGAGTGGGAGGGTATCAAGAATAGTCTAGCTTCCGCGGCTACGGACGTTTTAGGACACGATAAAAGGGAAGCTAGGAAGCCCTGGATAACGGACGAAATCTTAAACTTAATGCAAAAGAGACGAGGCTACAAAAACAGACGAGACGAAGAAGGACTGAAAACTTATAAGTCAATAAAGTAGGAAATCATTAGAAAATGTAGAAAAGCGAAAGAACAATGGATAGAGGATAAATGCAAAGAAGTAGAAGATAAGTTGCAAGCAGGTAAGACCGATGAGGCTTACAAAATAATTAAGAGGAACTTCAGGGATATAGGAACAATAAGTAGAAACGTTAGGAGTCAATCGGGGGACATACTGATCGGAAGAGAGGAGAAAGCGGATAGATGGAAGCAGTACTTAGGAAATTTACACGAGGGTCAGGAATTAGGAGAGATATTAGAGGAAGAACCTAGCATCGATAGGGAAGATGTAGGAAAACCTATATTGAGAGAGGAATTTGAAATAGCACTAAGGGGGCTAAAGAATAATAGAGCGCCGGGTGTAGATAAAATACAGGCGGAAATTTTGAAATATGCGGGACAGAAAGTACTAAATAGGATGTTTGAACTGGTAAAATACATATACGAAACGGGCGAGATGCCGGAGGATTATAAGAGGAACATTATCGTTACTATACCGAAAAAGAGAGGAGCCGACAAATGCTAGAACTTTAGAACGATTAGCCTAACTTCCCATGCGTCAAAAATCTTAACTAGAATAGTGCAGAAGAGGATGGAAAATAGAGCGGAGGAAATACTAGGAGAAGACCAATTCGGGTTTAGGCGAAATAGGGGAACTCGCGAAGCTATTCTGGCGCTAAGAGTAATGTTAGAGAAAACAATAGAAAAAGGAAAGAACGCTTATATAGCATTTGTAGATTTAGAAAAAGCTTTTGATAACGTAAGATAGGAAAAAATGTTCGAGATACTAAAGAGCGCGGGAATGAAGTATAGAGATAGGAGAGTAGTACACAATCTATACAAAGAGCAAACTGCTGTTATAGAAGTAGAAGGGGAAAAAAGGGAAGTAGGTATTAGGAAAGGAGTAAGACAAGGATGTACGCTATCACCAATAATTTTTAATCTGTACATCGAAGAGGCGATTAATGTGGTAAAAGATAGAGTGGATTTCGGGATTAAAGTACAGGGACAGAAACTAAAAATGCTGAGATTCGCGGATGATATAGCAGTATTAGCATCTAATAAGGAGGAATTAGAATCAGCATTGAACGAAATGGAGGCAGTGTTGACAGAGGAATACGGAATGAGGGTGAATAAAAACAAAACTAAAGTGTTAGTGTGCAGAGGGCGCGAGAGCAGAGCAAAAACGAAAGTACAAATTAATAATGAAAGATTGGAGGAAGTTAAAGACTTCACTTATTTAGGAAGTAAAATAAATTGGGATGGAAGAAGCGATAAAGACATAAAACAAAGAATAGCGCAGGGTCGAGTAGCTTTTTGCAAAAAGAAAGCACTTTTATGCTCGGGGGTAATAAACTTAGAAACAAGGAAGAGAAGAGAGAATGGTAGGCCACTTGCTGAGACATGGGGGAATAGTCCGCGATATTTTGGAGGCAGAAATAGGAGTGAAGAAAGGCAGAGGTAGGCCTAGATTAGACTACTGCTCGCAAATAGTAAGGGATGCAGGTTGTAGCACAATTAGCGAAATGCGTAGGTTAGCACAAGATAGGAGAAGCTGGAGGTTAGCGTCCAACCAGTCTTAGGACTGATGACCTAATGATGATGATTACGTCGCGAAAATATACAAATATCTAATTTTTTTGGCAGTTCTGCAACTCTGCAGCACCTATACACCAGCCGCCCCTGCATTCGTACAAAATTATGCCTCGACGTTAAAATATATATCAGAATAACATTTTGTTCCTAGAAGAATAATAATATACTGGATAAGTGTAAAATGCTACACTTGTCTGTAAAGTGTAAATTTCTTTATTACATGCAAACTATTTTACAATTATTTTGTTACTAGTTAAGTAACTACATATTTGCCATCATGTCTGATATATTGTACTAGCGAGTACCTATGGCAATATAATTTTGACATACTACTGACGCCGCGCCGTTTTGTAGATTGCTTATATGCCCAGTGGCAAATAACTATCCATAAAAATTCATTATGACCACCAATTTCATCTTCAAAATAATGTATCAGTAGTATTAGCGTAAAATTATATCAAAACAAACTGCAACATTGCAATTAACTCATAATATACATTACGATACTTATGTTACAAAAAAATATAATAGAGCGGAATTTCGTATGTGGTAAATGTATAACAACTTTTTAGTTTTAATTTTGTTAATCAGACACATATTTTCACCTTCTTAACTTTAAAATTAGGAATGTTAAATGTATGAAAACAAAATTAAACTTAATGCCGTAAAATTAACAACAAACGAAAATATTATTCCTTGATAAGTTCTTTTTAACACGTTGGTCCAACGAATAGCCCAAGACTAAAAAAAACGAATAAATTGAATGTCATGCGTACAGAATTATTGATGTTAGAAAACTCCTATGTATCACTCCTCAAGGGGGAATTAGTTCAATTTCAACCCTAGTCGTATATTATGTTCCCTAGCGTCATTGATGGGTACAGTAATGATGCTTTTTATTACATTTTTTACATCTATGTTGCATCAAAGTAACATTAAATAATCATAATATTGGAATACTTTGAGGCTGTATCACTTCGGAAATACTGAAAACGCACTTACGTATTTTATGCCTCTATAGATCGCAAAATGAGAAGTGAATTTTCCCATTTCGATTGAGAAGACACTTACTGTCTATGTAAAGCTTTCCTATTATAATATACGCAAGTGATTTCAATTTATGAATGTGCACTACATTAGTTAGTGTGTTAATAGAACTAACAAGTTATGAAACTTGTGGATATCGGTTGATCAAGTACCACCACATTATCCGTCCTTATTTTATGCTTCAACATAAAATTATGCCATGTTCTGTAGATTACATCGACTACGTTGAGAATTTAGAAAGTTAAAAGACCATAATATTTATCACCATGGAATACAAATCCACAATGACTTTAATTCTTCAAGGCCATTTAAAGGGAGATTTATCAACATAAACTGTACACCATTTCTGAAGAAAACAACAATGCGAATTTGCCAGTTTATTATATTAATTCTTCGAAAATAAATTTGCTATGTTATAAATATGATAGCAGTGTACGCTCTTGTCTTATTAAAAGTTATCTTGTTTATATATATATATATATATATATATATATATATATATATATATATATATATATATATATATATATATATATCGGGTTCACGGTTTATTGAGTATTAAAAGTATATGGAGAACGGATCAACCGATTGCTTTGAAATTTTGGCTGCCAAATGCAACTAAAATATTTCCTTAAAGTGTGGTATGCCACTTATATGTAAAACTGGCAACATCTTCGTTATTTTAAATAGAATATCCTATACATTTTTTCATATTTAGTTACTCTTTCTGAGTAACTTCTGTTAATATATACCTATATATATATATATATATATATATATATATATATATATATATATATATATATATATATATATATATATATATATATATATATATCTTGAACCGTTATCGAGATAATAATTCTCTTCTGAATTTATTGCCAAAAATTTTCTCCTACCTACACAGCAATTAAAAGTTTTTTAGTTGCAGCTAGGCAAGACCTGAGGGTATTTTGTCCAATAATCAAATATTTCAAATATCATACAGGGTGAATTAGAGGATGTGTTCTATAAGTGACTTAGAGAAATGCACGAAAGTAAATTTTTTTAATGGAATACCCTGTATATTATTACTGATTCGGAAGGTGATACATTTACTTTTTTAAAAAGGTTAATATATCCTATACCTTATTCGCACCGTTTAGGTATATGGACACTTTTCGGTAACATTTCCAACAATATTAGTCTCTTGGTATGTCATAACGAGTGGGCCATACAATTTTTATTTTGTCATTTTGTAATAACAACAGACATCCTATTTTGCTAGTTAAATTTGGAAAACTTGGATCTCGCTCGATTTTCTTAGTAGACAAAATTTCAAAGCAATCGGTTGATCCATTCCCCATATACTTTTAATACTCCATTCACCGTCAATCACCCGGTATATATATATATATATATATATATATATATATATATATATATATATATATATATATATATATATATATATATATATATATATATATATATATATATATATATATATATATATATATATATTATATTCTCTGAAGTATATATATGTATGAATATATGCAATATTAGACATAACGTAACAAAAAGTTTGGAGATAAATCCAATCTGGACTCTCATTTGTTCAGGCCGCCAAAGTTAACAATTTTAATTTGATTAGAAGTAATAAGTTCCAATCAAATTAAAAGACAGGTGACAAAAAGCTCATTATAAAAACACTTTAACTGAAATATTTTTAAAAAATATATCCTTCAGTATAAAGCAGAAAAGAAGCAGTGCAAAAAAATAGCAAGAGACTAGATACCCAGCTGATAAAATATTACTCAATGAAGTCACTAGACAACCGAAACAAATGCTAAATAAAGTAAAGAATGAGGGTTTATGACAATATCTGAAAATAATTACTGCAAGTGAAGCTACTGACTATTCTTGATGAAAACCCACTAAAAAATTGAAAAAGTTGTTACATTGAGAGACCAAGTAGATAATAAATGGGCCAGGAACTATAAGAACAACTACTATATATTTGTTAGACAATTCAAAGATTTACTTCAACCTTAACTAGGGCTTCTCAATAGTCAAACTTATCTCAGTGTCCTTTTGATCATATCATATTTTACATTCATGGTGGCACTATGATCATCGCCTCTTTAACTCTTTATATTTTGTACGATAATTTATGTTGTAATTTCATCTTCTTTGTGAATCGCAATGCAGCGTACTATCATAGATGCCCTCGATGACAACAATGTCCTTAGAGAATTAGACGGTGAGTCTACCAATGAATGTTGACATAGTCAAATCACCAAAGTACATTTTGGAACATAGTCCTTCATGTAAGAACTGTCGGCTGTAGGTAAAAATGTCTTAAAATAGTTCGGTAAGTACATTGTTTTATATAATTAAGGTAAACTATAATATATTTATCTATTATAAGTATTCATGTTGATGTAACTTGGTTTGTTTGATGTAAAAATTTCTGAAAATTATGTGGGACTTATTTGCCCTATGTCTCTTTATGTTTTCTTATCCATGCTCTCTCTATTATTTATTGTGGCATTTTAAGCCCGTGCCTGTGCATTAAGAATGTGAAATTATATCCAATTTGATATTTGCGATGGATTTTACATAGCGTAGACAGCTGTAGACAGCGACGGATTTCAGAATGAAGGAAGGAGGTGTTTTTGGTGTTCCAAACGAAGTTCACTTGATAAACGTTGATGTGCTTAGATGTCCTCTGTATTATTCTTCAAAAGTTGCAAATTTTGCACCACTAGAGCCACTGAAAAGATAACGAAATGTGTGCGCAAAATGTGTAAAGTACGGTTTTGTATTTTTCCCTGCTGGAAATATTTCCATTCATCTCGGTAACGCAATATCCATTTATTTTCTTTTGTTTTGTTAAATGAAGTTGAATAAACTATTTTATAGGTACATTTATTTATATAATTCTACAAGGTATAGGACATATCATCTCCACATAAGATGTGCTTGTTAGTCTTAGGAGAAATAGTTTTTATACATACTTCAGAGTGACCTGGGTAAGGGTTAAACAGGGTTCTTTTGTAGATATATGAATTCTTAATAATATTTTATTAAAAACGAAGAACGTAAAACATTCATTACAGTAGTTAAAATGTGCATATTTATTTTACCATAAAAATATAATTCAAGGTTAACTAATTCTTTAATACTTGAAATTTATAAATAAATGTTTGCATAGGTAATACTACCAATGTTTTATAAATATGGGAATTACTATTATATGAGCTACCGAAGAGGGACACATTACAAATCAATTGAAAGTATTTTATAGAAAAAATTGTATAAGATTTAATATATTAGGAAAGAAATTAAATTAGTATAATATAGAGAACTAATGTATTTTTCTACACTTCATTCAGTTATAAAATGTTTATTACACTAGAATGTAGAGAAAAGGTTAAGAAAGGTTAAGCATTCCGCTATAAAATTTCACACTATATATACTTATGGTAACATAATCTACGATTGTTGGATATTCTTAACTTTAGTAGTATTAGAGAAACACATGCAAGCTTAAATATAATATCAATCCATTATCCGGCACAAATGGACACTGAGCTGAGATGAGGACGATATTTTGATTACTTGCGATAATGAACACGCAAATGAAACAAGTTTTAATAAAACTTAAACAAAACACCCTGGCAGCGTGTGTAATAACAAGTAAAGTAAGTCCCATTATAAACTTTTAAATTAAATTATTACATCGTATATTACATGAACAATACCCCTGGCATCTAGTGAAAGCAAAACTGTCCCAACCGTATTTAATTAAAATAAGTAAGTGGTATCAAACAGAATTGAGAAAATGACATTTTTCTAGTCACGTCCGCAGGACATTGCCATGATATAGATGCATGAATATGATTAGACCATGTTATAGACGCAGATCAAGTACGTGACTTATTAGTTTCACATCGGACATTGAGCGGAATCTCCACAGTATTCTCAAAACCCTTCTCTTGATTGCACACTGATGTATATAATTTGATGTTGCATTCAAGAAATAGTAAACTAATGAGACTGCACACACACATATATATATATATATATATATATATATATATATATATATATATATATATATATATATATATATATATATATATATATATATATATATATATATATATATATATGTGTGTGTGTGTGTGTGTGTGTGTGTGTGTGTGTTAACTTGTCTGCCGCCTTCGCGGTCCCGTCGCAGCCACTTGAACCCTAGATGATGCCATTCAACCCCATTAACTATAAGTTATTGTAAACAAATACTGTCAAGCTTAGACGACTATTTACTCGATGTTCAGTCATGGCCTAAGATTAGTCTGTATTATGTATCACGTGTAGCACAGTATGGTGAATGAGTGGATCGATAATTGTCAATAAATGTTATTTTGTGAATTTCGGAATATTATTTGATAAACTTTTCGAATAAAAGCTAACATGAAAAGTGGGATGCCTCCTTGGCTTTAGACCAGGGAGAGGACTTACGTGAAAAGGTGAGGATTTAAAAAAAAATGGCGGACTTCGAAGAACAAGTGCATAACATCAGTTATAGAGTTGACAGTGAACCAGAGACAATTGAACAAGACAGTACAGTGAGTGATCAGATGTTTAACATGTGGAAGCTGCAACAAGAAAGTAATGCACAACTTCAACAACAACTGATGGAACTATTATCCACAATGGCCGCCCAGCATACTTCCGGCCTCTCCGTTCCGAGTACTCCATCAGTACCATCTACGCCTGCACTTGACGTCAGATCCGCGTTGGTACATATTCCTCTCTCGTCATTTGACCCCGATGATACATCTTTCTCGATGACAAAATGGATGGATGACGTAACACGTATTCAACAGGATATCTGATACGCTGATTGTATTGAGAGCCGGCAAGGCTCTACGTGGACGTGCCTCTCGCTTTTATAAATAATGGAAACCACTTGTGCGTGACTGGGCCTCATTCCGCAGGGACTTTTTGAAGTCGCTTTCCCCGCACAAGGTACTCCTGCTACCAGAATTCGTTCATGCCTTGCCATTAAAAGTACCAATTTTGATTTTTTGGTCGAATATGGCAATGTTAAACTTGCTGCCATTAAACGGTTTTATGCCAATTTTCCCTGGGAAATAACAGTGAGTCTTCTTGAAAATAGGGTGCAAGACCGTAGAGGTAAAAAACAGAATTTGCATGCAAGATCCGACAGATGAGACGAGCTTGCTAAAACTGTTGGCGGCTTGTGATGCTCGAAAAAGTATTACGAAACATGAACTTTCTTCAAATCGTGAAATTAGTGACATATTTCGAAAGCGGCGGGGAGATTCGCCATCCCAATACGTGCGCGATAAAACACCTAAATTTCCAGGTAAATGTCGAAAATGTGATCGGTATGGACACAAACAAACAGACTGTAAAACGCTATACGTGCCAAGAACCCAAGTTGACCGCACTACACCTGCTACCTCGACAAGGCAAAACACTTTTACGTCTCCAGGTAAGCCTTCCTCAAGTAAAATGTGCTCATTTTGTAATAAGATAGGAAATACCGAAGAGGTTCTGTCAGGGCCTAAGATTAGTCTGTATTATGTATCACGTGTAGCACGGTGTGGTGGATGGGTGGATCGATAATTGTCAATAAATGTTATTTTGTGAATTTCGAAATACTATTTGATAAACTTTTCGAACAAAAGCTAACATTGATAAACACTTTAAATACTTTTATTTTATTTTAAATTACAAATATCTTAACGTCTCTTCTAAGTTATCCGATGATTTACACTGACGCGACGGAGACCAACCTGGTCAAGAATACTTAATACATGTGGTAGTTGTCATATCTTGGGTAGTCTAGTTACTCGTTTTATTAAATTCAATTGCATTCTGTACGTATAGGTTGCCTGTTACCGGCTAGTAAATAAATGTTTGTTAAGTTGGTAGTGCCCTATTTTTAGCCTCGCAAAGATACACTCTTCCTTTCTTCCATATACTCAAGTTCGTTCGATCTACTCGTTTTGTCATGCATCAGTAACTTTTTAGATGCTTTCGTACCGTCTTTATAAATCGAGATACCATCATGTATATTGCCGATTGTTGCCCGGTTTGCCTCTTTGTCTACTACTTCACTTCCATGAATACCAACGTGGCTTGACATCAATTGTCTTCCTTAGTGTTCTCAACCAATGACAAAGGGCAAGCATGGATTGTGCCATATATTTGCTTATAAATAGATTTGATATGTCGTACAAAATCTTTAATGAGTCTGTACAGATGATTGTGTACCTTAGAGTTGCCATATACATATAGTCCCGCGGTATCGATGCTAGTTGTTTTTCGAAGTGTCCAGGTATACGAGTATGTGTTATCTTCGTCACAAAAAAATACATCCAGTCCCCTGTTCTAGTTTGGAACCATCCGTATATATCCGACAATATCCATTAAGTGCATCAATTGTAGCAGTCTGAGAAGAGTTCATGGTTACTATCATAGTCCCGCCTTTTTTTGTCCACTGTGTGCTTCATTTTTATTTTAGGTAGTAGGGTCCACGGTGGTATTTCATAATCTATATATATATATATATATATATATATATATATATATATATATATATATATATATATATATATATATATATATATATATACATATATAAATGAATGTTTGTCTGTATGTCTCTTATGCCTTCCTAAACCGTTCATCCGATTGCGATGAAACTTTGGGGAATAGTTGGACGCATGTCCGCGAAGGTTTCTGAGTTAGTAAAACTCAGAAACGATATTCGAGGTATATCAGAACCAGAACATTGATATACAAAATAACGAAAATATTAGTATTTATTTAAATTTAGTAAACGGCACAGCAAGGCGTGACGGGTATGGCTAGTATGTGATATTATGAACTTAAGATTATTGTTCAGTCCAAATTATTACAGAAGAAGAAATTAAAAATTTTCGACGATGAAATTTTAAAGGAAGTATACCAGTTTCGTAACATGAGAGGTATAGGGACTTGTACGAAAAATGATTAAAACTCACCTTAGCCCGGTGCAGTGAATATTATCTAATATTCTAAGATGGAATTTTCTTATAGATGAGTATACTACACACGGATAGTCGATTTTTGAAGGATTGCTCTCCACTGAAGGATTGCTAAACACTCGATAACATTAAGATCTTTCATATATCAGTTAGCAATTTCTGGAATGTCTTTTTTCCAGTATAATTTTTGGTCAAGAATGACTATTAATATTTGTTTTGAGGTTGTAGGTACTATAAGATGACCGTATAATGTAAAATATGAGTGGCTACTTATTATAATCTGCAGAAGTATATAACATGTGTTTTCAATGCAGAGAAGCGATGCTTATTTCCACCTGTTTAGTCCGATAACTTATTTAACACTAACTAATAAAATCCCCCGCATGCGCGTATAGGAGATTGTATGTTTCTAATAAAGGATTTGTACCCTCTTAAATCAAATTTCTCTCTTGGCTTTAACTGAGTTTCTTAAAATCATAATTTAATAACATGCTATTTCCATTAATAAGTGCCCTAGTTCTACATAATTATGTATTATGCCGTTACAATTCCATTGTAAAATGTTTTGCAACTTAGACTAGTTCTAATATGTAGAATCAATTGAGAATAAAATTATATAAAATAAAACAATTTGAGACAAGACTTAAGAAGTAATAAAAATATCATGGATGAACAGGCGGGAGGTAGCTTAGTTTGACTTTGACTTTACTTCACTATCATCGATATTAGTGAAGCAACGGCCGCCGTGGTTATCTGTGGGATTAATGACCATCGGTTTACCTTCAAATTGCATCCAGACGACCCCTTACGAGTACGTGGATACCAGGTCCATAAACGGGATAAAAGCCGGCGTAGCGGCGGAGTTACGCTGTTGGTCAGGACAGGCATAGTTCATTACGTCCAGCCCCATCCGGACACGGAGAGAATGGAAGCGGTGATCATAACCATCCGAACAGGACAACAGGACGAGCTTCGGATCGTATCCTGTTATCAACATCCCAGACGTAGTGTGCAAGAACGAGACCTAGACGAGATCTTCCCCATAGGAGGCAGGACGCTTGCTGTGGGAGATTTCAACGCCAAGGACCCTTTATGGAATAGCCGGATAACGGACACTAGTGGCAGAGTGCTACTGGCGTTCGTTCAAAACCACCCGAAGTCCAACTCGTCGGCCCCCTGGAACCGCCTCACCACTCGATAAGGTGACCTGGACGTCGCCATCGTCCAGAACATCCACATCGAGAACATCGACAACCTGAGAGAAGGATCCTCGGATCCTTCCCCCATGCTTGTTCACCTGAAGAATAAGGCATCGTAGGCAAGAAAAGACTTAGTCACCAAACACACGGACTAGAATAAGTTTCGGATTTGTCTGGAACGCCGCGTCGCATCGAGGTCATCCACCTCCCCCCCATTGAAAACAGCGCGGTACGTCGAGGCAGCAGCGATTCGTCTCATCGAGGACATCCAGGCCATAATGAGTGCCTTGAAATAGGATGTACTTATAAAGAATTTTTTGGCTGTTGTAACGTTTCTATGACTCCTGGTTGATGAATCCTTTCATCTGCACTAGAATTTTAACACCATTTTACTTGATTTCCACTTTCTTAGCTAGCATGATAAAGCATCCACTACCACATTGTATTTTCCTTTAATGTATTTTATCTAGCATTCTAATCCGACGTTAAATTCCTTGCCTCGAGCAACGTATAATTGATTTACAGTTCTGATTGTCAGATTTATTATTATATATATATATATATATATATATATATATATATATATATATATATATATATATATATATATATATATATATATATATATATATATATATATATATATATATATATATATATATATATATATATATATAATTGTGCTACAACCTACATCCATTACTATTTGCGAGCAGTAGTCTAATCTAGGCCTACCTCTGCCTTTCTTTACTCCTATTTCTGCCTCCAAAATATCGCGGACTATTCCCCCATGTCTCAGCAAGTGACCTACCATTCTATCTCTTCTCTTCTTTATGTTTCTCCACATACTTCTTTTCTAGCCGACTTTCTCCAATACTTCTTCGTTTCTAACCCTATCAGTCCATGGTATTTTCATCATTCTTCGGCAACACCACATCTAAAAAGCTTCTAATTTCTTCCTACTTGCTTCCCCTACCGTCCAGGTTTCGCAACCGTAGAGTGCCGTGCTCCATACATATGTTTTCAAAAATCTCTTCCTTGTTTCAAAGTTTATTACCCCCGAGCATAAAAGTGCTTTCTTTTTGTTAAAAGCTACTCGACCCTGCGCTATTCTTTGTTTTATGTCTTTATCGCTTATTCCATCCCAATTTATTTTACTTCCTAAATAAGTGAAGTCTTTAACTTCCTCCAATCTTTCATTATTAATTTGTACTTTCGTTTTTGCTCTGCTCTCGCGCCCTCTGCACACTAACACTTTAGTTTTGTTTTTATTCACCCTCATTCCGTATTCCTCTATTCCTCTGTCAACACTGCCTCCATTTCGTTCAATGCTGATTCTAATTCCTCCTTACTAGATGCTAATACTGCTATATCATCCGAGAATCTCAGCATTTTTAGTTTCTGTCCTTGTACTTTAATCCCGAAATCCACTCTATCTTTTACCACATTAATCGCCCCTTCGATGTACAGATTAAAAATTAGTGGTGATAGCGTATCCTTGTCTTACTCCTTTCCTGATACTTACTTCCCTTTTTTCCCCTTCTACTTCTATAACAGCAGTTTGCTCTTTGTATAGATTGTGTACTACTCTCCTATCTCTATACTTCATTCCCGCGCTCTTTAGTATCTCGAACATTTTTTCCCATATTACGTTATCAATAAATTATATCAAATCATATATATATATATATATATATATATATATATATATATATATATATATATATATATATATATATATATACATGACAAGTAGAATACGATAGGTCACCCATCTATGCCGTGGAGCAGCATGCTGTACATTTATAAGCTCCGCGCCGGCAACTGGCCGAGCGCCCATCGTATTTATATTTTTGTACATATTCTAAAACAAAACTAATCGAGGCTGTATGTTATGCTGAATTGATTTATTAAATAAAAAGCTTTAAAAGCCTACCCATAATAAACTTATGTTGTTAAAGAATTAAAAATGTGTTCATGAACACATATTCTAAAGAAAGCTCAGAAATATTTTTGTATTTTTAGCTACAAAAATTTTGTGCCTACAAATCGATTACTCTAATGAGGAAATTAATAAATAAAACGTGTCTTTTTTAAATTTTCTAATTTTAAATAAGGGTTTATCCTCATATCGTATATCCTACTATCTTATCGATGTATAAAATTGAAATATTGATTTCTCCTTTCAATATTTTTCAATATTTTTCAGTATTTTTCCATTTTCTATAAATTATACTGATTCATCGGTTTTTACTAGTTTTACTACAATCACACCTCACTAATACAAATATTTTTAAATTGAATAAAGTTAGATTAATTTATCAAATTGTGAGGGCTAATTTTGATAAACATACGTTATTTTCAATACTTGTATATAATCTAAAAATGCAAATAGTAGTATTAAATATATTGATCCTATATATTGATCGTTTATTACAATTAAATTTAAAATATGACAGTGATGTGAGGTAAGCATACCAAAATGGTTGAGTTTATATACAAGAAGCTGCTCTAATTGCATTAAAATGTAGTTTTCCTTTTAATTTTTTTTGACGCTATGATTGACAAACGCTTTTATATTTCATATACGTCATCGTATCTGAAAATATGATGTGACCTTACAATAATATCTAAATTGTAAATAGTTTAGACACTATGGTAAATAGAAAAGATTGCTGCTACTGCGCAGACACCGATTTTGGTGCTCCATCTTTTTACTCCCTTTGTGCTAATACAGATAGCGCAAACTATAAATTTAAAATATATAGTCACATAAACTTAAGGTGAAGTAGTGCAAGTTTAAATTTTTGTGTAATAATACTAAGTGCATATATGTGTAGTTGATAAGTTATTGGGTTATAATATTTGAAAATTAGTCCGTCTATAGTAATTAAGATCTACAAGTATGAGTACAAAAAATAAAGCAAAAATACAAAATGAACTTTCAACAGAAGATCTAATAATAAAAGTTTGTACAGAATTGATGGAAATAATGGAAAGTACCATGTATAAAAAGTTTTCTATATTTCATGATAAACTAAGTGATCTTAGTAGTTAAAACCGTAAGTAAAAGAGTAACTAATAATGAAAGTAGTATTCTAATTCTCAATAAAAATATTGATACACTGGAGCAAGCCGTCAAAAACAACTCTCTGAGAATCTGTGGATTAGCTAAGGAAGGAGGAAATAATTTAGTTTCTGAAAATGTGATTAACTTTTCATCTCAATTTCGAATCAATTGTAGTAAAGAGGACTTTATTAGTATTTATCTTATTGGTAAAGTCAATGGCACCAAAAATAAATCACGGACAATTGTAATAAAAATTATTAACATAACTAAGCGTCTGGATAGTTGTATTATTAAGGGGAATAAACTATTAAAAAATAGTTCTGTCTTTATCTTTGAGGATCTTACCAAAAGACAATATGATTTTCTCAATATGCCGAAGAAGTACTAGGGTCTAAAAGGCGTGGTCATCAAATGGCAACATTTATGTGTGATGTGATTAAGAGCAGAAAGGACGTCTAATGTTGTGCGAGGAAGACGTTCTTAACGACGCGACGCTGCGACGTGGTGGACCTATGTGTTCAATTTAATCTGTTAAGTTTTTGCTCGAAATTAATTTCGTAGAATTGTTACCTTTTCTTTTCTGCCTGATTTTATATGAATTAGTTACGTTATTTTTGTTATTTATTTTTAAGTTGTGTGCACCGTTATTAATTAGATTATTATTAATAATGTAAATGTAAGTTTCTCACATTTAAACATTGTATGAATTTTAACAGGGTTTAATTTGTTTTCAAAATTTGTTATTGATAATTCATTAGATATTGTGGATTTATTTAAAACTTGGCTCGACCCTTCATTCCAGAGTATGGAATAGATCTGAATAATTATAACTTGGTACGCAAAGACCGTCAAGGCCGAAGAGGAAGTGTCGCTTCCTATATTAAAACAGAAATAAAACAGAAAGTTGTAGAACATCCTAGTATAATTGGAAGTGAATTGGAAAGCCTGTGGGTAAACATAAAAATATCTGACAAGAGATTTATTTATTTATTTATTATGTTCTGTGGGTTTGGGCCTCATCAGCCACTGATCGCATGGGTAGTCCCTTGGCGATCCCCTCCTGTCCGGGTCATTTTCCAAAAATGCTATCCCATAAAAGGAGCAATTTGGGCACGTCCCTCGCCTTAAGCCTCGCTTCTTCTAGGATAACAGGGGTCCCTAATATAAGGCACCTCCTCTCCTCCAGTGCAGGGCAGATATAAAGAAGATGAATCGAGGTTTCCTCGTCTTCTCTGCAGTATCTGCATGCCGGGCTGTCAGTCAGTCCCAGCTTATGCTTATATGCATTCAGGCTACTATGGTGGCCCGTTATGATTCCTACCAGGATTCTGGCTTTTTGCCTGTTCAATTTACTGAATTCTTGGGCCCATTTCTCAATCTCTGAGTATTCGATGAAGAGTTTGGTTATTCGACGACCCGTTACTCTTTCCCATCTTTCTCTATGCTGGTCTCTTGCCCAGTCATTGATGCGGTCACAGTCATTGATGTGGTCTACAAGAGATTTTGTTTAAGTGCTTTATACAGACCACCACATGATAACTTCTCTACTTGCTTGGAGTATGTCGAAAATGTGTTAAATTTATTCCTGAATTTCATTATATTTTATTTGGTGGTGATTTTAATGTTAACTTACTGGATGACAAACATTTTACTATTAAAAAATTATCTAATCTATTAGAACAATATGGTCTACACCAGATTATAACTCAACCCACTCATAAAGTTTGTACCTCTAAAACTCATTGATTTGTTAATCACTTCTGGTCTTACATTAATCACTGACATATTGTTACAGATATGGCACAAATATCACATCAGAGTATTGTTACAGCATAAAGAAAGTACGGCAAATACCGAAACTTACATTTAGAAATTATTCCAATTTTAATCATAATATTTTTACAAACGATTTAGCTTAAAAACGAAGCTTTTAATAAATATAAAAAATTATATCAGGCCATGAAAAATTATATCAAGCTACATATCAGGCTACGATTCGGCCAGCACTGACGTATGGGTCAGAAGTGTTGGTTATAGATAAAAATATGTCACAAAGACTTCTCTCAACCGAAATGATATACTGGAGAAGATGTTTCGGTTTAACTTTACTTGACCATATAAGAAATGAGATCATCAGAGAAAAAATGGAAGTGAAAAATACAATAATGGGCGATATAACTGAAAAGCAGTTAAAACGGTATGGACACTTACAACGAATGAACGAAGAAACTAATATTCATTGACAGGCGTAATGGCCTTGATGGGTTTGCAGCAAGTCGAGCGAGATTACTGCTCTTTACTGCCCATCGTGTAGACCGGGACCGTCGTGCGAAGGTGGACCAAGCTGTGCTTCCGCTTTCGCGAACCTCTACGCAAGAGGCAAGTACCGCTCGCAAACGAGGCCCGCGCTACTGGCAGTGGTTCGCTCCCCTCTGCCTCATTTGGTCCTGACGCCATTAGTCCCGCTAGCAGGGACTTCTTCTCGGCTTTTTCTTTGTCCTTGATCACCTTATTTTGCTGCATCACTTCGCCAGCGTCAGCCCCCCCCGAGAGCTGTCTCACCGCCGCGCTTGTCGCGGCGCCCACGAATTTATATAATGTCAGCCAGTGTCCAGGATACCATTAAAGGTCCAAACCTTTAATGGTATCCTGGACACTGGACACCAACACAAAGAAATAAACGAGGAATATATATATATATATATATATATATATATATATATATATATATATATATATATATATATATATATATATATATATATATATATATATATATATATGCCGCATAGATGGATGACCTAAAACTTTATGTTTCCGGAGAAAGCAAATTACACCAGTCCCTAAAGGTGGTGCAGGAGTACACACAGGCCATTGGGATGGAGTTCTGGTTGGACAAATGTGCATTGGTTCATCTCAAGAGAGGGCGAAGCAGGGAACACGCAGAGGATGCGCAGTTCATAGACGGAAGCATCTTACACCACTTAGATGCAGGAGAGTCGTACTTGAGTGTACGACTTGGCTGACGAATCTGCTTGGGTGTTGAGCAATACTTCACCGAAGAGGTAGGTGTCATAAAAAATGCTCTCCGCAGCAAGAATCAGCATAGCCTCCGACAGATCTGGTCTTCAGAACTCTCAAAGAAGAACAAGGTGTCTGCAACTAACATGCTTGCCGGATCGATTCTTGTCTACTCCTTCAGAGTAATCAAATAGACAAGGGAGGAGCTCCGACCACTCGATGTAGTAACCCGGAAAAGGATGCTTCCCAGTAGGAGTTTGCATCCCAGATCATCCGTTCCACGGTTATATCTCCCACAGTATTGCGGAGGCCGTGGACTCTTCAGTTTGGAGTGTCTTTATAACAGTATGGAGCCCGTATAGTCATCAGGAGTTCGGATCCCCTTATCTCCATAGTCCGAGATCACGAACATGTAGGGATAGGAGCATTTTTATTTAAGGCAGCGCGTAGAGCAGCCGATGAACTCGGTCTCGTCTTTGATACCGAGCGGGCCAATCGAAACTTTGTCACTGAGTTAGAACCCGTTCGGTTAAACACCTCAGTAAAAGCTACAAAGCATTTAAGATCTCGGCAGCTTCACAAGGATAAGTCCATGCACGGGGTCTTCTTTAGAAATATGGAAGCCCTGGGTTTATTCAAAAGGCGGGCGGACCTTTGCTTTCTTAAGGTCAGCCCTGCTAAATTCTGAGACAGACGGATTCATCATGGCTTGCCAAGATGGTGTATTTAACATGATCGTCTATCGGAGTCGTGTCATGGGCATGGAGGGCTCTGATATCAGCGTCCTGCTGCAGAGCCTGTCGCAGGGCGCCGGAGACATTGATGCATTTGCTGTCGGCTTGCTCGGTATATGCTGTCTCGGCCTATATCTATAGACACAACGCAGCGTTACGGGTTCTTTATTATCATTTAAGGCACTCGTATCAGATAGACGAGACACCAGTGTTACCTTATGCTGCGGGGGATATTGATTCCGTTGTGGGAAATGAGAAGTACCTAACATGTTGGAACTATTCATTTCCCACAGTCAGGCAAATAAAGGCCAACAAAACTGATGTAGTCCTCCTCGACCATCAACTTAAGACAATGTTCGTCATCAAGTTTTTGGCACCCGGTGACGGTAACATTGTTTTGGAAGAGGAGGATAAACGGGTAAAATATCGAGATTTAATCTTCTCCCTAGACTCTATCCAGACTATTCTGTTAAACTTAACGTAGTGATTATAGGATCCCTCGTTGGAACGAGAGATACACTGCTTTCAGAACTAAAGAGCATATCGGCATGTTAAATATCGACAGAAATCCTAGTCGGTCGCATACCAGAGGCCGTAATTCTCTGTTCGCTCCGTCTACATACGACACTTGGCCCTGTAATTACTAGCCGAACGGATGTGAGGAGTGATTATTGGTATCACCAGCGCACCTTCTTTGGGAGTCAGAGCTACAGAAGGGGGTGACTGGCTTTTATTAAAAAAATAATAATAATAGGCTTTTTAATCTTCATACCTACCTCTTGGATGGAGAGTTATTTAACATCCAAATAGGTGCACAACTCTCCGGCATCTAAGTAGTGTAAGATGCTTCCATCTACGAGCTGCATATCCTCCACCTATTCTCGGCTTCGTCCTCTCTTGAGATAAACAAATGCACAGTTGTCCAACCCGAATTACATCCCGATGGCCTACGTGTACTCCTACACAACCCTTAGGGACTGACGTAATTCCCTTTCTCCGGAGGAATAAGGATTTAGGTTATCCATGTAAAATAGATTGGGGGGGTGACCTTATGCTTGGCTTGCAGTCGCCGGGGGTGCTGCAGTTATAGCCACGGGTTTTTCTGAGGGACACGGACAACGGAAGCACTGAGATGCAAAACAGAAGGGGGCTAAGGAGGCTTCCTGAAACACGCTTCTTCTGAATGACATCGGCTCTGTAAGGACTCTAGTATTACACGATATGGTAAATCGAGACCTCCACAGCGGCATCAGTTCTTAAACACATCTCACTGCAGGACCGGGCACCACAAGACATTGGAGCAAGTGAATTATTAACTCATGCGATGTCATGTCGAATGCCGTGCGGTAGTCAATCCAGGCCATAGACAGCTCTCGCTTAGAATGCATGGAGTCCCATGTGACACATACGTCAATTAACAGATTCTTCTTGCAGCCAGTAACACTAATATATCTCCGTATATCGTTGTTAGTATGCATGTAATGCATAAGACAAGATGCATGTAAACACCTTATAATATGTGCTTAAGCCGGTCATCGGTCAATAATTCTTTGTGTTGAGCAAATCTCCAGTCTTCGGGGTTAGCACGGTCCACCTCTCTAAAACCCAAGAAGGAATTTGCTGCTCCCCATTTAAATTAGTGGTAAAAATTCTGGCTAAATGGTGGTGGATACTGGTTAATATTTTACACTCAGCCCTCAAGAGCTCCTCGAACCTCTTCAGGGGTTATCGGATGACACACTAGTTCTGGTTGCTGAAGACCTTCGCAAAAGTCTTCAAAGTGTGTTAGGGTTGGAATGCCTCTTTGGAGTAGGGGTTTCTGCTCGTACAGTGTCTTCCAGAAAATTTTCACCTGACCTACAGTCGGCAGATTTTCAGCAACAGGTTGAGACGTTAGAATAGACGCGAGGGTTTTTGGCGGAACAAATTATTTTTCGCCAGCCTTCTCGCCCGTCTCACTAGTGACTTTTTGCACGTCACTAGCATCCGTATACCAAGCAGCAGTGCCTTAATAGGCACTGCTGCTTGGTGGTACGCCGCATTATCTCATTGAGTGTGCGATAGGCTCATCTTAAATTGGCGGCGATTCGTCGTAACTTTGGCGTAAAGGACCTATTGGCCGCCATATAATTCATGACATATTGGATACGGCATACCTGTTGTCCTATCGACTGGATCTTGGCTTCCATCTTCCATACACGCCGCTTCGCTCTCTCTCTCTCTCTCTCGTGGAGATGTAGAGTTGTTCACCCTCTCCAATTGGGAGAAGTTTTCCAGCTCTACTCTGGCCAGCTCTTGTGGCCCAGGGGGTCTTATGCGATGTAACCCCCTTATGGTACTGACGCCCTCTACTATTAGCGGAGCGGTGAAGATTACATCTTCAACTGGTTCATTAGGTAGCTTTTCGGCTACCTCATTTGCCAACTGGGGCGTAGTCCTCACATAGCTCTTTCTACGAAGATAGGATAGGACATAATCACGCAGATTTCTGTAGCTCTGGATTTAATTCACACCACAGGGTATGAATATGTGCCATGTATCCTCTCCGTACGGGTTCACTGCTTTCGTAACATTGTAGTAGATCGCCTCTCAATTCGTCAGTCTACTCAAAGTATCCATGTTCTTCGCGTAAGTCGATCTCAGGCAATCCATCCATTTGGACCCCACCAACTTGCCCATGACCTCTATCGGAATGATCATGGGGACCTTTCCTCCTGTTATCTGGAACAGGAAGCAGGGGCTTACCGGGGAGTTAGCCCACGGCCGACAACAGAGGGGAATCTGCTATCCCCTTCCGGGTGTGCTGGTGCTGCCGGTCCGGTTTTGCACCCCAGCTGGAGTAAATGGTATCGCTACTCACCAAAGGCCAGATCGATGTTTTGCTGCCCCTCCTGCTTATATTATTATTATTATTATTATTATTTTTTTTTTTTTTTTACTAAAAGCCAGTCACCCCTTTCTGTGGCTCCGACTCACACAGAAGGTGCGCTGGTAATACCAGCAATCACTCCTCGCGTCCGCTCGGTTAGTGATTACTGGGCCGAGTCGTGTGCCCTGAGTAGACGTAGTGAGCCGAGAATTACGGCCTTCTGCATGCGACCGGCTAAGATTTCTGCCGAGTTTCGGCATGCCGGTATGTTCTTTAATTCAGAAAGCAGTGTATCTCTCGCTCCACCAAGGGCTCCTATAATCAGTACCTTCAATTTAACAGTATGGTCTGGATAGAGTCTACGGAGTTCGAAGATTAAATCTCGATATTTTGTCCGTTTCTCCTCCTCTTTCAAAACAATGTTACTATCACCGGGTGCCGAGAACTCGATGACGAACATTGTCCTGATTTGGTGGTCGAGGAGGACTACGTCAGGCTTGTTGGCTTGTATTTGCCTGACGGTGGAAAACGAATAGTTCCAATATATTCGGCACTTCTCGTTTTCCACAACGGACTCAATATCCCCCGGAGCGTAAGGCAGCACTGGTGTCTCGTCTATCTGATACGAGTGCCTTAAATGATAATAAAGCACCCGCAACGCTGCGTTGTGTCTATGGATATAGGCCGAGACTGCATATACCGGACAAGCCGACAGTAAATGCATCAATGTCTCCGGCGCCCTACGGCAGGCCCTGCAGCTGACATCAGGGACCTCCATACCCATGACACGACTCCGATAGACGAGCGTGTTAAATACACCATCTTGGCAAGCCATGATGAATCCCTCGGTCTCTGAATTTAGCCCGGCTGACCTTAAGAAAGCAAAGGTCAGCCTTTCGGATAAGCCCAGGGCTTCCATATTCCTATAGAAGACCCCGTGCATGGGCTTATCCTTGTGAAGCTGCAGAGCTCTTAAATGCTCTGCAGCTTTTACTTGGGCTTTTAACTGAACGGGTTCCAACTCGGTGACAGAGTTGTGATTGGCCCGTTCGGTATCGAAGACGAGACCGAGATCATCGGCTGCTCTACGTGCTGCCTTAAATAAAAATGCTCCTATCCCTGCATGTTCGTGATCTCGGACCATGCAGAGAAGGGGATCCGAACTCCTGATAACTTTACAGGCTCCGTCCAGAACCATCCTGTTATGAAGACACTCCAAACTCAAGAGTCCACGACCTCCGCGATGTCGTGGGAGATATAGCCGTGGAACGGACGATCTAGGATGCAAACTCCTACTGAGATGCATCCTCTTTCGGGTTACTACGTCGAGTTGTCGCAGCTCCTCCTGTGTCCATTTGACTACTCCGAAGGAGTAGACAAGGATCGGAACGGCAAGCATGTTTGTTGCAGACACCTTGTTCTTCCCCGACAGTTCTGAAGACCAGATCTGTCGGAGGCGGTGCTGATACTTGCCGCGGAGAGCGTTTTTTACGACACCTACCTCTTGGGTGGAGCGTTGCTCAAGACCCAAGTAGGCGTACGACTCTCCGGCATCTAAGTGATGTAAGATGCTTCCGTCTACTAGCTGCGCATCCTCTGCGTATTCCCGGCTTCGTCCTCTCTTGAGATGAACCAGTGCACATTTGTCCAACCCCAACTCCATCCCGATGGCCTGCGTGTACTCCTGCACCACCCTCAGGGACTGGCGTAATTCCCTTTCTCCGGAGGCATAAAATTTTAGGTCATCCATGTAAAACAGATGGGTGACCTTATGCCTTCGATCGCCGGGGGTGCCGCAGTTATAGCCACGGGTCTTCCTGAGGGACACGGACAACGGCAACAGTGAGATGCAAAACAGAAGGGGACTAAGGGAGTCTCCCTGAAACACGCCCCTTCTAAACGACACCGGCTCTGTCCGGACTCTAGTATCACCCGATGTTATGGTAAACCGAGTCCTCCAGAGCGGCATCAGTTCTTGAATGCATCTCACTATAGGACCGGGCACCACAAGGCATTGGAGCAAGTGAATTATTAGCTCATGCGATGTCATATCGAATGCCTTGCGGTAGTCGATCCAGGCCATGGAAAGGTTTCGCTTGTACTGCACGGAGTCCTGCGTGATACATCTGTCAATCAACAGATTCTCCTTGCAGCCAGCGACACCCCTCTTAGACCCTCGTTGTTCGTATATCCCCTCGAAAACCGGCTCAACTGCTAGGAGTACTCGCGTGTACAAGATGCGTGTAAACACCTTGTAACAGGCGTTTAAGCAGGTTATCGGTCGGTAGTTCTTTGGGTTGGACAAATCTCCGGTCTTCGGAATTAGCACGGTTCGCCCCTCAACAACCCAAGAAGGAATTTGCTGCTCCCCATTTAGCCATGTGGTAAAAATTCTGGCTAAATGGCGGTGGATACTAGGTAATTTTTTCCACCAGAAGTTATTTATCCCGTCGGGACCTGGAGCAGCAAAGTTCTTAGAGCCCGCAAGAGCCCTTTGAACCTCTTCAGGGGTTATCGGGTGGCACACTTCTTCTGGTCGCTGAAGACCTTCGCAAAAGTCTTCAAAGTGTGCCAGGGCTGGAGTGTCTCTTTGGAGTGGGAGCTTCTGCTCGTACAGCGCCTTCCAAAAGTTTTCCACCTGATCTACAGTCGGTGGATTTTCGACAACAGGTTGAGGCGGTTCGAATAGACGCGAGGGTTTTTGGCGGAACAAATTATTTTCCGCCAGTCTTCGCGCCCGCCTCACTAGTGACTTTCTGCATGTCACTAGCATCCGTATCCTATCAAGGCAGTGCTGTTTGATGGTACGCAGCACCACCTCATTAAGTGTGTGATGGACGCGTCTTAAATTAGCGGCGATTCGCCGTAATTTTTGCGTGAAGGGCCTATTGGCCGCCATATAGTCCATCACACATTGGATACGAGATACCTGTTGTCTTGCCGACTGGATCTTGGCCTCCATCTTCCGTACACGCCACTCCGCTCTCTCTCGCGGAGAGGAAGAGTTGTTCGCCCTCTCCATATGAGAGAAGCTCTCGGCGGCAGTGTACAGGGCACAATTTATGTGCCAGATGTCAGCCTCTTCTGGAAGCGATGCTTGAACTTCAGCATCCACTCTGGCCAGGTCTTGTGGCCTAGGGGGTCTTATGCGATGTAACCCCCTTCTGGTACTGAGGCCCTCTACTATTGGTGGAACGGTGAAGACCGCATCCTCAACTGGTTCATTAGGCAGCCTTTCAGCTACCTCATTCGCCAATCGGGGCGCAGTCCTCACATAGCCCTTTCCACGAAGATAGGATACATAATCACGCAGATTCTGCGGCGTGAAGGCATCATGCTCTGGGTGTAATTCACACCACAGGGCATGCATACGTGCCATGTATCCCCTCCGTATGGGCTCACTGCTTTCATAGCAATGCAGCAGGTCGTCCCTCAGCTCGTCGGTCCACTCAAAGCGTCCATGTCGTTGGCGTGCGTCGTTTTCAGGCAATCCATCCATTTGGGCCCCACCACCTTGCCCATGACCCCTATCCGAACGGGGTCGATCGTGGGGGCCTCCTCTTCTGCCATTTGGAACAAGAAGTTCGGGCTTACCGGGGAGTTAGCCCAGTAAGCCCACGGCCGACACTAGAGGGGAATTTTATCCCCTCCCGGGTGCGCTGGTGCTGCCGGTCCGGTTTTGCACCCCAGCTGGAGTAAGTGGTGTCGCTACTCACCAAAGGCCAGATTATTATTATTATTATTATTATTATTATTATTATTATTATTATTATTATTATTATTATTATTATTATTATTATTATTATTATTATTATTATTATTATTATTATTATTATTATTATTATTATTATTATTATTATTATTATTATTATTATTATTATTATTATTATTATTATTATTATTATTATTATTATTATTATTATTATTATTATTATTATTATTATTATTATTATTATTATTATTATTATTATTATTATTATTATTATTATTATTATTATTATTATTATTATTATTATTATTATTATTATTATTATTATTATTATTATTATTATTATTATTATTATTATTATTATTATTATTATTATTATTATTATTATTATTATTATTATTATTATTATTATTATTATTATTATTATTATTATTATTATTATTATTATTATTATTATTATTATTATTATTATTATTATTATTATTATTATTATTATTATTATTATTATTATTATTATTATTATTATTATTATTATTATTATTATTATTATTATTATTATTATTATTATTATTATTATTATTATTATTATTATTATTATTATTATTATTATTATTATTATTATTATTATTATTATTATTATTATTATTATTATTATTATTATTATTATTATTATTATTATTATTATTATTATTATTATTATTATTATTATTATTATTATTATTATTATTATTATTATTATTATTATTATTATTATTATTATTATTATTATTATTATTATTATTATTATTATTATTATTATTATTATTATTATTATTATTATTATTATTATTATTATTATTATTATTATTATTATTATTATTATTATTATTATTATTATTATTATTATTATTATTATTATTATTATTATTATTATTATTATTATTATTATTATTATTATTATTATTATTATTATTATTATTATTATTATTATTATTATTATTATTATTATTATTATTATTATTATTATTATTATTATTATTATTATTATTATTATTATTATTATTATTATTATTATTATTATTATTATTATTATTATTATTATTATTATTATTATTATTATTATTATTATTATTATTATTATTATTATTATTATTATTATTATTATTATTATTATTATTATTATTATTATTATTATTATTATTATTATTATTATTATTATTATTATTATTATTATTATTATTATTATTATTATTATTATTATTATTATTATTATTATTATTATTATTATTATTATTATTATTATTATTATTATTATTATTATTATTATTATTATTATTATTATTATTATTATTATTATTATTATTATTATTATTATTATTATTATTATTATTATTATTATTATTATTATTATTATTATTATTATTATTATTATTATTATTATTATTATTATTATTATTATTATTATTATTATTATTATTATTATTATTATTATTATTATTATTATTATTATTATTATTATTATTATTATTATTATTATTATTATTATTATTATTATTATTATTATTATTATTATTATTATTATTATTATTATTATTATTATTATTATTATTATTATTATTATTATTATTATTATTATTATTATTATTATTATTATTATTATTATTATTATTATTATTATTATTATTATTATTATTATTATTATTATTATTATTATTATTATTATTATTATTATTATTATTATTATTATTATTATTATTATTATTATTATTATTATTATTATTATTATTATTATTATTATTATTATTATTATTATTATTATTATTATTATTATGATCACCGATTGTAAATAGAAACAAAAAATAATAACTATGATTCTGTTGGGTTTCTTATTTTCGACTATAAAATACAAACAAATATTAATTTAATCTAATCATTTATAGTTAGATATAGTTATAGCACACCATAAAACGCTTATTTAATCTGAAGATGGAGCATTTACATTTATTTTTCTATCTAAAAATTATATTTAACTATAAAAGGTTCATATAAAAGGTTCAAATCTATAAAAACTTGGAAACATATTAAGATATTGAGATCATAGTACAAACGTTAATTTAACTTTTCTCTAAGGGAAGCCTAATGAGACAGAAATTAGGTTATGTTCATATATACTTTTCAGTTTAAGGTATAAATTGAGGTAAGCCATTTAATATCATAAACAATTTTTAGCGGCTGGAAAGAAAAGATTATTTCTTTGTCATGTTTTTGATAATGTTAAGTAGTAGTAAGAACTTTGTGATTAGGATATTTTATTCTCTACAATAAATCTGTGAAAAGCATTTCTGCAATTTTTTATCTAAAACCTATACAGATTGGGGAAAAACAATTCTTACCCTTGGTACTACATATTAATATAAAATGGATTTAATAGATTAAGCCTATGGAAGTGAATTTAATAATACACATCAAACAGGTAAAGGCGTAAAAGCTAAACATAGAGCCTTTATCATAAAGCAGGATCTTGATAACTTGGTTGGAAAGAGAAAAAGACATATAAATTCCAGTGTATAATTTGATGTCCCACTAACATGAATAATAATGTTGCGTGTTCCAATGCCCTATCGCAAACAGTTCAACATTTATCTGCTAGACACGTGACGTCACGGACACTATATAAATACTAATAAAGCGCATGCATACGCGCAAGAAATTTTTCCATGCATAAAATTACTGATGTCTACACGCATCTGGCGTATTTTCATTTAAATACTTGTGGCCCTACCTCTAAGGGTTAGATTTAATCAACCCATAATGATAGGTAACGCAATCTCCAAGGTGTACCTACTTATGTCATGGGAAAAGATCGAATTATATTTCTCTTTATGCCTCACTTTCTTTATATATCACTTAAACCACTAGGTGTAACTACAAAATAAGTGTATCATGAAATATATATATATATATATATATATATATATATATATATATATATATATATATATATATATATATATATATATATATTCGATTTTAATTCTATAGCATGATAGTCGGCACATAGTTATATAAGTGGCTGAAAATTTTCTATCATGTAAATTGGAATAGTATTCAGGCTAACAACCCTTTATTCATAATTTATTGTATATTATAGACAAAGTTTCAGCTTCTCTGTAGGGGACCATTGATACATCTAGGGCTAATCGCACAAAAGTAGATTAGTACTTAATACAGGTGAGTTTATTTACATGTCTCGTTACTGCCGCCGATGTTACTGCCGCCGATGTCTTTGTATTATTTAAAATGATAATGATATTTAGTTTTACCGCCAGGGTATATATTGCCTATCGCAGAAAGACAATTATTTCATTAGGTATCTTTCATAGGGCTAGTAGTTGTCTGCAGACCATGTGGTACATAACATAAACCGATATTTGGAAACAGTTGTCTCATGCCTAAAGAATTTACTTTGGTATCTATACATATCCTCCAATAACGAGCGAGCGATTTCCTAAATGCAAGTTCGTGGCTGAATTTGTATTCTTAATGTTTCTCCACTGAATAAATTCACATTATTTCATTTATGAAAGAGGTTACTCTTAACATATTGCTCTGCGTCAGGTTAATGTCATTATTGTTATTTGCTCTAGTTGATGGCGTGTTGTTACCGATTTGTTCTAGTTTTATTTAAATGATTTTGGTAGTTTTTCAATTTAGTTCTAGTATAGACTAGTTTATGTAGTAAGAAACTTTTCATTATATCGTTTTATTAAAAATGGACTATTCATTCAAGGAAATTGCCGACCTGCATTTAATATTAGGAGAATGTGAGATGAAGTGTGAAGCTGCTGCACGATTGTACAGTGAAAGATTCCCGAATTGTCGAACACCTCACCACACGTTCGCTTCAGCTAACAGAAAATTAAGAGAATATGGTTCTCTTCTAACCATATTAAAGTAAGAGTTAAACCATTATAGTAATAGTTAAAATGAAAAACATAGGGCACATGCAATAGGTAAGTAAGTAAGTAAGGTAGGTAAGTAATAGTAAGGAATGGAGAGAGTAACTCTCGTTGAGATAACTCACACAACAGTTCATATTATTTACAGTGCAATAAAATTGTTAGTGACTTAGGTGAATTATTCATGCATCAATTATCTATTGCATGCGCCCCACGTTTTTCATTTTAAATCTTACTATTCAATTATGTCTTTTATACTTTTTTGTCCATTTTAAAAACGTGGTATATTAATTTTTTTTATTCAAATAACTATTTTTCTTTTTTGTCACCTTTCTAGTAACTCATTAAGGTTAAAATTTTTATCACTTAACATTTTGACGTGTGTGGACTTTATGGTTGTATTTGTCTTGATTCATAAGAGCGATAACAATAGTAGGGTAACTGATAAAATGCTATTTTCTATTGTTCTTTAGATATTGTTTTTGTGATTTCAGTTTCACGATGTTCTTTGCACAACTAATGTACTTATAGCATGGTTTTTGTTCTTGGTCACTTATTCACACACTTTTAAAAAAGCATATTTTTGTTATTCTCTAGTTGTTATATTATCTGTATAAGATCAAAATTGCACATCATCTAAAGATGATAAGTATATTAATAAAAAAAATCATACATATTTAATTTTATTAATATACTTATTTACCTAATGAGTTATAATTGGTAAATTATCTTATAAATTATAAATCAATCATATATGTACCATACATAATGCATGTAAATAGTAATTTTGATGTTTTCATACTTCACTTAACAAATATTTTTCAAAATAACAGTGCACGAGAAACATTGCCATAAACTGTAAGAATAGTAGAACTAGAGTCAATTCGCGGAAGATAATATTTTCTTTTAATTTTAATGTGTAAAATAATATAGAATTCATCAGAAATTTTCAACCGTTTATTTATAAGAGCCTCCTTCAAACATCAAACAAGTACTCAAAATATTATGATTTCCAACACACAAAGAGATTCGTCTTCTCGTTATGTTAAAATTAAGCTTAAAACTTTGTTTTAAAGCGGAATGATTTCAAGCTTCATTTCATCATTCGAGGTTGAACTTGATTAAATTTATCTAAAACTAATTTATCTGAAGGATGATAGAGTTTTCGACATATTTCGGCATATTTATTTTTTAACCTTCACCTTTTACCAGGATGTTCATGAAATAAAGCAAGCCGTAAAAGCTTGCATATAGATTCTTGTAAAATGTATATAGCGTGAATATGAATGAAGAGATGCGTGATTATCAAATCAACTCTCATACGAAATAAATTCTAATCAATATGTTTTGTCTTGTTATTGAACGTACCATTGTTTGCCAATTTTTGAATATCATTGTATTATGCAGTTGCTACACAGTAACTTCACTTGCCATAGCGCGTCAATAACTAGTTTTAACAAAAACCTACATAAATTTATTATTTCTTTTGTAGCTTCTACCAGACCTTCGGTTTCTGTTGTGAAGAGAGCTACAATATATTTTCGTCTACACTCCTCAATAAATCATACTGTTACCTAATATAAAAGCATATCCAGTGACGGATATTATGTTCTACCTACTAACCACATAATTGATCTAGTCCAGTAGTCTGCATCCAAGTAGCCTTTTGCTTAGACATTAATTGTAAGACACATATTTCCCTCTTAAATATCTGAATACACGCTTTATAACCAATCAGTGGTTTCAGATATAACAGAATCTGACTTTAAAAGCTCATGCATGAGAAAGTTCTGATCTCATGCACACAGTCGAATAAGTAAGTGCTTCTAATAATTTTTTACATCAAAAATTATTCTCTTTATTAATTTTAGTCATTTTATATTAAATAATTAGTCGATTAAGTTTTCAGTTATTTTGTTTGTCTTTTCATTATTTTTAATTACTTTAATACATGTTTGCTACTTTTGTGACAACCTAATTTTGAATTTATTTTTCGATCCCGATTTCGATTTCGATTTGATTTCGAACTTGTTTTTGTTAAATATTTTAATTTTGTTCTCTTAAGACTTTCTGAATCGGTAACATATTACGATATAATTTACTTGTATGTACTTCTTTTCATAATCATGAAAGTACAACACTCTCATAAGTGCTGAACATGCATATGTACATTTTAGATATTTTTTAAGAAAAATATTGAAAAATAATATATTAAAAAATATCTATTTCGCTCAATTCAGTAGAAAATAGTTTTGAATGAATTGTTATTAAAAATGAGTTAGTCAAGACTCAAAATTACATTTGGTGATACAAAATATGACATAGACCTTTTCAAATGTTTCTTGCTATTTTATAGAAATATTATATACGCTGTCTATCGTATTTATATTAAATATTCTGAATCGCGCAGAAATTTAAAATTATTTTGAAGAAAGTTAGACTTTTATTTTGCCTAATGCATCGTCATTTTCCTCTTTGCCATAGCAAGTAACGAAGAGAACATAAATTGTATATTATGACCGAGTATTTTCTAGTGTTACTTTTTAAAAACAAAAAAAATTAACAACATTGGATAACACTGTGTACATAGGTTCATCTTAGTATTGTTACGAACGCCTCGAGCGATCCCAAACGCCGGGAATATTTATAACCTCGAGAGCGTGCGGTGTTCGGTGTTCCAGTGCGTTCTATACTAGAAGGTTCGCCAAAGTTCTCTATCTAGAAACGCCTGGAGAGACCTCTTCACTGCCTATATAAGAATTGTGTCACCCGGCCAGGAGTTAGTTGAATTTGGACCGCGATAGTGAGCGATATACAGTGCGAAAGTGATATACAGTGCGAAAATTAGTTTATAAAGTTAAAGTAGAAAGAAAGTTAGTTAGTTAGTTTGACTTGTGAATAGTTGAGTTCTAAATAAGTATTCGAGAAATAAAGAACTTTCTAGTAAATTCGTTACATTGGTGTCAGAAGTGGAATAGAACGTGGTAGAAAGTTCTGGAACACTTCGTTTAGTTGGAGGAGAAATCCTAAGTGTGACATACCACTGAACTCGTCTCGTCGTGAAGAGGTTGAAGATCGACGTTTCAAGAAGGTCAGAAAATATTCTCGAACTTTCCATAGCAGTCAAGAAAACCCACAAGTGCGACATATCACTGAACTCGTCTCATCCCGAAGAGGTCGAAGATTGACATTTTGAGAAGGTCAGAGAACATTCTCGAAAGTTCGATAGCAGTCAAGAAAACCCCTAAGTGTTACCTATCACCGGAATTGTCTCGTCAAGAACAAGACGTCTACTGGGTTTTGGGAAATTTCTAAGGAAAAGTGAATTGGATGCTAGTAGGAACTAGAAGCCAAGCCGCGGCCATGGAGGAACAAATGAATGAGCTACTAGCAATGTTAGCTGAAATGAAACAAGAAATGAAAGCAGGACAAGATGAGATGAAACAAGAAATGAAAGCAGGACAAGATGAAATGAAACAAGAAATGAAAGTACACCAAGATGCAATGAAAGCAGACCAAGAGAAATGAAAGACGAACTTAAAGCTGTACATAATACCATGAGAATGTTTCAAGATGAGATAAAATAACAAGTCAACATGGACCTCCAAGTCTTACGGGAAGAAACAGAAAATAAGCTAGAAGCTAGTATGGTACAGATAGAAGCGGGTATGAAACAGCTAGAAGCGTGGCTAGCCATTCAGGAAGCAGAAATAGACGAGAAGATACAAGAAGCCAATCAGTCCATAGCATTAAAGGTGGAAGCGATCCAAAGGGAGGTTAACCGACTAAGAATACGTCCTACAAGTGCTGCACCTGGGGTCCAACAGCCAGTCAGAGTGACAGCACCAACTTTTGATGGTTCGATTCCTTGGTCGTATATCGAAGTATATCGAAGACAATTCGAGGCTGCTGCTTGCACAAACTATTGGGACGATAAGGAAAAGGCTATAGCTCTTATCGTCGCCTTAATAGGGGAGGCTCTCGATATACTCCGATCTATTCCGGAAAGTCAACAGAATTTTACAACAATAGTAGATCGTATGGAGATGCGCTACGGTGACAAACACATGCAACAAGTTTACCAAATGCAACTGAAGAGCCGAAATCAAAGAAGCAGCGAGACATTGCAACAATTTGGAACATACGTCAACCGATTAGTACAGCTGGCATATCCAACAGCACCTCAGGAGTTTGAAAATCTACTGTGCGTGCAAACATTTATCGATGGCTTGAGGGACCCGGACATGCAGCAGGTGCTGAGAATGTCACGACATGACACTCCCAGCAAAGTATTAGTGCACGCCGTAGAGTTTGAGGCCGCAAAGCAAGCATCGAAATGGCACGTGCGTGTGCGTATGGCCGAAGCCAACGATGAGGAAGAGACCAAGCAGGATCAAATTGGTAACTCCCTGCTAGAGCTGAAGAAGGCTGTGTTAGAAGACCGAGAGCCACGCAGACTAAGGTGCTGGAATTGCGGCAGCATGGGACATCTTCGACGTGATTGCCGAGCTCATGGGAATCAAGCGAGCAGCGGAGACAGGCAGTCGGAAAAACTGACTACAGCTCCAATATTAGGCTATCCACAGTTTTACAAACCATTCATCGTAGACACCGATGCCAGCAGCAAGGGAATTGGAGGAGTACTGTTACAAGCACAGGATGGACAGGAGAAAATAATTGGCTATTTCAGTAAAGCCTTGTCCAAACTCGAGAGAAACTACTGTGTAACTCGACGGCAACTTCCAGCCGTAGTGAAGACTTTCCACAAGTACCTGTACGGACGAAGATTTCGGTTAAGAACCGATCACGCTTCTCTTATATGGCTACTCCAACTCAAAAATCCAGATGGGCAAATTGCGAGATGGTTCCAGTGATTACAAATCCTTGATTTAGCTTTTTGTTGATTGAGGTTTGAACTTCCTGTTTATGAACATATGGAAATCGATACGATCGAGTGTGGACAGGGGTATCATCAGAAAGACAAATTTTATGTTTGACATCATTTGTGAAAGAAAGGGGTTCATCAGGGAGTAAGAAAATGTCTTTATATTCGTTGCAAAGGGAAATTATTTTTTGTTGTTCTTCGGAATTTAAATGATCAGTACGAATTAATTTGGAGATGCTTTTGTTTTTGGTACAAGATTCTTTGGACTCTGGAGAAGGTGTAATGACAGATTTAGTTTCATAATATTCAAGAGGATAAGCAGTTGTAGGGTATTCCATGTATATAGTTTCAGTTTCATCTGAAAGATTGTGAATCTCGACTAGAGCTTGATTATGCTCAGCGGTCCTAACAGTAGAAGGAATTTTCCAAAATTTTGTTCAGGGATATAGATTTCACCAGTTTCGATATTGATTGGGACAGTTGTACAAATGGCTTCATGGGCATTTATAGTGAGACGACTTGTAGTATCGTGAGGATTTCGAAAATGAAGAGGAATCTGAAAATTATTTCCATAACATATCTTATTTGAGAAATCGAATAGAATGTGGAATTTAGTAATGACATCTAAACCTATTAAACCATCAAAATAATTATGAAAATCGAAAAGAATTATTTTGATTTTTTCTGGAGAGTTGAATTCTTGGAAGGCTGGAATTTCTGCACAAAACTGAGTTTGTTTTTGACCTAAACATGTTTTAATCATAGAATTTTCTTTAAAAATTGTTTCAGGAAAGTATTTTTCGATAATATCAGGGCTTATTAAAGTTTTGGAAGAACCGGAGTCGATTAATAATTTCATTGGGGGGTCATGAATTTGAATGTAAGCAAGGGAGGCAGCTAACATAGCGTTATGATCTACGTCTGATCCGGTGTACTGGTTACATTCTGAAAATTTGAGTCTTGGTAATTTATTTGCTCTTCAGGTGTTTCTTGAATGTTCCATTCTTCGTAACAGTCTTCATAATCGACGTCTTCATTGGTGTTAGTTTCGTTGGTTTCTTCATTATATAGGGATGTGTCTTCTGTTCGTTCGTCTTCGTGATGGTATAATTCTTCAGAAATGTATTTCAATGGAGTTTTGGTTATTTCGCGGGGTCACTTAGTTTGTAACGCGTGACTGTGTTACTGTGTTATTATAGCGTTGTTGTGGGCGGTTAATTGTGGATACACCTGACATAGGTGTGGGTCTATACGATGCTTGTGAAAGCCTGTTTGTGGTTTGGGGCTTACCAAAAACTTGAGAATTAGTAGGGAAGTTGATTGATTGGTCTGGGTTGCACATGTATTGGCTGCGAGGGGAATTGCCTTGGTTTAAATTGATTATTATTTGTATTGAAATTTTGATTGAAATTCGGTTGAAAATTTTGAAAAGTTTTTTGACTAGCTTGAGGTTTTTGAAAAGGACGTTGTTGAATTCCTAAAGACAATCTTTTATATTCATCGTATTTTACTTGCTCGTCAATTAAAAAGAATGATAGCATTTTCTAGAGTTGAAATTGTAGGGTTATTTCGTAAAATAGTTTCGTAATTTGGGGGTAAATTCATTTTGTATTTATTAAATATTTGTCTTTCATAAAGGCAAATATGGCCAGTTTTTTCTTCAGCGGACATGTTTGAAAGCTGAATTTTTGTTATTAATTTAGATTTTAATTCAATTAATATATCGCCAAAATTTAAAAGAGTTTCTTTTGGATTATACCGTATATATTGCATTTCTTGTTCTAATGTTAAAATATTACGATTATCACTAAAGTTTTGAATGAATAGTGCTTTGATTTGAATCCAGGTCGTGATATCAGGACGACTCGAAAGTAGAATATGCGCTTTACCTTTTATCTTATTTTTAACCGCGCTCAGCAAAATCTTTATATGAAATGGGTCAGTAGTCGGATTCGCTTCTAAAAGGTAATCAACTGCGTGGAAGAAATTTTGTAACATTAATTCGTCGCCATCAAAATAGGGAACGAATTTAGAAAGATTTTTAACTTTTTGTAAATCTAATTGAGCCATTTCGGTATCTTGTTCTAATTCTCGATATCTACTTAAATTTCGGGGTGGAGTGACTGGATAAGGTCTGCTCATTAAAAATGAACGCAAAAACTCTGTTTGTACCTACACTCAATAACAAAACAAAACAAAAAAATCTAAACTACACTCTTAAATCTAAAAATTATATCTTGAAAAAATTAAATAGTTTAAAAATTATTTTACTTGAGAAATTGATTTTTCTTAACTTACCGAATTAAGTATCTTAAAGAAAAAATGAAATTTATTTCACTTGAGAAAATAGATTTTTCTTAACTTAATGAATTAAGTATCTTGAAGAAAAATTAAATTGATTTCGTTTGAGAAAATTGATTTGTCTTAACCTAGTGAATTAAGCCTTATCAATGTTGGATAAAACAAAATTCCTACCTAGCCACAATTTTAAATTGTACCTGATTCTTAGGACAATATTTTCAAAAATTTTAACTAGGGTTGCCCCTTAACTATCACAACTTTGTTCAGAGATAGGGAAGGTGCGAAAGTATTAGGAAACTCGGACTTACTTGTTTGTTTTATGCGGTCCTTGGAGCTTGGGTGATGAGGAACGTTATCTTCTGAAGGATCTTGGGTCCACCAGCTTCACACAATTCGTCAGTGATTCTGTGACGATTATCCTACCGTCTGCGCCAGTTTCGTTTGTTGAGCCCTTTGGTCACACAAAATAAACTATGCCGAAGAATTTCACTAATACTTTATTTGAGTAAAATACAGATTGATGGTAACTGAACAATAACTGTATAATACTTGACTTAAATGAATCATTTCTGGCTTTATATAAACTAAGTTTATCACTTTGCTTTTTCAGCATTATGATTAGTTCATTCCTGTAATTTTGTATTACGTGTCTTAGACTATGATTCAATAAAATAAAAAGGAAGTGAGTCATTGTTCACTCATATAATTATATACATATATATATATATATATATATATATATATATATATATATATATATATATATATATATATATATATATATATATATATATATATATATATACAAGGTGAGTATTTAAGGTGTACATATATTTTAACTACTTAATGTGTACACCTAGTAAATGATTATTGGGAAAACCATGTTTTAATATCGGCCTTATTAACGGGGTTATTGAATTTAATATTTAGAAAAATTTGCTCAACATTTTGAGAACCACTTATTTGTTATATCCATGATACAAGTTTGATCAGATGTATAGCAGCCACGGTTGCCAAATCTCCATATTTACATTTTCTTTTTTTTTTTTTTAGTTGACAAATAAATGGCCAAAAATTGATTTTATTGCAAATATCGTGGAATAAACTGCTAAGTAGGAGAAAGAGACAGAGAGGGAGCAGGTGTTGAAGTGGGAGCAGAAGCAGGAGTAGGAGTAGGAGTAGTAGTTAGAACAGGAAGTTCGGAAAGAGCAGGAGAAGTTAGGGAAGGAGATGTAGATGGAAGAACAGAAGGCGCAGAAAAAGTAGGAGGAACAGGAAGTGCAGAAAGGGCGGAGACTAGAAGGGGTTAAAGCCAAATTGAGTACTCAGACCCTAGTCAGAGTATCTAGAGCGAAGAGTAACAGAATGGTGGCTCTATCTGTTTTAACGTCCCCACCGTCGGAGTATAGAGGGGGCAAAAAGAAACATGCCCAGGCAGGGAGTGTTGCACCGGGGACGCCGGAGACGGCGACCCCCCGTAGGACACCAGTGGGAAATGTGGCGACGGTGAGCCTTGAATGGAATGAGGAACAGGCCATGTCGGTCTGGAAGCAGGAAACAAGTGAAATGGTGACGGGGAAGCCGACTGCTCGCAAGTTGGAAAGTAGCCAGGAAGAGCAATTGGGTACCAAAGTACGGCGGCTGATAAAAGAGGCCGACAATCAGGCCAAGACCCTTCAACGATTAGTTAAAGATAACCCTACTACGAAGAAAGATATCAAGGAGGCAGTCGCAGCGGCTAGGAGTATCTCCAGCCAAATAATGACGGAACAGTTCCAGGAACTACTTCAACGCCTAGGCAGACCACGAGTGGAAGGCGGTACTATGGCGAATATGGTCGACGTCTCCAGGCAAACGGTGGAAGGACGTAACATAGTTTATATGGTTGATGCCTCAATGCAAACGGTAGCTGAGGGTTCAAGGGTAGAGAAGATTCGAACCGCCCTTAGAGAACGAAAGACGGAGGATTTCAAAGTCCTGGAGGGCGAGGAATGGCCCGAGGCAGCCTTCGAAAAGACCAAAGTGGCGGAGGGGAAAATAGGCGACCTCCCCACCCAGTGGGATTTGGTGTGGTGCGGGGCCACTGATTTATCGGTGGACGAGGGCATCCCCAAGGCTACGAAGGAGAAATTCTTCGAACGCCAGGAGGTTGGTGACCAGGAGTTTCCTGTTGGGGGAGTAGCATGCCTGCGTCAACTGACAGCTAGATCTTCGATGGAAGGGGAGGGGAGAAGGCCACCATCACTTGATGGTGGCGGAGGAGGAGAACAGACCTGGAACATCTGAAACCCTGGTAGAAGCATTAGGTTGTCTTAAGGACTTGATGAAGAAGCAGGGAAGGAAGAGGTTGGCGTTCCCACCTCACAGGGTTACAGAATGGAGAAAAATCCGTAAGGTGGCCGAATTCGTCTTTCGAAGCGAAGAGGTAGAAATTTCCATGTAACCCCCGACGAAGGCGGGCCAGGAGCGACAGGAGGGAAGGGAGAAGGATCCCAAATGGAAAGTCATCGAGGCAAGACGAATGAAGGGGAAACCTAGGGAAGATGGGGCTGAGATGGTCCCGCGGCGGTCGTTGTGAAGGTTAGGAAAAGCACATATTCCGATATGCTAAGAAGAGTTAAGGAGAATGTGGATGCGAAGGCCATTGGAGTTGAGATACAGGGTCTAAGGGAAGGAGAGCTCCTCCTGGAGGTTAAAGGAGGGGGAACTAAGGCGGACGTCCTTAGAAATGAGATTTTGAAAAGGGTAGAAGGGACGGAGGCTAGAGCGATGAATAACGCAGCAAAGCTTTCTGTGAGGGACATTGACCCACTCGCTACGGAGGAAGACGTAAAGGAAGCCCTGAGGGATCAACTAGGGGATTCTCCCCATCTCCTAGTCCGTTGTGTCCCTAAAATCGAGTCCGACAGACAGTAAGCTAGCTGTGCTAGAGGTCAGCAAGGCGGGGACTAAAAATCTCCTAGACAAAGGGAGAATACGTATAGACTGGAGAAGGTGTAGGGTAAAAGCCAGACCCTTCCAGACGAAATACGTGAAATTCTGGAGCACCGACCACGTCGTGGCCCAGTGCAGAAGGGTGTATAGGAGGCGGCTGTGCCTCAGGTGTGGACAAGAGGGACACAAGGTGGCGGAATGCAAAAATGCCAATTTCTGCCCTATTTGCAAAAAGGAGGGCCACAGGGCCGATCCGGCTAAGTGTAAGCAAAGGGTCGAGACCGAAGAGGGACAGAGGAAAGGAAAGGGATCGCTAGAACGTTCAGGCTCATCCAGGTCAATCTAAATAGGTACCGGGCGGTCCAGGATTTACTCTGGGCGACGATGAGGAAAGAGAGGGTGGATGTGGCCATCATCAGCGAGCCCAACCTTAAGATGACCCGGGGGAAGGGGTGGCACGTCGCGAGGGAGGTGGATGCTTTCGTTAGGGTAGCGAACACAGGATTCGTCGTCGCTGGTTCAGGCCATGATCCTGGATACGTGTAGGTTAAGGTAGGCGGGATTATCCTGTGTAGCTGCTATTTTTCTCCAAACGGAAGGCTAGAGGAACTTCGGACGACGCTGGATAGTTTGAAGGGATTGGTGGCAGGCGCGGATTATGAGTGCATCATCGCGGGCGACTTCAACGCCAGGGCCCCCGAATAGGGAGGGGGAGAGCTCCAAATGCCAGGGGGGACATGGTACTAGAATGGGTAGCAAGGCTGAATCTGGTCGTGTTAAATCGAGGGACACAGCCAACGTTCGAAAGGGGAAAATAGACGTCGAACCCGGACGTAACGTTCGCTACGACAGGTGCAGCAGCCAAAGTGATTCGATGGGGTGTATCTGACAAGGAAACACTCAGCGACCACAAATACATCCTTTTTGAGGTCGGGGAACGTGCGAGTCAGACGCATAGCGTGATCAAGAACAGAGGCTGGAAGCTGAACAGCTGGGACAGGATTAGTTTCTGTAGGGTCATGGACGACCAAAGAGAAAATGGGAGGATCAGTTATCCCAAATCTTTGGTTGAAAGCATCACGAGGGCGTGTGATGCATCCATGTTCAGAAAAAGGAGAAGCAGGCAGTCCCTGATGATATACTGGTGGACAGAGGAGATCTCTGCCCAAAGGAAGAAGTGCGTTGCCGCACGAAGGCAATATATCAGGGACAGAGCCAGACGAACCTGGAATCCTAATAAGCAGGGAGAGGCGGAGGTAGTGTATAAGGCTGAAAAGCTGAGGGACGCTATCAAGGCAGAGAAGAGGAGAAAGTGGGACGAGTTGTGCGCCGATATAGATAGAGATGTCTGGGGTAACGGCTACAAACTGGTGGTGAAGAGGACGAATAGTCACCAGCAGGAGATTCCGTTAGAAAAGATGAAAGAGGCGGTGGACGCGCTCTTCCCCGTGAAACCGGTGGAAAAATGGGAACGCCAACCAGGAGCAGATCTCGATCCGCTTACGGAGGAGATGCTGCGAATCATGAATGACGTCATGAGGAGCGGCGACTTTCCCGAGGAATGGAAGATGGCCAGGCTAGTTCTAATTCTCAAGGCGAACAAGCCGGTGGAGGACCCTACATTTTTCAGGTCGATATGTCTGATCGATGTGCTCGGGAAACTCCTGGAACATCTCATCCTAGGAAGACTAGGTGAGCTGGAGAGAAAGGGAGGCCTGTCGGAGAACCATTACGGGTTCAGGACGGGGAGATCTACGGTGGATGCCGTCATGGCCATAAAAATCATTGCACAGGAGGCGTGGGAGTCCAAGAATTTGTGTGCGTTGATCACTTTGGACGTGAAAAATGCGTTCAATTCGGCTTCATGGGGAAAGGTCATGGGGAGGCTGCGGGAGCTGGAAATAGCACCGTATGTTGTAAACATGATCGCCAGCTACCTGTCCCGCAGAGGCCTGATATTGATGGCCGGGGATGGTAGCGAGAGGAGGAGAATCTCGTGTAGAGTACCACAGGGGTCGGTTATAGGTCCTATGTAACATTATGTTCGATGGGGTATCTAAATACCCCACTCAGAGTGCCCGAAGGAGTGAGGGTCTTGGGCTACGCTGATGATGTCGCGGTGGTCGTTACCGGAAGAAGTGACATCGACGTGAGGGAAAACGCCAACCTCACTGTCGAGAGGATCAAGGGATGGGTTGAACAGAGGCAACTAACTCTGGCGTTGTAAAAAACGTAGGCAATCCTCCTGAAAGGAGCAGAGTATTAAGTACCTGGGAGTCTGAATTGATAGTTCTCTGTCGTTAAGGGAACATATCAAACAGACGCTGGAAAAGGCGGGCAAAACTGTTTCGGCCCTTGGTCGTTTGATGCCAAACATCAAGGGCCCCAGGGCGTCAAAGAGGAGATCATCAGCGGGGTGGTGCAGTCGGCGGCATACAGTGGTGCTTACTGTATGCCGCCCCGGTGTGGGTGGATATATTGAAAAGAGACAAGTGGAGGAAAAAGCTCACCAAAGTCCAGAGAAGAGCAGCGCTAAGAGTTTGTAGTGCATACAGAACCGTATCGACAGTGGCAACGCTGGTGATAGCCTATGTACCATCCATCGATCTTCTGGCAAGGGGGAGATGGGAGGTGTACGGAGACGCTGACAGAGGTGCAGCAAGGGAGAGCCTATGGGAACACTGGCAGGAGAGACGGGAGGCGGAGCCCCGAGGGAGATGAACGAGGGTGGTAATCCCGGGCATAAGACCATGGTGCGAAAGGGCGCATGGCAATGTCGGGTATTACTTAACCCAGGTCCTTATTGGGCACGGCTGTTTCGCGGACTACCTATTGGATATAGGCAAACGCGGAGTGCTGGTCCTGCGGAGAGGTTGATGATGCCGGCGACACAGTGTTCAGCTAAAAAAGGTGGACAGGAGAAAGGAGAGATGCAGAGCAAAATATAGGACATGCCATCATTGCGGACAACATGATCCCAATCAAGCTGTCCGCAATGATAGCATGTCCTGAGAGCAGAGAAAAATGGACAGTGGTGGAGCAGATGGTAACGTCCATCATGAAGGAGAAAGAGAAGGAGGAAAGGGAAGTGGGGAATAAGTAAGTATCCTGATTGATATGCCGAAGAGAAGTAAAGTGAGAGTGGTTCCTCTTAGGCATCACACTGATAGGATAGCGGGGGGTTTTTAGTTGGTAGACGTATACGAATCCGACACTACCTGGCCAAACAATAACAGAACAAAAAGGAGAAATCTTTTGAAGATTTCCCCCTCGAGAAAAAAAAATGGCTAAGATGTGAGATGCATTTTTAACAGGTAAAATATTCAGTCAAGTATTTAAATTAGATCAAATGTATCTTCACAGTTTGCATACAGTATGAAAGGAATGGACATATGGCAGTTCTTTAGGTTTAAATGAACCCATTCTAAGGGATAGCGCCTGATTATTATTTATGTTGGCAATGAAAATGGTTTTGTGGAAAATTCCTTATAAATATTCAAATCATGTATGATATTCTCTAGATTCAAAATATGTGAAAATATAATTTTATATTTAAGGAGTGAAGAGCAGGGATTATCATAGTGATACGAACACCGAAAACTTTAAAAAATGGCTTGAATGTCAAGTAAAGTAATGGTTAATTTTCCACTACGATCAGTTCTGGTTGTTAATAATGCATCCTACCACAACAATGCTATTGAAAAGCAACCAATAGTAGGAACAATAAAGGGAGATATGATGAAATGGCTACAAGAGTATAACATTTAATGTGAGCTAACAGTAATAAAGCCTGAATTATATGAGTTAATTAAGGAAAACCAAACACAAAATATACGTCACATAAAGAACTACTGGAACATTATGGTTATACTGTACTACGTTTACCACCACATCACCTAGAACTGATACTAATTGTATGAGTTCTAACATAGCATGAGAAAAAATTGATGCAATTGGTGCTGAAGAATGGAAGAAAATATGTGGTCATTGTAGAAAAACTGAAAATAACTATATTGAAACGAGTATTTAATAGACGGGACCAATGACAGTTCTCTGCAATTATAATAAATATGGGATCATCATGCGAAGATTTAGATACTGGCAGCAGTGACAGTGATATTGAAAACATATATCCATTGGTAGAGCAGGATTCAAACGAATAGATTTCTTTTATTAGTATTAAATATGTTTTAAAAAGTCCAAACCAGTCTATATTGCATCATTATTTTTATTTCATCATTTATTGTATAACGTCTATTATGACTATGTGAAGCCACTGTCTTTGTTATTGTTTTTATGTTCTGTTTATATTTATTTTTATTACATTTTAAATTTGATTGCCTTATTTCGCAAATGTATTATTATTGTTTTTTTATACATTCTGTTGTATTTGTTGTCACAATTTGCTCTACTTTTCTTTTTTGTGATGTGTATTACTTTATGTGAATTGCAATAATAAATATATATATATATATATATATATATATATATATATATATATATATATATATATATATATATATATATATATATATATATATATATATATATATATATGTCTGTCTATCATATCAAATTGTTTAAGATTCGTTTTGTGGACAGATGAGGCAGGATTTACCGTATAATGGGTTTTTAATATCCATAATACCCATATTTGGGCTGATGATAATCTTCTAACTGTACAGTATGGACAGGAATTATTGACAATTATCTTATTGGACCGCACTACTACCGAGACGTTTAAATGGAGGAATGTATCTCAATTATTTGAGTGAAACTTTAGAAGGCCGTTTGGATGATGTATTACCTCTATCAATAAGAAGACTGATGTGGGTTCAACGTGATGGTGTTCCCCCACATACTGCTAGAAATGTTTGTGAATTTCTGGTGAGAAAAACACGAAGATATATACAGAATAATGGTGGCCATTTTGAACAGTTTTTGTGATTTTATTATGGTTAGGGAGTATGCTAAAGAAAAAATAATGTTATAAAATGAAATCATAGTAGGTCAATTAATTCTTGGTCAGGTGAGTGTTTATTAATTTATACTTGAAAATGTTTTTCCTTTTTATTATTAGTCTGTCGGCATTTCTTTGTAATAAGAATTGCTTGTTTTTTGTTGTTTTCGCATTTATAAAAATTCATAGTGGAATCATCTGGCTACAGGCAAAAAACCCACTTATTAAAAAAGTAACGCGCCAAAGTAATACCTCAATGGTGGTCGATTTTAATTTACCAATTAAAATAGAACTTTAAGGAAATTAAAAATATATTTTTGGTATTCAAAAAATAGAAATCTGTAGAGTAGATATATTGTCCCTAATTTGTGAGAAATTGATGACAAGCTGACAATAGCACATTTATGTGATAGAACATTAACGGCGGTCAGCATGCTTGATCAGCGGTAACCAACATGTGGCGGGGTATTAAGGCAAAATTTACAAAAAAACAACATTATTTTATTCAGAAAAAACTACACAGTAATATTTCATGTCTCCCCCTAGGAGTCGCCGCCTTGTCGTGGCGGGGGAGCTTAAGTGTGGAGGCTAAGTCCTAGGACGAAAGTCGAGGGCATGCCAAAGCACAAACTAAGTAGCGACTTACCCTCAGGAAATGTGCCGGAAGACACATTTGGGGATTACTGGCGAACCCGGGGGTACTGAGCCGTGGAAGAGTGAGCCGCTCAACCACTATACACCGTAATCGCAGAACACACCTCAACGACTTCAGCAGGGCGTAACTGAGGAATGTAGTGTGCATACGTGACCGGGGGGCTTGCGAAGAGTAAACCTCTATAATAAACCGACAGCGAAGTCGCTAAAACCTGCGGGGCACCAGGCACACCCCGTAGTATAAGTGCCTTCTTCCCGGTAAAGGCCCACTGCCGGGGAGTGAGATTTAGCTGGACCCAAGACGTGGGAAAGACATGGAGGGAAAATAAAGGAACAGGAAGTAGAAGAGGAGAAAGAGACGGAGAGGGAGCAGGAGTTGGAGTAGGAGCGGAAGCAGGAGTAGGAGCAGGAGTTAGAGGAGGAAGTTCGGAAAGAGCAGGAGGAGTTAGAGAAGGAGATGTAGATGAAAGAACAGAAGGCACGGAAAAATCCGAAAGGAAGCGCAGAAAGGGCAGAGAGTAGAAAGGACCAAAAGACCAAACTAAGTACTCAGACCCTAGTTAGAGCGGCTAGGACGAAGAGTAACAGGATGGTGGCTCTCTCGATCGTGACGTCCCCCCCCCCCCCCATCGGAGTACAGAGGGGGCAAAAAGAAGGCAGAGAGTGCTGTATCGGGGACGCCGGAGACTGCGACACCCCCTAGGACACCAGGGGGATATGTGGCTACGGTGAGTTTCGAATGGGATGAGGAGCAGGCCACGTCGGTGTGGAAGCAGGAGGCAAGTGGGCTGGTAACGGGCCGACCCTTGTAAGAAGCCAAGATGAACAGTTGGCTACGAAATTGCGGCGGCTTATTAAAGAGGCCAACAGTCAGGCAAGGATCCTTCTACGGTTGGTTAAGGAAAACCCCAATACCAAGAAGGAGATTAAGGAGGCAGTTACAGTGGTGAGGAGTATCTGTAGTCAAATTATGACGGAGCAGTGCCAAGAGCTGCTTCAACGCCTGGACAGACCGCGGGTGGAAGACGGCGGGACTATGGTGAACATGGTCGACGCCTCCACGCAAACGGTGGAGGAACGTACCATAGTGGATAAGGTTGATGCCTCCATGCAAACGGTGGATAGGAGCTCAAAGGTGGAGAAGATCCGAACCGCCCTTAGGGGAGGAAAGGTGGAGGATCTCAAAGTCCTGGAGGGGGAGGATTGGCCCGAGGCAGCCTTTGAAAGGACCAAAATGGCTAATCGAAAAATAGGCGACTTCCCCACCGAGTGGGATTTGGTGTGGTGCGGAGCCACTGACTTATCGGTGGATGAGGGCATTCCCAAGGCTACGAAGGAGAAATTCTTCGAAAGGTTGGTGACCAAGAGGTTCCAGTTGGAGGGGTAGCATACTTGCGACATCTGACAGCTAGACCCTCGAAGCAGGGGCGGCTGGTGTATAGGTACTGCAGAGCTGCAGAACTGCCAAAAAAATTAGATATTTGTATATTTTCGCGACATAATAATTACTAAAATATATTAATAAAATAATTTGGTTAGTTGGTGCAGCTAACCAAATTATTGCGTTAAAGTCGCATTCTGCCCGCCGTCCTCTATTGAGTAGTAGACCAGATGAATTATCTGGGTCTCTACGCAAGCGCGTCGCGATACATTGAACTGGGCCACACGAGGTAGTTCTCAGCACAGCTCGGCACACCCGCCCTCCCCCTCAACTCCCGCGACAATCCACACTTGGCGCTCGTAAATGCGCGATTTTACACGGTCAGTGAGCTGTTTTTTTCCAGCTAAGGCAACATCAGTGAATATTTACTCCTTCCTACTTCTCGTACAGTTGGCGGGCGTAAATCGTACATATTTCGTATTTCGTGTTAATTTGAGATTTTAAATACTGTTTTGTGAATTTGTGTAGTGACTTATTGTACTAATTATTAATATTTATATACTGTGATAGTGACAATGGATTAGTTTATAATTTAGTTCATGTGAAGCGATTTTTTATATACTCTTATGAAGAAAAAATTGATTTAAAAAACTAGGCCGTAGTCGGTAGGCCATTGCCCGATATTGTTATTGAGACTGCAGATTTTAGCCGCGGAAAAGCATATAAACGTCAATTTAATGGAGACATTAAATTTTCTCCGTCGAGGCACGACGGAGAAAAGGGAAACCTGAAGAGGAGGTGACTCATACGGTTCCCAAACGGAACAACAAGCCCACGGCGAATGTTGTCAAAGTCGGAGAAAGCACATATGCCGAGATGCTCAGGAAGGTGAAGGGGATCGTGGATCCGAAGGCTATAGGAGTGGAGATCCAGGGCCTAAGAAAGACCAAGGAAGGGGATCTCCTTATGGAGGTTAAAGGAGGGGTTGGGCAGATGCCCTCAAAGCGGAGATCCAGAATAGGATGGAGGGAGCGGAAGTCAGATCGCTAAAGAACTCGGTGAGAATCGCGGTGAAGGATATCGACCCGTCGACCACGGAGGCCGAGGTGGAGGAGGCTTTGAGGGCTCAAATGGGGAATGAGGAGTTCCCCGTTGTCTCCCTAAAATCGAATCCGGAAGACAGCCAAATAGCTGTCATAAAGGCCAGCAAGGCGGGGACCAATAAGCTCCTGGATAGAGGAAGGTTTCGCCTGGGATGGAGAAAGTGTAGGATCAGGTCCAGACCCCCCCGAACCAGATGTTTGAGGTTGGAATAAGTTGGAGCACGGACCACTTCGTTGACCAGTGCAGGGGGGTTGACAGAAAGAGTTTGGGCTTCAAGTGTGGACGAGAAGGACACAAGGTGGCGGACTGTAAGAACGCCACCTTCTGTCCTATCTGCAAAGAGGAGGGCCACAGGGCAGATCCGGCTAAGTGCCGGAAGCATAAGGCCGGAGAAGGGAAGAGGAAAGGAGAGGGATCGCCGAAACCTTCAGGGTCATCCAGGTTAACCTAAATAGGTGCCGGGTGGCCCAGGGCTTACTCTGGGCGATAATGAGGATAGAGAGGATGGATATGGCCATCATCAGCGAGCCCAATGTCAAGATGACCCAGGGGAAGGGGTGGTACGTCACGGGAGAGGTGAATGCCGCCATTAGGGTGGTGAACACGGGTCTCGTCGTCGCTGGATTAGGCCTTGGTCCTGGTTACGTGTGGGTTAAGGTAGGCGGGGTCATCCTGTGCAGTTGCTATTTTTCTCCAAATGGAAGTCTAAACGAACTTCAGGTTTCTTTGGATAGGTTGGAGGAATTAGTGACAGATGCGGATGACGACTGCAATATTGCGGGCGATTTCAACGCTGGGGCCCCTGAATTGGGAGAGGAGTTCCAAATACCAGGGGCAACCTGGTATTGGAGTGGGCAGCGAGGCTGAATCTGGCCGTATTGAATCGAGGGTCACAGCCAACGTTCGAAATGGGGAGATGGACGTCCAACCCGGATGTAACGTTCGCTACGACCTGAGCAGCTGTCAAAGTTGTGCGTTGGAGTGTCTCCGATAAGGAAACACTCAGTGACCACAAATACATCTTCTTTGAAGTTGTGGAAGGGGCGGGACAGGTGCTTAGCGTGACCAGGAATAGGGGCTGGAAGTTGAACGGCTGGAATAGGGCTAGTTTCTGTAGGGTCATAGACGACCAAAGAGAAAATGGGAGAATCAGGGATCCCAACTCTTTGGTTGATAGCGTCACGAGGGCGTGTGATGCATCCATGTCCAGAAAAAGCAGAAATAGACAGTCCCCGAGGATATATTGGTGGACAGAAGAGATCTCGGTCCAAAGGAAGAAGTGCGTCGCCGCACGTAGGCAATATATCAGGGACAGGGTTAGACGAGCCTGGAACCTTAATGAGCAGGGAAAGGCGGAGATAGAGTACAAGGCTGAAAAAAAAAAGCCGAGAGACGCTATCAAGGCAGAGAAGAGGAAAAAGTGGGACGAGTTGTGCGCCGACCTGGATAGAGATGTCTGGGGCAGGGCGTACAAACTTGTGGTGAAGAGGACGAATAGTCACCAATAGGAGATCTCTCTAGGAAAAATGAGAGAGGCAGTGGACGCGCTCTTCCCCGTGAAACCGGTGGAAGAATGGGAACGCCAACCAGGAGCAGATTTTAACCTGCTTATGGAGGAAGAACTGCTTCTGCTTGTGCCAAGATCAAAAATGGCAAGGCGCCTGGTCCGGACGGTATTCCCCCTGAGATACTGAGGGTTGTGGTGGAGCTATGTCCTGTGGAGGTGCTGCGGATTATGAATGAAGTCATGAGGAGCGGCGACTTCCCGGAAGGATGGAAGATGGCCAGGCTTGTTCTAATCCCCAAAGAGAACAAGCCGGTGGAGGACCCCACATCCTTCAGGCCGATATGCCTAATTGATGTGTTGGGGAAACTTTTGGAACATCTCATCCTAGGTAGACTCCTAGGTGAGTTGGAGAGGGAGGCCTGGGGAGGCCTGGCGGAGAAGGTTGGTTTCAGGGCGGGAAGATCCACGGTTGATGCTGTCATGGTTATAAAAACCACCGTACAGGAGGCGTGGGAATCCAAGAAATTGTGCGCGTTGATCACTTTGGACGTGAAAAACGCGTTCAATTCGTCCTCATGGGATAAAATCATGTGGAGACTCTGGGAGCTAGAAATAATGCCGTATGTTGTAAACTTGATAGTCAGCTGCCTGTCCTGTAGGGGACTCATATTGTCGGTCGGGGATAGTAGCGAGAGGAGGAGAATCTCGTGTGGAGTGCCACAAGGTTCGGTCTTGGGTCCTATCCTATGGAACATTATGTTCGATGGGGTATTTAGACTCAGAGTGCCCGAAGGAGTGAGGGTCTTGGGCTACGCTGATGATGTTGCACTGGTCGTTACCGGAAGAAGTGATATCGACGTGAGGAAGAACGCCAACCTCACTGTTGACAGGATCAGGAGATGGATTGGAGAAAGGGAATTGACTCTGGCTTTGGATAAAACGGAGGCAGTTCTCCTGACAAGAAGGAGAAATCCCCCGTATATCACGTATCGAGTAGGGGATAGGAGTCATGCCGAAGCAGAGTATCAAGTACCAGGGAGTCTGGATCGATAGTTGTCTGTCATTTAGGGAACACATCAAACAGACTCTGGAAAAGGCGAGCAAAACCGTGTCGGCCCTTGGTCGTTTGATGCTAAACATCAAGGGCCCCAGGACGGCAAAGAGGAGAGTCCTCAGCAGGGTGGTGCAGTCGATTTTACTGTACGCCGCTCCGGTGTGGGTGGACATATTGAGAAGGGACAAGTGGAGGAAAGAGCTCACCAAAGTCCAGAAAAGAGCAGTGCTAAGGGTCTGTAGCGCATACAGGACGGTATCGACAGTGGCAACGCTGGTGATAGCCTGTATACCACCCATCGACCTTCTAGCAAGAGAGACGGGAGATGTACAGAGGCGCTAACAGAGATGCAGCGAGGGAGAGCCTATGGGAACACTGGCAGGAGAGATGGGACGCGGAGCCCCGAGGGAGATGGACGGGGGTGCTAATCCCGAACATAAGACCATGGTGCGAAAGGGCACATGGCGATGTCGGGTATTATTTAACCCAGGTCCTTACCGGGCATGGCTGTTTCGCGGAATACCTATTGGAAATAGGCAAACGCGAGAGCAGAGACTGCTGGTCCTGTGGGGAGGCTGATGAATCCGCCCACAGAGTGTTCAGCTGCAAAAGGTGGATAGGTGAAAGAAGAGCTACAGAGTAAAAGATAGGACATGCTATCACTGTTGATAACATGATCCCAATCATGCTCGAGACCAGGGACGAATGGACAGTGGTGGAGCATATGATAACGGCCATCATGAAGGAGAAGGAGAAAGATGAGAGGGAAGTGGGAAACGAGTAAGTATCCTGATTGATATGCTGAAGAGAAGTAAAGCGAGAGCGGTTCCTCTTCGGCATTACACTGATAGGATAGCGGCGGGTTTTTAGTCGGTAGGCGTACATTTCATGTGCCTAAATACATCGCTGGTAAAAATATATGTACACCTTACAGACTCGCTCTGTATATATATATATATATATATATATATATATATATATATATATATATATATATATATATATATATATATATATATATATATATATATATATATATATATATATATATATATATATATATATATATATATATATATATATATATATATATATACGATAGTGTGCACATAATGGACCTTCCACCTACATTCTCATGAAACTGTATAGCCATGAAAATATGGATGTAGAAGTGTTACATTAGAACCCTTTAGTAATGAACTTTAATGGCATATTTAGGGATATAAATCGTTTAAGACCTTTTTCATCCCAGAAATCCAGTTGCAGAACAGCATATATATTATTGCTGATAATCAGAGCAATTAAGGTAGCGGTACTTAAAGTATTAAGAACACTCATAAAATACTGGGAAAATCCATAGCTCCTCTGGGAAATTGCCTTGGCGCCATTGTTACCCATAATTATGACGACTTCCAATATTAATTGGTTCAGTTAATTGGATCAATATATCCACCTGTATGAGAAACCAAGATGTATCAGTTTTATTTACGTCTTATTTTGATCTAATCTGAAATCTATAACATATTTTTAGAATACATATATATTACATACAAATTTTATATAACAATAATTATACAGCGTGTCTACCTACTGTGCGTAAGTACAATATCATCATCGAAAAAGGAAATAAGTATATCTTTTTTACAATATTACATAATCCCATAATACGAACATAATGCCTATAAAATAAGGCGTTTAATTTTTCCGGACTGGTACCAACTTTGTCTTTTCAAATATTAATCTATCCATTTTCATTATTTTTTCGGTTTTTACATAAATAATAGAAAGTATGTAAGTTGATACTTCTATGAAAATATCCATGGTTTTAAATATATTTGGCTTTATATGTTTTTATTTTCCATTTTTGTCACTAAAAATAGTTTAAATTCCTAGGTTATGTCAAGCCCCTGTAAGACTATATTTGAACCAAATGTTTAACGATGATGACTCTTTTAAGCAATATGTCACAAATTGACTTGCCACATACAAGGTGCGAGAACCGCCTTATCTAACTTAGAATACACTATGAAAAGTGATTGGATGCGTCACTGAAAGATCTATAAACATCCTATAGCATTCCATATAACTAAGTTATATGCAGCAATAGTTTTTATAAAATCATTTTTACTTAAAAAAATGCAATCCCTGCTTTTTTGTCAAAAATCATAGTGTTTGCTCAAGGTTCACATCGTGTTATTTTCTTTTGGAAATCTACCACATTTTCCTCTCAAAACTTTTTGAGAAAAATATAATTAATTCGTTTAACGTAGTGCTGTTCATGAATTATTTATTCTTTAATTATTTTAAGGAGTTAGCAAATATGGCATCCACCTTAGCAGGAGCCTATGGTAATTGTTTATTAGTTTACAATAGTTTAGTTTAGTATGGTAATTATTTACAAAGCAAATCGTCCAGATTTACAGCGATTTCCACAAACTGATATTGTTAAAAAAAAAAAAAAAAGAGTTGAGCACAGATGATAATTATGAGAAGACTACCAGGATAAGTACCAATGAGGATATACAAATTAAAATTCAATGTCTTCCCAGATTATTCTACTATATGTTTTACTGTAGTGATTGTTTTGGCGTTCTGAAAGTCAAGCATTTGTCCTGTTTGTTGGTAGTGTTGGAATAGTGTTGAATTAGATTCAGCCTAGCGAACAGCTCTATTCAAACTCTATTAGATATACGTCTGTTGGTTTGACCTATGTAGCTGCTAGAACACTGGATGCAGGGAATTTCATATACTCCGTGGAATTCGTTGGGTATGGTGTGCTTAAGAGAGCGAAGGAAAGGAGAGGAAGGAGATTTTGTTGTTGGCTGTGAAAATGGTTTTTATGTACTGATTTTGAAGAATCGTACTGATTTTGTCAGTTACACCTTGGATGTAAGAAATAAAGGCTTTCTGTGTTAAAGGTCTCCCTGTTATTTCTGGGGTTTTGTTGATTGTTTTTCATTTGTGCATTTGTCGGTTAATAAGATTCGAATCCTACCCGTTTTGCTCTAGAATGTTAGTTAGGGTATATAATTCTTGTGGTCTATTCGCAAGACTGAACCTAATTCGACACTATTCCGTCACTACCAACAGACGGGACACATGCTTGACTTTCAGAACGCCAAAGAAATCGCTACAATAAAGACATAGAGGAGAATAATTCAATCATTCATTAGCGTTTTTTATACTTTAAAAATGTTTCATGAATGTAACTAGAGAAGCTACCTTCCAACAAGAAAGTTTTAGCAATAGATCACTTTATTGTATAGTGACTACAGCGGATGCCAATCGATTTCATTAGAAATCGATAGTCAGAATTAGTAAAGGAAGCTAGAACGCCATCAATTTGAACATTGGAATAGCTTTGAAAATTCTGTAAAACGGGAGTTATGCTTTCATAACCCCATTTCATTATCAATTTTAATTTTATGGTGTTCCATAGAATTTCAATAGGAAATAATAAACAGATAAATACCTAATTTCTTTTACTTGGAATTAGAAACAGTTTGTGGTTTAATTTTGTCATTATGAGATTGTTTTACCGTTTATTTTTTAATTTAGATTTTTGTATCTATGTAACTCTATTATAGGTTGATAAATCATAATATTGTTATTTCACAACATAAGTATTTATTTTTTCATTAGCACTCTATTGTCTTTCTCATAATGCAGATAAAGAATAATACGTAATATGTTTTTTTCATATGTAGAAAATTGTTCCTAAAATTATATACATTTTACTAATCTGTAACAGATGTATAGGTACAATTTGGGTTTTATCAATTAGACTTCGGATTGGACAAGTGTGTGGTCTTCCATGTCAAGAGAGGGCGATCTACGGGGATCCCTGAAGATGTGCAGATAGCAGACGGAAGCATCCTAAAAGATTTAGATGCCGGAGAAACGTACGCGTACCTGGGTGTAAATCAACACTATATCCAGGATACGTAACGCGTAAAGGACGTTCTCCATGGAAAGTACAGACACCGACTCCGAAAGTTTTGGTCATCATATCTATCCAGGAAAAACAAGGTGTCTGCAACAAATATGCTCGCCATTTCGGTACTGCTCTACTCCTTCGGAGCAGTGAAATGAACTGTCGATGATCTGCGTAGATTAGACAGGGCAACCCGAAAGATGATACACATACATAGAAGCATTCATCCAAGATCGTCTGTTCCTCGGCTATACCTCCCGAGACAACGGGGAGGTCGAGGATTCTTGAACCTGAAGTGTATGCATGACAAATTAGTCCTGGGTATAGCATGTAACGTCGTTCGCAGCTCAGATCCACTCATGCGGCTAGTGAGAGATCATAAAGTCGCAGAGGTGAGAGCGGGCTTATTTAAAGCAGCACGAAAATCCGAGGAACGATTCTGTCTCAGATTCGACCACAGATAAGAAGAGGCAGGCAAGGTGACGACATACAGTCAATCACTGAACTGGAGACGAATCGTTTGAAAATCCAAATCAAAGCTGCCGAACAGAGAAATCTGTTTAGGGAGCATGTCGATAAGCCATTACATGGAGTCTTCTATAACAACATTGAAGCACAGGGTTTATCGACGGCGATGACCTTCACTTACTTGAGATTAGTCGGACTCAGATCGGAGACCGAAGGCTTTATAGCGGCCTGCCAGGATGATGTTATAAACACCTTGGTTTACCGCAGCCGAGTGATGGGTGTGGAGGTACCTGATATCAACTGCAGGGCCTGCCACCAGGCGCTGAATTCTCTGATGTACCTGCTATCGGCGTGCCCTGTATATGCGACTTCGGCCTACATCCCTCGGCATAACGAAGCATTACGTGTGCTATATTACCACCTAAGGCACTCGTATGGGGTGGACAAAACACCGGTGCTGCATTACGCTCCCGAAGATATTGAGTCTGTTGTCGGGAATGAAAAGTGCCGCATATATTGGAACTACTAGTTCCCACCAGGCGAATACAAGCTAATAAACCTGACGTCGTCCTCCTCGACGATCAAACCAAGCTGATGTATATTATCGAGTTCTCGGCTCCTACCGAGAAAAATATCACCTTGAAGGAGGAGAAGAAATGAACCAAATACGTAGATCTCTGGTGTGAGTTACGGACGTTGTACACAGGCTACTCTGTCAAGGTGGTGATTCTGGTTATCGGTGTTCTCGGAGGGATGAAGCCTACGGTGCTGTCGGAACTGAAGACCATTCCGGCTTGCCAAAAATCGGTAGAGTGGTTGGCAGGTCAAATGCAGAAAGCGGTTATGTTGGGTTCCTGCGTTTACTTAGGGCACATGATTATGGATCTATGGTAACCAAGGTCGCACGCTGGTGAGGCATTGTTGTGGATAATACACCGGCGCTTTTCTTACAAGTATCGGAGCCGTGGGAGGACTATCCGGCGTCCAGAATAGGAATATATATATATATATATATATATATATATATATATATATATATATATATATATATATATATATATACAGTGCTATTCAAAAATCCCCTCCCCCCTCTTATCTTTTTAACGATTATACATAAACTAGTGAAATTTGGTAACTGAATATTAAGGGTTGTAAACTTCCCTACTAGTGATGGTAGATGACGTATGCGTCAAAGATGACGTCACAAGGTCATTGTGACCAATAATTTTAAATGGAACCTTATGGCAAGCGATACCTCTTTTAAAAGGTATCGAAAAAACCTATTCAATGATACTAATATTGTTTGTATTTATGGTAGTTTTGATGGATTAAATCAGTAATCAGTAAACTTGGATAATAATTTTAATTACAGATTCAAGAATCAGTATCTACTTATAGTAATTGTTCGAAGTGAGCTCCATCTACTTCCTGACAGTAAAACATCCTATTGCGAAACTCTTCTCGTACTTTTTCAAATGTGTCTGCGGAAATAGCCCTACATTCTGTAACAATACGTTGTTTTAAAACATCAATATTGTCAGGCTGAGTGGCGTAAACCTTCGATTTAAGATACCCCCACAGAAAAAAATCTAAAGGTGTGAGGTCCGGTGATCGAGGCGGACATTCCATTGAACCTCGTCGTCCAATCCATCTATCAGGATATTCTTCATCCAAATACCGTCTTACTGCACCGTAATAGTGTGGAGGAGCACCATCCTGTTGGAATGTTATTTCCAAAATGTCGAATTCATCTTGATTATCTTCCAAAATTTCAAGGATTAACGGTTCTATTGCATTTTGCAACATCTGCAGATACACCTCACCGGTTAAGTTGGTATTTAAAAAAGCAGGCCCAACGATGTGGTTTCCCAGTATACTTGCCTAAACATTGACCTTCTCGGGATACTGAGTATGTGTTTCACGAAACATGTGAGGATTTGCGTCACTCCAATATCTCACGTTTTGTGTATTTACATTTCTATTTAGATAGAAAGTACTTTGGTCACTAAAACAAATTGTTTTGATATAGTCTGGCTGTTGGTTAATTTTAGTCTCCATATTTTCACAAAATTGCAGTCTTCGATCTGGATCGTCGTCTGAGAGTTGATGAACCATTTTTAATTTGTATGGGTGAAATTTGTTTTTTTTCAACACCCTGTGCACTGTACTTTGACTGACTTCACAGGTTGATGCAACTTGAGTTGTTGAAGAAGTAGGATTTACTAGTACTTCTGCCAGTATATCAATTTTTTTCTCATCAGAAATTTGTGGTCTGCCAGATCGTTTTGCATCATTAATACTACCCGTTGTTTTAAACTTACGAAGAAGCTCTCTCAAATAAGTCCTCGAAACTGTGCGATCGGGAAACCTTTCATTAAAAATGCGTTCTGCTGCATGAATATTTTCTCCAGTTTCACCAAGTATTAGGATCGCTGCTACTTTATCACCTAAAACACGTACCATTTCTCTTCTTGAAGTACTTAAACGTTCAGCTCACAACAGTTTAACAAATTATTGAATGTACAAATATTTTAAAATTACCAAAACAGTTAAAAGGTACTAAAACAGTTAAACGTTCGATCAACAATACACAAATTATTAAATGTATAAAAACTTTGACAGTTAAAAAAACATCAAATTGGGGAGACTTGCAAAAACGTCAGATTATTTACTATCCAACTATCCAGTGGCAGAGCTTGAATTTTAAATTTTACTATTAACTGATTTAATTCATCACAGCTTTGCGGTTTTTGAAAGCCAGTTGTCAAAACTGCCGTAAACAGACACAATATTAGTATCATTGAATAGGTTTTTTTGATACCTTTTAAATAAGGTGTCGCTTGCCATAGAGTTCCATTTAAAATTATTGGTCACAATGACCTTGTGACGTCATCTTTGACGCATACGTCATCTATCATCACTAGTAGGGAAGTTTACAACCCTTAATATTCAGTTACTAAATTTCACTAGTTTATGTATAATCGTTCCAAAGATAAGAGGGGGGAGGAGACTTTTGAATAGCACTGTATATATATATATATATATATATATATATATATATATATATATATATATATATATATATATATATATATATATATATATATATATATATATATATATATATATATATATATTAGAATTTATCAATCCTTTGCAGATATTTTAGTATTCAAGTTATACAAAACAGACAATGTTGTATAATATATAAAAGAAACAAAACATGAAACAGAATCATTACTAACGATTTGTGATCAAGGAAGTTGCGATTCTTTCTAGGGACATTTATCATTTCCTTTCCGTGTATGAAAGTAACTTGATTCACATAAAATATCCATGTCACATCTAAAATTATAACGTTGACAAAGAATTATAATTCCTGTTTTATTTAGATAATTATAGATATAAGAGTAAACTAATATCTAATTGATAAAACGCAAATTGTACCTATACATTTCTTACAGGTTAGTAAAATGTATATAATTTCAGGAACAATTTTCTACATTCGAAAAAAGCACCACGTATTATTCTTTATTTGCAATATAAAAAAGCAGATATAATGCTAAAGGGAAAATAAATACTTATGGTGTGAAATTAGAATATTATGATTTATCGACCTATAGCAGAGTTATATGTACCTAGATACAAAAATGTAAATTAAAATATAAACGGTATAATATAATCTCAGAATGACAAAATTAAGCCACAAACTGTTTCTAGTTCCAGGTAAAAGAAATTAGGTATTTACCTATTTATAATTTCTTATTGAAATTAGATGGAACACTATAAAATTAAACTTAACAATGAAATGAGGTTATGAAAATATAACACCCGTTTTACAGAATTTTTAAAGCTATTCCATATGTTCAAATTAATTGCATTCCAGCTTGCTTTACTAGTTCTGATGGTGAATTTCTAATTATATAGTCCCACTTTATATCCACTGTAGTCACTGTACAATAAAGTGATCTTTCGCTGAAGCGTTTTTGTTGAAAGGCAGGTAGGTTCCCTAGTTACATTCATGATATATTTCTAAAATATAAAAGACGCTAATGAATGATCGGATTATTATACTATGATCTGTTTTTATTGTAGCGATTGTTTTGGTGTTCTGAAAGTTAAGCATGTATGCTGTCTATTGGTAGTATCGGAATAGTGTGAAATTAGGTTCAGCCTTGCGAATAGACTTTTTATTATTTATGTAGAAATCGTAAACATTATAAAAATGGATAGATTGATATTAGAAAAGACAAAGTTGGTACCAGCCCAGAAAAATGAAACGCCTTATTTATAGGCATTATGTTCGTATTGTAGGATGAGAAATTATCTAATACTGTAAGAAAGATATACTTACCTCCTTTTTTGACGATGATATTGTGCTTACGCACTCTAGGTAGACATGCTGTATAAGTATTGTTATATAAAATTTGTGTGTATACATGTATTCTAAAGATATGTTATAGATTTCAGATTAGATCAAAATAAGGCATAAATAAAACTGACACATCTTGGTTTCTCATTCAGGTGGATATATTGATCCAATTAATTGAACCAATTAATAGTGGGAGTCATCATAATTATGTATGGTGACATTGGCGCCGAGGTAATTTCCCGGAAGGGCTGTGGATTTTTCCAGTATTTTATGAATGTGCTTAATACTTTAAGTACCGCTATCTTAATTTCTTTGATTATCAGCAATAATATATATGCTGTTCTGAAACTGGATTTCCGGGATGAAAAGGAGGAAACGATTTATGTCCCTAAATATATTAAAGTTCGTTACTAAAGGGTTGTAAGGGTTGTAACACTACTACATCCTAATACTTCTACATCCGTAGTTTCATGACTATAGTTCCAAGAAAATGTATGTAGAAGGCCAATTGTATGCATAGAAATTTTAAATAAGATACATATTTTAATTTAGCTGTTCATATATCTGAATTTTTATTGATATAATATTTAACGTTAAAGTATATTTTACACATTATAAGTTTTTCACAATGTTTTTATTTTTCAAAATATTTCCTAGTCAATTATTATTAAAGATCCCTAATGACACATGTCGTTTGAAGTATTTCAATACTACGAGTATCTATTCCAATATCCCCTCCCCCAAGTAATGGCATAATATAATTACCTTGGACCGGAATAATAAACCAAAACGTTGAAAAAAATACAAATATACCCCGAAACTTGAAATAAATCGCAGTTCCTCGTAAAAAACGTAGAATGTTTTGTTTGCTATTAAAATTAAGTGAAGATTAAATAGTTGCTATGAGCAAGTGCCATTAGTTTTCCAATACCGAAAATAATAAATATCAAAACTAGACATTATTCTTTTCTGCCAATGAATGCCTCTCAAACAACATATTTAATACTAACGTAGATATAATCCATTCCTATCGAAAATAGAATGCAGAAATATAAAGGTATTTTATAGTTGATTTATTTCTTCATCTCTATTTTCTATGATCGTGTTACATTTAACACTACCATTAAATTACAGCATAAAGTGTCCCACGTTTTATTTCACTATCAAATATCAGTAATTACTTTAACGGTTTGTTTAATCCCATTTTATATTTTAACTTGAATCTAATTATATCAATTGAAAATAAAAGTTGACAGCCCGTTCCTTAGTTTATTGCTTTTATACTAATTTCCACACAACCACTTTAATCAACCTTTGACAGGGAGGGAGTGCAAATTTGAATCAGCAATTTTTCACTCAAACAAATCCTGCATAAGATCAAAGTGACAAGTGATCTGATTTTAGACGGCTGATTGAAATGTTGCGTGGCGTTGATATCCGGTCTCAGCAGTCAAATGTTAGTGACGCATCTCCCTCAGGGTACGTAGACGGTGGGTATTTCGTTGTTTGCCGTGCGTGTGACTGAAGCGGTTGGCCACAAAACCCCAATCACTATATTAAATCAATTAGATTACGCCCAAGGCACGGAAAAATAAACGTGTATTGTGAAGTAGAAATATTGAAAGTTTACTCTATAAAACTATCTTCCAAGTAATGTATTGATCGCAAAATAACATTAAGTTGTGAGGAAATATGGATGTTAGATTAGATGGTTAGGATTTTAAAGTATTCAGGAGAATTATTTTTTTATCAAGAAAGAAATAGTCGCTTTTAAGAATAGAATAAAATACGTCTAGATATTAGTTTGCGATTTCAAAATATATATGAATATTATAAGACTTATTCTTGAAATTGCGATAAGATATGATAAAATACGAACTTTCTTTTAAGTTCCTCTAAAACCTCTCCTGAGGGTTTTTAACAATTATTGACTTGTTTTAAAGCTTGTTTTAGAATATACTCGTATAATCCATATACATATCTGAGTATTGTTAAACTATTACAACATGAATTTATAAATTTTAATTGGTGTATGGTACATTCTGTCAACTTCACGGAAGTGTCACCAACTTTATCTTTTATTACATTTTCTATAAATTTAGATAGATAATACGTTTTATATACAGTAAAAATTTTCACTATTGCCAATTTCTGAAAGTTGGTGATTAGTAGATACTAATTAGCACTGGGGGTTTGTGAAAATTATGGCAGTTATCTCTGGATAAGCATGGAACTCGAATTATATTTTTAATGTCAATATTTGGCCTATATAGATGAAGTAGAAAGCCAAGAAAGAACTTTTAAAGAAAAAAAGATTTTTTTGAAAAAGGGTTGCCCACTTAAATACCCTGAAAAAAATATCTTACAATTATTTATAACAAATTTCTGGCAATCTAAGAATTAATATAAACACCTTATATTTATAAACAAAAATTAAATTTTGCTAACATAATGTCTCTTTGAATTATAATATAGTTTGAAGTTTTCTAAAATATGAGGGAGAAACATGAATATTTTCAAGTAATTCGGTGCTCTTATTTAAGTTATGTTTTATTTTAGATACAATTAACATACGGCTTCTTCTGGATCCTGAATATCGTAAGATAAAGCCATATCATCATTTAATAAAAAAAGTACTTATTTTAATTTATTTTGTTCAGAAATTGATTCCCATTTTTTAAATTGCACAATTATTGTTAAGATTTATTAAGTTTAATATGCTGTAGTGTTCAGATATATCTGAACGAAATACGATTTCTAAATATTCTATGATTATGTCTTCAATGAATATATTGTAACTATGGATATCATAGAGGATAATATATATACTCTTGGTATAATTGTTATTACGATGCGAAACCAGTAACTATTATTAACTTGAGTTTAAAGAAGTGCCTCCATTATCAACATGTCAGCTCGCATATAAGATATACTCGTATATTCGTACCAAAACTAAGAACAAAAGTATATCCATCCACATAAAAGTTAGTAGAGTAAATTGCTGAAATCATTTCATAGTTGTATACGGGAACCTACAACTATTGTGATTAGCTGGTATCGACTTCTAGCGGTTCATGATTCGTAACATGTTTGCAGAAAAAACTTTTGTTTTGCATTTGTTTTTGTTATAACCCTTAAGGATTAGTGGACCAACATTGAATAATTGTAAGGATGTAAATGATCCCTGTAAATAGCACTCTCATTAAATAAATGTGAAATAACAAAATTTCTATTTGTCAGAGACAGAATGATTCAAAGGAAATGACAAATGTTTAAAATAGTTGGAAATTAATTTTGATGGATTTAAACAACTAGTACTGACTAATTAAATTACCGATGCAGTAAGAGCATTTTATCAAGAAATCTAAACAAATATAACAAAGTCAGCGACACATTAATCTACTAATTTAATAGAGGGCATCTAGGTTTCGAAATATTTGTTCATTATGTTTTTTTGTACTGAAAATTATAATTATAATTTCGTTTTGTATGTTATTGTACAAAACCATTCGAATTATAAATAATGAAAAGGTTCAGCAAAGGCACGGTAAAAAAGTCCATATACATACATATGTATATATATATATATATATATATATATATATATATATATATATATATATATATATATATATATATATATATATATATATAAATAATGTATTTTTCATTATAAATTTTGCCTTAAAACACCGTCACAGGTTGGTTACCGCTGATTAAACATGTCGACTGCCGTTAATATTCTATCACAGAAATGCGCTGTAGTCAGCTTGTCAAATTTAGAGTGCATAGAACTACTAGGTAACTGAGTCCTACTTAATTATAAATATAAATAAATTGAAGTATAATTTACCTCAAGTCTATTTTTCTATGAAATCCTCGCAAGGAACTAATTTTTCCATCGAAAGGTATACCAGTTTTTCTGATTTTAAGTACAATATCTGTGTAAACAAATCGAGCAGTTAATAAAAATCTCTTAGGAAATATTTTGCAATTAGTACAGACCTTTTACAGTAGGCCTTCTCTTCCCTATTATATAAAATTCCTGAATTATCTTTTACAAAAATTTTTCAGTAAAATTATGTACTACGTACGTACAAATACGATTTTGTGTTTGGTTTATTCTTTTTTTCTTTGGGGAAAAAGGAGGTACCTGAATCTATCACAGCAACTTATTTGAGTATCTGTTGATAGGTATTGTTTTAAAATTTCTGTTGCGGCTAACATTCTCTTCGAATGTTCACTTTATTCTTGGGATCCTGCTTCATAAATGTTATGACATTATTTATTAATTCTCGGGAACAGCTATGTAACGCCTTTCTTGTTGATTTTTTAGTCACATCCATTTGTCTGCAATTTGATAGTGAAGTGACAATACTGTAAATACATATAACCTAAAACTTAATTTGTATATACTTCGTTACTTATCCTAATTGGTGATCAAAGTTGAAAAATATCAAATATAAAAGTCTAAATAACAACAAAAAAGCATAAGTGATAACCATTAAATATCAATTAGCATTAAATATTAATTTGAAAACCCCATTAAAACGTTAAAATCTCAAGTTACTGTCTAACCTCAAATAATTGAAACAAGCTGTCAGCCACAGTTTCAGCTGTTAAACCGCAGATGTTACTTTGTAAGGTCAACCTACGAAGATCTCGGAGCTCATATCCTATAAAGAATAACATGTGTTGTGATGGTATTGATGTATAATGTGTATAAAGGAAGTGTTCTATTATCTACTTAATTAATATTAGGTATCCATGTAATTTAAAATGCAGGTTATTTGATAAGGAAAATAGTGTCATGTGCGAAAGTTGAAAATTCGTTTTCTCGAAAACTGTGTCCGACTGCCAAATACTGACTGCCAGATCCTTATTCAGCGCCCTCGAAAATAGTAAGGTAGCCTAATTTTGGTGAGGATTTGAGAGTTTTACGCTAATGTAAATAAATAAAGATCTTATAATTACGGTACTACCTTCGCAAGAAGCTAGAAATATTTCTACTTCGGTATTTTACAATTTTTTAATGTAAATTAAATACAAAATAGCCCTACTAAAAATGCATCTCATATCTCAGCTCTGTTTATTACACGTTATTTGCAATAAAATCAATTTTTGGCTATTTATTTGTCAACTAAAAGAAGAAAATGTAAATGTGAAAATTTGGCAAGAGTGGCCGTTATACGTCTAATCATACTTGTATCATGAATATAATGGATAGAGCAAATAAGTGGTTCTCAAAATGTTAAACAAATTTTTCTAAATATTAAAAATTCAATAACTCCATTACTAAGGCCGATATTAAAAAATGGTTTCCACGACAATCATTTGCTAGGTGTAGTCATTAAGTGGTTAAAATATATGTACACCTTAAAGACTCAACTTGTATATTGTATTACACTTATTATTTAAAGTAGCTTTTGCAGTTGTGTAAAATTACTATCAGGTAACATAAAACCCTCAGTATGTAATCTGAAAGCCAGACGTAATTCGATACTGGTATGTTTCTTATCATAAAACTACATTGTAACCAACTCATATCTATGGATGACTTACTAAAACTTTATAATGTTCCTTCTTTAAATTGATCTTTTACGAATTGTATTTAATATTACTTTCAATTATGTCAGCATAATAAAACCTATAGAGTCACAGTAGAACCGTCGCCCGGGCAATATAGTTTAGTACCGTAATTTAATTATATTCACACATCAAAATTCTTGTTCATCCATTAAATAAAGTAAATTGTTTTTAAAAAGTTTAAATTTAAACAAGTGATATAACAAATGTTGCGCAGTCGTTGTAGGATCTCACGCGTTATTAGAACATGTATTTGCCTCACTAGTAACGTGGAATTTCAATTACAAAAGTGAAATTAAAGAACAAGCTCAAAGAAAAAGGAAACAAGAAAGACTTCACAGAAGCAACTTCACAGAAACAGAAATAAGAAGACTTTAAAGAAGAAACTGCAAAGAAACGAAGAAAACAAGAAAGAAAGCAACAGGGGAAATCGCAGATAGAACACTGAACCGCCCTCACTGTTTGTGATCCTCCTCTGCAAGTCAATCCTTCTCGAAGACACTCCGCTTCCAGAACACGGAATTGCCTCACTGGTTGTGAACTCTGACCGGAAGACGTTTGGAAATAATTTAGTAAGTCAAAGAATTGACACGTTACCTTTCAAATATTTATTTATAATTTTAAGAGACATTTATACAGGGTATAGACAAAAAACTTTATTATCCTTTCCCTCCACAAATTAACTTTTTAATTTTATCAAATTAAATAATCGTTTAAAATATTTTATTGAAACTGAATAATACATTAACATATAAAAATAGCAAACGAAGCTATTTATAAGCATATAAATTATCTGAAATCTTTCCAATCGTTCCGGAATATGACGGAAATAAAATTTTCTTGCAAATATTTTTAAATACTATAAAATGCGCTTTTAACATTTCAGAAATATCACAAATCAAATAAAACCTTTACAACAGAATTCACTAAATTTTAGGAAAATATGTACATTCTATAAGAGGAATGGTCTCACAGAAAACGAGTGCCGAGCGAAGCAACAAAGCTCTTCAGCACCTTTTCAAAATGTTTCCAGGCCTAATTTTCAATAAAGTTTCAATGAAGCCCAATCGTCTAATTAAATTAAAATTTTCAGCGACCTCAATTTAATCCACATGGAAATAATAAACTGATAAATTCACATTTTCGACAAAATATTGTTCAACAAAGTAATTATCAACAAAACAGGCCTTCAGCTATCAAACTGGATCCAAATTATACAAATCAGTCAAGACCATCAATAATTCGGCCAAATCCGAATTATAACCAACAAAGAGCTTACCATATGAACGCTCAAAAGAATCACAATTTTAATATTACAGATCATCAATACGATCCACAATAGACTGATGATACTGATTACATGACATACTAACAGCTATGGAAATAGAGAAAGGACGACCTCCTAATGCACTAGTCAAAATCAACAATAAAGGAGAAATTTTTGCCTTCGTATTAAACGTAAACGCAGTCTCAAAAACAATAGATTTTTCCGAAACTAAATTAGAACCAATTCAAAATTTTTCTTTAAATAATTTAAATGAATATAATTCCGAAATTTTTACAGATAGACGGGAAGAAATAAAACAGCAACTTCGTCTTCACCATCTAAATGAGGAAGAGAAAGAAATAATTACTCAACTTTGTCCAGACTTTTCAGATATTTTCTATCTTGAATGAGAAATTCTGACATTTACTAACGAAATTAAACCCTCAATAGACACTAACAATTCTAAAACTATCTTTATAAAGTCATATCGCTACCCTCAAGTTCATAAAGAGGAAGTGAAAAAGCAGGTACATAAAATGTTGAACAGGGCATCATTAAACATTCAAATTGCTTGTCTTGAACTGGTCTTCACCGATTTGGGTTGCCCCTAAAAAACTTGATGCGTCAGGTAAACAAAAATGGCGTGTCGTAGTTGATTACAGGAAATTTAATGAATTAACTGTAGGAGATAAATACCCGCTACCAAACATTTCTGATCTTTTGGACCAACTTGGCAAATGCCAATATTTCACCACCCTTAATTTAGCCTCCGGTTTTCACTAAATTGAGATCGATCCCAATAATATTCCAAAAACCGCTTTCACAGTCGAAAATGGACACTTCGAATTTGATAGGCTTCCATTCGGTTTGAAAAATGTCCCATCAAATTTCAAAAGGGTAATGGATAACATCTTGATGGGAATCCAAAACGAGAGATGCCTCGTATACATGAACGAGATAATCGTCTATTCCCCGACCATCCAGGATCACGTTTCACGACTTACGGAACTATTTAAACGTCTACAAAAAGCTAACTTGAAAATTCAACCGGACAAATGTGAATTTCTTCGTAAGGAAGTTGCATATTTAGGTCACCTCGTCACCAAAGAAGGTGTCAAGCCAAACCCAATTAAGATTGCATTAAAAATTTTCCCCAACCAACTAACCAGAACGAAACCCTCTATTGCATAAAGTTCCCAATTAGGGACTCAATATTAAAACATTTCGTATAAAACGCCTGGTATTTTTTTTAACCCCTATGCATACCGATCCCTTTTGGGAACATATGAGTATCGCTACTGGACAATAGGTGGCACCATGTGTACTAAAACAAACAAAATTTATTCAGTTCATCCAACCGCTTCTAACATTTAGAGGTTAGGTTTGTGGCTTGTATTCGAATTGTGGTATCTTGATGAGAAAAACAGATATGTATCAATAATAAAAGTTTTTCTGTATAGGAAAAGAATAGATAATCATTGCCCGTAAACAGCAGTAATAAGAAATTGTTAGATCTCCTTGATTTGGTCCTATATTTTTGTGTTCCCATGCGAGAACATTATGCATAGTTGTAAGAAGTGTCATATATAATTAGAATTTTTTTTAGAATTATGGATCCCATTGCCCCTACCATGTTTTATGGCAAAAAGGCAGCAACTACGCCAGTTACTGAATATAAAGTAAGAGAAATCCCTTCTGGGAGTTCAGATTCTGAGATTTCAGATGACAACATTTCAGAACCTATGCAGGTACAAAATGTTGACTATTTTGAGTCGGATCATTGTAAAGATAATCCTGAAGAAAATATTCCTTTGGCAAGACTTCAGGCTACTTAACAAAAAACAGGAAAACAGAAAAAAAGGCACTAAAATGGAAAAAACTGCAACATAAAAGCGAGTACAAGATATTGAATTTCAAGGTTCTGAATTGTTGCCTGAATATTTTGGGACTAAATACTCCGTATAAATTGTTTTGGTCACTTTTTTTCACAAGAATTTTTAACTGAAATCGTACGTCAAACGTGTATTTACAGTATTCAGTCACAGCCATCTCGACCTATCACCACATCCGTTGAGGAAATTGAAAAATTCATAGGAATATTACTATGGACGTCGCTTATTCGAAAATCTACTACAAGACGATATTGGTCACCACAAACGAGAATTTCCCAAATAGCTGATGTAATTTCCATAAATCGTTTTGAAAAAATAAAACGATTTTTGCATTTAGTGACAATAGTACGAACCAACGATGTATTGACAAAATATTACCTGTTATCAACCAAATACGAAATGCCTGCATGGAAATTCCACTTGAAGAATGTTTTTCTTGTGATGAGCAAGTTATCCCGTTCAAAGGACGTATCGCTCTGAAAACGTACAACCCCAAGAAGCCCCATAAATGGGGATATAAGATGTAGGTTCTTTCAGGAGTTTCGAGGGTTTTCTTACAATTTCGAACGAATTGTTTGCTGGTAAAAAGGGATATATTGAAGTTCCGGGTGAGCCTGATTTAGAAGCTGCAAGTAACGTGGTTGTGAGAATGAGTCGTGTAATTCCTAGGGACAAATACCACAAGCTCTATTATGACAACTATTTTTCTAGTCCTTTTTTGGTAGCGCATTTAGCAGAAAGGAAAATACATTCAGTAGCTACTGTACGCATAAATAGATTACCTAATTATAAAGCCCTTTCTGAGAAAGATATGAAACAAAAAGGAAGGGGTATATTGGAACAAACAGCTTCACTTCAAGAAATGGAACAGCATGCAGTCCAATGGTATGACAATAAAATTGTGTCATTGATCTCGGATTATTGTGGTACAGAACCAATAGTCTAAGTAAAACGGTTCTTTCGCTCTGAAAATGAGAAAAAGAGTATATCTTGCCCCGATATCGTCAAAGAATATAACAGACATATGGGCGGGGTTGACCTGCAAGATTCACTTTTAGGACTTCATCCTATAAAGGTAAAAAGCAGGAAGTGGTACCATAGAATTTTTTATCATATGTTGAATGTCACGGTGGTTAATGCTTGGTTGCTGGATAGGAGAATAAAGAAACAGCTTGGAAAATAAGAAGATGTAGTGCTTCTACTTTCCTTCAAAATGATGCTGGCCGAATACCTGTGCAAGCGCGGTACAGTCGAAAGTAAAAAAATAGGCCGCCCAATAAGCAGGACTCCAGAGGAACCAGCAAAACGGAAATACATTGAACCTAGACCTAATCAATATGTTCAATCAGACCAGATGTCACATTGGCCTGTGTTGACAGTCGAGAAAGATGCAAGAAATTAGAATGTCGTGGAAAATCAAGAGTGAAATTTGAAAGATGTAACGTTCACTTATGTTTTTACACAAAAAAAGAATTAAAGAATTTCATGTTTATTAACACAAATATCTATCTGAAAAATAAATGTTTTGGATGCTATTCACGAGTCTACTTTTTTAATAATATTGCTGTGGTGCATGATGTTTCCAATAGGGCACAATACATTTTTTTGTAACTAAAATTCAATTTTAGAAAAAAAGTTTTTTGTCATTTGTTGTGATGTATATGCACATAAATTAACAAAATATAATTTTTTGTACCATTTTGAAGACAAAAAAAAACTCATGCAATAGAGGGTTAAATTATTTCTTGGCTTCGCCGGTTATTACCGACGATTCATCGATAATTTCGCAAACATTTCCAAACTTCTCACTAAACTATTATAAAAAGACAACCCTTTCAATTTTAACTCGGAATGTTTAAAATCTTTCGAAGATTTAAAACAAACCCTTATTTCAAGTCCTATACTATCGTATCCAAATTTTGACGAGCCATTCTTACTCACAATAGATGCTTTGCGATCGTCGCTGTACTTTTACAAGGTTCTATAGGTAAAGATCTACCCATAGCTTTCGCCTTCAGAACTCTCTGTAGCGCGGAAACAAAGTACTCAACGATAGAACGAGAACTCCTCGCCATTGTTTGGATTGTAAAACATTTTCGTTCATATATTTTTGGAAGAAAATTCAAACTAATAAGAGATCACAGACCTTTTACCTGGCTTTTCTCTATTAAATATCCCGGTAGTTGCCTAACACGCTGCTATAAATTGAATATAAACCTGGGAAAATAAATAAAAATGCGGACGCTTTGTCTCGTATCAAAATTAACCATTTCCAAAAATGCGTGGATTTCGAAAACAAAATGCTTAACATCAAATACAGATGACTTATCTATTAGTTCAGAAAATATTGAAATATTACCAGAATAAATTTTACAATAATTAGATACATTTGTTCACTTATATAAAACCAAGTCATTAACAGACTAATCTAAAATAAAAATTATAAATAATCAATTATTATAGACAGATAAAGGACATAAAGACATAATAACATTTTTCCAAAAAGACAAACTTGAGGACTTACATTGCAAAATAGTTGAGGATATTTTCGAGGAAAAACCAAATTTTATCCATAACAAAATCAATATCGTTACGTGTAAAACAGTGAAAAACCGAAAATACTATATTGTTTTATTACCCTTCGATGCCGAAGAGATAATAGAAATAATGTTTATCACTCTCTAGAAAGACAAAGACAGTTGCGAATCTTCAAAAACGTATTTCGTTGAAAACAATTTGGAACTGCAAATAATCGACATATTATCATTTATTTTCACTCAAAAACACTTGAACCTAGTATAAAAAGTATAGTTTAGAAAGCATAACTAAAACACCCGACGAAGATCAAATTCCGATAATATTAGACCAAAACCACACCGGTAAAACAAACTTGCACCGCGGAATAAACGAAACTATTCGGAGAATAAGGAATAAATATATATGGCACGGTCTAATTAGAGATGTAACTAAATTTATTCAAAATTGTGAAATATGTCAGAAGACAAAAACCTTACGGAAGAATTTAAATAACCCCTTGGTGATAACTGAAACACCAAAAATAACATTTGGGAGAATAAACATCGATATATTAGAAATTCCAAAACGAAATTATGTTTTATCTATTAGATATGATATGTTCTAATGTATAAGATATGTTCTAATTTATTTGCATACCCCATCGACAACAATGCTATATGTGAAGCCCAAATCTTGAAAAACTTGAAAACTTTACCTGAAAGCTGCCAAACTTCAATAATATTTGCAAAAGGCTACAATGTCCAACAACTAACGGATTCATCATGGTTAATAATTACTTAAAAACCACTTCAAATTACTGTGAATTTTAAACAAGGAAACGCCAGGACAGAGATCATTTGTAAAAATTCAATTCTTAAATTACAACCTGAGTGTAGTGCTTTCGTAGGAGTAACAAAAATTCAAGCAGACTCTAAAAACTTTTCCCAAACCAGTGTTAGTGATCACTCTATTTTAATCCCCTTTAATTGTTGTCAAGGAATCCCCGATGATATTCGAATACCAAAATTACAACCATTAAAATTGAATAATTTAAATGTTGAATACCTCGAGATTACCAAACACAAATTGGATGAGTATTCTCGAACGTTACACGACTTAATCAACAAACCATTGTCACTAAACACATCTCCTGGTTCCTATTTAATCATTGCACTGTAGTAACCCTCATTTTATTATTAGAAAGAAAAACAGATTAGCAATTGCCCTCACAACAAATTCACCACCACCTCCACCTGGACCTTTTAAACGCTTAAGAGAATCCTTCAGGAGCATCCTGACGAGAAGAATGCAATCGATCAGACCCAAATATGTAACCCCAGAGGAATAAATCGAACTGAACTAATATATTTCAGTTATAAATCGGTTTCAAAAACTCTATGAACTTTAACTTTGTAAATTATTTTATGTGAAAATATTAATTGTATAATTTAAACTTAATTTAAGGCCTTATATCCTCATTTAACTTCATTATTATTATATAACTTCAATAATAGTTAAATTCATACTAGTATTAATTTCAATTCTGCTTATTTTAGAAAATTTGCATCTGTATAAGATCAACTTTTTGTTAAAAAAGGGAGTTGTTATATAAAATATATTGTATTGCACTTATTATTTAAAGTAGTTTTTGCACTTGTGTAACATTATTATCAGGTAACATAAAACCTTAGTATGTTATCTGAAAGTCAGACGTAATTCGATACTGCTATGTGCCTTATCATAAAACTACATTGTAACCAACTCACGTTTATGATGACTTGCTGAAACTTTATACTGTTCTTTCTTTAAATTAATCTTTTGCAAATCGTATTACTTTCAATTATGTAAGCATAATAAAACTTATAGTCACAGTAGAGCCGTCGCACGGGCAGTATGGTTTTAGTACCGTATTTTAATTATACTCACACATCAAAATCCTTGTTCGTCCATTAAATAAAATACATTGCTTTTAGAAAGTTTAAATCCAAATCAGTGATATATAATATATATATATATATATATATATATATATATATATATATATATATATATATATATATATATATATATATATATATATATATACAACCTTTTTTTAAACTGTATATTTAATACAGTTTCTTATACATGCAATGTGGTGTAAACTGGATATAGGAGTATTTGCATATTGAAAACAATAACAATAACGTATGCATGGTTGATATAACCCAAATAATTGAAACTGAATTTCGGCCGAAGTCTAAATATATACCAGACTTAATATTCAATTTTCAGTGTTATGCCTTTATATTCTCTTTCCTCGCTAAGTGGAGCGTTCAGGATCCTTCATATAAAGTGAGCAGATTAGCATATTATACCGAGTCTCGTAGAACTGATGACTAATACTTTACACCCTTGATAGAGTGTAATATGCACCCTTGCCGCAATTCAACGGAATTTATTGACTGTATTGTATTAAACATTAAACAAGTGTGATTTAGCTAGCAGCCCATCACGTCGTCCCCTATAATTTTAGAATCCTTACGAGATACTTCAATAGTGGCGGATTTAGTACAATAACTTTTCAATGGTGTTGCCAATCATTAATACATTTCATGGCTTTCAAAATAAGTTCGATAGTGTACAGACTTTCATTATATTGTTATATTATGGTTGTGGATACTATAATTAAATTATAGTCTTAATAATTAATGGCATTAGTCAAATAAATAAGTAGTAATAAATTTTCATACTGTATTCATTGGATTGCATTTCATACCACCTATTATATAAACTAAAGTGCCTTACTGATAAATCTCAATTATGAAATAAATTAAATTATGAAAATCTTGTGGCATATGTAGTTCTAATTTCATTAAAAATAGACATACAACAAATGGGTTCTTAAGAACACAAAATTTATTCCTATTTTTACATGTATAATATCACTACTTTTCGATATCATATAGATATTATATTTTACAAAAGTATCGCCTAGATCTTTTTGTGGGCGATTAAAAAAACGATATGATTTTCCATGCTATTTAATGCGAATCAATGCAAGTCATCGGCTGAAATACGTGTGAATACATTTTTTGAATGTGATATTTAATTTTTGAAGATAGACTAAATAATTTTTTTAATACAATTTTTATTTAACGTTTGTTGTATGTCGTTTGTTGTCCATTGTCCGTTGCCCGTTGTTGATTGTCGGTCGTCCGTTGTCTGCTGTACGCTGCTTGTTGTTTCTTCACTATGTTAAAACAAATCATTTGCATATTAAGCTCTAATAGTCTGAGATCACTACAGAATGAAAATACAAATATATAATGTATTCGAAACAAATTTTAGTAATTGACAAGTTTGAAAAATATAATATGTGATAATATAGTATAAGCTACCTGTAATTTTATATTGAATGAACGATAATAAAGTAAATTATAGTCTGAATTGTAATATTGTATTAGAGTATATGACAAATATATATCATTTGACAGAACTAAAACTGATCTTCACAACCCAAAAACATCGTTTAGCGAAGAATGATGTCTGTATTCTCAATTAAAATATAGACGGCCTTAAACGAATGTTATTACAGAAAATGTTTAGAAACTTTACTGCTAAATTATGTAGTTGCAACATGAAGGAAAGCTAAGAATAGTCAATATTAATATTGAATGGTGCTAAATCACACTTGTTTAATGTTTAATACAGTACAGTCAATAAATTCCATTGAATTGCGGCAAGGGTGCATATTACACTCTATCAAGGGTGTAAAGTATTAGTCATCAGTTATACGAGACTCGGTATAATATGCTAATCTGTTCACTTTATATGAAGGATCCTGAACGCTCCACTTAGCGAGAAAAGAGAATATAAAGGCATAACACTGAAAATTGAATATTAAGTCTGGTATATATTTCGACTTCGGCCGAAATTCGGTTTCAATTATTTGGGTTATATCAACCATGCATACGTTATTGTTATTGTTTTCAATATGCAAATACTCCTATATACAGTTTACACCACATTGCATGTATAAGAAACTGTATTAAATATACAGTTTAAAGAAAGGTTATATATATATATATATATATATATATATATATATATATATATATATATATATATATATTATATCACTGATTTGGATTTAAACTTTTTAAAAGCAATGTATTTTATTTAATGGACAAACAAGAATTTTGATGTGTGAGTATAATTAAAATACGGTACTAAAACCATACTGCCCGTGCGACGGCTCTACTGTGACTATAAGTTTTATTATGCTTACATAATTGAAAGTAATACGATTTGCAAAAGATTAATTTAAAGAAAGAACAGTATAAAGTTTCAGCAAGTCATCATATTATAAATTGAAATTCTCTTTTGCTCATTATATTTTTATTTCTAGGTAGATCTTTGAATCCCCAAGTTGTTGGAATCTCTACAACTTTTTAGAGAAATTTATATGTTCATTCACTAAGAGAACGAGTAATGGTATGGCGGCACTTATATTCATTTGTACTCCGGAACATAAAACTGTGGTTTGGATATATCCTGTAGGACATATTATTTGTCAAGAGAGACATTCATTTACTCCTGGCATGCCAACTCTAAAGCCCGCTACAGACTATGCATGTATTCGCGATTCGTTATGCGCGATGCGTGATTTGTCCAGTTCGTTGTAGTTCGTAGTAATTCGCAAATCAGGGCCTACAGACTATGCGTTTACATATGGGTTTACAAACTATGTTAATACGCGGCCTTTGGTATTCGTCAATTTACCGCCTCTAAGAGCGAACCACTACGAACACACGAATCATGTTGTTTACGAATCGATTTTCAGCGAACAAGTCCCTACACACTATTCGCGAATTGCCCACGAATCGCCAATAGCGTGTACCGACTTTTTCGCTGAAAATCGATTCGTAAACAACATGATTCGTATGTTCGTAGTGATTCGCTCTTGGAGGCGGTAAATTGACGAATATCAAAGGCCGCGCATTAACACAAATGATGAATAATCCCAACGCACATCACGAATCGTGAACAAACGCATAATCTGTAAGCTCTGATTTACGAATTGCTACGAACTACAACGAACTGGACGAATTACACATCGCGCATAGCGAATCGCGAATATATGCATAGTCTGTAGCGGGCTTTTACAAGTATAAATAATTTATCTATATAAGTTTACTTTTCAAACATTGCAAGATCTAAGATTCTGGCGTTGTCTACATATTATGTGATTACTCTGGGATCGTAATGAACTTTTTTAATTAACATCAGTGATCGCTCTGTTTTTTTCTTGTCCGGAAATTTAAATTCCACTTGAATTTTACTTGGCGCTGAATTTTCGGATAGTTTATTGACAGTAGTCTGATCTCCGGGACTTTCCGGCACCTACGATTTTCTGTCACGCAACAAAAGAAACATGGTCTACGTAGACATATTTAATAACGTAATTCTCTGCATTTTTGGCAATTTAGATCGCGATTTACAGTAGCATTTAACTGAGGGTAGATCGCCGTAGGACTCCATTTTCAAGTGTCTTTAAATTATAATAACTTAGTTGACGAAGTAGACCATGTTTCTTCCGATTCCATATTTGTGTATTTTTCTTGTAGAATCCATGTCATATCAAATGCTTCCCTTATATTGAAAAATACAGCTGTACTATGCTCCCTTTTTGACAAATTCTTTCTACACTAAATTTTATAATGAAATAAAGCGATATGCTGGGCAGATATTTTCCAAAACAATACTCAATACGGTACTAGTATACTACTCGTATTCTATTTCAGGTATCCTTGGAATCGTGAATTAATTAGGCGTTCTAACTTACCGGTGTAGCACGTGAGATTAATATTCTATAGCTCGACAATTAAGATAATTTCGATCTTTAATAATGAAAACGACTATGACTTCTTTCCCCTTGTCAACGTAAATGCCAATTTGTTCCACGTTATAGAATAGTATTAACAGTTGTTTTTTTTTCAAGTGTAAGTTTCTTTAACATATTTATAAGTATCAAAAATTGTTATTTTCTTGGATGTTCTTCTATTGCATAAAGAACACGTTTGTGTACTTGTTTTGGATCTGAACTGTTACAACCTGCTACTATTCACATATTGTGATTACTCATATAAATGAATTAGTCAGAGAGGAAGAGGAAAACGATATTAAAAGGTATAAGAAAATATTACAGAGAATATTAATGAAAATGAGTAGTAACATAAATAAGTAATGCGTTAATTTAAAATAATAAGAGAAGGTATTTTATGTTATATTAAAATATTGTTTTCGAATTGCAATTACAATCTATATTGTGCAGTCTTTGTATAATATAGTATGTATGTATACAATCAGGTTACTGTGGGTCCAAATGCTGAATCTTCAGTTACAATTACTACTTATGCAATTAATTGTAGTTCTCAACTGAACTTGTCTCTCTCCACTATGTTTCTCAGCAATTTTGAAGATAAGTTATTTACTGGATTTATTGTGAAATTATTATTCTCTGTGTGATATTGTTTCCAACATTTAAAATTAGTAATTAACATGCAATTAACAATGAAAACATATAACATAGAAAATACATATAAACAATTAATGAAATGTTGTGCTTGTCTTTTTAACTGCACAATCGATTTTTTTGTTCTCTATGCTATAAACTTCAACTATAGCCCAATATTTTGCTATTTACAAATGTTATTTTTGATTACTTTAAAAGCATTTTTAAAGGTTTCATGGGGCTTTGTAGTTAACCTTTAGGTATATTAGCAAGTTTGGATTACCAATAAAAACGAAATTTATTATTGTAATTGTTAATCCGATTGCCTCACAAACTATCAATCGAAATTCTTAATGATTTAGACTTACCCTGAAAATAAAACCGATTTGTGTTTCTGACGAACAGAAAGCTTTCAAGGACTCCTTCAGTATTGCGTCCTGGAAGATATACTTAGACTGGTGCAGATTTAAATTTATTAAAAGTTGGTATCATATATATATTTATATATATATATATATATATATATATATATATATATATATATATATATATATATATATATATATATATATATATATATATATATATATATATGATATTATCAAAGTGTGGCTAAAACAAAAGTTGCATATCACAAATAGTTATTTAAATAATATTTTCGTATATAAGCTGTTACTATGCACCTCATTAAATTAGTAATTTTTTTGTATACGAAGTATTAGTTATAATTACAAAACATTTAAACAATTTGCAAACATCACCTTAAATAAATCTGTTAAATATGCATATTTTTTACAAACACTTAAACTAATTTATTTAAAAAGTTAATGTATCAATTATCGTGGTACTACTCAACTGATTCCTAAAATATAATAATATTACTTATTTCCAACACGTTTTTTTTGGGGTACAATAATTATTTTGAAGCGATTAAAGCTTTATTTATTATAAATGAAACTCAATATATTGTATATTAAATTCTAGCTTAATATTAAAGAAATCATTAAAGATACCATTTTGCCATATTATTAAAAATTTAAATGTACTATAGACATGCACATATTGCACTTGCACTTGCATATTTGCACATATAATTATACTAGAGTAGGTAGAAACCTTTGGTGGGAAGATTGGGGAACACTAACGTAGTTTTCATCATCTCCAGGTGATGCCAACTTTGTTGGCGAAATGCGCGTCGAGTGTACTGTATAGTGTTTTGTGGAAAACTACGTTAGTGTTATATAATTATATGTTTTCAACATATTAGTATATGTGCCTACAATATAATTGGTATAAATAAATAAAAATCACATGAAGTACAAAGAGATTTTTACAAGATATCTTGTTACATCATTAGCTTTACTTTAACCGATTTAAACCACTAAATCATGTGCAATTTTAATAAAAATAAAACGGAACTGTTATTATGTTGCTTAGTCACCACAGTATTCCTGTAATTATTTCTTGGTAAGTCTCTGTAAAAAAATACATTATTAATGTACGAATTCCTTGAATAGAGGGCTGTTCGTGTTAGTAACCGTTAAGTTGCGGCCTTTTTTACCCTCTCTCTGTATCTCTGTTCATTAGAGGCACCGGGGACTCACCATTATGGTTCCACGTCATGTGATGATAATGATGATATACGCGGTTGCCATGTTTTTCCATTTCCAATTGAAATATGAGCATTCCGGAAATTAAAGTTTGCCTTGGAACGGCATATCAGTTACCGTTGAGTGTGCGAAGCAGCTTACGACGACTTTCAGTTTGTTAGAGATAGCTTTTTACCATTAAAAGACAATAGAAGATTCTATTGTGACTTAAAATGTTTGTCGTCGTGCCCAGGGGCTGAAATTAAGGAGAGTGCAATTACTATAGGGGATTGATGGCATCGTTAACAATCCCCATGTAGAAACGTTGATTTTTATTATTACGTGGCATAGGTAAACTCCGTTTATTACACAATGAAAATATGCAAATCATGTGATGTAATAACTTCCACTATGTAGTATCATTATACCACATTGGATGGGGTGTTGCAACCATTATCATTTGATTAATAGATGCTTAAAATTCCCATTTAAGCCACGCCATCCACAATCAAATAACTTTTTAAATTGTACATATATCAGGGGCGTAGCGTGAGGAATGAATCTTGGGATGTGATAAAAATTTTATAAGGGAAAGAGGTATGTCGGATGTATGGTAGGCCATATGAAAATGGTAAAAATAAAAAAAGACAGTAACCTAAAATGATTATGCCGAGGTATATATCCTAATTTTTAAATTAAGATCAATTCTTCGGTTTTTATTTGACCAGCGAAAATGTCTATTACTGTTCTTCAAATGTTGGAGACGATCTAAATATTTGCTAACACGGCACTTTCAATATTTATTGACGCTAAAGCTGACAGTCTTTCTTGCTTTTGAGAATTTCGTAAATAAGTCTTTATTCTCTTTAAACATGAAAATGATCTTTCCACGGAACTGCTTGTGGCAGGAATAGTCATAATTAAACGACACAATTTTGATGACTCCAGGAAACACAAGATAATTGAAGAATTGAATTGAGTCTGTAGAATTTTAAAGAGGCTCAGAAAGTGGGAAAGAAGATGAAGAAAACACTACTAAGAAAAAAATACAATCAAAGTCGTACAATAAAATTAAAAGACCTCTAGCACAAACAACGGTCTCTCGATCCCATTTCTCATTTTCATTTTCCACAATTACCTGAAACAGCGCTTCCAAATCGTCCTTATGTTATGGTGACAGTCGCCAAGATGCGTTCATATAATCGCATGGCTGAGTCCGGGGATAACCACACCCACTCGAGGTTCCACTGTTGACTGCGTGAGATCACTGACCTTTTCGCCCATCTAACGCGTAGCTTGGATGTAAGTGGACCATCACATTTCAGCACTTTAGCAAGTAACGCGGGAGTCCAATAATTTCGGGCGCCTTCATGGCCGATTTGAAATAAAAAAGTTGATGGTAAGTTTAAAGTAAATAATGTATGGTTGCGGTCTGTTTAAAATAATTAAAAAATTATAATAATTGAATAAATCCCAAATTACCAATTTTTTAAGGGACGCCACGCATCACTCGAATCCATGTACGCTACGCCTCTGCAATATATTATTTATAACTGGCATACCGATAATTCTCAGTTGTTAAAACAAAAACATAAAATTATTGTGTGGTTAGGGTCTGTAAAATATGACAACTTATAATCAATCGTTATAAATATATTATATTTCTAAAATCGGGGCTAACAGTAATGCAACCACAGAAATGTGTACTAAGATCAACTAAAGACTTAGGAAAACTTACAGTCTGCAAAGTGAAAAATGAGGATTGTGGAAGAAATCGTACCACGTGCATCCTATAATCATATATATATATATATATATATATATATATATATATATATATATATATATATATATATATATATATATATATATATATATATATATATATATATATATATATATATACAGTGGACCACCGGTAATCCGGCAAACGTTTTGCAGGTCAGTGTCGAACTATCGAATTTGTCGGATTATAGAGTATTGCCTAAGACCCCCTACAGTCCGGAATATTTTACAAAAGAGTACCTTGTAATCCGACAAATCACAAATCCAATGATAGGATTCTATATGTTATACTCTGAAGTACAAATCATACTTCATTATGTATGTCGAATTTAGTAAATTAAGCAACACAATAGAGGGCTTACGTCTTATTATAAAATTAACGTCGTTAATGCTATAGAACTTACAAAAAATAATAACTTTACATTAGGAAATAATTGTGTACAAACAAATGTACATACTAAAATAATGAAACATTATGAATAAAAATCATGATATGAATCATGAACATAAGAACACGAAAATAAATAAAAACGTTTGTTATAATTGTTTATAAATATACTTGACGTTTACTTATTGACTTTAAACACCTATTAATAATTAAAAAGTATTAAAACTAATTTAAAATAAATAAAAGAAGAGTAAACAGTAACAAAAATCGGTACTAAAAATACGATTTAAAATTTCAAACTCAAAAATCTTAATCAAAAACATTTTGAATATTTCTTTGTATTTTTTCTGTAAAGGCCATCTAAAAACAAAGATTTAACAAAAAAAATCTTTAATTTGGACCATTATTAAGAAAGTTATGAACAATAAACCAACAAAAAGCGTTTTTTTTTGAAAATTTGATCTTTTGAACAAGTAATCAAAGAAATCTCAAAATTAACCAGAAAGACGTTTTTGAGGGGTACTAAAAATATCAAAAAATTGTCTAATAATCTATATAGTCTATTGTCTAATAATCAATATCATAGGGGTAATACTATAAGGGTTGTAATAGAAAAAGGAATTCTTGAAAACTGTATCAATACTCCTATATGACAATTATTGTATCTGATTAGGTCGACATTCTGATGCTAGATGTCTACCTGATTGGTTTAGGATGGACGGATGGCTCTTATTACTGTACTTATTTGTCTTATCACTGTCGGAAAACTCGAGTCGAGACTATTGTCTGTCGAGCTGAGGCTGTCACTGTATCAGTTTTAGTCTATGTATTGAACTGTGGTTTTCACCCTGCAATTAACTCGTCAGGATGTCGACGGGTAGACTAGTCCTTCTGGAATTTGTTTACGCTGCTCTTCTCTGTCTTATGAATTGCCGCGTTTCTTACAGGGTGACTCCCCTCGGGAGTATCCCCTTCTCGTTTTATCCATATCCGTGATGTCAAGTGTACCCGGATGTCTCTCTCAGAGCCGACTGGATGTTTCGTACGGTTTTCTCGAGACTATCCGTGGTCTCGGTTTGGGAGATGGCGTCTATTCTACTTTGCAACTCATTGCGGAAGATCGCCCAATTTATGTTTCTTTTAGTGATGACCCTTACGGTGGTCCGTAAGGGTTACCTTTCGCCACTCCTCTGTCGATCTGAAACAAAATAGGGTAATGGTTTGTGAATCTTTCGGATATATTACTTACCTTCTGAACTATTACATGCAGTAGTGCAATGTCTAGAATTTCTGGATGGTGTACTCCATCGATCGTGATCGTTCGCATTGGGGTCGGTTCGCTCATTCCGCAGAAGATTATATTGTTTTGGGAGCTTTTCGCGTTAAAAATATTCAGGACCATCATTTATTCGATCAGTAAGAGGGCCTCCAGGTCTCCCTCCGTTAGATGGAGGTTTGGTCTCTAATAGGAGGATTACTTTAGGAGGAACACTTTCACTCCTTGTGCATTACGACTCAATCATTACAGCGTGGGTCTCGAGATTTTGGAGTTCTAGGAAAGTTATGGTGTAGTGTCAAATTCCCGTTTTCACTAGGATCTCTACTTCCTCGCTACATATGTTGCGGTTTATTCTGTGGACTGGAAATCCTTCTAATTTCAACCTATCTTCTGGATAGTTTCGTCTTTTGGAATCGTATCACGTCGATCTCATATCTTTTTAGTATTTCGAAATTAGGTGGCTATCATCAAGGACGTTCGCCATTCTTCGACCATCTAATCCTCTGTTAGTGCTAGCATTTGTGTAAAGAAAGCATTCATCGCAGCGCGCGTATGCTTCACCTGCATTACCGCGGAGTGAGATTCATCGCAGTGGGGGCCGCGAGCCGGATTCTCTAACCTGGATGTGTCTAGACAAGGCGCAGCTATTTGTATTTTTAGCTGCCGCTTCCGCGATATTTTTGCCTGAGTAGACTTCGTCGTACCTGGTACATTTGGCGCGGTTCCTGGTTGCTTCGGCATTTTGTTGGCTGTGCCTTCTCTCTTTTGTAGCAGGGGTAATCTCCGTAGTTGATAAGATATGATCCTTTGTAATTTGTACACCTTTGCGGGAAATCAGAAGACATCTTAGAGTCATACTCACCTCTGCATTTAACGCATTTGGGCTGTGCAGTAGATCTGCGCAGCGGGGCCTGTACGGACTGCTAGTCCACAGCATCGCGTTACCTTGAAAATGTCTTTCTCACTATTTGGTAGTTGCATAACTTCCAGCGCCATAGCCCTTTCTGTTCAATAGCTTGTCATCCACTGGATGGCTATGAGCTACAGTATCTGCTCCTATTTGTTTTCTTTCATCTCTTTCACAGTTACACCTTCTATAATACCGTGTAAGACTACTTTTCGTAGTCTCTGCGGTAGGGACTATGTGTGATACTTGTAGCCCTGACTTTCTGAGTCGTGGCCATGTGCGGATAGTCATCTAGTGCGTGAGTAATGCGAATACAAGACTGGAATATATATATATATATATATATATATATATATATATATATATATATATATATATATATATATATATATATATATATATCATCATGAGGTCATCCGTCCTAAGACTGGTTGGACGCTAACCTCCAGCTTCTTCTGTCTTGTGCTAACCTACGCATTTCGCTAATTGTGCTACAACCTACATCCCTTACTATTTGCGTGCAGTAGTCTAATCTAGGCCTACCTCTGCCTTTCTTCACTCCTAGTCCCGTTATTTACCTATTATCCATATCAATTATCCCTGCTTATGCAGGTGGCCCTTCAAGTTCGGTATCAAACATCATAACACATATTTCATTATCATTATCAATTATCAGACATAATTTATTGTTCTTCGAGCCTAGATCGTGAACGGTTCGTGGAGAATACAGTCTTTTTAGTTTTTTTCGTTTATCTTTATCTTTTTTATCATAGTTTAGTTCTTATAATTTATAACTTATATTACTTTTTTATCGTAGTTAGCGCATTCCTTTATTTATAATTTATCTTAGTGCTAAATTGCTCTCGAAAACATTGCTTCGTAAGCGAGCGTAATATAAATATCAAATTTGGGTTTGCGGTCAAAGCGTGTTACGAAGGGGTATTTAGGCACATATCCTGGGGATCCATCCTGTAGTCAATATCACCTACGGCGATACAAGAATGCGGATGGGTTTTTTGTCCCCTAACTAGGCAACTTCTTACCGGTAGCCGTTGCGTTTAATATTTGTTGCTCATACATATATTAACCGTTATATCTTGCAGTACATTTCTCTTGATACTTTACTGTTTTAATGTTATAAAACTTTATTTATGGTTAACAGATACAGTTTATACAATATAGAATTATTCTAATATCTGCTTATTAATCAGTTGCGACAATATCGTTCAAGTAGCTTTATCAGTTAGTTCTTTTGTCAGTTAACTTTACCATTAGTTTTTACGATTCTGTCCAGTAGCGTACTTGATATAAAATCACAAATTTACTATTTGTTTATCCGACAAATTGTCGTGTGTTTGTTAACTGCGGTTATAATTATTTTGTATCGTTACACCGATCTACGTTACGTACGATTTACAGTTTAGATTTATTGCTATTCTGAATCATGGCTGCTCGTTTATGTGAGTTAAGAGCAAAACGCAAAAGCTGCATCTCTGACATTACAGAGCTTTTTGATTTGCCAAGTCAGCTAGAAGGGAGGCTGCGTTGCGTATTTTATTTGATTTAAGTTTTAAGCATTTACCAGAAATCATGGGAGATTTTAAAACATATCATGACGCTATTATCACTGCATTATCTAGTCAGGCTGACTCTGATTTTGATGCGGAAGAGGCTGTGCGGGGGCAGTTCCGGAATGCTGTTTATTTCTGTTGAGGCGATACACAGGGAATTATTTCCTAGCCCTGCGCTTTCTACTTCATTACCTATTAATACCAGTGGTGTATCAAGTTCACACTCTCACGTACGCCTTCCGAAATTGGCTCTCGGATCTTTTAGTGGAGATTTCGCTCATTGGTCTCAGTTTATCCAGCGATTTAACCACGCTATTCATAACAATGAATCGTTGCCCGAAGTTGACGAGTTCCATTACCTAGTGAGCTGTCTCTCCAGGGAACCTTTGAATCTTATCAAAACTTTTTCTATTTGTCCTGAGAACTATCCTTTGGCATATGATGCCTTGGTTAAGCGTTATCAAAATAAAAGAAAACTTGCCTCCCACTATTGGAACCAGATCAATTCAGTATCTAAAATCTCGAGTGAATCCGCTAAGGCTCTTAACCGTTTAGCGAACACCTTCCGAGAAGACTTCTCTTGAATCCCTTAATATCGAATCTTTGGTTGATTTTTTGTGATTCAGTTGGCTTTTGGAAAAACTGGATGATGAGACTCGTCAACGTTTTGAGGATAAGATCGTGGATAATTCAGCAAGCGATTATCTTCCGAACTTTTCTGAACTTTTGAAATTCATCGAGGGTCGTGCTTCCGTCCTGGAGTCAGTGCACTTTAAAGATGTATCCAAATCTAACTCCCAATGTAGTTCATCATCCTTAAGTCGCTCCAGAGCTGCCACAGGTCACAAATCCATGGTGACTAATCTTGCACCTACCCGATCTGCTTTTTCGTGTCCCCTATGCAAAGGTTCCCATGTTTCGCGTATGTGCGACGCCTTTCTGAAACAATCTCCTAAAGAGCGTTCGTTATTTGTGCGGAAGATTAAATCCTGTATCAATTGTTTACATCCATCGCACACCATCAACGTCAATCCACTTATAACTGTCAATCTCGCCATCACACCCTGCTTCATTTTTCTGATGCTTTCGTCGCCTCTCATCCGACTCACCCCAGACAGTCTGATCCTGGCCAATCCTCGACTCTATCTTCGAACGACGAGGCTCCAATTCCACCTGTTGAGCTCACTACATGCACCAGTCGTGTTCTGTTCAGTAACACTGAGTCTCAGGTCCTTCTGTCAACTGTCTGTTGTGACATGTTGGATAGTTCAAACAATGCACATCCAGTTAGAGCCCTTCTTGATCCCGGCAGCCAGGTATCTCTAATCACCGCCAACTGTGCTCGAAAGTTACATTTACCTATGTCCCATAAACACATTCCTATCTTTGGAGTTGGCCATACTCCTTCTCAAGCAGCACATGGTGTTGCGACTTGTCGAATTCATCCCGTGGGTCAATCATATCCTCTTTTGACAGTTCGGGCGATTGTTTTACATTGAATTTGTGGTAACTTACCAAATACCACAATCAAATCTATCGATCTAGATCATCTTCAAGGATTATCTCTTGCTGATACTGACTGGAAGCAATCTCGTCCTATAGATCTTCTCATCGGGGCTGACCTTTATCACCATTTTGTTTTGCCGGGTTTCACCACCGGTAGCTCTGATTGTCCTATGGCTTTGCAAACCATCTTTGGCTGGACATTATCAGGTCCACTACCAGGCTCATCTATCCCTGTACAACTATTAGCACTTATCTGTTCGTTGTCTTCTCTCGATCAAACCCTTAAACCCTTTTGGGAAATCGAGGAAATTGCCAAATGGTGCCCAGAGGACCCGCACGTCCAGAAGGCGGAATAGATCTTTCTGAAATCCATCTATCAAGAACCTTCTGGCCACTTTGGGGTCCAACTCCCATTCAAAACCTCACCTCCAGTCTTTAAGGACATGTTAGATATTGCTACTCGTCGATGGTTGTCTCAGGAACGGCGTTTACTATCTAAATCGAATCTCTACCGGCTATATCTGGATTATCTCCCATCACTCCCCCCAGTTGAGACATCTTATTTTATACCGCATCACTGTGTGATCAAAACTGAGGGCGAGGAACAAAAGATCCGTGTGGTATTTGACGCACCTGCCAAGGCGTCGAATAATGTATCTCTCAATGATATTCTTCTGGTCGGGCCTAAACTTCAGGCTGATATCACCTCAATTTTGCTCAGATTCCGAGTCAAGTCTGTAGTATTTGTCTGTGATATACGGCACATGTATCGACAGAATTTGGTTGAACCATCACATCGCAACTACCAACTTCTCCGCTTCAGGTTTTCACCATCCGATCCTATTCAAACTTATCGATTGAATACCGTTACCTATGGAGTTGCTTCTTCACCCTACCTTGCGATGCGAACTCTCTTGCATTTGGCAGAACAAGGATCATCCAAAATCCCTCTGGCCTCCAAGACTATCCAATCTTGCTTGTACGTTGATGATATCCTCTGCGGAGTGGATACTCTTGAGCAGGCTATAATACTGAAGCAGCAACTTACGTCTCTATTAAAATCTGGTTGCTTTGAATTAAGGAAGTGGGCCACCAATATTCCTACACTATTGGATGACATTCCAGTGTCGCATCATCAAACGTATCCATCTACACTTTGATAGTGCTGTAAATTCCCCTATTAAAATCCTGGGCTTACAGTGGTATGAATCTTTTGATCATTTTTCATTCTCCGTTCCTAAGACAGTTGCCTCAGTGGCACTTCTACCAAGCGATCTATCTTATCCCAAGTGGCGCGTATCTACGACCCTTTGGGTTTATTTCACCCATCACCTTATTCGCCAAGCGCCTCATTCAATATATTTGGACTTTGGGCCTAGGTTGGGACGATTTGCCACCCAAGGACGTTCAACATCAGTGGTCGCGGTCCACCTCTGAGCTGTACCATGTGTCGTCTTTTGACATTTCACGTCAAGTAGTTCCATCCCGCTTTGAGAGTTGTCAGCTGCACGCCTTTGCTGATGCATCCAAGGTCGGATATGCTGCTGTCCTCTACATCCGCTACATTGTGGATGGTGTGCCGCATATGAAATTACTCACATCAAAATCACGGGTGGTTCCGTTGAGGTGTGTGTCGATCCCGCGCCTAGAGCTCTGTGCAGCGGTATTACTTGCGGAGTTGGTTACTTTCGTGATTCGTACCCTTTCCGATATGTTAACTTTTGATCGCATATTTGCGTGGAATGATTCCGCTGTTGCTTTAACCTGGATCAAATCCCCTCCATATCGATGGAGGATTTTTGTGGCCAATCGGGTTTCACAAATTCAGGAGAGACTGTGCCCTGAGTGTTGGAGGCATGTCCGATCCTCAAACAACCTTGCCGATCCTGCATCTCGCGGCCTTCTCCCGGGCGAGCTATTATCATGCTTTCTTTGGTGGGCGGGGCCTGCGTTTCTCCTCTCCTCTGAATGTTCGTGGCCTGAGAATCGTTTTGCACTTAACCATAAGGAGGCTCACGCTGAGAGAAGTGTCGTTGCTCTTGTTGCGCGCGCTTCCCCTTCGATTATCGATGGTCTCCTTACTAGGGTGTCTTCTTAGCACCAAATACAGGCTATTATCGCCTATTGTATTCGTTTTGTGCGCAACTATCGTTCCGTTGACAGGTGCGTCGGATCATTATCTAGTTTTGAACTTTATGACGCATTAATGCACATAGTTCGGGTAGCTCAGTCTCAGGTTTTCGCATCTGAGATCGAACATCTTCGTGCTGGCAAGCCATGTACCAAAGCTTTTCAGAGGCTTGCTCCTTTTATCGATTCGGAGGGCACGTTCCGTGTAGGTGGGCGGCTCCGACATTCTTCATTATCAGTTTCTTCAAAACATCCAGCGGTGCTTCCTCAATCACACAAATTTACCGAGTTGCTCATTCGTAGCACCCATGTGAACCATCTCCATGCCGGAATCAATTTCACCCTGTATCTATTGCAACAAAACCTTTATATCTTATCGGCACGTCGTGCCATCCGTAGCTGTTTATCTAAATGTATTCAATGTTTCCGGACAAGGCCTCCTACTCTTGTCCCTTCAATGGGCAATCTACCGGTGCATCGTATTTCCCAGGTTAAGCCATTCAGCTGTGTGGGCGTTGATTTCGGGGACCCCTTTGTTATCAGAACCAGCAGGCTTCGAAATGCAAAAGCAACCAAAGCTTATATTTGTCTCTTTGTGTGTTTAACCACAAAGGCTCTACATATCGAAGTCGTTTCCGACTTGTCTACCGACGCTTTCCTCGCAGCTCTCCGACGTTTTATCGCCCAGCGAGGGCGATGTTCTATGATATTCAGCGACTGTGGGACCAATTTCGTGGGCGCTAATCGTGAGCTCATCAAATATATGGTCGCTGCTGTCGAGGGTGAGGCTATTCAATGGAAGTTGAATCCACTTTCCGCCCCTCACTTTGGTGGTCTGTGGGAGAGCGGCATCAAATCTGTCAAAACCCATTTGCTACGTGTCATAGGTGAACAAACCTTGACCTTTGAGGAACTTACCACTGTGGTCGTTCAGATCGAGGCTGTCCTCAATTCTAGGCCACTTTGCAGTATGAGCTCGGACCCCAATGACTTGATGTCCTTATCTCCGGGGCACTTCCTTACTTTGGAGCCACTCAGCGCTCCACCCGATCCTGATTTGTCTCATTTGGGAATTTCTCGTTTGTTCCGTTGGCAATTAGTCCAATACATGCACCAACAATTCTGGACGCGGTGGGACAAAGAATATCTTCACACGTTGCACCAGCGGTCGAATGGTATAAATCCAAGTTTTTGCAACCTGATGACATAGGAAAACTTGTCCTTATCAAAGACGACCTTCTACCACCTTTGAAGTGGAAGCTGGCTAGAATAGTTGCATTCCTTTCCGGTTCGGAAATATACAAGGTGTGCTTAAGCGTCCAGTGGCGAAATTGTGCTTACTATCGCAACCATAAACATATTTAGCTTTATAATTTTCTTTATTTTATCTATTTGTTTTCTTATAATTTATCATGAATCTTTATTTATTTACGTTACTTTACGAGGCGCTCTTAGAATTTATTTTTGTTTCTTTATCTTATAGCTTAAATATCGTAACTTAGTCTATATCGCGGGTGGTAAAATGCCGTCTACGCGGCCTTTTAGGTGGGCGGAATATTCCGTACCGAACTATGTTCCTTCCTACCTGCCATCCCATTCTCTGTATCCTACCCTAAGCTGGATCGCAGGTGTTGACAGGAGGGAATCATATCAACTACCGACAGTAAGATATAGTGCAAATCCCGGGCAAGCCAACATATCCAGATATCAAAGTAAGTCTCGTTATTTACCTATTATCCTTATCAATTATCCCTGCTTATACAGGTGGTCCTTCAAGTTCGGTATCAAACATCATAACACATATTTCATTATTATTATCAATTATCACACATAATCTGTATCAATACTCCTATATGACAATTATTGTAATTATTATTGTGACAGATCACTGGTTTAGGCCGGGCGGATGGCTCTTATTACTATACTTATCTGTCTTATCCTAAATCGCCTCGTTTAAAGGTAGTCCATTCGTTTCTTCCACCAAGTTTATCCTTTGTGAAAGACAAACATATGCCATTCCCAATGCGAGAGTGATGAGTCTGAACTTACTTTCCTTGGTCCTGACTCGTTGGATTCCTCCGGCTGAGGCTTCGCGTGACGGGTGCTATGCCGATACTGATGCCAAATAATTACCTGAGGTAATTAGGTTTAAATTAAGCAGTACTACTTCTCTTTGCTTTTGCTCTCCCACCTTAACGTTGTAAACCTGGACAACCTTGTTTAGGGGGTAGGCCTGCCGGTACCTCCACTAGTCTCGCTCCCTCACTAAATACAAAAGTATGCTATTCGCAATACGGGAACAAACAACGGTGAATCCGAGCTGACCTCCCTTGGTTCTGACTCGCTGGATCCTGCCGGTGTCCCATCTGTCGTGAGTTCCTGCTATATGCTGAACCTTGTAGGCATAGGTTTTTCGACTGTTTGGCGATTTCTATCTTCGCATAACATCACGTCATTTATATTTCGATCATCGAGAGGGGATTTGAGCTATAGAGCTTGAAATGGAGTACGGCGTAATGCGCCTGGCGACTGGCCCCAATATTTCGGGAGCGCCAAGCTGGCTCATTTTCCCGAAATATGGTGAGGAATGTTTGGTGGGAATTTGTGGGTCCCCTGAAATTTATATGATTATATGTATATATCTACATCAAGCAATAGTCCGCCTGAAATAGAATCTGTTAGTTACTATACTTACATACTTACCTTAAATTCACCATCACTTGATGTTTGGGTCGTTTCTGCGACCTAACTCCCACCAGGTTGAAGTCCGTGGCTATTTTCATTAGCTGATTGGGGTGACTTTTCACTTGAGTGGAGGCGTCCCTGACTCTCTATTTGGACCCGGTCGGTTTCCGTCTTGAATTGCGAGGCCCCCCGGATGTCTGCAATTTTACGAACCATGAGACTACTAAGTCGCAGAGGTACCCTTTAAAGGCCCATAATTTATGAAGGTACCTTTTTGCGGCATTCTCCATGCAGGCGAACATCAACTGGGGCTGAAAAATCTGTTTGCCCAGTAGCAGCTTATTTTCCATGTTGACAGCATTCCATTTTCTTAGTATGGTACTTATTTTGGGTAAAGTGGTTTTGACTCACCTGGCCGTTCTCTTGATGGGATCTTGCCACGTCAGGGACTTCGGGATCCAGAGTGACCCTGAAATATTTTACGGAGTCGTACCATTTAACCCTGTCGCTGTTCATTTCCACGTGTTCCACTGGTCTCTCTCTGGTCTTCTAGCATAGGATGCTCTTGTTTTTATAGGAATTTATGACTACCTTCCATCGTTCGCACCAGTTTACCAGTCTCATCGCATCTCTTCAAAATATCTCGTCACATGTGTGCTTGCCATGACTTCACAATAAACACTGTATCATCAACGTAGAGCGTCATAGCGGTATGTTCAGTGCGTGAGAGGTTTGCTATGAATTAAGATCAGGTGCGATGACAGGACGGTTCATTGAGGTATTTCTGCTTCTAGCGTTCTGTAAGCACAAAGAGAATATGTTACTTTTACCCTGGCGCTTCGCCTGGTTAGGGACAATTTCTCCAGCTTTAATGTGGCCATTGGGATCACATATCGACCATCTTGGCTAATAGGTATACTCCGTCGAACGCTTTTAAGGCGTCCAGGAACACCACTTCCGTGAGGTTTTTTTGTTTCAGTTTTCCGCCAGGTGAGAGGCACTCACGCACTATAGAACTAATTATTTATGAGCGGTATAATGGTGCAATAGTGCGACTATACTCCACCCATTTTGTTGTAACCAATCACGATCATTTTTCAGAAAGGTGAAGGAACCCGGAACCTGCCGAAACGGAGAAAACCGAAACAAAGAAAATCCCACCAGTTATCCATCGAAAAAAAGAAAACTGAAACATAATGAGCAAAGATCTCAAAAACGCTAACATAAATTACTTCAAGGTTTGACTCATAAACAATGGAATACATGTGCACCCGATGACAGTAGATGACTACGCGCACGTGGCCACGACTCAGAAAGTCAGGGCCACAAGTACACACATAGTCCCTACCGCAAGAGAGACTATGAAAAGTAGTCTTATACGGTATTCTAGAAGGTGTAACCGCGAAGACATGAAAGAAAACAAACAAGAGCAGATGCTGTAGCTCATAACCATTCAGTGGATGACAAACTGCTTAACAGAAAGTGCTACGTCGCTGGAAGTTATTCAACTACCAAACAGTGAGAAAGACATTTTCAAGATAATGCGATGCTGTGAACTAGCAAACCATACAGATCCCGCTGAGTAGATTTACTGCGCAGCCCAAATGCGTTAAACGCAGAGGTAAGTATGACTCAAGGGACTGTAAGATGTCTTCTGATTTCCCGCAAAGATGTACAAATTACAAACGACCATATCTTAACAACTACAGAGACTACCCCTGTTACAAAAGAAAGAAGGCACCGCCAACAAAATGCCGAAGCAACCAGGAACCACGCCAAATGCAAGACCACGTACGACGAAGTCCACTCATGCAAAAATATTCGCGGAAGCGGCAGCTAAAAATACAAATAGCTGCGCCTCGTTTAAACACATCCAGGTTAGAGAATCCGGCTCGCGGCCCTCACTGCGATGAATCTCACTCCGCGGTAGCGCAGGTGAAGCATATGTGCGCTGCGATGAATGCTTTCTTTACATAAATGCTAACAGAAGATGGTCGAAGAATGGCGAACGTCCTTGAAGATAGCCACCTGGAACTTCGAAGCACTAAAAAGATATGAGATCGACGTGATACGATTCCAAGAGAGGAAACTTTATCCAGAAGATAGGTTGAAATTAGAAGGATTTCCCGTCCACAGAATAAACCGCAACATACGTAGCGAAGAAGTAGAGATCCTCGTGAAAATGTGAATTTTACACTACACCATAACGTTCCCAGAACTCCAAAATCTCAAGACCCACGCTGTAGCGATTGAGTCGTAATTCACAAGGAGTGAAAGTGTTATCCTCCTATTAGAGACCAAACCTCCACCTAACGGAGGGAGACCTGGAGGCTCTCTTACTGATTGAAGAAATAATGGTTTTGAAGATTTTTAACGCGAAACGCTCCCAAAACAATATAATCCTCTGCGGACCAAGCGGACCGACCCGATTCAAACGATCACGATGGATGGAGTACACCATCCAGAAATTCTAGACATTGCACTACTGCATGTAACAGTTCAGAAGGTAAGTAATATATCCGAAAGATTCACAAACCATTGCCCTATTTTGTTTCAGATCGACGAGGAGTGGCGAACCACCGTAGGGTCATCACTAAAAGAAACATAAATTGGGCGATCTTCCGCAATGCGTTGCAAAGTAAAATAGACGCCATCTCCCAAATCGAGACCACGGATGGTCTCGAGAAAACCGTACGAGACATCCAGTCGACTCTGAGAGAGATATACGGGTACACTTGATATCACGGATATGGAAAAAACAAGAAGGAGATACTCCGGAAGGGAGTCACACTGTAAGAAACACGGCAACTCATAAGACAGAGAAGAGCAGCGTAAACAAATTCCAAAAGAACTAGTCTACCCGTCGACATCCTGACGAGTTAATTGCAGGGTGAAAACCACAGTCCAATACATAGACTAAAACTGATACAGTGACAGCCTCAGCTCGACAGACAGTAATCTCGACTCGGCTTTCCGACTGCATCAAGCTCCAGTGCAGAGAAAACCAGCTAGAGAACTAGAACGAAAACTGAACTGACAAAGTGGAGAGGCATGCTAGATGGATAAGTCAGATAGATGAAGGAGACTTCATTTTCCGACCGCCCACTGCTGAAGAACTCGTTGAGATTTTTAGTTTTGAAGTTTACGAAAGCCCCACGGCTGTGACGGGATCGACAATCGGACGTTAAGAAAACTTGCGAAAAAATAAATAATAGCGCTGTTGAACATAATCAAGGGGATACTGAGACTCAGACACTTCCCTCGAAATTAGAAAGCAGTCATCTTTATCCCGAAACAGAGACCTTCAACATCACGCACCGTTTGAGTTACAGGCCCATTAGCTTACTCCCGGCAATTTTGATAACTTGTATTGAGAAATGAGATCAGTGTTGGACTACTATGTACCCAAAATGGCAGACGAAACTTTAAAAGAATGTAAAAGAACATATTAACATATAAAAAGAATATAAGAGAATTTGATTTACATTTATATTTCTAAATACATAATATTATTCATGAAGATATCCTAGTTAAACTAGTATATTAATATCTTATCAATGCAATCGGTACTTATTATAGCCCATTTAACATTATGTAAATAATGTTAAACGTTAGACTTAAATTATTAAACGTTAAATTTAGTAACTAATTGACAGATCAGCTTATATTTTGTCTATCTGATTATTTACCATTTGTTAAAAATTCTTTTGTACTCACATTTATGCTCTTCCAAATCAATAGTCATTTTATCAAGGAATTAAACTGATCACAACATGTATCGGATTGATATTTATGAGTAAAATAATGATACTCATGAATTTTCATCCCCCGAGACATTCGTATTTGTTCTCTATTGTCATTTGTATAGCACTCACTTAGGTTCCAAGTGAGCAATAATGTAAAATTATGGCTATTGTTACATAGCTATATTTATGTTATATGTATATTTATGTCAATAAATATTCATTCTTTAACCATTTGTTTTGATGCATTCAATAATATTTAAACTAAAGTTTTATTTTTCTAGCTTGTATCTTCAGCATTTTTTGCATAAAAAAAGTCTTTAAAAATAGAAACTAAACCTAAATTTAAGTATCAACTTAATAACATTTTCAAATAAATATGAACATAGAGGTTTTATTAGCTAACACGAAATTACAAATACATTAAAATATATTCATTAGGAACATCTTCTTTGCTATACAAAGTGTAATTGAAAGTATTTGTTTTACCAGCGTTGCATGTCATTCTAAGTATAATAGAATCCATTGCGATAGTTTATATATATATATATATATATATATATATATATATATATATATATATATATATATATATATATATATATATATATATATATATATATATATATATATATATATATACCGCGACATCATCAGCTTAGCCCAAGACCATCACTCGTTCGGGCACTCTGAGTCTAAATACCTCGTCAAACATAATGTTCCATAGGGTAGGATCCATAACCGACCCCTGTGGCACTCCACACGAGATTCTCCTCCTCTCGATACCGTCCCCGGCCATCAATATCAGGCCTCTGCAGGACAGGTAGCTGGCAATCATATTTACAACATACGGTGCTATTTCTAGCTCCCGCAGCCTCCTCATGATCTTTCCCCATGATGCCGAATTGAACGCGTCCAAAGTGATCAACGTGCACAAATTCTTGGACTCCCACGCCTCATGTGCAATGGTTTTTATAACCATGACAGCATCTACCGTAGATCTCCCCGCCCTGAACCCATACTGGTTCTCTGACAGGCCTCCCTTTCCTTCCAACTCATCTAGGAGTCTTCCTAGGATAAGATGTTCCAGGAGTTTCCCGAACACATCGATCAGACATATCGGCCTGAAAGATGTGGGGTCCTCCACCGGCTTGTTCGCCTTGAGAATTAGAACTAGCCTGGCCATCTTTCATCCCTCGGGAAAGTCGCCGCTCCTCATGACGTCATTCATGATTCGCAGCACCTCTACAGTATATTCCTCCACTACGGCCTTCAGGATCTCAGGGGGAATACCGTCCGGACCAGGCGCCTTGCCATTTTTAATCTTGGCACAAGCCCTTAGCAATTCCTCCTCCGTAAGCGGATCGAGATCTGCTCCTGGTTGGCGTTCCCATTCTTCCACCGGTTTCACGGGGAAGAGCGCGTCCACCGCCTCTTTCATCTTTTCTAGAGGAATCTCTTGCTGGTGACTATTCGTCCTCTTCACCACCAGTTTGTACCCGTTACCCCAGACATCTCTATCTATGTCGGCGCACAACTCGTCCCACTTTCTCCTCTTCTCTGCCTTGATAGGGTCCCTCAGCTTTTTCTTTTCAGCCTTATACGCTACCTCCGCCTATCCCTGCTCATTAGGATTCCAGGTTCGTCTAGCCCTGTCCCTGATATATTGCCTTCGTGCGGCAACGCACTTCTTCCTTTCGCTGAGTGTTTCCTTGTCAGATACACTCCATTGCATCACTTTGGCTGCTACACCTGTCGTAGCGAACGTTATGTCCGGGTTCGACGTCCATCTCCCCCTATCGAACGTTGGCTGTGTCCCTCGATTTAACACGACCAGATTCAGCCTTGCTACCCACTCCAGTACCAGGTCCCCCTGGCATTTGGAGCTCTCCCCCCATTCGGGGGCTCTGGCGTTGAAATCGCCCGCGATGATGCAGTCATCATCCGCGCCTGCCACCAATTCCTCCAAACTATCCAGCGAGGCCTGAAGTTCCTCTAGCCTTCCGTTTGGAGAAAAATAGCAAAAATCCTACACAGGATGATCCCGCCTATCTTAACCCACACGTATCCAGGACCATGGCGTGAACCGGCGACGACAAGCCCTGAGTTTTCCACCCTAATGACAGCATCCACCTCCCTCGTGACGTGCCACCCCTTCCCCCGGGCCATTCTGACTTTGGGCACGCTGATGATGGCCACATCCACCCTCATCGTCGCCCAGAGTAAGTCCTGGGCCGCCCGGCACCTATTTAGGTTGACCTGGATGACCCTGAACGTTCTAGCGATCCCTTTCCTTTCCTCTATCCCTCTTCGGTCTCGACCCTTTGTTTACACTTAGCCGGGTCGGCCCTGTGGTCCTCCTTTTTGCAAATAGGGCAGAAAGTGGCATTTTTGTATTCCGCCACCTTGTGTCCCTTTTGTCCACACCTGAGTCACAGCCGCCTCCTATCCACCCCTCTGCATTGGGCCACGAAGTGGTCGGTGCTCCAGCATCTCACACATTTCGTCTGGAAGGGTCTGGCTTTTACCCTACACCTTCCCCAACCTGTATGTATTCTCCCATTGTGTAGGAGCTTTTTAGTCCCCGCCTTGCTGACCTCTAGCACAGTTACCTGACTGTCTGCCGGACCCGATTTTAGGGACACAACGGAGATCTCCCCATCCCCTAGTTGTTCCCTCAGGGCCTCCTTTACATCTTCCTCCGTAGCGAGTGGGTCAATGTCCCTCACAGAAAGCCTTACTGCGTTTTTCATAGCCCTAGCCTCCGTCCCTTCTACCCTTTTTAAAATCTCATTTCTAAAGACGTCAGCCTTAGCTCCCCCTCCTTTAACATCCAAGAGGAGCTCTCCTTCCCTGGTTTTCCTTAGACCCTGTATCTCTTCTCCAATGGCCTTCGGATCCACACTCTCCTTAACTTTTCTTAGCATATCGGAGTACGCTTTTTCCAACCTTCACAATGACCGCCGCGGCTTTATTGCTACGCCTAGGGGCCGTCTCAGTCCCATCTTCCTTGGGTTTCCCGTTCCTTCGTCTTGCCTCGACGACTTTCCATTCAGGATCCTTCTCCCTTCCCTCCTGTCGCTCCTGGCCCGCCTTCGTCGGGGGGTACATGGAGACTTCTACCTCTTCGCCTCGAAAGACGAATTCGGCCACCTTACGGATTTTTCTCCATTCCGTAACCCTGTGAGGTGGGAACGCCAACCTCTTCCTTCCCTACTTCTTCATCAAGTCCTTAAGACCACCTAATGCTTCAGCAGGGTTTCAGAGGTTCCAGGTCTGTTCCCCTCCTCCGCCACCATCAAGTGATAGGCATACCTATCCTTGATGACTTTCTCTTCCCCTTCCTTCGAGGGTCTAGATGTCAGGTGACGCAGGTATGCTACTCCCCCAACAGGAACCTCCTGGTCACCAACCTTCTGGCTTTCGAAGAATTTCTCCTTCGTAGCCTTGGGGATGCCCTCGTCCACGGATAAATCAGTGGCCCCGCACCACACCAAATCCCACTCGGTGGGGAGGTCGCCTATTTTCCCCTCCGCCACTTTGGTCTTTTCGAAGGCTGCCTCGGGTCATTCCTCCCCCTCCAGGACTTTGAAGTCCTCCGTTTTCCTTATCTGAGGGCGGTTCGAATCTTATCTACCCTTGAACCCTTAGCTACAGTTTGCATGGAGGCATCAACCATATCCACCATGTTACGTCCTTCCACCGTTTACGTGGAGGCGTCGATCATATTCGCCATAGTACCGACTTCTACCCGTGATCTGCCTAGGCGTTGAAGTAGTTCCTGGCACTGCTCCGTCATTATTTGACTGGAGATACTCCTAGCCGCTGCGACTGTCTCCTTGATCTCCTTCTTCGTAGTAGGGTTATCTTTTACTAATCGTTGAAGGATCCTCGCCTGATTGTCGACCTCTTTTATCAGCCGCCGTAGTTTGGTAGCCAATTGCTCTTCCTGGCTTCTTTCCAACTTGCGAGGAGTCGGCCTCCCCGTCACCACTTCACTTGTTTCCGGCTTCCACACCGACGTGGCCTGCTCCTCATCCCATTCAAGGCTCACTGTCGCCACATTTCCCACTGGTGTCCTAGGGGGGGTCGCCGTCTGCGGCGTCCCCGGTGCAGCACTCCCTGCCTGGGCGTGTTTCTTTTTGCCCCTTCTATACTCCGACGGTGGGGACGTTAAAACAGATAGAGCCACCATTCTATTACTCTTCGCCCTAGCTGCTCTGACAAGGGTCTGAGTACTCAGTTTGGTCTCTTAACCCCTTCTAGTCTCCGCCCTTTCTGCACTTCCTGTTCCTCCCGCTTTTTCCGGGCCTCCTCTTCTTCCATCTACATCTCCTTCCCTAACTCCTCCTGCTTTTTCCGAACTTCCTGTTCTAACTGCTGCTCCTACTCCTACTCCTGCTTCTGCTCCTACTTCAACACCTTCTCCCTCTCTGTCTCTTTCTCCTACTCCACTTTCCGTTCCTTTTGATTCTTTTTTATTTTCCATATAGTTCCCACGTCTTGGGTCCAAATAAATCTCGCTCCCCGGCAGTGGGCCCTTACCGGGAAGAAGGCACTTATACTACGGGGTGTGCCTGGTGCCCCGCAGGATTTAACGACTTCGGTGTCGGTTTATTATAGAGGTTTACTCCTCGCGAGCCGGCCGATAAAGGCAGGCCGCCCGATCACGTATACACACTACATTCTTCAGTCACGCCCTGCTGAAGTCGTTGAGGTTGGTCCGCGATTACGGTATGTAGTGGTTGAATGGCGCTCACTCTTGAATAGCTCAATACCCCCGGGATTGCCAGTAATCCCGAGATGTGTCTTCCGACACATCACCTGGGGGTGACTCGCTACTTAGTTTGTACTTTGACATGCCCTAGGACTTAAGCTCCCCCGCCACGACAAGGCGGCGATTCCTAGGGGGAGATCTATAACAGGTCTGTTTATTAACTTATCAGATTATATTATGACATTTGTTTATTAATTAAGTATAATTGGCCTTAATACATCGCTAGATTAATGAAAATATCATCATAGAATGACGAACATTATGTATATTTACTATATATTGTATTATAAATGTTTTCTGTTAAGAATTTAGGTTCGGTATAGATTAGAGTTAAGCCTAAACGTTCAATATTGAATAAACAAAAAATTGCATACAATCAGAAACCGACTTACATTATTTTATAATAAGAAGCAACATATAGTGTAATATATTAACATAATTAATATATTACACTATATATATATATATATATATATATATATATATATATATATATATATATATATATATATATATATATATAGGGAAGAAAGGGTGGATGTGTGGAATTGCTAAGGGCTTGTGCCAAGATTAAAAATGGCAAGGCGCCTGGTCCGGACGGTATTCCCCCTCAGATCCTGAAGGCCGTAGTGGAGGAATATCCTGTAGAGGTGCTGCGAATCATGAATGACGTCATGAGGAGCGGCGACTTTCCCGAGGGATGGAAGATGGCCAGGCTAGTTCTAATTCTCAAGGCGAACAAGCCGGTGGAGGACCCCACGTCTTTCAGGCCGATATGTCAGATCGATGTGTTCGGGAAACTTCTGGAACATCTTATCCTAGGAAGACTCCTAGGTGAGTTGGAAGGAGAGGGAGGCCTGTCGGAGAACCAGTATGGGTTCAGGGCGGGGAGATCTACGGTAGATGCTGTGATGGTTATAAAAACCATTGCACATGAGGCGTGGGAGTCCAAGAATTTGTGCGCATTGATCACTGGACGCGTTCAATTCGGCATCATGGGGAAAGATCATGAGGAGGCTGCGGGAGCTAGAAATAGCACCGTATGTTGTAAACATGATTGCCAGCTACCTGTCCTGCAGAGGCCTGTTATTGATGGCCGGGGACGGTAGCGAGAGGAGGAGAATCTCGTGTGGAGTGCCACAGGGGTCGGTTATGGGTCCTACCCTATGGAACATTGTGTTTGATGGGGTATTTAGACTCAGAGTGCCCGAACGAGTGAGGGTCTTGGGCTACGCTGATGATGTCGCGGTAGTCGTTACCGGAAGAAGTGACATCGATGTGAGGGAAAACGTCAACCTCACTATCGAGAGGATCAAAGGATGGGTTGAAGAGAGGGAACTGACTCTAGCGTTGTAAAAAACGGAGGCAATCCTCCTGACAAGGAGGAGAAAGCTTCCGTGCATCACGTTTCGAGTAGGAAATACCGAAATCGTGCCGAAGCAGAGTATTAAGTATCTGGGTGTCTGGATTGATAGTTCTCTGTCGTTTAGGGAACATATCAAACAGACGCTGGAAAAGGCTGGCAAAACCGTTTTGGCCCTTGGTCGCTTGATGCCAAACATCAATGGCCCCAGGGCGTCAAAGAGGAGAGTCCTCAGCGGGGTGGTGCAGTCGATTTTGCTGTATGCTGCCCCAATCTGGGTGGATATATTGAAAAGAGACAAATGGAGGAAAGAGCTCACCAAAGTTCAGAGAAGAGCAGCGCTAAGAGTTTGTAGCGCATACAGAACCGTATCGGCAGCGGCAACGCTGGTGATAGCCTGTATACCACCCATCGATCTTCTGGCAAGGGAGAGATGGGAGGTGTACGGAGGCGCTGACAGAGGTGCAGCAAGGGAGAGCCTATGGGAACACTGGCAGGAGAGATGGGAGCCGGAGCCCCGAGGGAGATGGACGAGGGTGCTAATCCCGGACATATGGCAATGGTGCGAAAGGGCACAGGTCACATGGTATTACTTAACCCAGGTCCTTACTGGGCACGGCTGTTTCGCGGACTATCTATTGGATATAGGCAAACGCGACAGCAGAGAGTGCTGGACTGCGGAGAGGTCGATGATGCCGGCCACACAGTGTTCAGCTGCAAAAGGTGGACAGGAGAAAGGAGAGCTGCAGAGCAAAAGATAGGACATGCTATCATTGCGGACAACATGATCCCAATCATGCTCGAGAGCAGAGAAAAATGGACAGTAGTGGGGCAGATGGTAACGTCCATCATGCAGGAGAAAGAGAAGGAGGAAAGGGAAGTGGGGAATGAGTAAGTATCCTGATTGATATGCCGAGGAGAAGTAAAGCGAGAGCGGTTCCTCTTCGGCATCACACTGATAAGATAGCGGGGGGTTTTTAGTCAGTAGGCGTATACGAATCCGACGCTACCTGGCCAAACAATAACAGAACACCAGAGGTCAGGTGTCTTTTGAAGATTTTCCCCTCGAGAAAAAAAAAGACATATTACAGATAATTAACTACTCGTATTAGTAATTATTTGATGCCAGTCCTTAGCTTAAAACACAAATTAAAATCGAATGACCAAGAAATAAAAAAAAGTAAATGATAAACATTTTACGAAACATCTCAAAAGAATGTGCATATATGTGGACATACTCGTAATACTGCAATCCTTTTTTCACGTTTCATAAAATGCCAGTCATTATAGCGTAGCGTGTCATTAAGCTCACAGTGAATTTGACTACTGTATTATATTAGGTTGAATATCTTCACCATTACTGAAAAACTATTTTCCAATGTGTTTTTCTGGTGATATTTTATGTAGGTGTCATTCAAATCAAAATAAAAACGTAACTAGTTTTTAAATTTGTTTTTAGGAGAAATGTACTTCTGTAACGTATTATCAACTTTGAAATGTATCTGAACTATGTGAATTACTTGGGAATTCTATTATTCTATGAATAGGACATCTAATTGAAGTATATGAATATATAAAGGTGACCTACATTCTATCCAGTACACATTAATTAATATCGATGTGGGTATAAATAATAATGCAAAACTTTTATATTATAATAAACTACGTATCAGAATTATCTAGAAATGTGAATGGATAAGAGTTGCGACAAAATTGTGTACTGCCCATTTTTATTACCATACACCATATTTTTAAATTATTGGATTATACTGTTGAAATTAGAAAGATGTTTTGAACTAGAATTCTTGTCAGATTGTAACGGTTGCTTATTGTACACCTATTCTAAGTTGCTATCCTAAATGAATATGTTAGTTGTAAATAATTATTGTATAATATGAGTAATTATTGTATATTCACTTTGTCACAAAATGGAACCAACTTACAGTAAAAATAGTGTTCAAACTTAATTATAATTCCTTTTGAATTTGACGTGGAGAAACGTTTGATAATTAAAGTTTTTTTCTCGTTTCAGTGAATATAGTCAAATGAATTTCCATTATTTCATTTGAAATTGAGTATTCACAACATGTCGATTAACAATGATTACAATAGTCATCCAAAGAAATATTGTGAAATATTTTTTAAACTTGATACCAAATAACATAATAGTTCGTTCAATAATACTAAGTTCAATAATTTTTGTGTTCCTTATTTTAATTATTTTTAATTGACGATGAATAGGGAGGCTGACTTGACGCACATATAACTGATATTAGTCAGCAGCAGTGGTTGCAGTTATCACTAGAATAGGTGACCACCGGTTGAATCGGACATAATTTCTAGCAGCTTGTATGGACTCGTAGAAACTAAGCAAATTTAGGCGACCTTTGTGTAAAAGACCCATTCCTTGGATAGGATGTAAAGCCGTAGGTATCTTGTCTATTACATGTTAGACAAATACAAGATCCCTGCCCCAACGCTAGAGTGGAGGTTTGGCTAAATTTCCAGGTAAGGGTATCTTCTCGTCTGCTGGTGTTAGTATAGGCCTTAAGCTACATGGATACACCATAAGCAGGCTGGAATATATCTTCAACTCGGGAATGAGATGCAGTGGTATTAATAAAGTACAATAAATTGATGACTTACATTTCTGCCGAATTATATCCTGTATATTGAGTATTTTACCGTTAATCAACTACTACACTACATTTATATTCATAATGTATCATTTATTTATTGCATGTATATATTTCTTTCGTACTTTATCTCTTATACCTGAAATAATCCTAAAAAGGGTAATATTCTTTTAGGGTTAAGAGTAACATTCTTAAGGGTAAAGTTCAGTTCAGTTAATCTATTCGAGGCGAAGCAACCCTCATTTTTCGGCCTTAGTGTGTACCTGCTATTATTCAAATAAAACATCAATAGAAAGAACGAATATCTTTCTTTTTTGATAAATTTTAATTATAAGAGTAAATCTATCTTCAAAGTTCAATAGTGATCCACAATAAGAGTTCAAAGTGATCCACAGTAGTATTGGTTTCGCACCAATATAGCAATAAGCTCAACGTCACTGGAAATAGACCCACGTTAAATAAAGAAAAAATTGATAATGAATAGATTATTCATTAACATGAATAGCTGTATAGCTGAATTAGAGCCGTATATTTGTAATTGGAATATGTGCCCTGTTATTGGGTTTCTAGTTGGTTTTGTTAGTTTATATTCTACTTCATTCTCATGTGGATATATCACGAAGTGTAATATACTGTCACGGTTTACTTATTATAGTGGAATATAAGGTCAAATATAAAATGGTAGAAAAACGATTATAAACTCCATATTCTTAAGAAATATACATAACTTTTTAATGACGCATTTATAATGATAAAATTTGAATTTTTTTACAATTATGCAAAGCTTTCTTAATGGCATGTCTGTGCTTGAAGTTTCATTAGGTTAGACAAGCGATTTAATTGAAATACCTTGAAAAAGGTCTTATCGGAAACTTAAATAAAAGGCCGAAAGGGAACTTTCGACGTAGCTTTTAAATTTATAGAACCCACAATGACAAAGTATTAAACAAAGACTACAGAAATTTATGGAAAAGGCGCAAATTTCATCAGATTTTACAATCAATAATTAATTAACAATGTTCTTCATAATGACCCATTCTTTACGTAAATTTGCCTTATTTAAGACACTCAATTAGTAATTAATTGCATATTATATGTTCATATTATATATATATATATATATATATATATATATATATATATATATATATATATTATTTTTTCTGTGTGTTTATTATGCGATTATAAAGTTCAATCCTGGTGAAATATTTATTATCGAATTTGTAAATGTCAATATAACAGTAATACATTTTACAACAGGCCACAACACGGCTGTCCCAAGGAGAAACACAGTATATGCATTTTTGTGTTAATATAAGTTTTTGGCACAAATTCGTTTTATGTATAAAAATTTAAATATGCCGCAAAATAACAGATATTTAGCCTAGCAAAACCCAGTATCTACAGTCCTATAATTATTTTTAGAATTCAAAAACACAGTAACTGCGCTCCGAACAAATCAAAACACACTAAACACAGCATATACTTCGACCAATCGAAAGACGGCAACAGGGGCGGCTGGTGTATAAATGCTGCAGAGCTGCAGAACTGCCAAAAGTTAGATATTTGTATATATTGTCGCGACATAATAATTACTAAAATTTATTAATAAAATAATTTGGTTAGTTGGTGCAGCTAACCAAATTATTGCGTTAAAGTCGCATTCTGCCCGCCGTCCTCTGTTGAGTAGTAGACCAGATGAATTATCTGGATCTCTACGCAAGCGCGTCGCGGTACATTGAACTGGGACACACGAGGTAGTTCTCAGCATGGCTCGGCACACCCGTCCTCCCCCTCAACTCCCACGACAATCCACACTTGGCACTTGTAAATGCGCGAATTTACACGGTCAGTGAGCTGTATTTTCTCCAGCTAAGACAACATCAGTGAATGTTTACTCCTTCCTACTCCTCGTACAGTAGGCGGGCGTAAATCGTACCTATTTCGTGTTAATTTGAGATTTTAAATACTGTTTTGTGAATTTGTGTAGTGATTTATTGTACTAATTATTAATATTTATATACTGTAATAGTGACAATGGATTTAGTTTATAATTTAGTTCATGTGCGATTTTTTAAATACTCTTATGAAGAAAAAATTGATTTAAAAAACAATGGTAGGCCATTGCCCGATATTGTTATTGAGACTGCAGGTGTTAGCCGCGGAAAAGCATATAAACGTCAATTTAATAGAGACATTTATTCGAAGAACAATTGGATTTGTGGGTGCAACAAAAAAAATGCGTTATTTTGTTTTCCTTGTTTACTTTTTGGCGGTGATAAAGCATGGACGGAGGTAGGGGTGACAGATTTGGTGCACTTAACTGAAAAAATAAAAAAGCACGACAACTCCAAAAGCCATCTACATAATACAATGGAATTAGCTTTATTAGGAACAACTAATATTAAAGCGCAGCTAGATTCAGCTTATTGGATAAATGTGCAAAAGCATAATGATAATGTGACAAAAAAGAGATACGTTTTGTCAAAAATTATAAACTGCATAAAGTTTTGTGGGGCCTTTGAACTGGCGCTGCGAGGACATGACGAAGCTGAAACCTCTCAAAACCCGGGGATATTTCGTGGTTTGATAATTTTTTCTGCTGAGCTTGATGTAACTTTAAGCGAGCATCTACAAAATGCTTCAGTATTTAAAGGAACCTCTAAAGAAATACGAAATGATCTTCTTTTAAAGAAACCTACAAAATGTGACGCTGAAACTTTTTCGGAAAATATTTTAATTGTTATAGACCCTCTAGTAGAAAATTCACCTTACAAACTTTTTCTCTTAACCAAAGAATATGACGGCAAACACGAATGTTCTTCAAAAAGGTATTAAATTCCAACAAAGTTTTCTTATAAAAGTCTATATTTTTGTATAAACGGATTTTACATAAAAATTCTGAAGTATCAGGAAAACGCGTGACCTTGAAAATTTTCAAAATTTTTCCCTGCGGCGCAATTTTTTTGCGGCCCCTACGCATAATTAGTCTTCTATAAGTAGTCGAGGTATAACTGCACAAAAGAAAGAAAAAATATTGAGTGATCTAGTGCCCAAAATAAAAAATATAAATCAGCGTGCTTTCTGGCTCAACCTTCCAGAAAGTGAACAATCCGCATAACTCCTTCGTTCTATAGACTAAATTTAAAGATTATCTAAAGTTGTTTTATTAATTTATCATTATTCTTCTATTCCTGCTTCTTTTTAAAAACTACATTTGTTATTTTATACTAGGTATATCACAACTACTATGTAAAAGAGTTCAAACACATTCTTTTGTATCTTTTCATATTAATAAAAACCTGTTTTTATTTTTTTATAGATATGTTTACTTTATAAATGTCCAAAAAAGAAGCCTATTTCGGAAGTAAAAACACAGTATGTGCATACTGTGTCTTTCACTAAATACAAATCTGGTCATTTTAAGAAAGAATTTGGAAGCAAAACACAGTATGTGCATTTGCTTGACAAAAACTGTATATGTTTGAAAAACTGCCTAAGTGGCCAACATTCTAATACCTTGAAAAGCTTCTTTATTTATTTATTGTCAATCTTAGACAATCTCTCAAACGAGTTCCTCTATAATATGACTGTCATAAGAAAAATACTTTAGACGTCAATTACTCAAAATAACCTGTGATGCATATACTGTGTTTCTCCTTAGGACAGCCGAACAGTATTAATAACATTTAATTAGCTTTAAATTACTAATATATTATGGGAAACCATTTTTAAAAAATAAAATTTATATGCGATTTTGTTCAGTTCGGTAGGATTTGACATATCTGTGAAGATTTGAACAAAAATATTTGTATTACAATCAGTTTAAAACTTTCAATCGCCATTTACGTAATATTTTGTATATGCTTACTTCTATTGAATTTGACGCATTATTTCATACTGGTATATAGTTGGCGCCCTCTAATGTAGGGTAGTGGTATTCCAAACAACCCTTACGCACGCGTAAATTCTATTGATTTTACTAGAAAACGGTTTCTTACCAGCTGAGGCTGTTAATAAAAGAGACTTGATAATAGATGGTACAAGACTTCATTTTTTATATTTAAACATCATTTTAAGAAAACGTATCTCAATTTAAAATGTTCTAAAAAATATACTTATTATAATTTATCTTTAGATAAATAATAACTTAATTAACATGTGAAAGTATGCTTCATGGTGGGATAGTCATAATCTAGATAGTCAAACAGATAATCAACATAGTCAATAATATAATTAACTGGAGCAGCAAAATTAACAACAATCCCATTTGATAATTTTTTTTTAATTTTAATTGTCTCGTTGATAGGTCGTAATCTAGATTAATTTACGAAGACAGTTATCTCTTACCCTCTTCATGCTTTTACTAATGCCTGAACATCACCACTGCATCCTCTTTTCACACATTGCTAACGCAATACTTATATTTTAAAAAGGCAAACCTTTTATATATAATATTTTTAGAGTACAATCTCGTTTCTCACACTAAGGCTTATGGAATTAGTGATAACTGTTCATAAGTGATAATATTGTATACATTTCTTACCATAATAATAAACACAATTAAAAATAACATATGTTCTTCCACAATAACCATTATGGGAGAACTATAATTATATCTATAATATAAATGATTAAACAATTATGAAATAGTAAACCGTTATATGTACTTATTTAAGTATATCGGTTTTGTAAGTTTATTTGCTCATCCGCAAGAGGATATCAATTCATTTTTATCGTAAAGATAAGTCATTTCTTAAATTTTTTCTTGTAAAATTATAGGAATCATAACATTTTTACATTAATTAATTGTTTTATTATTATGAACACATATTCGATTGTAATTAGATATTCGCTAATTGTAACATTGATTTCACTTCAAAATTCAAAATAACAGATTCTGATTTACAGAAATTTGTAGACGATTACTTTTCATAAAAACTGTTCGGTATCAACACAATTTTTGGTATTATTGTACTATATTCAAGTTATCTCATTGTACTATTTTCAAGTTCCCTCATTCTACAAATCATGAACAGCATTTTGATTCCTGTGCCACAGTTGTTATTCATTATCTATACATAAAGAATACATATTCCCTTTTATTCTCCCCAAATAAAATAGTCACAGGGATTGAAATCAAGAAAACGTAGTGGCCATAAAATGGGAGCACCGTTTTCTCTGCCGATCCATTTGTGTAAATATTACTCATTTAAATGTTCTCTTACACATGGATGGATATTCATGATGGATGTAACGTCATGGCTTTCGTAGATTTAATAGTAAATCGTCAAACAATTTTGGTAGAATATTCTACAAAAATATAAATACATGTTGCCAATGAGGCAATTCCTGATAAAACGTAACAGAAAGTTAGTGATAAGACCGATCCATACGCGTATACTAAACTCACGCTGATTTCTTTATGAATTTTCTTTATGAAGATTGACCTACTTGACTATTATGTCCAGTGATGACATCTACTCTACATCGTGTTTTTCAAATATTATTCGTCTTTAAACAGCCGAGAATTCATCTAATTCGATTTTCTTGTAAGTTCAGTTGCGATTTAAAACAGTTCTTAGCCCATTGTTCAATTTCTTATCAAATTTTTCTGGCCGTGAAAGGATATGTCTTACAATTGTTTTCAGAGTTATTACGTTTTTAAACTGAAAATTCATTTTAATCAATTTTTATAAAATGTTATCCCTCGTAAGACGAAGTATCGAACATCCTAATTACATTTGTGTATGTGGATGTGGATGGATAGCACCAATATGAAATACAAGACCTGAGGAATTTAAACATCGTGGGTAATACCACTTCCACTTGCATCAACAAACATTTTGTGGATGTGTAGAAAATCACACAGGTGGTAACTTTTCTGTTCGTAGACTGCGATTATACTGATTATTTATCTTGACATTATTCATCACGCCTTCATGATAATTATACGAACTTCTACGAGTATATAAAATATAAGATAATACAGATGCAAACCATTCACCGATCACGTCCTAATAAGAATCCCCCTGTTAATTGAAATTAATGTTAAAGGAAAATAAACAATTTTTAAATAGCATAAATTCATATCTACATACATATATTAGCCGTCATCATCTTCCAGATGGCGCTTGTAATCCTGAGCAAAATCCTTCTAAATATGCCTATCACCTACTGTGAATATTGTTATAATTCCGTCACAACATGACCGTCGTTAAGTCATGTTTCATCAAGATAATATATTTTCTTAGCAGACCTACAAAATTCTCTTAGCTTATCTAAATAATTTCTTCGCTACAACATAATACCGTTATCTTCTACAATCTAGATTTCCAATATCTCGGTTTCGAATTTTTGTTTTTTACATTTGTTTTACGGTCATATTGAATTGAATGATATATACTAGTTACATACACAACCTATTCCATTTTGATTAAAACCGTAGTTTTCATAACAATATAATATGGCTTTTAGAAAAAAATGTACCTTTATTCGCCCTCATTGAACGACATTGACTATATTATCTAATGTGTAGAACGAATATTCATATATTAGACCACCGAGTTGTCTCTTTATCCCCGTTTTAAAACAGTTGAGAAATTATCAGGAGATTTCTATTTTATAGACCAAATTATCAATCGTTCTGCCCACTATGCCTAAGGAGCAGCACATACAATTTGTACACATATAATTATGTAATCAGTATACTTAAAACACAGCGTAGTATTTGGTGGTTTGATATTATGTATTAATTACTTCATATTAACTTATTATAGTAATAGTAATAATATAATAGTAATTATAATATAACACTATTTAAAGTATATAATATAAAGGGTGTTACAATAAGAGCGCAATATTTGATGTGCCCGCCATTTTGGCTGTCGTGATTTGATAGATCAATAATTATGACATGCTGATAGGAGACAGATAGAAATTAGTAAGTACGCAGAGCTACACGATACAGCAATGCGTCCATATTGCTAAACATTACAATCAAAATGGTGAAAGTTTGGCTGCTAAGATTCGTAAAACGCGTGCAATTTTCGGTAGAAATAATTTTCCAAATTTATTAACTGTGAAAAGAATAATTGAAAAATTAGAAAGTACTGGTTCAGTAATTAAGACACACAAAAACACAAACTAACTAAAACGATATATGACTACTCCACAATAAACTGGAAAAAATATAGAATGGATATACAGGAAAAACTGAAATTAAACAATAACATACAAACAAGAAGATACATAGACGAGCAAATACAAGAATTAACAACAATAATAACTAAAGCCAGGAACAAAACAACAAAAACAATTAAAATCAACCCTAGAAAAGAAAGAATAATAACAGGTGAAACAAAGCAATTAATAAACTTCAAAAATAAAATTAGAAAAAGATATGAAAGCTCTCAGGGGGATGTAAAAAATAAAACTCGGCCACGTTACACTTAAAATACTATTTATTGCCTTTCAAGCTGTACTGTCTGCGTTACCAAAGTTCACTGCCTCGCCGTTCTCAATCGTTCCATTCAAAATACAATAACATAAACATTCATACAGCTAAATCAGCAACACACATAAGAAACATAACATCATGGTCATCTAATCTCGGAACTTTCATATACAGGGTGCTAACAGTTCGGCCAACCTGATTATTTTCTCGTCCCGAGAAAAGAGTCCATTAACTATTTAGTTATATAAGCGGGATCCCGATACATAAATCAATTCATATTGCTTAACATACTAACAAACCTAAGGAAGAACAATAAAAATAAAACAAACAAATCAAGTATGATTGCCCATACATAATAGACATCGACATTACGGTTTCACCAACGCACATACACTGGAAAGGCCTTATTACACTGACACTAGACGTTTCACTCCAATTCCGTCAGGGTATCATCAGTGCTGGCAGAATTTATCATGAAGCGTTTTAACATTTCTGATGCATACAAACTCGTGTAAACACCTCGTTCTCCTTGGAAATTCCATTTTATATCCATAATCACCACTGAATCATGATCTAATGTCTTGGTGACCACAAATGGTCCATCGTATTTGGGAAAAAGCTTACGATTAGCGTCATTGTTACTAGTGCGTTCGCGTCGAACGACTACGTAATCCTCTACAGAGTAGGTTTTTGATTTCGCACGTTTGCGATCATATCTTAATTTTTCTGTGTATTGTTTACGTTTTATACGTGTTTTTATTTTCTCAAATAACTGTTTCATTCGTGAAGCTCGTTGGGAACTTTGCAGTCCTTCATTGCACGTTATTTGGCATGAAGACTTTCTTCCTCTGTAAGTACTTCGTCGACGGTAGTGTTGTCATTCCTACCTGGTAAAGTACTTAAAACGTTACTTGCAAGTTTGAGGACTTTCCTCATTTCCGTCACGTTGACTGAGGTGCACGTCTTCTTCAACGTTCTGATCATCAGGAATTTCATGTTCCTGTCGTATCGATACTTCTGCTTTTTGTTGCTGTAACGTAATGCCATCATTCCTGTCAATTTACATTTGAGAGATTAGAAAAGCGTCATTTCTACTTCTAGGTACATTACCAAACATTATGTAAAAGGGCGTTTGTTCAATGGATTTGTTAATCGTACTGTTAAAACCCCAACATATCCATCTAACACAATTATCCTATCCATCATCTACGTCTGTGATGGCACTAAAAGCTGTCAAAATGGTAAATCGTGGATTAAATCGTTCTACCTGGCCATAAGCTCTAAGGGTCGCCGTTGCGTTATGTACTACACGAATATTATATTTGTGACAAAAACCAGTAAATATTTTACTAATAAATGCTGTACCTCTATCAGTAATGAAACGTTTCTGTACACCAAAAATTTAAATAATCTAATTCTCTACGACATTTTCTTAAAACACTATTTATTGCCTTTCAAGCTGTACTGTCTGCGTTAACAAAGTTCACTGCCTCGCCCTTCTCAATCGTTCCGTTCAAAATACAGTAACATAAACAATCATATAGCTAAATCAGCAACACACATAAGAAACATGACATCATGGTCATGTAATCTCAGAACTTTCATATACAGGGTGCTAACAGATGAAAAAAATACAGAAGACAAATAGACAAGACAAGACTAAAAGAATTACAAAAAACAATAAATAATAGAATAACAAGAAAACGAAATGACGAATGGAAACAAAAAACAATTAACTTAAAAAACATAACACAACTCTTTATGGAAAATGATAAAACACCTGAGAGCAGTTTAGCCCTGTCGAGACCTTAATACATAACGGAATGACGTACATGCAAGACAAATACAAAGCAGACATACCAGCGGAAAAACATGAGACAAGTACAGAGACTCCACACACGACTAAATAACAACAAAAAGTAACAAAACAAATTAAAAAATTACAACAAATATACTTAATACTCAGAGAAAAATGAAACATGAAACTAATTACAAAACTAAAGGAAATCGCAAAAATAATTAAATAATTACCTAATAACAAGAAATCAGGACCAGATTCAATAACAAATAAGATAATAAAAAAATTACCAAAAAAAAACAATAGTAGCTGTAATATACATAATAAACTCAATTATTCAATTGAATAATGGAACAAAGCTATGCCTATCCTAAAACTCCATAAACCCCCATAAAATCCCAATTCCTGACCTATTTCCCTCCTAAATTCCCTTTCCAAAGTTACTGAGAAAACATTACTAATAAGATTTAATGAAATAATAAATGAAAATCATCTAAATCCAAACTCTCAAGAAGGCTTCAAACCAGGACATTGTTCCACACATGCTGTTTCCAAGATAATACAAAATATAATAAAACAATTTAATAAAATGTCTAATACAGTAGCAATATTTTTAGACATAGAGAAAGCGTTTGATAGAGTCTGATACAGTGTAGGCCACTGTGTCAGACTCTATCAAACGCTTTCTCTTAATAATTAGTTTTGGATTTCACGTAAACGTACCTACTTTGAAGCGTTAACAATACAAACTGAACTTTTTATGACAGTTTTTAACGTCAATTAAGAAAACAAATGGCAAAAAATACCTACTAACAACAAAAATAGTACGGTATAGTCGAGGAGCAAAGATCACTAATAAACGTGGTTGGGGTGTTTTTTAATAGTTTATTAAAATAGTTGTATCACAATACGTTAATTTCATTTAATTTTTTAGTACGTTTCTTCATTTGTAAATAACTTGTAATTTTGGTATTGTTGCCCACCCTATACCAATTTGAAGCAACTTGTGATACATTTTTGGAATCAGCTCAGCAATGGACATCGGGAAATTGAGAAAAAAATGGGGTGTTCCATTTAAAAAACCCGCTGATGACGTCATTACTCAAAGGTCACTCTGTATATTAATTTATTACTTGAAAAAACAGTAAATGAAAATCAAGAATCGACCTGTTGCGGGAACTTTTAACAATATTGTTTATTTAGCTAATAATGAATTTATGCGTTACTTTATGGACGCACTGTATATATATATATATATATATATATATATATATATATATATATATATATATATATATATATATATATATATATATATATATATATATATATATATATATATACATATATTCTGTGCAAGAAATATCAATAATCAAAACAAAGTCGTTCAGTAAAACCACACTATGCAGACAAAAACTACAAGATATACCAATAGTATTCACAATATTATATCAGTATATATCTATTTTCAATGCTGATGTTCTCTAAATGTTTTAAAACCATTATTTTGTATACTTCTATTTTTGGCCAAGACATTATTTACGGTAATTGTTTACCATTACCTTTTTAATACCAGTAACTGGTAGTAATTCTCCAGCAAGAACTATTTTCCTAGAAGAGGTTGGGCTGTCTTGTGCTAATCTTAAGGAAGAAATTACGGTCTCTTTTAACACATGTAATCCAGGAGCTGAAGTACTTAGAAATGATTCATGAAGTAAAACACCTATAATAAAACAGAGCAATTACTGTAGATGAGTGATCAAGTAAAATGAATGAAATGCAAATGAATAAATTATTTTCAGTGTTGTCTTTTGTAATTTGAATCTTTCTAATAACAAAGAAGTCAAACTGATTGATCGATTAAATATCTACCTTAAATTTAGTGATCGAGATTATATAATCAGTTACTACGTACAATTATATAATAAAAATATTCCATGGATTATATATTTGAAAGATAGTTCACCGGAGATAACTGGTTTATTAACAGTTAGTAACTTAATAAACTTAATAGTGTAAAAATTGTTTACACATTTATTACATTATCCCTCCCTAGGGGTTGTAAGACCTTGCAGTTGGTGGGGGGGCCTTGTGGGCTGGGGGGCGCTCTACGAGTCCATATCTGTATGTATACAAATTAATAAATATACACAAAATACCCATATACCTGTCTAATCTAATAAAATCATACCTAGAAGACAGAATAATCTAGGTAAAAATAAGTAATAAACTGTCAGAAGGAAAACAAATGATGAACAAAAAATAAATTACCTAGGAGTTACATATATTAGATTACTTAGACAACTTAAATTCAAAATGCATATTTCCGATAGATTACAAAAAACATATACTGCTCTAAGCAAACTATACCCTCTTGTCTACAGATACAGCAGAATACACACAAAAATAAATTGCTATTATATAAAACAATATTTCTAGCAATATTAACATACGCCTGCCCTGTATGGCACGGTATATCAAACACACAATACAAAAGACTACAAACAACACAATTCAAGATACTGCGACTATTAACTAACTCAGACAGATATATAAACATATAAACATAACAGTACACGAATAATATACATAAAACAATACATAAAAGAAATAGCTCAGAAATTTGATAACACAAATATACACCGCACTACTAACCGATAACATAAAAGAGACATATAACAACAATGAACAAATACTTTTGATGAATACCTCGACGACTAACGATAGACTATTACAGAAAATGTCAAACGACGATGCAACGAGTATAATATATGCCCATAAACCAATAAGTAAAGTACGTCTATTGGCCGGAGCTGAAGCACCCAGCCAAAAAAAACTCAACGATGCAAATTATCGTCCAAAACAAAATACAGTTTGTTGCTAAACAACGTACAATATTATAAAAGAGTCAATAGGTTTTTAATTTATTTTCCTATAATAAACTAACATGGAATATTACAAACATCACAAACATAAAATAAAAATATCTAACAATAAATAATAAAAACAAGCGCATTAAAAGAAAATATAATTCTAGATTAATCGGAGCTAGATAACTTAAGTTGAAACAATAGAAAACCAGAGAGTCTAAGAGGTCTGGCCAACGACCGGGTGCCTTACCTTGTATATAATACAGATATTAAGGCATCTGCCACGCAAAAATATTAACATATACACTGGCCATATTAAAATGTCAAGTAATGACATAGTTATACTTAGATTAAGGTCATATAATGTAAAGAACAGATGTAAAGAACAATAAATAGATTTTAAAGTAAATAAGGTTCAGTTATTGATATGAAACACACGACGCGAGCTCATAGGGATCATTCAGAACAAAACATCACGGCAGTTCGCGAGAGCGTGGACGAGAGTTCACTGACCTCAGTCGTCATCGTGCATAAGAATTAGACATTTCAATAGCCAGTCTTCACCGTATTCTTACTAAAGATTTGCATCTCCATGCTTACAAAGTCCAACTGACTTTCACACTGACAAAACTTCTGCCAACAGACCATGCACAACGAAGAGAATTCATCAATTGGATCATTGACCAACAAGAAGTGTTGCTCAATGACAAACTATGAAGTGTAATAATATCATGTTTAGCAGCAAGGCCCATTTTCACATTGCTGGCTTCATTAATAGGCAAAACTGTTGCATCTGGGGCTCAGAAAATCCACAAATGATTCATGAGAAACAAATGCATCCCCAGCATGTCACTCTTTGGTGTGCATTGTGGTCTGAAGGAAACATTGAACAATTTTTCTTTGAAAACAAGGCAGATACTGCATTAATGATAAGTGGCGAAGGTTATAGTGATATCATAATCCAGTTCTTTGTCAATTGAAAGATATTCTTCTTGAAGACATATTATGGTTTCAGCAGAACGTTGTCACTTGTCATACCACTCGTGTAACATTGATGGTTTGTAGGAGTCTTATCCTGGTCGTGTCATCGTCCGTCTTGGTGGTCAGAATTGCAAGATCGCCACGATCTTGCAATTTAGCACCTATGGACCTTTTTGTGGGGTTTTCTGAAGTCTCCGGTTTACGCCAACAAGCCCACGACCCCCCAAGCATTAACGGCCAAAATTCAACGGCACGCTCTATCAATGAAATATTGTTACATTATGCAAAGCTGTTATTGAAAATGTCACCAGATAGATGAGACACTTACTGAGAGTCAATACTTTTGTTTCTAGAATATACGTGATCAATCGTAACACGTTTGTAATACAAATACATATAAAGATGACGAAAATCATACTTGTTGAGATAAGTATACCTAGATATTTTAAGATTTTTAAATTTTTATGCAAATATATACATATGTATGTACACCCATTTACACATACATACACTATTTTAATTTTTTAGGTATTCTTTATTGCGATGTACTCGTACCTAATAACTTCTTCCCTAAGTATGTATGTTTTATTTACCGCATTGTGGCATTGTTACGGTACATTTAATAAGATCAGTCCACCATGCAAAAGTCGTCCGCATGCTCGCTTATTTGATATTGTAGAGCTCGACAGGCATTGTCGAGATGCAGCAATATACTATTACTAGTATCCTCATTATTAATGTATGAATTGAATTCTAACTAGAAATTATTAACAGATGCTTAGACATTTGGGCATTATATGTATATGGACATAGGCTTATTGAGAATCGAATGTTTGTAAAACGGTTTTTAGGTACGAACTAAATTCTATCCAAAGTGCTTTTCACTATTTGCTCTTTGGATTTATGAACATTTTATAATTCGCATTAAAAGACGAATTTCATTCTTGTCAGGGGTGTCTCATTTATAAAGAAGTCATTTTAATGAAGAGCAAAAGTTTCGTTAGTCTCTATGATTGAATTTTAATCTCTTATCTCCAAAGTGTAATATCTGTAGTATAATTCCATTTAACTCGAAGTAGCGAAGGACAAATCACTTAAAGAATTTATTGATTCGCAGTTCCTTTTAGATCATAGGGAATAAAGAAATAAAAATGTAAGGCACGTATTCCGTGTGTTTTATTTAGTGCTCCTGTACTCGCTTGCAAGACAGACGGTCTTATAAAAACTATTTGCCATTATCACGTTTCATTTTAATCAGAGGTTTAATATATATATATATATATATATATATATATATATATATATATATATATATATATATATATATATATATATATAACGGGTGTCCAGAAAGGGTAGGGGGTATTTGTATCTGCGCTGTCCATGTAACGCCGCGATTTGGAGGGGCGCGGTAGGGATAGGTTGTCCCACCACTCTTTGGAAATTTAGTAATCATAGAAGTGTACCCGGGAGAGCATCGCGCTTTTTGCGTGCGCGCCATTATCACAATGGCGATTCGATGATCACAGCTCAACGTTTATATCGTGCAGAATTTAATGTACGGAATGCACCGAAGGACGATATCATCAGAAAATGGATTCGAATGTTTGAGAATACCGGTTCGACTGTAAAAATTCGCAATCCAGGTCGCCCGTGCTCTGTTCGAACCCCACAAGCGATTGAAGAAGTGAGAGTTTCACTGCGTGAAAATCCTTCTCAATCAATTCGCAAACGCAGTCAAGAACTTGACATTAAAAAAACGTCGTTGCAAAAGATTCTGAAACGAGATTTACATCTTACAGCCTACAAAATTCAGTTCGTTCAAAAACTGAACGTTACCGACTACCCTCTCCGACTGAATTTTGCAAATGAAGGGCTTCAACGCTTCCCAACGTTTGAAAACATTCTGTTTAGTGATGAAGCGAACTTTCACTTAAATGGCCACGTAAATAAACAGACCTGCCGCTACTGGGCCAACGAAAATCCAAGACAGAAACATGAACAATCACTACATAGTCCAAAAGTTGTTATGTGGGCTGCCATGTCTGCTGAAGGCATCATTGGGCCTTATTTTTTTTAAGAACGGTGAAGGCGAGCACTTACGGTAAACAGTGAACGGTATTGCGATATGTTAAGAAACTTCTTGGTTCCACAACTGCAGGAGTTTGAAGGATTTAATGTGGAAACATGGTTTCAACAAGAAGGGGCCACGTGCCACACCTCAAACCAATCGCTTGCGGTTGTCAATGAACTTTTTCCAGGAAAAGTGATCTCTCGTCGAGGCACCATCAACTGGCCTCCGAGAAGCCCCGATCTTACACCTCTTGATTATTTCTTATGGGGATACCTTAAAGAGAAAGTGTATGTAAACAAACCACGAACTTTACACTGTGCAATTAAAGCACAACATTCGCACCGAAATGGCCGCCGTTTCCAGATAGATGTGTAGGCGCGTGGTAGCTAATTTCCGTTTACGGTTAGAGGAGTGCCAGCAGCGTGAGGGTCAACATTTGGAGAACATAATCTTTAGTACTTAATTTTCCAAAACCTTGTCTCAAAATTTACAAAAAAATTTATTTTTTCTGACTTCTAGTTTTTTTTTTATTGAATCTACAAATACCCCCTACCCTTTCTGGACACCCGTTATATATATATATATATATATATATATATATATATATATATATATATATATATATATATATATATATATATATATATATATATATATATATATATATAGGGGTAGGGTGCCTGGTAAGTCCGAGGTATATGAGGAAACTAGTGAACTGGAAAGCAGTGAGCAAAAGGACAATGAAAGTAACTTTTGCACATTATAATCAGGAGAAATTGGATGTACTAATAGCATATGGACCGGGAGAAAATGAGGCGAAGAAAGAAAAGGAGCAGTTTTGGCAAGAATTTCAAATGTTATATGAAGAGTCAGACAACCCCACGATAATTATGGGAGACTTCAATGGAAGAATTGGAAATGAGATTGTAGGGAGACAAGGGGTAATGGGACGTCATGGAGAGATAACAAGTAATGCGAATGGAGAGTATTTAATTGATTTTTGTATACAGAATGGTTTAGTGATACAAAACTCGTTGTATCAGCATAAAGAATGTCATAAATATACTAGGGAGGAACCAGGGAGAAATGAGAGATCGACTATATAATAACGGAAGGAATAAATAGGAAAATGATACAGGATGTGAGAGTTTACAGAGGGGCTGAATTATCGACTGACCACTACCTATTAATAGCAAAAATAAAAAATAAAAAAGAAAAGGATGAAGAGAGGATAATGAAGAAAACTGAGAAGAAGGAAATAAAAACGATCAAGATACACATATTGCAAGACCAACAAGTAAGAGAAGAGTACATGGAACAGATCAGGAAGGGGATACAAGAAATGGAACAAGAGATAGTGGAAATGAACATAGAAGAGATATGGGAAAAATTTAAAGAAATCATTAAAAAGTCAGGAGCCAAAGCCTGTGGGTTAACCTCAACAGGAGGAATGAAGAAGAGAACAAGTTGGTGGAGTGAAGAAATTAAAAATACCATTAAAACAAAGAAGAAAGCTTGGAAAAACTATCTACATAGAAAGAGTGATGAAGCGTATGAAAGATATAAGGCAGTGAGAAAAATAGCAAAGGATAAAGTCAAATTAGCTAAAGCCAAGGAATGGGAAGAATTTGGGACCAAGATGGAAAAGGACAAAGGGGCAAATCAAGAGCTATTCTATAGGGTACTGAAGAACATGAGAAATAAAAGAAGGAAAATCGGGACGAAACAGATCATGGACAGGGAGGGAAGAATAGTAATGGAAGATGATAAAATTATGGAAAGATGGAAGGAATATTTCCAAGAGATGTTAGAGGGGGAAGAGATAACAGTGAAGAATGCGGAAGAAAGAACACAAAAGGAAAAGGAAATTGGAAAAGAGAGAAAGAGTAGACAAGAGAATGAAATAAGTGATGGCATTAGCATAGATGAAGTTAAGAAGGCAATAGGAAAGTTGAAGAACGGGAAAGCTCCAGGAGTAGATGGAATAAAAGCAGAACTATTGAAGGGAATGGGCGAAGAAGGAATGGCGTTATTACAAAGTATATTAAATAGAGCATGGGTAACACATACAGTACCTAAGGAATGGAGAATTGCAATAATAGTACCTATTTTCAAAAAAGGGAACCAGAAAGACTGTGCAAATTATCGTGGGGTATCGCTACTATGCTCAACATGCAAGGTATATGAGATTATATTGGAAGAAAGATTAAGGAGGGAAGTAGATGGACAGTTGCATGGAGCACAAAGTAGTTTCAGGTTCGGTTACTGCACACAAGATCATATATTTACATTAAGAAATATAATAGAGAAAATGCTTCCTTATAACAAAGAAATATATATATGTTGTGTGGACCTGGAAAAAGCAGTCGATAATGTGGTGAGAGAGAAAATACGGGACATATTAGAGAAAAATGGTACAGCAAAAGAATTTATAGAAGCTGTAAAATCATTATACAGTAAAACGGAAAATATAGTAAGGAAGGACAATATGGAAACCAAAACATTCAGAACCACACAAGGAGTAAGACAGGGGGGAAATTTTAGCCCACTGCTCTTTAGCATTTTCATGAATGAAATAATAACAAAAGTAAGCAGAGAAAGTAAGAAGGTGACGATAGGATACTATAAAATGAAGTCAGTAGAAGTGAGCGAATGTGTGTTTGCAGACGATATTGCAATAGTGGCAGACACGGAAACAAAGTTACAATTTAATGTGGATCTATGGGTGAAAGAGTTGGACAAACAGGGAATGAAAGTAAATGTAAGCAAGACAAAGGTAGTAGTTATAAGCAATAATAATGAGCGAGAAATGAATATAAAAATAAATAATCAGATAGTGGAACAAGTAAAAAGCCTAAAGTACTTAGGATTAACCATAGAGGAAGGAGGAAAGCAAGATGAAGAAATAAATAATAGAATAACAACAGCGACAAAGATTTTTCATAGTATGAAAAGGGGGTTCATTAGTAAAGCAGAAATTAGCAATAAAACAAAAATGTCAGTTTATAAAACTGTATATTTGCCGACGCTACTGTACGGATGCGAAACATGGGTGTTGACAGAGAGGCAACTTAAAAAGATACAGGTATTAGAAATGAAGTATCTCAGAAAAGTAGCAAATGTTACGATAATGGATAAAATAAGAAATGAAGAAATAAGGAAAAGATTGGATAGCGAAAGTATCGAGAAGGTCATAGAGAGGGCTCAGCTGAGGTGGTGGGGGCACATGAAAAGATTGAGCGAAGAAAGACAGGTAAGGAAAATATGGGAAGCAAAAGCCATTGGAAAGAGAAAGAAAGGTAGACCAAGGTTGACGTGGGACGGAGAAGTGGCGAAGATAATGAAGACAAGAGGAATCACATGGAAGCAGACTGAAATTACAGCAAGGGACAGGGTTAGATGGAGATTAACGATAAAATAGTGAAGAAAACCGTGAAAGTGTGGAAACAAATGTGAGTGAAGGGAAGTCAGGTGTTCATAATACTTGATAGGTTTGGGATGAGAAAGAGGAGAAAAGAGGAGCGCATAAGGGAAGTGGTAGTGAAGTGACAAATGATACCACAAACGGAGTGGAGTTTAGATATAGGGATAGAGCAAGATAGGGTGGAATGAAATTGTTAGAAGTTCTTTTAAGTTGTTTAACATGAAATGGGATATTTAGTTAAGTAACTGTGATTGTAGTATTTAGATTATTTGTTTTAAGAAATGTATATTTAGCCTCTACACCTAACGGTAGGAGAGGTATAGATTATATTATATATATATATATATATATATATATATATATATATATATATATATATATATATATGAAAATAAAAATAATAATAGTGAAATAAAACACTATATGTATAAAGATTAATTATTTAAACATTGTAAAGTTTTCTCATTTGGTAGACGATTTTTTTATGTTCATTTCACGTTTTTCCAAACTTTTCCCTTTTAAATTTTGTACACCCGGTTTCATAAATCAATACATAAAAGTCATTTAAGTAAAGTCTATTTTAGACTAAAATAGGATTTAACAGAGAAGAAGAAGAAATAGGAAAATTAAAAACATTATTGAATTCAACTAAAAATACGGCAACTCGAAATACCTTTGTAAGATCCTAATTAACACAGATAGTGATGTGATTAATTATCACAGGGGTGCTGAGGAAATTAAAAAATAGTAATATTTGTAATTTAACTTTCGTTTTGAAGGAAACATCCTTCGAGGAAGTAATCTCAATGTAAAATATATTCTCCTTTTAAAGCTCTTCCTTTCCTGTTATACCTATTATAGATAAAAGTCAATAACACTTTTCCATCCCAGAATTCCTTTGTGTTTTATTTCTTTCGATAAATATTGCACGGCCATTTACATATATTTTCATTTCTGTTGTGACTGATAAAATCGCCTGGTTGCATATTAAGTTTTAAGAACTATATTTTCTTTCTTATCATGTCATATTTAGTTTTCATGCCATGCAAGCGTGTATGGAAAAGCTTTGTATTTTATAAATGCCCCTACTTGACAGTTGAGGCCTACAGGTAATTATTACGAGACTCATTTATATTACCGAAATTATGTAATGAAATTAGAATATAATATTTATATTACATTATAATTTAGATTATACTGCACTGGTGCTGTTTTATGAAGAAGGACCGTATGCTAAAATTTAATGTATTTTAAATGTTTGGTTATAACAAAGAGAAGGAAAATGGTTAATGGAAAAACGTCATTAAATTCAAAACTACAAGCCACAAAATTTAATTTACATGAAATATCACACAATTATAAAACTCAAAAATTAACTACGATATTTCAAAGTTTAATGGCAATAATTGAATCTATTGCTGTTCTGCTTGCGCCTTTTAATTCGCTGGGCACATGTTTCTTGAAACACGTGTAACATCGGCAGTTATCCACTACCTAATATACATGTATATATTATATATTCTAAAATTTTAATCAATCATTACCACCAACAAAATTCATATTCTAGATTGAGGAGATTCATATAAAATTTCAGTTGTTTTCATGTTGTTTTGTATCAGCCAGCGCTAGTAATTATTTATTTTTTATACTTCTATTTGGGGCAAAATTCGCCAAGGGTACAAATTTCCGCCTACAGAAAATCGCCTACAAATTTTGTACACCCGATTTCCACCAAACTTTATTTTTTTGTAGGGGGGGGGGGGGGTCTTGAAACTCTAAAAATATGACAAGAATTTTCGCCGAGCAACCATGCACGCTCAATTTCATTAATTAATAATTCGCACAACGTCTATTCGATTCGCATTCATCGAAAATGTACTTTATAAGATTTTTCGTCTGCTTTTCGATAAAAATTGCCATTTTCTTGTAAATGTAAATTTTGAGGTTTTTTTGCAATTTTTAATGTATTTACATTTTTTTAAATGTGCACCGTTTTGATTTTTTGAAAGTAATTTTATTTGAAAGATTGTCATTTTTCCTATAAAAATTCTCCCTAATGGAAATGGGATTGATCGAAGTGGTGACAGAGGAAATAATTGTGTGCGTACTGTCGCATTTGTCTCGGGCTCGACCTTGTCTTAGGAACTTTTTAGGAACTGAGAGAATTCAAAACATTTAAAAAATAAATTATTTATTCGGTAATCAACAAATAATGTGAATATAAAAACATGTTTATATACTAATTGATTATGAAGTTATTTATTTACATAACAGTTTATTATCTTGTCATTGAATTATGTTCACTGAAAGAACACATTTGATGAATTACCCGAACATTTAGTTGTTGTATCCATATAACTCGAACTACTTACTTTGATTGTGACATCCAAAGTAATTTGGACAGATACACATTATTAATTTGGGTGCCTGTAAGTTATTATTTGTACCGCATCAAAACTCTACACAACCAAAATACTTTGGCTTCTACAAAGTAACCTCTTCTTTCATTGTTGTTTAGGTTATGATTAAGGTTACGCTTCCCAATAAAGGGAGTTCCTCTAGTGATTTCTGCATGTTGGCTATATTATATCAACATTACTCCAATTTTTACAATATGAATATATAAAGTTTTACCCATCGATGCTGTAATATTTTTAATGATAAGCACGGAAAAACTACTACTATTTCTATTTATAAAACTTTTTCTGCAAATTTGCAATTAGGGGTAATTTAAAAATATTTGCAGCGCACGCGAGATTACAGGTGTCATCAAAAGATGTTATTTTAACGCTTAAGAAAACGCTTTTTATCAATTGTCGAAGCAGCACTTACGTTAAACGATCGTCTTTTTCAGTCCCAGAATGAATCATGAAACTACAGCTGAATTGAAGACCTTGGTGCAAAAACCGGCCAAGTCCTAAAATTAAAAGTTGTGGGAAATAAGAAAAAACCAAATTTGGAAATAAATTTGCAACTGTCCCAAATTTTGGTTTGAATATAGATATTATTGACATTTGTGATATGGCCCAATATAAAATTAATATTTTATAAATATCATACCAAAAGTAATTTTTGAAAATCTGGACATGTCTGACTTTTGCACCAAAATATTGAACACAAAAGCACAAACTCGAAAAAATAATATTTATTTCTTCTATATAATTTGAGTACAGAACTACATAAACGAAGAGTCTCATTCATAAGCTGCGTCTTCTAAAGGTTCCTCTCGAGCTTCTACCGCCTCCACTGGGGGTTGTGGTTCGGGTTTTTCTCCAACTTCCGCGAATATTTTATTGTAGTAACCTTGGTATGCTTCCGGTACATATTATATTTCTTAACTAATAGCTTTACATCTTCCACTTTTTTTCATTTATTGGCAAAGGATACACCTGGGTCATCCTCGTCGTAGGTAGCGATAAAGTAGTGCCAAGCTTAGTAGCGGAAAATTTAATGAAAAGTGGAAAGGAAACATTAATGCTACGTTCAATGAAGTTGAAACCACCTTGATATTTAAATAATCGGAATGTTGAGATTGAAAATTTTGTTTTATTTTTTTGGCTGGTAAACGTTGCTTTAAAAATATGTTAAAATGCTCAGTGAAGTCTATTATCATGTCCTGAGTTACATCAACGTTCCGAAACTTTTTGCTCGTTTTTCTTACTAGTTCTTTTCATTCGGTTTAAAAAATAAACGAACATTTTGCATTTCATTACATAATTAAAAGTACGTTTACTATCTAATCTAATACCAATAAATACAAAATAAAATTTAATACCAATATAATAGTGATAATGTACCAAAAAAATTGAAAGGTTCTTTTGTAATTCAAACTCTAGAATATTAACGGTTACCTCAAAACCCAATTACGACTTATGAGAATATATATACTATACAAAAAAAAATCGAGCATATGTTAGTTAGTATTCATATAAACAAATGATGACCAATACACATTACACTTGTAGAATGTACAATAAAGTATTTTTGACAATGAGTCTGGAAAACACGTCTGTGATGTGAAGTAGGTGTAAATAAAGAGTCTGTAGTCAACGATTTTAAAGGATGTAGCATCTGAAACATTACATTTGTTGTTATTATAATGCATCTTTCATGCACGAAAAAGTAGCAGGAGTCTTACAGTATTTTTCGTGCATATAGCCTGGCTTGTAGTTTTTCAAAGAATAAAATTTTGGATTTATAAATACGCCAAAGCAACATCTTACCTCAATGAACTTAAACAATCCGTTTTAGAGTGAAATGTAATAACACAATATATTAACACAATATTTTATATACGTTTTTACATGAAAATAGGGTTGTAATGCCATAATAGTCTTGCTCTTTAGAATATAACTAATGTTACTGTAAAGTAATTTCTTACCTTTTCGTTGAATGACTGTTGGAAATGTTCACCACAAATCTTCATACAATAATATATGGTTTATTCAAAATGTTCTCGAACATTTTAAAAATTTTCTGAAATTTGACGAAATTCCTGTATTATACGTTGTGTAAGTTTTCTAAGGAATGAGATTGGATTGCATAAATGTTATTAACAAAAAGAGTTTTACCTTACAAAAGAAATCTAAGGGAGATAAATCTGGTGACCTCCTTTCAATACCTAGAGCACAGCTATTGAATAAGCTGTGCCTAGAGCTTCATCTCACGATTCAGTGACGGGGGAACCTTGGGACCTAAATCATCTGTCATACTAAAATATAATCTCATTTCGAGGGTACTGACCATTGGTCTCATTAATATTTGTTTCGATAGTGTTTCAATCAATAGTGTTTTCTAACAAGTTCAAATACCTTTCTCTATTCAAATTTCGGTTGTCCCTATTAGATTTTCTGTGAGATTATTTAAGAAATTAAACTTACTTAACACAACCCAATTATTTAGATGATTATTTTAGAATGACGTATCATGCAGGAATCGACTCAAATTACTATTGAAATGCTTTACAGTGCTTTAGGACGTTTTGAATAAATAATATATGATTGTATGGAAGTTAGTGGTGGACACATTCAACAGTTACTCTACTAGAAAACTACAGTTAGAAAACTACTTTATTATATACTAGATTTTTTAAGCACCATTACTGTAAATTAACAGGCTTTAAAATTGTGACATTTACTTCCATTTCCACTAAAAGTTTTGTTCCATTTCCAGTTCTACCAATTAAATTGTAGAGAATTAAAATAGTCACATTAAGTATCCCTCTCAATAATAAGATCGATACAATTGAACCAGTATTAAAAACTTGAGTGGACTGGCATCAATGGCCTATCCTGTATAAGGGACAATAATAATAGAAATGTCCTCTGAGTGGTCAGTTTACTACTTTTCCTTTAGAAAGTAAATGATCAAAATAGCTATTTCCATCATTTACTGCGATCAGAACTGATAATTATTTATTCCATATTTCTTTCTTTCTTGTATTTTTTTTTCTAAAGCCATCGATCCTCGATGAAATCTGCGATTTTCAGTAGTTTGATTAAACATTTTTAACCAGGATCGCATTATAATAAAATATATGTACTGTGTGATTTTTAAAACACCTCTGTATATCTGTTAATAGTGGGATATGCTTGATATTTATTTTAAGAAAACTAAACAGTGAGTTTAGGATATAGGTTTTTAGAACTTTTTTATATTAGCATTATAATAAGTTATTGAAAACTAACAGAAATAATTTATATTACTTCGAATTTCGTTGGAAATGATATTAACTTTTGAATTTGAAATGGGACACCTTGTATTCTTTCTACCGTTTTACAGAACGATCAATATTATACACGTATATAAACAACGTATTATAAACAATTTTTCACATAGAACCATTTTTCTAAAATCAAAAACATCCCGACTATGAGTAAAACCTTAACGTGCTTGGTTGATTTTACGAAACAAATACGTCATTGAAATTCTGTGACTGCTACTGTCAACAACAATAATTTTGAGGAAATACCTTGGTGTAAAAAAGACTTTTTGTGGCACATTAAATTTCAGATTTACAAGAATGAATGGCGAAACAATGCAAAACTGGGTGTGAGAGCTGTTAGAAATTGTTCCAGAAAACATATTTAAAGTTGCTCAATAAATCGTAACAAGAATTGAGGCTTGTCTCAATAAAAATGAGGCAATTTTTGAAAATCGTTTTTCATGTAGTTTATCTTTATGTTTTATGTATGTTTTTATTTCGAAGGGGTCTTTGTTTTATTAAATTATAAGATCGACAAATGATTGTATTAACAAAATAGTTTATAATTATTGATCGTTCTATAAAACTGAACATACGAATACAGAGTTTTCCTAGTTAAAAACTAGATAGTTTGAGAGTTATGTGGAATATCATTTCCAGTTTCACTGGAAATGATGAAAAGTACTTCTCTTCGCCTTTCAGTACCTTAAATGCGAGTATAAAAAGTTATCTGAAGAACTTATTCATAAACCCACTATTAACAGATACAGAGGTATTTCCCTTAAGAAAAATCATCCGGTTTTATACCCTGATCTGTAACTGATTTTTCTTTAATATAAAGCAATAACGACTGGTAGAATAGATATGGAAAATTATGGAAGGATATAAGTATATACGCCCTAAAGTAGACAACATCGTGTTTCGGAACATATTAGGCAGCAGCATTACATTACCAATGTTATTACTTAAATATTAAATATGGAATTAATAAATTGTATGATTGATAACTAAATTCTATTTTTGATTATTTGAGTATGTACCCAAAACTGTGATATTAAAATGGGATTTTAATGACGTCAAATAAAAAATCTGAAATTATATACTTAAATACGTGTTTAAAACAATAAATAATACAAAGTAATTTGATAATCTTATAGTAAGTAAGCGAATATGTGAGACTACACTTTTTAAGGAAACTTACATTTTTATTACATAGATTTCTATATTATTTAAATTTCCCTTTCATATAAGAAAAATGTATACTAATACGTGCGTGTTATTCTAACAATTCACAATTTTAAATAGATTCATTCTGCAGTATGACCTTTAATAGAGGTTGCGGGTTCCTTATCATTTATTTCCATTACAGAAATCGTCAAAGCTGAAGGGTGGCGACATTAAAATATGATTTTCGCTCCCCTTTGTAGCTTTAAGAGTATGAATATGTAATACAATTTTTGAAGATGTAATTATATCCATAGGGGGTAAATTTATTTTTTTATACAATGATTTTTACAACAGATTTAACTATTAATTTTGCTTGGGGAAACCGAAAGTATGTTTATAATGAGATACACATCTAGCTATTGCTTAATATCGTTAGATGCCGGAATATTCTCCTTTGTGTGTTTGGCCGTATATTATAATAAAGTCCAAGTTAAAAGAGCTTATTTTTTGTACGCTGAAATGATTTGTGTAACGAGCGTAGCATAAATATTGTCATAGCTCTTAGAATTAAATATATTTAACATTAGCACACGCTATTATCGGCGAGAAAGTGTGATTAAACATAATGTACTTTTATAGTGAGATATTTATTCTTGAATAACTACAATTTTATTAGAGGTATCTCATCTGTAGAATCGTAACAGGCTGATATATTCTAAAAGGAAGATTGTTAGGTAACACCATGAGATTCTGATATAAATGTTCTTATTGGATATCGTTAATTTTGTGCCATATTTATTTTACTCGTTTTAATTATCAAAAAATTTTAATTCCAGTCTTGAAAGAAACTAACTATAATGTATATTGTAGGATAATCACAGAGTAATACTTAATATATTAATATAGAAATGTATAATCAACCGATTGCCTTGTAATACAGGCAATAATGATAAATTCTAGAGTTAACTATCCTTAATGCGTCAGTTTATTTTGGGTTTCCCAGATTCGGATACAAAACATCTACATGACAGATTATAGTTTTTAATGTACCAAAAATACATTCTTTAATTTTTTTTTGAGTATTTCTTTTTTATAAGTAATATTTTTTTAAGTATTCTTTGTTCGCCTATAGACATATTATTTTCTTTTATTTTTTTTTATAAATAAAAATATTTTTTATAAATAAGTAAATGGTATTCGAAATACAATAAACTGTCATTTTCAGTTACAAATAATTAGAATCCCACATTAAAAGTAAGACCACCAGATATAATTATAAATCATAGAAACAATATGGATTTGCAAAACTATCGTTATGCTAAATTTAGTGATAGCAAAGCTAAACCTTCCGCACATAATAGACATATTGTTAGGCACAAATTTTGCTCATGCTTGTGTCAGGCTTAATTACATCAAAGAGGTCTGACAACATTTTTTATTCTTGTGGCATATTCTTTACAGATATCATGAGTGTAGAGTCTTAGTCTCACTCGAAAATCTACACAAAATTGCATTCATTGAGAAGAGTTCTCCATGGATGCGTTTGGAAGTATAATCTCACTTCGTGTATATGTTTCTGCTAAAAAAATTAGAGTAACATATTCACCATTTCCACGTATGAATAAGCTGTTACATTCTAATAATATATTATCAGTGACCTCACATCGCATAATAGCAGTTTTCACATTGTTTTCATTGCTACAATTCTGATTCTTTAAAATAATCGATTTACAGGATTGGAATCGATTTATCATAATTTCGAGCGAACTTCTATTCTTCATCTTTTGGTCGATGGATTCTACAATAACGTATAAAACGAAATTATAAATTTCAGTACAAGCAAGAACACATATGGACGATAAATCATGAAACATTTTGTAACATATTGAATTAGCAAATAAGCACTTTGATTATTTTTTATCGTTTCACCCTGATTTTTATAAATAAAAACGCCTTCATTGGTAATTTTATGTGTCAGTGCTAGGTGTTTTAACCTATCAAAATGAGTTTCCAAATATTCTAAACATTTATCATTTCTTTTGTAATGTTATTATTTCATACTTATTTACTAAGAATATTATTTACGGGGTTTATTCATATCCTTAAAAATTAAATTTTGGACTATTTGTCTTCAGAGATGAGCGAACAAAAACAAGTGCAAAATATTAGTTTTCTCCGCAATCTTGCAATTTGAAAAATAAATTGCTAGAAGTCAGTAATAGTTAATCACAATATTCGGTTGTTCACATATACCAGCATCAACACAGATACGTAGTATAGTTGGCTACAAGATAATGGTGAGTTGTGCATGAGGTTGTACAGTTGCACAGTAGCACACTGAATTTTTAGTTAATAAATGATTTCCGGCATTCCTCCACCGCAACAATAATAAAGTGTGTATATTTTGTACCACGGGTGTCGTTTTATGTATACTGTTCTTACGGTGATTAACTTTGTAGACGTTATGCTTATTTATTTTGTATATACCGACTTTTATTATCCAAGAACAAGCGAACCTGTACTTCCTTTTGCAGATAGATGACCCTTTTGCAGATAAATAATTTTATACAAGTTTGGATGGTCAAAAATTTAAAATATTGTCGTTGCCATATTTGAGAGTTTTGATTATAAATTACGTACAACATATCTTTTACGGGATCAATATTTTAACTCTTAGGAATGAGGTCCACATTTCAATTTTTTTTATTCCAAGTTATTTGCAATAAAATATATTTTTGGACATTCTTTTCTCAAATGAAACACGAAACTACAATGTCGAATATACAATACAAACTACAATGACGATTTGATAATCGTGGACGCTATACGTGTCATGTAATTTATATCACGGATATATTTGATCTAATAAAACAGAAGTTCCCAAACTATTGAACAAATATTAATAATTTAATAATTCAGATATAGATAAGTCAAAATATATGAACAACTCAAAGGCTCGCCTTGTATATATTATACTAATTCTATATTTATTGATATAAATACATATATTATATCTAGATCTATATTAAAATACGGACATTGGCCAATTCATTATTGCTTCATATCAGCTTGTAAAAAGAATAAATAAATAAATAATAGGAAAATCGCCAATTTATTAATCATACTATCCTTCTGGCGATAAAGTTAATAGTATATTTACTTCAATTTAAAATTAAACGATCTGATTATTTTGATTTAGTTTAATCTGTCGCATGAAATTAAAATCCGAAATTCAATTAATTAAAACAAAATAAGCAAATATTATATAGAATAGAAAAATCCAATTAAAATTTAAATTAAAAGCGATACTTTGTATACAGATAGGATGCAGGAGAGTTTTTGTCGCGATGAAAATATTTTTTTATTATGAAAATTATGTAACCGACAGTTCCATTAATCTCTTTGACAGCAATTTGTTTTATACATCACGCGGTAATGTTTTTTTTAAATTCCCAAGTAATTCAGTTATTTCAATATGAAACAGAATAGGGACTTTATCGATCTTTAATTTGTTTTCCTTATAAACCAATGAATTGGAAATGTTTTTATTAAATTTTAAATTGCATTTTCGATACCATTATGATCTTCGGTTGAGTGACTCGTTCGTGGATTATAAACATAAATGTAGATACACTTTCTTAGTATACAAGGCAAGATTGTCAAATAAGATAATAGATACTCATTTCATCCTTAGATTAATTGCTTGCCCCATTAAACGTCAGTAATTAGAATTAGTAATCCGTTGAAACAAACTGAAATCATGGAAAAACGAATACTTAATATTATTTTTAGTACATAAACAAATATATTATATTAAACATTGTACATTAATCACAATAGCTGTGGCGTAAATTATGAAAAAATCAAGGAACTTATCAGAAAATTGTAATGATCAGCTGCAAAGTTCTTTAATTTCAAAATCCGCTGAGTAAACTTTATAAAAAAGTTTTTAAAATGTTGTTGTGACCTAGCAGGCCACTCCACTACACCTCGATTGGCAATCCGCTAGCCAGGAAATTCTTGGTCTAAAAATTCCCTTAGGGCTTTTAAGTTATGAGATGGAGCTCCATCCTGCTAAAACCAGATTCTGGGTTGCTGACATATAAGTTAATATTCTCCAAATATTCAGTAAATGCAATCCTTAAAATATTTAGGTATCACTCACCTGTTAAATTTTCTTCGTAAAGAAAGGGGCCAAGGATTTGGTCTCCCAAGACTTCTGCCCATACATTCAGGCTAAACCGAACTTGGGTTCTAACCGGTCTGTTTGTTTTGGGGTTTTCAACAGCCCAAATATTACGATTTTGCTATTACGATTGAACATTCCACAATTAATGAATTTGTTTCATCTGATCATATTACATTATTTAAAACCTCCTTGTCATTATCTATCTTATGCTGTAACCAATTATATCACTGAATTCTACGCTAATGATCGTGAGTTTATAAAGTATGAGGTACATGAATTTTTGTAGGTACGGAGAATACTGATTTTTCTTAGAATTGGCCATGCCTTGATTTGTGCCAAATGTAGAGAAATGGCTATTTCTCTTGTTGACGTGGGAGGATTATTAATAATCTAAGTCACGAACAAAGTTGTAAAACAAAATTATTAATAAAAATGTATTCCAACCTCTTGCAAAACGTTCCATATCCTCCTGCGTATCCTCCGTGGCATGTCGGTCTACATATTTATTTTGTGGATTCGAAAAGGATCCGTTTTCCATTTAATTGTTATTAACTCTTACAAAACATAATTCGGTGTGACTGTCTTCTTTCTGGATATTGTTCGAAATAATTCTGACAGCTACTTCTGAATTACTATTATTCTTATAATAAATCCGCAGCATATCTCACTTTTCTTCATTAGAAAAATCCATGTTGAATACCGACCGAACACTGAGAATAAGGTTTTATTACACGTAGAAGGCGAGCATGGGATAATACGTATGCGCAGATACCATATCTACACATCATGCCATCTTACAAATCTGATTTAATAGACACAACTAACAGGACCGTATTCAGACGAGATATTCCGAAAAGATAGAAATCCAAAAATTACAATTTTCTTCAAAATCTCAAAAACCAACAGAAGTATTTCGGATTTGTTAACACCATATTATTGAGCATTACATTGCGCAAATTTGTCCTCTACTGTCCTCTCCGGTTTCCGAGATCCCAATTGTGAGCATCCAATTTGAATCAGCCTATATATATATATATATATATATATATATATATATATATATATATATATATATATATATATATATATATATATATATATATATATATATATATATCATCATCATGAGGCCATCAGTCCTAAGACTGATTGGACGCTATCCTCCAGCTTCTCCTATCTTGTGCTAACCTACGCATTTCGCTAATTGTGCTACAACCTATATCCCTTACTATTTGCGAGCAGTAGTCTAATCTAGGCCTACCTCTGCCTTTCACACTCCTATTTCTGCCTCCAAAATATTGCAGACTATTCCCCCATGTCTCAGCAAGTGGCCTACCATTCTATCTCTTCTCTTCTTTATGTTTTTCCACATAGTTCTTTTCTCGCCGACTTTCTCCAATACTTCCTCGTTTCTAACCCTATTTCCACGGTATTTTCATCATTCTTCGGTAGCACCACATTTCAAAAGCTTCTAATTTCTTCCTACTTGCTTCCCCTACCATCCAGGTTTCGCAACCGTATAGTGCCGTGCTCCATACATACGTTTTCAAAAATTTCTTCCTTGTTTCTAAGTTTATTACTTCCGAGCATAAAAGTGCTTTATTTTTGTTAAAAGCTACTCGACCCTGCGCTATTCTTTGTTTTATATCTTTATCGCTTCTTCCATCCCAATTTATTTTACTTCCTAAATAAGTGAAGTGTTTAACTTCCTAAAACTTTTCATTATTAATTTGTACTTTCGTTTTTGCTCTGCTCTCGCGCCCTCTGCACACTAACACTTTAGTTTTGTTTTTATTCACCCTCATTCCGTATTAATCTGTCAACACTGCCTCCATTTCAGTCAACGCTAATTCTAATTCGTCCTTACTGAATGCTAGTACTGCTATATCATCCGCGAATCTCAGCATTTTTAGTTTCTGTCCCTGTACTTTAATCCCGAAATCCACTATATCTTTTACCACATTAATCGCCTCTTCGATGTACAGATTAAAAATTAGTACATCCTTAGCGTACATCCTTGTCTTACTACTTTCCTAATACCTACTTCCCTTCTTTCCCCTTCTACTTCTATAACAGCAGTTTGCTCTTTGTATAGATTGTGTACTACTCTTCTATCTCTATACTTCATTCCCGCGCTCTTTAGTATCTCGAACATTTTTCCCATCTTACATTATCACAAGCTTTTTCTAAATCTACAAATATATATAATATAAAAAGAAGTATGTGGCCACTTGCTGAGACATGGGGGAATAGTCTGCAATATTTTGGAGGCAGAAATAGGAGTGTGAAAGGCAGAGGTAGGCCTAGATTAGACTACTGCTCGCAAATAGTAAGGGATATAGGTTGTAGCACAATTAGCGAAATGCGTAGGTTAGCACAAGATAGGAGAAGCTGGAGGATAGCGTCCAATCAGTCTTAGGACTGATGGCCTCATGATGATGATATATATATATATATATATATATATATATATATATATATATATATATATATATATATATATATATATATATATATATATATATATAGGCTGATTCAAATTGGATGCTCACAATTGGGATCTCGGAAACCGGAGAGGACAGTAGAGGACAAATTTGCGCAATGTAATGCTCAATAATATGGTGTTAACAAATCCGAAATACTTCTGTTGGTTTTTGAGATTTTGAAGAAAATTGTAATTTTTGGATTTCTATCTTTTCGGAATATCTCGTCTGAATACGGTCCTGTTAGTTGTGTCTATTAAATCAGATTTGTAAGATGGCATGATGTGTAGATATGGTATCTGCGCATACGTATATATATATATATATATATATATATATATATATATATATATATATATATATATATATATATATATATATATATATATATAACACCACTTCAATTTATGTTTTTCAGATTGTAGAAGTTTAAAATCTTTAGATAAATCGAACAAATTCTTAAATGCAGTTAGGATATTTAATGAAACAAGCTAATTTAAAATACAAACATCGAAATAACTTACTTAATTCGGTTTTTAATCCAAACGTATATTTGAAATTGGAAGATTATTTAGTATTCAAGAAAGATATTACGACAAAATGTTTGAAACGCTTAATAGTATTTTTCTTAAAATTAAATACTGTTTAAAAATAAATAAGTATATCAGGCTGAAATTTGTTGTTTCAGATTTGTACAACAGTTAATATTGCTTTTCATACTTCAGAGACGAAGTTCTCTCGAACATTCGTTAGTAAGATAAAATGAACAAAACATAAAATATAGATGGAAAAATATAAAATATAGAAGGTAGCGTCTGATTCCATCGCCGTTAACAGATATGAACACATTAATTTGCGGGCGGGGCTCGGAGTAAGTTGTCAGGGAATCCCGCGCGGTGCTATTAGATTTTAACGTTTTATTCTGTTGTTTTTTTTTTTTGATTAAATTATGAGCACAAAAAAACGTGCTGTAATACTTATATATCGAGAAACTTGCATAATATTCAAGGTGAATCTTTTACCCCTCACTGATAGATATATTCATATAAAAAGGATATGGTCAGAATAAATGATAAAGTATATATATATATATATATATATATATATATATATATATATATATATATATATATATATATATATATATATATATATATATACATATATATATATATATATATATATATATATATATATATATATATATATATATATATACATATATATATATATATATATATATATATATATATATATATATATATATACCGGGTGTATCAAGAAATACACCCCAGCCTATAACTTTTTAATTATCGACGCTAGAAACGCCATTTTTTGGACTTCGGTGTTAAAGTAGGTTTTTTACAAGCTCTGCATATAATATGTAACATGTCGCTTCCGGAAGTGACCGGAAGTTATATCAACTTTTTTATTTTAAATTGAACACCCTATATATTCTTACACTATTAGATGGCACACTTTATTCTGAATCCATTGACATAATATTGTTTGTGATTACTGTCAACGGTTAGCAAAATACATAGCTTTATGTACTATACTGCGGTAATAACTAATAAATATAGTACACTATAGTCTAAGAGGGCCTGTAACTACAATTTTAAAACAATAGTTACAAGTGATGCTAGTTTGACAATTTTGTTTAAACTGACCTTTCTGTTTATTGTCACAAAGTAAACGAATAGAATTAATTTAAAAATATTTCGGAATAATGGATGATGAAATTATAGTTCTATCAGATATGTTGGAAGTGTACTTCAAATAAAAATAGTGGTGAAGCCTTAAGAAGGTATGTTGAAAATTTTCCTGACAGACAAGTCCCATCTAGAAGAAAATTTAATCATTTACATGAGAAATTCAGAAGAAGAATTCAGTAGAACTGAATCACTGAAGAAAATTAAAAAAGAAAATCCAACAATAGCAAATGAAATGAAGCAGTTGGACGTTTTACTGGCAATTGAGGAAAATTCTCAAACTTCAACTCGGCAAATTGGAAATAATTTAAATATGTCGTATTCAATGGTGCACAGAATATCAAAAAAGCATAAAATGCGGCCTTTGAAATCTAATTTAGTTCAACATCTACAGGAAGTTGGTGCTCCTAGAAGAATTCATTTTTGTAATACTTTTCTGCAAAGGGTAAATGATGATTATTTATTTTTAAATAACGTACTATGGTCGGATGAAAGTACTTTTTGTAACAATGGTATATTTAATAGGAATGTTCATTACTACTGGAGTAATGAGAATCCCAGACACACTAGAACTACAAATTTTTAGCAGCGTGTCAGTTTAAGTGTTTGGTGCAGGATGAAATGTTATTAGTTTTAATGAACATTCAAATGTTATTATTTATAATGACTTTTTAAGAAACGATTTGGAGAATTATTTAAAGCAATTGCCTGTCAATGAATACGCGAATGTGATTTTCGATCAAGACGAGGCCCCTGGCCATAATTCCCGTATAAATGTAAACTACTTAAATGGGCGATTTAGAGAAATCTGGATGGGAACGAATGGCCCAACAATATGGCCAGCTAGGTCACCTGATCTCAACCCATTAGATTTCTTATAGAGCCATTTAAAGAATCAGGTGTACCTAACAATTCCGCAAAACCTTGAAGACCTAAAGCAAAGGTAAAGTGGCGGTTGACAAAATATCACCTCAATTTGTCCAAAATACCGTAAATGGGGTAATACGAAGGTGTCAGTGATACATTGACAATGAAGGTTAGTAATTTGAACAATATATAAATTGATAAATTAATAAATACTAACAGATTTTGAACTATCAGGTACATTATTATTCGTTGGTCTTCTTAATAAAACGTTTTATTTGTTTTTTCCAGATTCCTTAAATTATATTTGTTATTGATTTGTTGGTTTTGCTGCTGTTTTTCATTAAATAGTTTTGTTTATACCTAGATATTCCTATTTTATTTACCGTCATTTTCAAACTACTAACACACATTTTTCTAAAAAAAAATGTGGTATTGTAATGATATTCATTATTCGAGATATGTCTCACAGCTCCCTAGTGCTACAATGTAATGCAATGTACAAGGGTCTGTATTTTGCTAATTGTTGACAGTAAGAACAAATAATATTATATTATATATATTTAATAATAAATATAAATAATATTTACATTTATATATATATATATATATATATATATATATATATATATATATATATATATATATATATATATATGTATATATATATATATATATATATATATATATATATATATATATATATATATATATCATCATTATTAGGTCATCAGTCCTAAGACTGGTTGGACGCTAACCTCCAGCTTCTCCTATCTTGTGCTAACCTACGCATTTCGCTAATTGTGCTACAACCTACATCCCTTACTATTTGCGAGCAGTAGTCTAATCTAGGCCTACCTCTGCCTTTCTTCACTCTTATTTCTGCCTCCAAAATATCGCGGACTATTCCCCCATGTCTCAGCAAGTGGCCTACCATTCTATCTCTTCTCTTCTTTAAGTTTTTCCACATACTTCTTTTCTCGCCGACTTTCTCCAATACTTCATCGTTTCTAACCCTATCAGTCCATGGTATTTTCATCATTCTTCGGTAACACCACATCTCAAAAGCTTCTAATTTCTTCCTACCTGCTTCCCCTACCGTCCAGGTTTCACAGCCGTATAGTGCCGTGCTCCATACATATGTTTTCAAAAATCTCTTCCTTGTTTCTAAGTTTATTACCCCCGAGCATAAAAGTGCTTTCTTTTTGTTAAAAGCTACTCGGCCCTGCGCTATTCTTTGTTTTATGTCTTTATCGCTTCTTCCATCCCAATTTATTTTACTTCCTAAATAAGTGAACTAACTTTAACTTCCTCCAATCTTTCATTATTAAGTTGTACTTTCGTGTTTGCTCTGCTCTCGCGCCCTCTGCACACTAACACTTTAGTTTTGTTTTTATTCACCCTCATTCCGTATTCCTCTGTCAACACTGCCTCCATTTCGTTCAATGCTGATTCTAATTCCTCCTTACTAGATGCTAATACTGCTATATCATCCGCGAATCTCAGCACTTTTAGTTTCTGTCCCTGTACTTTAATCCCGAAATCCACTTTCTCTTTTACCACATTAATCGCCTCTTCGATGTACAGATTAAAAATTAGTGGTGATAGCGTACATCCTTGTCTTACTCCTTTCCTAATACCTACTTCCCTTTTTTCCCCTTCTACTTCTATAACAGCAGTTTGCTCTTTGTATAGATTGTGTACTACTCTCCTATCTCTATACTTCATTCCCGCGCTCTTTAGTATCTCGAACATTTTTTCCCATCTTACGTTATCAAAAGCTTTTTCTAAATCTACAAATCCTATATAAGCGTTCTTTCCTTTTTCTATTGTTTTCTCTAACATTACTCTTAGCGCCAGAATAGCTTCGCGAGTTCCCCTATTTCGCCTAAACCCGAATTGGTCTTCTCCTAGTATTTCCTCCGCTCTATTTTCCATCCTCTTCTGCACTATTCTAGTTAAGATTTTTGTCGCATGGGAAGTTAGGCTAATCGTTCTAAAGTTCTCGCATTTGTCGGCTCCTCTCTTTTTCGGTATAGTAACGATAATGCTCCTCTTATAATCCTCCGGCATCTCGCCCGTTTCGTATATGTATTTTACCAGTTCAAACATCCTATTTACTACTTTCTGTCCCGCACATTTCAAAATCTGCCTGTATTTTATCTACACCCGGCGCTCTATTATTCTTTAGCCCCCTTAGTGCTATTTCAAATTCCTCTCTCAATATAGGTTTTCCTACATCTTCCCTATCGATGCTAGGTTCTTCCTCTAATATATCTCCTAATTCCTGACCCTCGTATAAATTTCCTAAGTACTGCTTCCATCTATCCGCTTTCTGCTCTCTTCCTATCAGTATGTCCCCCGATTGACTCCTAACGTTTCTACTTATTGTTCCTATATCCCTGAAGTTCCTCTTAATTATTTTGTAAGCCTCATCGGTCTTACCTACTTGCAACTTACTTTCTACTTCTTTGCATTTATCCTCTATCCATTGTTCTTTCGCTTTTCTACATTTTCTAATGATTTCCCATTTTATTGACTTATAAGTTTTCAGTCCTTCTTCGTCTCGTTTGTTTTTGTAGCCTCGTCTCTTTTGCATTAAGTTTAAGATTTCGTCCGTTATCCAGGGCTTCCTAGCTTCCCATTTATCGTGTCCTAAAACGTCCGTAGCCGCGGAAGCTAGACTATTCTTGATACCCTCCCACTCAGTTTCTGCGTTCTTGATTTCGTCCTTACTCGTTTTATTTATTAATTGATCTGTTTTCTCCTGGAACTTATCTTTCATATTCTGATCCCTCAATATGTCTACATTTATACGTTTCTTATCCTTCCGGGTTTTCAGATTTTTGAACTTTAATCTAGCTTTCATGACTACCAAGTTATGGTCGCTGTCTACATCTGCTCCTGGATAACTCTTACAGTTTTTTACTTGATTTCTAAATATCTTCCTAACCAGAATGTAGTCTATCTGATACCTGTCTATTCCTCCTGGCATTTTCCATGTGTACCGCCTCCTAACGTGATTCTTGAACAATGTGTTCGCGACTACCATCTTGTGCTTCTCACAGAATTCTATCAGTCTGCTACCTCTCTCGTTTCTGTTTCCTAATCCATAACGACCTACAAATTCTCCTTCTTTCCCCTCACCTACGACTGCGTTAAAATCTCCTACTATTATTAAATTTTCATGACCCTTCACAAATCCTATTACCTGCTCTATGTCCGAATAAACGGCTTCCAACTCTTCCTCACTGTGGCTAGAAGTAGGCATGTATACTTGCACTATTACTGTTTCCACTGGCTTCGAATCTAACCTAACCATCATTACACTCTCGCTGTATTGTAGGTAGCTATCTACACACTGTCCTGCGTTCTTCCGCATAACGATCCCTACTCCCGCGTTTCCATTTACCGATCCTGTGTGTATTACCCTATAGTCACCGCTCCAAAAATCTCCTACTTCCGCCCAGCGCATCTCACTTATACCTACTACATCTAATCCTAACCTATCCATTTCTATCTTCAGATTTTCTAGCTTCCCTGCCTGTCTCATGCTTCTGACATTCCACGCTCCGACTCGTGAAATGCTACACTTCTTACTACTATTGCACTCGATCACATCTCCCGGAACAGTCCTCACCCGGAGATCCGAACGGAGGACTATTTTACCTCCGGAGTTTTTTGCCCCAGGAGACGCCATCATTAATTTAGGATAAGCTTTCTGCTTGCTGTTCTGAGGATTATAATGTAGTGGTTTCCTCTTGCCTTCCACATCGCAGTCGTGTGTGTCATAGCACCATACCAACCCCCACGGTTTCTGCCACTATGACTACTGAAAGAGCTGCTGCCCTCCTTCAGGGACTGGTCTTAGTCTGGTTTTTCAATAAGGACCCTCCCACTATGGTTAAACCTATGGTACGGCTCCTTAAATCATTAAAACGCGCAAGCCGACCCACCCGTTCTAGTTTGCACTAGAACTTCGTCAAGGTTCAAGTCCTATCGGATCGGATATATATATATATATATATATATATATATATATATATATATATATATATATATATATATATATATATATATATATATATATATATATATATAAGAAGTATCCGAATTCGCCGCAGATGAACAACAGAAAGTTTCTACGAATTCAGAGAAATTTTATAAATTTTGGTTCGTCATTAAGAGAACCAAGAAATTTACCGAAACCTGTGACATCTGAGGAGGTAAATGAAATCAATGTGCTAGTATACTTTCATGTAAATCCCCAGTATTCCATACGTTGTGCTGAACAGGATTTAGGATTGTCATATTCATCCATACTATTCATATTCAAGAAACCATAAAATGCATAATTATAAATTTACAAGAGCCCAATTTCTCATGCCTCAGGATTATCTAAGGAGAATATAATTTTGTGAAATGTTGCTAGTACGTATGCAAGAGGTCCCCAATTTTTTAAAGAAAATTAATCCAAATTTTCTAGGGAAGGGATTTGTAACACACGAAATCGTCACCATTGGGCCACAGACAACCCCCACAATACTAGAGAGGCTGGTTTTTAAGTTAAATTTAGTTTCAATATTTTTTGTATGTTAATGGATGATAAAATAAAATATTACATATACGACGAAAAATTGAATTCCAGAAAATATTTAAATGTAAATAGAACAATTGTGGAAGACTTCGTTGATAATCTGTCACTTGAAAAATATATAACTTGTTGGTATCACCTCGACGGAGCTCCTCTACATTGTACATACGAAATTAGTATGGAGTTGGACCGCATTTTCAATGACCGTTGGATTAGACATTTTGGACCGCAGAATTGACCCCCGAGGACCCCTGACCTTACCCCGTTAGATTTTTATCTTTGGGGTATTCTTAAAGATAGAGTTTATCAAACTCCAGTCCACAACAGGGAAGAATTAGAACGTCGAGTGATTCAAGAGATTGAAAACCTGGACCCCGCTGATATAAGAGCTGCTACAACAAACGCTGTCCATTGTCGTATACAAAAGTGTCTGGAAGTTAACGGTCAACATTTCGAACAATTATTACAATAGTTTTAAGATTTTTATTCATTTTATTAGTTATTGGTATTATTTGTTATTGCTACTTATAGCTTTTATTACTGTTATTGCTGCTTAGGTATTATTTTTTCTTAATACTGACACTGTTGTTATTGTTCTCTTAATGACGAACCAAAATTTATAAAAATCCTCTGAATTCGTAGAAACTTTTTGTTGTTCATCTACGGCAAACTCGGATATTTCTCATTAAATATTCTACAAGTTCTGTTGATAATATTATTGCACTGTCCATGAATAATAAACAAATCCATTAAAACTGTGTTTGTATAATTATTTTCTGCCATATTTGTGCTACATCTATTCAAATTAAGTGCAAATATTACTAATCTCAAATTTATTTAAAAAAATAGCATGTCTGTTGTCATTACAAAATGATAAAATAAAAATTTCATGGCCCACCCGTTATGACAACATACCAAAAGGTATTCTTGGAAGGGTTACAGAGAAGTGGCTATAAATCGAAAACGGTGCGCATTGGATATAGGGGACATTAACATTTTTAAATAGCTAAATGTATCACCTTTCCGAATTAGTAATAATATACTGGGCATTCTATTTAAAAAAATTGACTTTCGTGCATTTCTCTAAGTCACTTATAGAAAATATTCTCTAACTCACCCTGTATGATATTGGAAACATTTGATTTATGAAGAAGATGCCCCCAGGCCTTGCCTTCCACAACTGAAAAATTATCTTTTAATTGCTGCGTAGGTAGGAGAAAACACGATTTACTGAAAGTAAAATTTTTGGCAATAAATTCAGAATAGAATTATTATCTCGATAACCGATTGATATAGATATAGGGAAATATTAACAAAAGTTACTCACAAGGAGGCGACAATCCAAAAAATATAAAAATATACAGGGTGTTCAATTTAAAATAACGAAGATGTTGCCAGTTTTACGTATAAGTGGCAACACCGCACTTTCGAAAATATTTTAGCTGCATAGATCATACTCGATTACTTTGGTAACCAAGATTTCAAAGCAATCGGTAGATCCGTTCTCCATATACTTTTAATACCCCATCCACCGTGGCTCACCCTGTATATATATATATATATATATATATATATATATATATATATATATATATATATATATATATATATATATATATATATATATATATCGTCGGTGAAGTCCTAATACCTCGTAACCCACATTTTTTGCGAAAATAGGATTTTTATGTAAACGTATCAAGTAAGCAAATCCGCATCGTTCTGGAAATATCTCGTAATTAGAAAAAATGTATTTTCATCGTAGTAACTAAATTCCAATACCTCGTATTTGCACATTATTTTCAAGAGTAACTAAAACCATGTATCCCACAAAATAGTTCCCGCTTAATAGTATCGTGTTTCAATTATTTTGTTGAAAATGTAAGCAATATCTTGAAACCGACTTTACGTCTTCTAGAGAATACAGCGATCTATGCCTAGTTCTGGTAATACCTCGTAACCCGCCGCATTTGTTTATTGTGATTTACTACAGTTTACTGTTAATAAATGTGTACTGCGTGGTTAGAATAATTTTAGTGACTATTTCATTGATCCAGATAAGTACTACATCAAAATGATTAAGTCAAGAACAATGCGTATTTTGAAATTGGCAGTAAATCATAAAGGTATGTTTCAATAAGCTTATTTAGAAGATGAATTATGGATATTGCCTCTAAAAAATGATGCTCAACAACCACTGCTGAATGATTCCTGTAATTTATCTACTACTGGTGATGAAATTGATATTCTAGGAAGCCCATTTTATATTCTTCCAGTTGAAAATAATGTTCAGCAACCAAAAATTGCAAAAATGCAAGTAGTTGCAACCAGTAATACTGATGAATGTGCGCCTTTGAACCTCCCTCAATATTTTGACAATAATAATACCGACTATAATATTACGTTACTTGATAAAAAATACAATGCTGTATTAAATGATGAGGAACTACCAGATACTCATACTCTAGTAGAGAATAAATCACCAACCGATTTGCCTCAATCTCCAATTGATGAAAATGAAGAGCAGGATCCCGATTTTGAGCCGACTAATGTATACGATTCCGATGATTCCGAACAAGAAGACTTGCTTCTTCAACAAGAAGGAATAAATAATGGCAATGACGAAGACGAATCTGAAACTATAAACTACGGTGATATGATGCATGGAAGGAAATGACGTTTGACAGCAGATCCTAACGTATAAAAAAAATAAAATAAGGAAGTTAAGAATGTTGGGACAGCCTTATGTTGGATACAGTCGATCGAAATATGGTGTCATTAAACATGATCAGCCACGAAAAGGAAGAACTCTTTTACCTACATACATTTCAAAAGAGTGTTTAAGAAGCAAAACCAGAAATTGCTCACTGATAAGTGAAGAGCACCGCAAACTTGTTTTTAACAAATTTTGGAATAAGATGAATTGGGATCAAAGAAAAATCTTCGTAACAAACCATGTTCACAAAAGTGAACCGAAAAGGTCGTACACTAAGAATGTCGAATTAAGAAGAAATTTCATATTACTGTATTACTTAACGGTGGACAATAAAAACATACAAGTTTGTAAAAAGATGTTTTTGGCAACCATTTGTTTGGGTGAGTACAGTGTGTAAAGCTGGGTAAAAAATGGCGAGTATGGAATGAATAGTAGTAAAGAAACAAGCACAATAAATAGAGAAAAGCAAAATGATTTGATTCGCGAACATGAAGATAAGAAAAAATATCTCAAAAGTTTTTTGACATGTTACCAAAGTTGCCCTCCCATTATAGTAGACAAGACTTTCAAACTGTGTTTGGAAAATACAGTACAGTCTTTAGCCAAACTCTTAAGAGTCTACATTGAAAAAAATGTATTGAAAAAGGTAAAACGCCTGTGAGCAGACCAACTTTCTGTAAAATTTTTCGTGAGATGAACCTTTCTATCCACCAAATTAAAAAAACCAGTGTGATGTATGCACTCAACATGAAGTAGGTAACATAAATTATGATGGCTGGAATGCTCACATTATGAATAAAAACAGACCGAGGCAAGAAAAGTTTCTCGATAAAGAAGCAGCCAAAGAAGGAAAATGTAAGGTTTTAACTATGGATCTTGAAGCGGTGAAATTTTCACCTTGCCTGCAAGCTAGCGCCGTATTCTTTAAAACGAAACTAAGCTGTCACAACTTTACGGTTTACGATTTGATTTCAAACCACGTAAAATGTTTCTGGTTTACAGAATCTGAAGCAGATTTAAGTGCATCAACTTTCGCCACATGCATCATTGAATACACAACCACATATTATTATTGTGCAACTAAAGAAAAAACTCCTATTATTATCTTCAGCGATGGATGCACATACCAAAACCAGAATAGCGTCCTTGGTAATGCTCTGTTATCCTACGCAGTTGAAAATAAGACTGTAATTACTCAAACGTTTTTAGAATCGGGTCACACTTAAATGGAGTGTGACTCGGTTCACAGCTGCATTGAACGGAAACTGAAAGGAAGGGAAATTCATTTGCTCTAGTGATTACCTATCCATAACTAAGGAAGCTAGACTTAAGCCATGCCGTACCCCTATGATGCTACCATGATGGAGTATAATCAATTCAGGGACTATAATATCAAATCGCTTCAGAGATATTCATCTAATAGACCTGGAAAAGTAGCCCGTGATCCAGTTGTAGCTGATATTAAAGCTCTTCAATATTCACCAGAAGGGCGTATTTTTTACAAACTTGATTTTGATGATGAATGGCGAGTTACCACATAGACCCTAGGTGGTTCCTAGTGGTGCAGTATGACGTCAGCTTTTTAAGGAACGAGGAAAATTAAATTACAAAAATGGAAGCACCTACAGGAACTGAAACGAGTATTACCGAAAGACTGCCATCATTTTTACGATTCTCTACCCCAAGAGATGGATTAGGATTTGTTCATATTTTTATATATTAAAATTTACTGATTGTTAGCAAAATTTCTTCATGTTTTGTTTTTAACAATATAATAAATTATAATTTTAAGTCATAATATAATTTATTTTAACCCCACAATAATTTAAATGCAGCCAGCAAATGAAGGAAATACAACGTATTCCACATAAATTTAGTGAATTTTATAGAAACACGTAAAATTAAGTAATTTTATAGTAAACAATTTTTTTTTATATCAAAGGACTTTTTTAATTTAATTTTAAAGCACTGTGTAAAAAACGAGACGTTTTATTTGTCTCCTGTAAAATGTGTCATTTGTGGGTTACGAGGTATTAGGACTTCACCGACTATATATATATATATATATATATATATATATATATATATATATATATATATATATATATATATATATATATATATATATATATATATATATATATATATATATATATATATATATATTATATCACTTTTTATTTATTTAACTTTTTAAAAACAATTTATTTTTACTTTACGATTTTGAACACTTTACTATGTCAAAAAAGGAGTAACCGACTTTTATAATTTAATTTAGACTTGTTCGACGTTTACTCGACGACTAATTGAAGATTACTGATATGTGAAGTTACGGACTACTTCTGATTACTTAATATGTGGACTATTGAAGCTACTAGTGATTGTTTCTCTATTTAAAACATTTCTGTATGCTAATGCTGCAGGAATGTTCTAAGAAGTATTTTTCTCAAGACTTTTAGCAAGTTGCAATAATTGCGATAAAATACAATGTAGGTTTATGATAAGTACAAAAGGTTTTTAGTTACGCGATAACCGCAATGACTTTGGTATACTCTTTTCTAGACATAACATCCTGTATGCTAATGGCCTGTTACAATGTATATTACAATATTATAAAATACGATATTAATCTAAGTCTTAACCTAATATAAGAGAGGATTCTACATAACAACTCCCCCCTTATAATAAAAGTTGGTGTCATACAACAACTTTTTTGTAAAAATCGATTACAAAATCGATGACGTTAAGTTCATGCAAGCACGTAAAAACATGAAATTGCATATAAACTTTTTCTTTTTATAACTGACAATGGGATTACGTTAGAAATAGCAATATAATTAAATTAAAACATTGGGATAAAAGTTAAACAAAGTGAGTTACACTAATTAAAAGTTAAAATTAAAACTTGAAACGGAATCTAGCACTGCACTAGCACTATAGCACTGAAAATTAGTTCAATTCAATATCTTCTTCGGGTGCTTCTTCTGGTCTGATTGATGGTCTTCTCCTGGGAAGGATGCTGGCGAAGCTTCTAAAAGCTTTCCTTGGTCTAGGTGGAGGTGGCGGTGAATTGGATGTAATAGCAATGGCTAATCTCTTTCTCTTTCGGCATTTACAACAGATGTATAATAAGATAATGCCGATTATTGCAGCAATTGTGAAGTACGTGAACCATGAAATATGTTTGGTGATGAACGGTTCATTAATCATATTATCCAACGTTTTTGAATATTTGTCTAATTTATGTTTTGCGATTTCGAGGTCTTCGGTATTGAGATTATTTAATTTTAATGGTTGTAATTTGGGAATTTCGAAATCGTCGGGAATGTCATGACAACAGTTGTATGGAATTAAAATAGGATGAGCATCGAGCTCTTTTACGGTGGTTTCCTTCGAATTGGATTGTATTTTAATAACTCCTACAAATGCACTGCATTCTGGTTGTAATGTCAGAATGGAGTTTTTGAAAATAATTTCTGTCTTGGTATTTATCTGCTTACAATTTATAGTGATTTGAAGTGGTTCAGAGTTTACGATGAGCCATGAGTTGGTCAGTTTTTGAACATTATATCCTTTTGCGAATATTAGGGACGTTTCGTAATTTTCGGGTAGTGTTTTTAGATGTTTTAAGATGCGTGCCTCGCACATGGCATTGTCATCTATGGGATATGCGAAAAGATTTGTACAGAGTTTTGTTCCTGTATAAAGTTGTTTGCATCCGTTCAAATTTGACAAGGGTATGTACATCAAAGAATCATCATCACGCGCAATATATCTTTGTGAAGTTGACAGTACATGATATAATCCAGTTCTGTGATTTAGAATTGGTATAGGAAATAATTTAAAAAGTGTGTATCTTTGTTGATCAATTAATGGAATTTTCAAAACAAAAATAAGATCTGAATCTGTCTGAAAGGCTTCATCGATTTGTAATTTTTGTATAGTGGCATTGAAGTTTTTAATAACAGAGGTTGTTACTGAAATTTGGTTTTTTAATAAATTTTCTAATTGGAATTCATCTTTTGCTAGTTTCTTAACACAATCTGAATAATATTCTCCATCTGCAGAGTCTAAATTTCCTGGGATGGTTTTAAATATTGAGCCAATACCGTTAATAAGTCCTCGTTTGTAGCGTCTGGCGTCGAAATAAATTTCATTTAATTTCTCTTGTATTGATTTAGAGATTTGCGTAAACAGGCTTACATGGGTTTTAACTTCTCCTCGAAATAGATTCATATTTTCGAAAGTAGGGTTGACTGCGTGTAAAAGAATTTCTAATAAGTTTTCATTATGTTTGAAAGCATTTTTCAATGACGATATGTTCTTGTGAACTAATAGGGTCCATTGTTTGTTTGAAATTACTACTTCACTTTCCTTATGGAAATATATTCCGATGGTAATATTTATAGGAGATATGGTGTATTGTGAGGCTACTGTTCCGATCAGAAGCAGAAACCTGAAATTAAATTTTAATTTTCAGAATAAGGTTTCATCCTATCAAAGTTTACTTTTGTAGTTTGATTCGTTTCTAAATTTTGTAAGATCGCTGAATTTTGAAATATTTCTTTTATTCTAAATGGGCCATTAAATTTATTGTGAAGTTTGTTTTTTATTTGTGATTCTTTCACATAGACTTTGTCACCGATATTAAATTTAGGTATATTTTCCGAAATGTGTTTGTCAAATCGCGTTTTCGCTTTTTCCTTTTGGAGGTTCGTTTTTGACCGTGCTATTTTGTAGTACCATGAGATTCTATTATTTAGATCTCGAATATATTTAGAAATCAGTTCTTTTTGGTTGTATAGTGTTTCGGGAGGACGACTAGATGTATGTCCGAAGACTAATTCATATGGTGTGAAACCATGGGTCTTGTTTACAGAGTTGTTATAACATATTACTGCGTATGGGATAACCGTTAAGGGATGATCATTTGGATTTTCTGCTTTATTGACTCGTATCATTTCTAATAATGTCGAATGGAATCGTTCGACGGATCCATTTGATTGTGGATGATTAACGCTAGAGAAAATCAGTTTGATGTCGTAAAGAGTACATAAGTCTTTTAGTAACGTATTGTCAAATTCTCTGCCGTAATCACAATGAATTCGGAGAGGTGTTCCATAATGTTGGAAGTACAAAAGAAGGGCGTTGACTGTCGATTTAGCTGATTTGTCTTGAAGAGGGTATGCCGGTGTAAATTTTGTTAATTCGTCCCTAATTGTCAGGACGTGATTTTTTGTTGGAATTTCTAAAATATCTATGTTGATTCGCTCAAAAGGTGTTTTTGGAGTTTCCGTGATAACTAAAGGGTTGCTTAAATTTTTACGTAACGTTTTTGTTTTTTGACAAATTTCGCAGTTCTGAATGTATTTCTCTACGTGTTTCGTTAATCCTGGCCAATTATATTTTTCGCGTATTCTACGGATAGTTTCATTTATACCACGGTGCAGATTTGCTTTACCGTTGTGGTATTGATCTATTATTATAGGAAATTGATCTTCGTCCGGTGTTCTTGTTAAATTTTGACAAATTGTTAAATTTAGATCTGATTCAGTGAAGATGAATGATAGCATTTCTAATATTGGAAGGTCTGGATTATTTTCGACAAAATATGTTTTCGAAAGGTCGAGAGTATTTTTATCCTTGTATAAGGTAACAAACATTGTTTCAATTACTTCATCTGCATCAAGAGGTAATAAGATTATATAATATTTGCGATGTTTTACAGTTTTGCTAGATACGGTATTTATTTTATTGTGATCAAATTTTGGGTTCTCATCAAAAATGTCTTCTATTACTTTATAATGAAGATCTTCTAGTTTATCTTTCCTAAAGAATATTATTACGTCCTTGTGTTTTTTGTCTAATAGTTGGTCATTAGTAAATTTAATTTTGTGATAGTCAATTAAAGATTGCGTCTTATAAAGGTTTACAAATGTCTCTAATTCCTGTGTACATGTTTCTGGGGATATTTCTGTAATTTCTGAATTTATTGATTCATTGTCTGAATTTGAAGTTAAAATTTTTGTAAGAAATTCTGAACATTTTTGGAAATGATTGATCTTTATTCTAGATAAAGCGTCAGCGTTTTTATTGATTTTTCCCGGTTTATATCGGATTTCATAATCATACTCCTCAAGCTTTAATCTCCAACGCGCTAGGCGACTTCCTGGGTCTTTTATTGATAGTAGCCAAGTTAGAGGTCTATGATCAGTTATTAATTTAAATTTACGTCCAAGAAGGTAAGGTCTAATGTGTTTGACCGACCAGACAATAGCGAGAAGCTCTTTTTCAATTGTGGAGTATTTAGTTTCGGCATGACATAAGGTCCTAGATGCAAAGGCTATAGGTAAGTCTTTTCCTATTTGTCCTTGGGATAGAACTGCTCCTATTGCAAATGAACTTGCATCTGTCGTTAACATAAAGGGTTCATTGAAATTTGGATATATCAAAATAGGGGTTGAAGTTAATGATTCTTTTAATTCTTTAAAGGATTTTTGGCATTCGTAATCAAAATGGAATAATATGTCTTTTTGTAACAATTTTGTCAAAGGCTTAGAAATGTTTGCAAAGTTGGGTATAAATCGTCTGTAATATCCTGCTAGTCCCAAAATATTGTTTAATTTCTTTTTGATTCTTTGGTTGAGGAAAATTAGCTACACAATTAATTTTGGTTGGATTTGGTTTTACTCCGTCGGGTGTAATTACGTGACCTAAATAAGCGACTTCTTTGCGGAGAAATTCGCATTTGTCGGGTTGTATTTTTAAATTCGCGTTCCTTAATCGTTTGAAAACTTCAGTTAATCTACTAATATGTTCGTGTATTGTTGGTGAATAAATAATAATATCATCCATGTATACCAGACAACGTTCGTTTTGGATACCTAAGAGTATGTTATCCATAACTCTCTGAAATGTCGCGGGGGCATTTTTTAAACCAAAGGGAAGACGAGTGAATTCATAATGTCCGTTCTCTACCGAAAAAGCTGTTTTTGCAATATCCTTTGAATCAATTTCGATTTGGTGAAAACCTGAAGCCAAATCTAAAGTTGTGAAATATTCACATTTACCTAGTTGATCTAGTAAATCGGATATATTAGGGAGAGGATATTTATCTCCTATGGATATTTCATTTAGTTTCCGATAGTCGACGACAACTCGCCATTTTTGTTTCCCGTAGGCGTCCAATTTTTTCGGAACGACCCATACTGGTGAAGACCATGGGGAAATAGACGGTCTTATTATGTCTTGGTCTAACATTTTTGAAATTTGAGTCTTTACTTCCTCTTTATGGATGTGAGGGTATCGGTATGATTTTGTCAAAATAGGTTTTGTGTCTATCGTGTCAATCATATGTTTAATTTCGTTTGTAAATGTCAAATTGTCACCTTCTAAGTAAAATATATCTGAATATTCTAAACATAATTCTTTAATTAAAAATTGTTCTTCTTCGTTCAAATGTTCAATTCACAATTGATTTTCAATTTCGAAATTTCGGTCTGTGTAATTTTGATTTTTATTTACTGTGTTTGTATTTAATAAACTTGAATTTTTAATGGGCTCTAATTTTAAATCATCGAAATGTATAATTTTTGGAATTTCATTCGCGTTAATTATTGATGTTAAAAATTCTCCTTTTTCATTAATTTTTACAAGAGCATTTGGAATTCGGACTTTGTCTTTTTCTTGACCGCTTAAAATAGCGTCCGTGTTAAAGAGATTACATTGAATTTTAAATATTTGCTCAGTACGAGGGGCGATCGAAATGTTATTTTTAATAATTTTGGTTTCTAAATTTGGTGGCGTGTTTTCTTGTTGTTCGTAATCGTCAGTAACTTTAAATAGTGGGACAGTTTTAAAATTGGTTATAAGTTGTCTATTTTTAATGTCGATCATACAATTGTAGTGTTCCAAAAAATCAGAACCTAATAGTCCGTCAAATTCTATGTCAATGTCATGAATATATACTTTATGAGGGTCCGAATCTGTAAATGGTATAAGTGTTGACTCTTTGATAAAAATTCGTTCATTCGTTATTCCCTGTATAATAACATTTTCCGAAAATCTTTTAGTGTAATTCTCACAAGTTCTAGGTTTAAATATCGAAAGTACTGCGCCTGTATCAATTAAAATTTTGAATGTTTTGCTAATATCTTTAATATAATATAAGTTTTTTGAATTTACAGTTAAGAGGTTTTGATCTACATGAATTTTTTGTCTTTGGGTTGTCGGTCTTTGTTGCATTTTATAAGTTGAATTTTGGTTGTCTCCGAATCTGGAGGGTGGTCTTGATGGTCGAGGATGTGAAAATCCCTGATTTGTGCTTTGTTCTGTCGGATCGTTAGGGTCATGGAATTGATGAGCAGTATCATCATATGTGTTATAGTTCTCATATGGTGAATATTCTCCACAGTATTGGTTTTGAAAGTTATATGGATGAGCGGTATCATCCTGATAATATTGTGGGGTTATTTCTTGCTGATGAGCTGTATCATCATATTCGTTATACTCACAATAATTTTGATTCATATGATGAGTTTTTTGTTGGGTAAAATTTGGGTTTGGCCTAATAATAGATGGTCGTTGTTGCGAATAGTTAGGGTTTGGTCTTATAGCTGAGGGTCTATTTTGTTGAAACTGTTGGAAATTTTGATTTGTTTGAGGTCTGACGTTATTAGCATTAAATGGTTGACGTGGTTGAAAGTTATTTGAATTTTGCGGAAAATTCGGTGTGTAATTTGGCGTGTAATTTGGTCTAGCTAAATTCTGAAAAGTTCCGAAATTCTGTTGGGTACTCCTACATTCGTTAGAAGTATGGCCAATTCTTTTGCATTTATTACAAATTTTCTTATTTGGAAAATTTTGAGTATTAGTGGGTGGTCTGCTAGGTCTATTAAATTTTTGCGTTTCAAAATAGGATAGTTGTAGTTCTCGTTTGATTCGGGCGACAGCTTGAAACATATCACTCGGGTTACTTGCTCTAATAATGGAGCCTAATTTAGGGTCTAAACCTGTTAATAACGTGTTTAAAGTCATTGTTTCAATCAGGGTACTTTGCGCTGTTTTTTGTTCTGCGGTAAGCGGTTGCTTTTGTATTGCCGCATGCATTTTTGCATTGTGAGTCTGTAGTCTAGAGACGAAATTTAGTGCAGACTCGTTAGAATTTTGACTTATTCTTTGTAGGTCTTGAATTAAAGCTGTGAGATCTCTAGAATCTCCAAAATGTGTTTCTAGTAAATACTTAATCTCATCCCAAGTGGATGTATTACGGGAATTAATTAACTCGGCGGCTTTGCCTCTGAGTTTATTTTTTACGTGTAATGTTAGTAAAATTGATTGGTTATCGATGGCCATATCGTAAGCACATCTTACTGCATTGAGAAAAGTTTGAAGGAAAATTTGATTTCCATCAAATTCAGGTACTATGGAAAAAATTTCCGATAGCCTATATGGTTCAATATGTTCTTCAGCCATTTTTTGGTTATTAAATTATCAAGTATTTTATAAAAATAAAATAATAAAAATAAAAATTTTAAAATTAAAATATTTCAATTATATAAAAATTATATGACAGAAAAAATGTATTTCGTTTCACTGGTTTATATCAGTTATTCGCACGTATTGTACGTAAAATAAAAATATACACACAAAAAAATTGTACAATGGGGTAAGCGAGATGATTCTTTGCAAATTGTCGATTTCATTCGTCGGCTAGGGTCCACTACCAGTGAGGCAGATCCGTGTTCTGAATAGGGTTGTCCTGGCTTATGTTGAATATCGTGGAGAAGAGGTCCGCAGACAGTGAGGCAAGGTCCGTGTTCTATCTGGGTGTCCTTCTTCTTTTTTCTTAAAACTAAGTTGCTTTTTCTTTCTTGTTTATCTTCTTTAATTATTTCTTCGTGAATTATTTCTTCTTATTTCTTGAAACTTCCTGTTTCTTTCTTCTATTTGGTTCTTTCGCTTAGGAATTGGAATTCCACAACTTTAGTTAGGCAATGTCCGTGTTCTAAAGTTGCGCGAAAATCCGCACGACTGTGCCAATTTTTATATCACTTTTTATTTATTTAACTTTTTAAAAACAATTTATTTTTACTTTACGATTTTGAACACTCTACTATGTCAAAAAAGGAGTAACGGACTTTTATAATTTAATTTAGAGTTGTTTTAGTTACGCGATAACCGCAATGACTTTGGTATACTCTTTTCTGGACATAACATCCTGTATGCTAATGGCCTGTTACAATGTATATTACAATATTATAAAATACAATATTAATCTAAGTCTTAACCTAATATAAGAGAGGATTCTATATAACATATATATATATATATATATATATATATATATATATATATATATATATATATATATATATATATATATATATATATATATATAATTACGTGTTTTAGGATTTTGGTCGAAGGAAACTACACTCACTGGTTTAACAAGTATTTTACTTGATAACTAGGCTGGACAATTCAATTCTGCCGCTACTGAGCAGTGGCAAAGCATTTATACATAAATTCTAGCTGACATGATATTTCTTATTTAGCTAATATTAAATTAAATACAATGTAACGTATATGGTTATGGAATAGAATATAATAGACAATAAAATAAAATAAGTCTATGTACAGAGGCGTACATATAACTCCTCCCTCTTTAAAATGGAAGTGGAGGGTCCGGAACTTCCATCCTGTGCTTAGTGGGGGTTGTTTTCATCGGGATGTCTCTTTCCTTGGGATTAGGACTCCTTTGAACTCTTAGGAACCATAAGTTTTCTTTTATCGATATTTAAACCAATATATGGTCATTAAAGCCAGTACTAATATAATATAGCAATGATTATATAGACAGTGGTAAAAGAATTGGTATCTTCCTCTGGAAGTTGGGCCAGTTGAATAGTTTGATAGCTTTCATCTGTTTGGTGATGCTGGATACGTCTAGTAATCCTGGGTCGTTGATGTGGATGGTTTCTAAGTTAGATGCATTTGGCCTGGTTGATAGGTCAGGTAAAATGAAACTCGTTCCAGGGAGTAGATTCCTATTAATTTTATATATGGAATTTAGAATTTGGATTTCGCAATTTTCTTCCAGTGTAACTTCTACTGGTGGATTAAATCGATGAACTGTAACATCCTCGCATTTGTGTTTGATTAAAATTGGTTCTTGTGTGATAACCAATAGATGCTCTTGTGATATTTATTGCACAATGGGCTGCAATAAATTGAGAGCTGCAGATGTGCAATTTTTGGGACTTCGGCCTTCCAGTACGTTTGTAAAGCAGGTTTCGGGCTTCAAATCAATGTTTCCTCTGCATACGGCAACTCTTCCAATAATGGGACATGGTTCATCTCTCCATAAATGCGTTCTAGTAGAACTCAGTATGAGGTAAGGATAGGGAGGTATAATGGTAATATTTTTAATCGGAATTGAGGATAATTGATATAAGGAATAGGCATTTTCGTTTGTAAGTGGTACGATCAATTGTACTATTATTTGTCTATTATAAACCTTTGTTTTTATCGAAAATAATTGATAGTAATTCTGAATGTTTTCAAGAGACAACAAGCTGTTGTGTTGAATACAATTTATTTAGAGTCTGCAAAATAAAATGAAGGTCGTGTGTTGACATTAAAAAGTTGTAAATAAGATTGGAATGACTAAAAGTGATCTCCAAGTTATCTAAGAAATTTGAGATAAAGTGTAAGTGCTGAGTCAATTCAACGTTAATTGTATAACAGTTAAGGTCGACTCGGATTAAATTTATTTCTGCCAGTATTGCGTTTTGCCGTCTAGCTAGGTTGTTTATGTTTTCATTCATAATTGTAAGACTATGATTTATTTTTTTAGCTAATGATGTCATTAAATGAGGATGAAGTTCTTAAATTAATTTGAGTTTCCAAATCATCTTGGTTTTTTATTAATGTTTTATAATTTAAATTTATTTTCTGAAGATTGTCTTCCGTGGCAACTCCAAAAAGAAATTTATCTGCTTTGCCTATTATATTAAATAATCCATGTTTTTGTCTAAAACTAGTGGTTGTTAAACCGTGAAACTTTAACATTGTTTGATTATAAAGCAAAACTAAATGATTCTGCATTAATACCATATTTTTAGTTTTACCATATCTTAAACATTGTTTATCAAAATTATTATATTATCTTTTGTATTTTCTAAAACAACTTCTAAGTCTTTTAGATTAATTGTATGTATGAATTCATGACTATTTACTACAAGTTTAGCCTTATCAGATATTCTAGAAAAATGAATAGGGTTTGTCAAGGGTTATATAGTCAATGCCAGTGTTATTGGTAAGAACGTTAGAAAACTGAGTCCGTTCATGCCTAACCTGAAACAATAAAGAAATCAATCTTTAAATTTTGGTTTTCTTTGTCTGGTACTTCATCTAGGTAATGTTATTTTATGCTCAGGTATGACTTTTTCTAGATCTTATCTTTAACATTGTCATTATCCTTAGCTATTTCTTTTTTTTTTGTCTGCGCTTGTTGACGGCGCGGATTTTTGTTCAATACGTTTTTTCTTTTTGATTTAATTTTAATGAAATCTGCCGGCCGATTTATCGGCTGTTGGACCGTTATCTTTAATAACTTTGGCAGGTTTAAATTTTGGCCGGCTCTTTTTGGTATCGGCATGCATACATGCCGATATCAAAAAGACCCAGCATGTTACGAGCCATAGCTCGTAACATGATTGTATCATATTTTTCTAATGGTTCGGGGTCATCTCATTTTTCATTACGTTTAGAAATAATTTGGTTTTTATTATTTTCAATACGTTCTTTAATTTGTGGATATAATTGAGAAGAAATTTGTACGTGTTGATTTACGTAATCATTTGTGATTTTTGGTTTGTCTAATTCAAATGATGTATTTTTGCCTATTTGTGCGAAAATTACTTGAAAGGGGGTCATTTTGGTTACTGAGTGAATTGAATTATTATAACAAGAAACTGCAAGTGACATCAGATAAGTTAAAGGTTTAATTGGATAATCAATTTTTAAACTTCTGATGGAATCTAATATTGTCGAATGGAATCTCTCAACGGGTGAATTGGAATTTGAATTTCGAATACTTATCATATTAAGTTCAATTTTATGTACACGTAAGTATTTTTTAAATACGAGATTATCGGATTCTTTACCTCGGTCAAAAATTATTTTAGAAGGGGTGCGAAAATATGATGTAAATTGATGTAGTTACGTCTACTGCGTTTCTGGTAGGTACATGAATAGCCTGACCATATTTAGAAAATGGGTCGAAAATAGTTAAAAATATTTCTTTTTCCATTAATAATAAGTCAACGTGTAATACTTCAAGCGGTTTTGTCGCTGTTGGTGTAATTTGGAATTTTATGTGCTGTAGATTTCTATCATATTTTGCTCTTTGGCATGTATCACATATATTGATATAACGTGTTACGTCGTTAGATAAATTTGGCCAATAGAATTTTTGGGAAAGACGTTTAATAGTCTCATTTATGCCGCGATGTACTGTTTTAGTTTCATGCAAATATTTTATTTCTCTGAGTTTATCTTGATCTTCTATTAGATCTTGAGCCAATAAATTTGATATTACAATTTTTAATGATGGGCTAAATGAATTAGCTAGAACACGCAATATTTTTGTTTTTAATGAATTTGAATTAAAATAAAAGCAATAAATTTCATTTAGTTTTAAAAACGGTTTTAAATATCTAACAATTTCATCATCTGATATTGATGTATGAAATATTAATTTATGTCTTACTTTTGAAAAGGGAAGTTCTGTTGAAAATAAAAATCACGATAGTCTTCAAAAGTAATTTTATTAGAGACTATATTCTTTTTGACTCCCTTAGATTTCTTGACACAAATTTCCTTATTTATATCGTTGTCGTTCTGAATCAGAAATGTGTATTGTTTCGATCACAAGCCAATGAAATGAGTCATGATGGAACCGTTGTTTTCATCCTTCATTAAACCCACAACCTTTTTGTTCGCCAAAGGCAAGTCATAAACGTTGCTAGGCGGGTAGTCGCTAGTATTCAATATTCCGTCCGATAACTTCCTTGTATACGTCATTGTGTCGACGTCTCGTGCCCGTCTCTTCGTAGGAGGGTCCTCCTCTCGCTCCATCCCTCTCTTCCATCTCGCTTTCCTCCCCTCGGGAGTGAAAGGTGGTGGGGGATGGGGGTGCCCGTGTACGCAGTACGGAGGGTTCCTCGCGTACCGGACGTACACGTTGCTCTTCCAAGAGCATCCCCTTCACGTCGTGTCCCTTTTCGACGCGACGCGGCGTTGTCTCTAATTGCGCTCCCGATGATGACATCGGGGTGGACGCCCTTGAGGCCCGCTGGGATGCCTCCTGGATCCGGCTGGCCGCGCTGCTCCTTGGTACCGGCACGGACCGCTGTTGTTTGGCGCTCCTAGGTGTTTGGGGAGGTTCCCGTTCCCTTCCCGTAGCGTGGGGGTACTTCCCTTGTGCAGCAGGAGCCGGGTCTCGCTCGGGCTCCGCGGGCTTCCTGCCACGACGCGTTTCCATCGTTGGATGCGTTCACTAAATTCAACTTTCCGACCGTACCTCGTATATCGATCTTTTTGATATACCTCGTATGAATGTAAAAATGTATAACCAATGGGCGGATCGTAAATATGGTTATTAATCGGTACGGTATAGACAATTTATAGACAATTTCTTTCCAGACAATTTCTTATAAATAACGAACCTTCGCTTTATTAAACCTACGTGTTGTAATTTTGCTACGTTACTGAGGACAGGAATCTATCTACGTGGGTTGCTCCGGGGGGTCTCTTCACAGTGTCGAGCGGTAGGGTTTGCAAGCTAGGGAATTAAAATGGAACAGACTTACCCCAATCCAATTCATCTAGATTGATCACCCTATTGGCCTCCGGTCGATCTGCTACCAGGCGCGCACTCCCGGCTTTCCTACGGCGATCCCAGATTCGGGACCTGTGAACCGTGGACTCCGACGCGACGTTCTACTGACGCACAGTCGTTGACGAACGTACAAAAGACACTACGGTTTAAAGCTCGCGGATGTTACGTTCGTTTCTGTCCTCGGAGGAATGAAAGTAGGCGCGGACGGGCGTAGGCCTTCGTCGGTCCAACGGTACGAAACCGTGGGATTTCAGTACCCTTCTTTGCTAAGGTACTGGTGTTGGCTGTACGGTTATTTAAAACCTCTTTTGTTGTCTCCGTCGAGATCACTGAATACAGTATGAATCGAACCCTCTTTTAAAATATTTTATGGGCAGGGCCACATAAAATATCCAGGTCGCAGGTATTCAGCAAGACTTGGCTTGGTTCAAGTAATCGCGTGTATTAGCTAGATACAGGTCACTCGAAGCGCAGCTGGAAACAAGCAGATTGCAAGGCAATTAAAACCAAGCAAACTCAAGATCGAATTCGCCAAAACCTCCGATATTTATACACTCCGATCCGGCTCACTCGTACACGCTGACAGTGACGTCAGGGTGGCGTGATCGCTTGACTGGGTCAGATCGAGTATATCCAGAGGGGCGTGGCCTAATACGTCACTTCGAGCGAATGTATAAATTAAATTGAGGTCCAGGATTCCGTTTCCTCGACACCTCCCTCCTTAAGATACCTGCGGGTTCTGGATTTTTTTGTTGCGCCCCTGTCACTTGGGAATCGTTGGGGTCGGCCGCGACTGGTCGCTGGGGCATTGGCCTAGGATTCTGGTTAAAGGTAAAGGTACAATTGGATCCGCAAGTTCGATTATCGCACATGAGAAGAACTTACAAGAAACTCATGTGGGCCCTCTTTTCCCTACCTAACATACAACGCAACGTTCGCGACTCGATTTTCTGGGCTTCATCTTCAGCTGGCTCGCTAACACAAAGGTAATTAGGATGCTCGGCTGCCGGTCCAACCTGGCGTAAAGGAGCCTGAAACAGAAAAGAATATACGAGAGCAGCTGTACTTGATAGAGTGTGGGTAACCTTGGCTGCAGAGAATCGCTCGCCTCAACCTCAACTCGGGTTGCGGAGGGCTATCGCTGGCCGTTACCCTTGGTCGTTGCGCCTAGGGAGTCCGGTCCCTGGCGTGTTGCGCGGGCTTCCTTTCGGTGCGACACCTGGGCTGGGCTCGCTCCTACTGGGCGCCTTCCGCGTCGTCGTCTTCCTCTTCCGGTTCGCGAAGGTTCTCATCGGCATCGTCGCCTTCAACGCCCCGTTCAGGATTGTCCAGTGGAGGGGGTCTGAGGTCGTCGATATGCACTTTGACGTGCAGACCGTCTCGCTCCACGGTGTAGGTGTTGTTTCCGTGGCGAGTTACGACCTCATGAGGTCCCGTCCATTTTGCCTGGAACGGATTGTTGGTTTGCCGGAATTCACGCACCATGACTCGTTGTCCTGGTCGAAACTCCACGGCCGCGTCTCGATGCTCCGGATAAAGATTCCTTGCGTAGACGATTTGTCGTGCACGTGCCCTATCAATCCTTTGTTGGCGTGCCTGCGCGGTGCGGTCGGAAGGCGGTCGCACAGTGGCGGGTACCGTCCACTCCCCCGGTTTTGTCAGGATGGCTCCAAGGTTGATTTCGGCCGGTGCTTGTCCTGTGGCCGCGCTGGTGCGGTTACGTAGTGTGAAGAGAGCCTGGGGAAGTTCCAGATCCCACGTTGTGACTCCTACTTGCTTCACCCTGAGGATCTTCTTCAACTCTTGCACGCGTCGTTCCACTGGATTGGCTCGTTGATGATAGATCGGAGAGGTGTAATGGTCGACCTTTCGAGCTGCCAAATAGCGCTCCCAATGGTGCCCCTTGAAAGGCGCACCGTTGTCCGTTATTATGGATTCTGGGTGTCCCCAGCGCGCGAACACTTCCTCCAGAAACGCCAGAATTTCGGTTTGGTTTCCTCGGGGAGTAGCTTTGGCCTCCACCCATTTAGAGAATAGGTCAACGAGCACAAGAATGTATTCGTTGCCCCGTCTCGTCTTGGGGTATTGCCCAAGTACATCCAAGCTAACCGTCTTCCATGGTGCTTCGGTAATCCGTGGTCGTAGTGGCGCAGCATTCTGCCGGTTTGCCTTAGAGGAATTGCAAATCAAGCAAGCCCTAACGTGTCGCTTCACTGACAATGCCACTCCCGGCCAATCATACATCCTGCGAATCGAGAGAAGCGTCTCCCTTCGCCCTGGATGCGCGGCCAGTAGCGAGTCGTGGTATTCCTCCAATACCCTTTCTCGCATGTGACATGGAACCAGTAGCGCACGCCGATCTACACCTTTCTTCGTCCATATCAATCCGTCTTCTACGAAGTGGCTTCGTGCAACTTTCTCTTCTTCCGCGTTTTGAGGGCCGTTCCTCTGTACGGTTTCTAACCGTAACATGTCGAGTCGGCACGCCTGATCGTTTCGTTGCTCTTCGGCGACGAGTTCAAAGAGGGGACCTGGTGGTCTGGGCGGATCCTCCGGTTCTTCCTCCTCTTCTTCCTCCCCCCTTGGCTGTGCTTCGCCCTCGCCTTCTGCGAGTGGCGGTTGATCAGGCGCCTGTTCCTCAAGCGCTCCGTCGTCTGCGTCGGATTCTTCGTCAGCTGCGTAGACGGTCGGGTAAGTCCTTTCGTCGACCTCCTCTGCCTCTTCGTTCCGTTGCGTTGGTTCAGGGTTCCTCGACAGGAAGTCCGGTAATTCATTGCACCTGCCGGGTACATGAACCACCGTGAAGTTGTATGCCTGCAGCATGATCGCCCAGCGCATCAACTTCGACTTCTCGTCCTTGTACCTGTTCAGCCACAGTAACGCCCTACTGTCCGTGAACAAGGTGAAGTGCTGGTCTTCCAGGAACTGCCTGAACTTCCTCACGCCCCACGTAACCGCAAGGAGCTCTTGCTCGTTCACGTGGTAGCGGGTCTCCGTCTTCGAGAATTTGGCTGACGCACACGCAATAAGCCGACGCCTGTCGTCGACTTCCTGGTCCCATTGAAAGAGTACCGCGCCCATCCCCACAGAGCTTGCATCTGTTTGCAGACAGAACTGCACGCCGCGTGTCGGTCGATGCAACTCCGCGTGGTTAGCTAAGGCATCTTTCAACTCCTCGAAAGCCACTTGTTGTCGTGCGGTCCACCTAAATCCTCGGGTCCCTTCCAGTACGTCTGTTAGAGGTGCAGCTATTTCAGCGAATCTTGGTACGTACTCCCGTAGCCAGCCGGCAGTGCCAAGAAACGATCGTAGCTCTCTAATTGTTCGTGGTACTGGGTATTCCTTTATCTTCTGTAAACATCTGGTTTGTGGTTCATTACGTTCGGACGTAATCGTATGGCCTAGGTAGTCTATTTGAGTTGCCCCAAATCTACATTTCCCTGGCGATGCGTGGAGGCCGTGTAGTCGAAGTCTCTCCAAAACCACGCCTAGATGATACAGGTGTTCTTCCTGACTTCGGCTGTATACCACGATGTCGTCCAGGTATACCTTGGTGAATTTGTGGATGCATCCTTCCAAGACCTCGTTCATCAACTTCTGGAACGTTCCAGGTGCGCCCGTTAGTCCAAAGGGCATCACTTCAAACTCGAACTGCTCTCCATCGGGTGTTGAGAAGGCTGTATATTTCTTACTCGCTTCAGCCATCGGTACTTGCCAGTACCCGGCCTTCAGGTCGAGCGTAGAGAAATAACGCGCATCTCCCAACTCGCGGATGGTGTCGAAAATCTGCGGTAGAGTTCCAACCTCCGCCTCCGTTTTAGCGTTCAGCTGCCGATAGTCTACGCAAAACCGTTGCTCTTGGCCGCCCTTCTTCTTGACCAATAAGACTGGGGAGTTGTAATCCGAGCGCGAGCGTCGAATAACTCCCTGCGCCAGCATCTCCCGGCATGCCTCATTGATCTGTCGCTTTTTCTCTTCGCTGCAACGATACGGAGGAATCCGTACCGGAGCTGAGTCGCGTAGGACGATGGTATGTTGCGTCGAAGTCGTCGTTGCGGGAATAGGTTCTTCGGAGAATACGTCGGCGAACTTCATTATTTCCTCCAGGAATTCTTCTCGGTGGGACTCCGGAACGTTGTCCTTGACATATTCGTAAAGCTCGTCAGGCTTCAGCGCAGTCCTTGGCTGATGGTGTAGGTCACCCCAGTACACCGTGTGCCTTCGACGAGTTCCGAATGTGAAGGTCTTCCGTTTCCAATCCACCGTGGCATCCTCTTGATCCATGAACGGCCGTCCTAGTATGGCTTCTTCGTGCAGGTCGTCGACAGTCAGAGCGGATAGGTGCACGTGGACTCCAGCAACCCGCGCCTCCATCTCTATGGAGCCGGTCGCCTTGGCGGATGATCCACGAGTTATCAATCGCAACTCTGTGTTAACCGTACACTGCAACTGTCCAACAACGAGACTTGTCCGCACTAGATTTACGCTGGCACCAGTGTCCACCAGTGCCTTAACTACTGTACCTCCCAATTCAAGGGGTACGTGAGGTGCGTCTGTACCTCCTCTTGTAGCCGCAACTAAGTCGGGGTCTTGTTGCTGCGCTTTCCCGAAACTTTCTTCACGGATCGTGTTCATATCTTCCTGGTCAGATTCTTCCGATGTTACGCCGCTGGTTTCCTCTTCTCCGGATCCTTCGTCCGTCTTCTCTTTCCGCTGTACGTCGAAGATCACGCTCGGGGTAGAGGGTTGCCCTCTTCCTCGCCCCTGCCGGCGTTTCCCTGTCCACTGGTAGTCGGCTGTTGCGGTCTTCGGTCTTCGCGACGTCTCCACGGTTCCCCGGAGGTCGCTGGTGGTGGATTTCGATCGTTGCGGGCCCCTTCCCTTGGGGGGTCCCGGCGCCATTCCCGTCTTTGGGGTGGCGGCGCGTCGCGTCGGTTTTCCGGGCGTCTCGTGGGTTCGTTTCGTCGTCGATTATCGTTGAGCGGTCCTCCGCCTCCGGTCTCGCGTTCCGTCGTCGGTTCCCTCCGTCCGCGGTGTCTTCTCCTCCCGACGCTTTCCGCGTGGGAGTGGTTCCCAGCGTCGAAGTCCCTCGACGTCGTCGCTTTTCCCATCGTCGCCTTCCCGGCGGGTGGTGCTCCTGTTCGGCGTTGAGGTGACCCATCGTCTTCGACTTCGATGCCCACGGCTATGTCGATTAGGTCACTGAGCGTCTCGCAGTGACCTACCTGTAGCAGCCTGCGGGTTCCGCGTCGCAGCTGTGCCTTGATCGTATCCACTTTTTCTTCCTCGCTCGTGTCGGGAGCCAGACGGTCGAACAGGACTATCTTCATCGAGATGAACTCGAAAGCGTCCTGTTTCTGCGTCTGCATCTCGCCATACAGCTTGCGCCTCAGCTCTGTCTTGCGAGTTCGGGAGTCATACCGAGAAACCAAGTTCTTCCGGAATATCTCCCAACTCACACCAGGGCCGGCTACGCGTTCGGCCCACTGCTTGGGTTCTCCCCTTAAACAGCTGCGTGCCGTTCCCACGTATCTGCTGTACGGGACCTGCTCCTCCTCCAGGAAACGTTCGATGTCCCTCAAGAACGTTTCCGGGTTCTCGTAGTCGAGGGCGGAGAACGTTAGGTCTGCGGGTGGCCTCGCATAGTCAGGTCGGCGAGGTCGAGTCTGCTCGACCAGTTGCTGGAGCGCCGTTACCACCGCCGTGTTGACGTCCAGTAACGGGCGTTCCTGTGGGAGCACTCGTCCTCGTACCGAGCTGCGTCCACTTGGCCTCCCTCCTAAGTCCTCCTCGAATTCTTCATAAGACGTTTCGTCTTCTTCATCCTCAGATGCGTAGGTGGATCTTGTCCTCCACTGCATCCTGGATGGCTTCTCGGGCGCCAGGGACTTCCGTCCCGTTCGTTGAGCACCGGGTGCTCTTTCTCCTTCGTCGTCCAGGGTTTGCTGCCGTCCGGCGAGCCTTCGTTGACCAGGAACGTCTCGTTCCTGTTTCACGGTCCCTGCTCGGGCGCCATGTCGACGTCTCGTGCCCGTCTCTTCGTAGGAGGGTCCTCCTCTCGCTCCATCCCTCTCTTCCATCTCGCTTTCCTCCCCTCGGGAGTGAAAGATGGTGGGGGATGGGGGTGCCCGTGTACGCAGTACGGAGGGTTCCTCGCGTACCGGACGTACACGTTGCTCTTCCAAGAGCATCCCCTTCACGTCGTGTCCCTTTTCGACGCGACGCGGCGTTGTCCCTAATTGCGCTCCCGATGATGACATCGGGGTGGACGCCCTTGAGGCCCGCTGGGATGCCTCCTGGATCCGGCTGGCCGCGCTGCTCCTTGGTACCGGCACGGACCGCTGTTGTTTGGCGCTCCTAGGTGTTTGGGGAGGTTCCCGTTCCCTTCCCGTAGCGTGGGGGTACTTCCCTTGTGCAGCAGGAGCCGGGTCTCGCTCGGGCTCCGCGGGCTTCCTGCCACGACGCGTTTCCATCGTTGGATGCGTTCACTAAATTCAACTTTCCGACCGTACCTCGTATATCGATCTTTTTGATATACCTCGTATGAATGTAAAAATGTATAACCAATGGGCGGATCGTAAATATGGTTATTAATCGGTACGGTATAGACAATTTATAGACAATTTCTTTCCAGACAATTTCTTATAAATAACGAACCTTCGCTTTATTAAACCTACGTGTTGTAATTTTGCTACGTTACTGAGGACAGGAATCTATCTACGTGGGTTGCTCCGGGGGGTCTCTTCACAGTGTCGAGCGGTAGGGTTTGCAAGCTAGGGAATTAAAATGGAACAGACTTACCCCAATCCAATTCGTCTAGATTGATCACCCTATTGGCCTCCGGTCGATCTGCTACCAGGCGCGCACTCCCGGCTTTCCTACGGCGATCCCAGATTCGGGACCTGTGAACCGTGGACTCCGACGCGATGTTCTACTGACGCACAGTCGTTGACGAACGTACAAAAGACACTACGGTTTAAAGCTCGCGGATGTTACGTTCGTTTCTGTCCTCGGAGGAATGAAAGTAGGCGCGGACGGGCGTAGGCCTTCGTCGGTCCAACGGTACGAAACCGTGGGATTTCAGTACCCTTCTTTGCTAAGGTACTGGTGTTGGCTGTACGGTTATTTAAAACCTCTTTTGTTGTCTCCGTCGAGATCACTGAATACAGTATGAATCGAACCCTCTTTTAAAATATTTTATGGGCAGGGCCACATAAAATATCCAGGTCGCAGGTATTCAGCAAGACTTGGCTTGGTTCAAGTAATCGCGTGTATTAGCTAGATACAGGTCACTCGAAGCGCAGCTGGAAACAAGCAGATTGCAAGGCAATTAAAACCAAGCAAACTCAAGATCGAATTCGCCAAAACCTCCGATATTTATACACTCCGATCCGGCTCACTCGTACACGCTGACAGTGACGTCAGGGTGGCGTGATCGCTTGACTGGGTCAGATCGAGTATATCCAGAGGGGCGTGGCCTAATACGTCACTTCGAGCGAATGTATAAATTAAATTGAGGTCCAGGATTCCGTTTCCTCGACAATTGTGTCGACGTCTCGTGCCCGGCTCTTCGAAGGAGGGTCCTCCTCTCGCTCCATCCCTCTCTTCCATCTCGCTTTCCTCCCCTCGGGAGCGAAAGGTGGTGGGGGATGGGGGTGCCCGTGTACGCAGTACGGAGGGTTCCTCGCGTACCGGACGTACACGTTGCTCTTCCAAGAGCATCCCCTTCACATCGCGTCCCCTTTCGACGCGACGCGGCGTTGTCTCTAATTGCGCTCCCGATGATGACATCGGGGTGGACGCCCTTGAGGCCCGCTGGGATGCCTCCTGGATCCGGCTGGCCGCGCTGCTCCTTGGTACCGGCACGGACCGCTGTTGTTTGGCGCTCCTAGGTGTTTGGGGAGGTTCCCGTTCCCTTCCCGTCGCGTGGGGGTACTTCCCTTGTGCAGCAGGAGCCGGGTCTCGCTCGGGCTCCGCGGGCTTCCTGCCACGACGCGTTTCCATCGTTGGATGCGTTCACTAAATTCAACTTTCCGACCGTACCTCGTATATCGATCTTTTTGATATACCTCGTATGAATGTAAAAATGTATAACCAATGGGCGGATCGTAAATATGGTTATTAATCGGTACGGTATAGACAATTTATAGACAATTTCTTTCCAGACAATTTCTTATAAATAACGAACCTTCGCTTTATTAAACCTACGTGTTGTAATTTTGCTACGTTACTGGGGACAGGAATCTATCTACGTGGGTTGCTCCGGGGGGTCTCTTCACAGTGTCGAGCGGTAGGGTTTGCAAGCTAGGGAATTAAAATGGAACAGACTTACCCCAATCCAATTCGTCCAGATTGATCACCCTATTGGCCTCCGGTCGATCTGCTACCAGGCGCGCACTCCCGGCTTTCCTACGGCGATCCCAGATTCGGGACCTGTGAACCGTGGACTCTGACGCGACGTTCTACTGACGCACAGTCGTTGACGAACGTACAAAAGACACTACGGTTTAAAAGCTCGCGGATGTTACGTTCGTTTCTGTCCTCGGAGGAATGAAAGTAGGCGCGGACGAGCGTGGGCCTTCGTCGGTCCAACGGTACGAAACCGTGGGATTTCAGTACCCTTCTTGCTAAGGTACTGGTGTTGGCTGAACGGTTATTTAAAACCTCTTTTATTGTCTCCGTTGAGATCACTGAATACAGTATTAATCGAACCCTCTTTTAAAACGTTTTATGGGCAGGGCCACATAAAATATCCAGGTCGCAGGTATTCAGCAAGACTTGGCTTTGTTCAAGTAATCGCGTGTACTAGCTAGTACTCCAGGATTCCGTTTCCTCGACAATTGTTGTCGAGGAAACGGAATCCTGGACCTCAATTTAATTTATACATTCGCTCGAAGTGACGTATTAGGCCACGCCCCTCTGGATATACTCGATCTGACCCAGTCAAGCGATCACGCCACCCTGACGTCACTGTCAGCGTGTACGAGTGAGCCGGATCGGAGTGTATAAATATCGGAGGTTTTGGCGAATTCGATCTTGTTTCCAGCTGCGCTTCGAGTGACCTGTATCTAGCTAGTACACGCGATTACTTGAACAAAGCCAAGTCTTGTTGAATACCTGCGACCTGGATGTTTTATGTGGCCCTGCCCATAAAATGTTTTAAAAGAGGGTTCGATTATTACTGTATCCAGTGATCTCAATGGAGACAACAAAAGAGGTTTTAAATAACCGTTCAGCCAACACCAGTACCTTAGCAAAGAAGGGTACTGAAATCCCACGGTTTCGTACCGTTGGACCGACGAGGGCCCACGCCCGTCCGCGCCTACTTTCATTCCTCCGAGGACAGAAACGAACGGAACATCCGCGAGCTTTTAAACCGTAGTGTCTTTTGTACGTTCGTCAACGACTGTGCGTCAGTAGAACGTCGCGTCGGAGTCCACGGTTCACAGGTCCCGAATCTGGGATCGCCGTAGGAAAGCCGGGAGTGCGCGCCTGGTAGCAGATCGACCGGAGGCCTATAGGGTGATCAATCTAGACGAATTGGATTGGGGTAAGTCTGTTCCATTTTAATTCCCTAGCTTGCAAACCCTACCGCTCGACACTGTGAAGAGACCCCCCGGAGCAACCCACGTAGATAGATTCCTGTCCCCAGTAACGTAGCAAAAATTACAACACGTAGGTTTAATAAAGCGAAGGTTCGTTATTTATAAGAAATTGTCTGGAAAGAAATTGTCTATAAATTGTCTATACCGTACCGATTAATAACCATATTTACGATCCGCCCATTGGTTATACATTTTTACATTCATACGAGGTATATCAAAAAGATCGATATACGAGGTACGGTCGGAAAGTTGAATTTAGTGAACGCATCCAACGATGGAAACGCGTCGTGGCAGGAAGCCCGCGGAGCCCGAGCGAGACCCGGCTCCTGCTGCACAAGGGAAGTACCCCCACGCTACGGGAAGGGAACGGGAACCTCTCCAAACACCTAGGAGCGCCAAACAACAGCGGTCCGTGCCGGTACCAAGGAGCAGCGCGGCCAGCCGGATCCAGGAGGCATCCCAGCGGGCCTCAAGGGCGTCCACCCCGATGTCATCATCGGGAGCGCAATTAGAGACAACGCCGCGTCGCGTCGAAGGGGGACGCGACGTGAAAGGGATGCTCTTGGAAGAGCAACGTGTACGTCCGGTACGCGAGGAACCCTCCGTACTGCGTACACGGACACCCCCATCCCCCACCACCTTTCGCTCCCGAGGGGAGGAAAGCGAGATGGAAGAGAGGGATGGAGCGAGAGGAGGACCCTCCTTCGAAGAGCCGGGCACGAGACGTCGACATTGTGTCAACGGCCTTCAGAAGGACGTTCACCAAAATGACCGTTATTTTCTGCGATTGGTCCCCCTCTAAAACGCCCACTTTTGGCGTCTATAAATATCAAAATCTTTCTAGCCTCACTAGCATTCGTGCACCAGCATTCGAGCCTTCAGCAAGCAACTAGATTCCTCCGTTAACTTCTGGTGATCTGACTGTGCAAGCCGCAGTCACCACCCCAACAAAACAGAGAATCATAAGTGGCTGCTGTAAGCGCCCAGCGTCCACGTCCGTTGGATTCGAACCGCCGCCTTTGTGCCGACGTCATCGCATACGCATCATCGATAGCATCGCCGCCGCTCTATACAACCCGGCCCTGCCGCCGTTGGAGCCGCCGCCTTGCATCGCAACGTTATATCCAGCGAGAATCACCAGTGCTTAAAGTGCCAGGACATTCCGTTACGCGTGTATCCGCCTAACGACGTTGCCACTACGCTCGGTGAGTTCCTTCATCTCTAACCTGTTTAACCCGTGTTTTATTTCTTACAGACGCAAACCGGGAAGAACACCAGCAACTGGGATAGGCATTGCACCTTGCTCCCCAGCATCGACATACAGGATTTATCCTGGTGACTAAGTATCCTTAGTCTAGACGCGCCGTACTGTTAAGGTCTCTGCTTGTGGAGCATACAGTGAAACAGTCTGTTCTTCAGGTGAATATCTTTTCTGAGGGGCGTCGGCTAAGAGGTAGAAAGTCGAGAGACCGGATACTCTGAAGCCAACGTTGGAAAGCGCGGTAGCGTACGTATTTCGTACATTACAGGTAGCCAGCGAGGGTCACCGCGAAGCAAATTTCAGCCGACGATTCTCCCGGCACATTTCGAAAGCCGTCCGGCAAATCATGGATCTACGAAGCAGGCGACTCAACGCGCAGCCGGATGTCCGTCGCGATCGGGCAACGACATCGACGCCGTACCTTCACACTACCCAGGAGGGTAGTGACATCGGAGAGCGGGTTCCACCACCAGCTCGCCCACGTACCGCCGCCTCCAGGATCTTCGAGGCTTCCATCAACGTCTCACGAAGGGGTGCATCGACCCCTAATATCAGCACGCATTCGGGAGAGTTGCCATCACGGGAACGGAATTCGCAGATGTCGATTCCGTCCCAAACAAATTCTATAGTACGTGGGGAGAGGAAGGGGCTGGTTCTACCAGGCCCCGCCGCCAGCGGGGTTGAGGGAGAGTGGGATCAACGACAATTGTTGTCGACGTCTCGTGCCCGCCTCTTCATAGGAGAGTCCTCCTCTCGCTCCATCCCTCTCTTCCATCTCGCTTTCATCCCCTCAGGAGTGAAAGGTGGTGGGGGGTGGGGATGCCCGTGTACGCAGTACGCAGGGTTCCTCGACGACTCGGCGTACACGTTGCTCTTCCTGGAGCACCCCCTTCACGTTGTGTCCCCTTTCGACGCGACGCGGCGTTGCCTCCAATTGCGCTCCCGATGATGACATCGGGGTGGACGCCCTTGAGACCCGCTGGGATGCCTCCTAGATCCGGCTGGCCGCGCTGCTCCTTGGTACAGGCACGGACCGCTGTTCTCTGGCGCTCCTAGGTGTTTGGGGAGGTTCCCGTTCTCTTCCCGTAGCATGGGAGTGCTTCCCTTGTGCAGCAGGAGCCGGGTCTCGCTCGGGCTCCGCTGGCTTCCTGCCATGACGCGTTTCCATCGTTGGATGCGTTCACTAAGTTCAACTTTCCGACCGTACCTCGTATATCGATCTTTTTGATATACCTCGTATGAATGTAAAAATATGTAACCAATGGGCGGATCGTAAATATGGTTATTGATCGGTACGGGATAGACAATTTATAGACAATTTCTTTCCAGACAATTTCTTATAAATAACGAACCTTCGCTTTCTTAAACCTACGTGTTGTAATTTTCTACGTTACTGGGGACAGGAATCTATCTGTGTGGGTTGTTCCGGGGGGTCTCTTCACAGTGTCGAGCGGTAGGGTTTGCAAGCTAGGGAATTAAAATGGAACAGACTTACCCCAATCCAATTCGTCTAGATTGATCACCCTAGTGGCCTCCGGTCGATCTGCTACCAGGCGCGCACTCCCGGCGTACCGACGGCGATCCCAGATTCGGGACCTAGCAACTGTGGACTCCGACGCGACGTTCACTGACGCGCACAGTCGTTGGCGAACGTGCAAGAACACTACGGTTTAAATAACGCGGAAGTTTCGTTCGCTTGTGTCCCTCGGAGGAATGAAAATAGGCGCGGACGGGCGTGGGCCCTCGTCGGTCCAACGGTATGGAACCGTGGGATTTTAGTACCGCTTCACTAAGGTACTGGTGTTGGATGAACGGTTATTTAAAACCTCTTTTCTTTGTTTGCTTGTGACGAACCTTTTCACAGGCACGGATTGTTTTAGTGTGAACGTGTGGTGTAGATGTCGTTGCCCGGTCGCAACGGACATCGGGCTGCGCGGTGAGTCGTCCGCTTCGCAGATCCATATTTGCCGGGCGGCTTTCGAAATGTACCGGGAGAATCGTCGGCTGGAATTCGCTTCGCGGTGACCCTCGTTGACTGCCTGTAAGGAACGAAATGCGCTATCGCGGATGTCTTGAGTTGTAGTGCGGCTTCCCACACTTTCCAACGACGTTTTCAGAGAAGCCGGTCTCCTGACTGTCTACCTCTTAGCCGACGCCCCTCAGAAAAGATATCTACTTGAGAAACAACAGACTGTTTCACTGCATGTCCCACAAGCAGAGATCTTAACAGTGCGGCGCGCCTAGACTAAGGATAATTAGCCTCCAGGAATAAATCCTGTATGTAGCTGCTGGGGAGCAAAGTGCAATGCCTATCCCAGTTGTAGATGTTCTTCCCGGTTTGATTCTGTAAGAGATAAAACACGGGTTAAGCAGAGTTAAAGGTGAATAAACTCACCAAGCGTAGTGGCAACGTCGTTAGGCGGATACACGCGTAACGGAATGTCCTGGCACTTTAACACTGGTGATTCTCGAGTAACGTAGCGGTGCGATGCGATACGGCGACTCTAACGGCGGCAGGGCCGGGTCGTATAGAGCGGCGGCGATGCGATCGCTGATGCGTTGGTGGTGACGTCGCTGGTCGGAACGGCGGCACAATGGCGGCGGTTCGGTTCCAACGGACGTGGACGCTGGGCGCTAACAGCAGCCACTTATGATTCTCTGTTATTTGGGATTTTTGACTGTGGCTTGCACACTCAGATCACCAAAAGTTAACGGAGGAATTTAGTCGCTTGCTGAAGGCTGGTGCACAAATGCTAGTGAGGCTTGAAATATTTTGATATTTATAGAGGACAAAAGTGGGCGTTTTAGAGGGGGACCAATCACAGAAAATAACAGTCATTCTGGTGAACGTCCTTCTGAAGGCCGTCAACACCTCCCCCCTTTGAAAGACTAGATTACCTCCGAGAATTTTTGGTGTTTGGGGAATTGTCCCAAAGGGATCTTTTGTAGGATTTTTGGGCGGCCTTTATTTAGGAACTCTGTGGCCTAGGAGCATAAAGGTTAAGTGGGATCCGCAAGTTCGATTACTCCAACGTGAGAAGAGCTTGCAAGAAACTCACGCCTGTCCCCTGGTACGAGTTGGGGGGGGCACCCGTGTCTTCCTCCTTGACTGTGTGCCACTCCTGGTCCATGATAGGCCGCTTATCCTCCTGCGTTGAAACCTGAAACATATAAAATAAACCGCTGGTCCTCCCTGGTGGTCCTGGGCGTTTCTGAAGCAAAAGAAAACAAAGACGAGGGTTTATTTACAGTGTTGGTTTTGTTGTAATGCGGCGAGGCAACGCCCCGACCTTGGGCTGTGTGGCTGTGAAGGCGGTTGCACTCGCGGTTACCTTCCTTGTGGTGCGTTGTCCGAACAACTCGCACCCCGGCCTCTGGTTGGGCTGTGAAGATGTGGCTAACGGGTCGCGTTGTCTCGTTCCTTTTTCTTTCTTCTCGCGAGGGGACGTACAGACTCGGAGTCGTGGGCGCGACGGAGTTCTGCAGGTATTCCATCCCGTGACAGATCTGCTACAGGTATTCCGGTGGTCGGGGACGAAGGTCATCGATGTGGACTTTTATCTGAAGTCCATTTCGCTCCACGGTGTACGTGTTGTCACCGTGGCGGGTGATGACTTCGTGTGGTCCCGTCCATTTTGCCTGGAACGGATTGTTGTCGCGGCGAAACTCCCTCACCATCACGCGTTGTCCAGGGTCGAAGGTCACACCGGCCCGTTGCTCTGCTGGAAACATGTTACGGGCTTACACGACCTGACGATCCCGAGCGCGTTGAATTCGTCGTTCCCTTGCTTGTGGCGCTTGGTCGGGAAGCGGTAGCACTTCGGGCGGTACCGTCCATTCCCTCGGCCTGAGCAAGATTCTTCCCAACAGCAATTCGGCGGGCGACTGTCCTGTCGCTGCGCTGGTCCGGTTTCGGAGAGAGAACAGTGTTTCCGGTATCAGCTGATCCCATTTATCCTTCGCTGATTGCTTCGTCCGGAGAATCTTCTTGAATTCTTGCACTCTTCTTTCCACCGGGTTCTCTTGCTAGTGGTACACCGGCGAGGTTAGTTCGATGCGATGAGCGGCGAGGTATCTTTCCCAACGTCGTCCTTTGAACGGTCCTCCGTTATCCGTAATAATGGACGCGGGATGTCCCCATCGTGCCATTACTTCTTCCAGAAAGTCCAGCACTTCTGTCTGTTGTCCATGAACGGTGGCCTTTGCTTCTATCCATTTGGAGAATAGGTCCACCATGATGATTATAAATTCGTTGCCCTTCTTCGTTTTATGGTACGGCCCCAGCACATCCAGGCTGACCGTCTTCCAGAGTGCATCCGGTACCCTGGGTCTTAAAGGTGCGGCGTCTTGTCTTCGGGCCTTCGTTGCAGCGTATATCATGCATCCATGAACGTGACGTTTTATATCGCCCGCCATACCCGGCCAATCATACATCCGCCGGATCGCAAGAAGAGTCTCGTCCCGGCCTGGATGCGCGGCTAGTGGTGAGTCGTGGTACTCCTCCATCACACGCTCCCTCATATGTAACGGTACGAGTAACGTCCTCCTATTTCCATCCATTTGTCTCCAGGTAATGTCGTCTTCTACAAAGTAATCGTGCGCAACTCGTGCTTCTTCGGCAGTCTTCGGTCCATCTCGGATCACAAGCTGCAGCCGAGTGTGTTCTTCACGACTCACTGGATCCTTGCGTTGTCTTTCGCGAACCAATTCGAAAAGGGGTTGCGCTGGCAGTTCGGCTGCCTCCTCCGGGTCTTCCTCCCCCCTTGATTTCTCTTCTAGAAGCGTGGACGGCCAAATAGGCACGATCGTCCACTTCGTCGGGTTCTTCCGGGCGAACTTCATCCTGTGGATTCCTCGAAAGGAAATCCGGAAGTTCGTTGGTTTTCCCCGGAATTCACAGTGAATTTGAATGTTTGTAGCATGAGAGCCCACCTCATGAGTTTCGATTTTTCATCCTTGTAGCAATCCAACCATAAAAGGGCGCGGCTATCCGTGAACAAGGTGAAGTGTTGATCCTCCAAGAACTGACGGAACTTTTTCACCCCCCAGACTACCCCGAGTACTTCTAACTCGTTCACATGGTAGCGGGACTCGGTCTTCGTCAGTCCTGCTGATGCGCAGGCGATAAGGCGACGCTTCGTTCCATCTTCAGGGTCGAACTGGAATAACACGGCGCCGAGGCCAATGCAACTCGCATCAGTCTGCAGGCAAAATTCCACGCCTGGCAGAGGACGGTGCAGTTCAGCGTGGTTGGCTACCGCTTCCTTCAGTTCCTCGAAGGCTATTTGTTGTCGTGTAATCCATCGCATTCGTCGATTCCCTTCCAGTACATCGGTGAGCGAAGCGGCGATTTCGGCGAATCTAGGCACGTATTCGCGTAGCCATTCAGTCGTGCCTAGGAATCCTCGTAGCTCCCTGATATTCTTCGGTACTGGGTAATCCTGAATCGTCTGCAGCTGGTGAGCTTGTGGTTCATTACGATCGGACGTAATCGTGTGCCCCAGGTAATTAATTTGGCGAGAGCCAAACATGCATTTCCCCAGAGACACGTGAAGACCGTAAAGACGGAGTCCCTCCAAAACCACGCTCAGATGATAAAGGTGCTCCTCGTGATTCTTGCTGTATACGATGATATCGTCCAGGTATACTTTCACGAACTGATGAATGAATCCTTCCAGGATTTCGGCCATCATCTTCTGAAATGTGCCAGGTGCTCCAGTTAATCCAAATGGCATCACCTCGAATTCGTTTTGCGCTCCTTCGGGGGTTGAGAAGGCGGTGTACTTCTTACTGTCCTCGGCCATCGGTACTTGCCAGTACCCGGCTTTTAAGTCGAGCGTTGAGAAGTACTGCGCATCTCCCAACTCGCGGATGGTGTCGAAGATTGGAGGAAGGCTTCCCACTTCCGCTTCCGTTTTCGCGTTGATTTGACGGTAGTCCACGCAGAACCGTATCTCCTTATCGCCCTTCTTCTTTACCAACACGACCGGCGAATTGTATTCGGAACGTTAGCGTTGAATAACTCCTTGGGTCAACATCTCTTGACAATGCGTGTTGATTATGCGCTTCTTCTCTTCGCTACACCGATACGGAGGAATCCGCATGGGCACGGTATCGCGCAGAACGATTTTGTGCTGCGTGGACAGCACCGTAGCTGGTAAAGGCTCTTCGGAGAAGATGTCGGAGAATTCCAGTATTTCCTCGAGGTATTCTTGCCGATGTTCTTCAGGTACTTTGTCGGAGATGATTTCGTAGAGTTGGTCCTGCGTAAGGGCGGGTCTCGCCTGGCCCTTCGGGTCTTCCCAGTAAATCGTTCTCCTCTTCTTAGTACCGAATGCGATGGTGCTCCGCTTGTAGTCGATCGCAACGTCCTCTTCCTTTAAAAACGGTTGACCCAGGATGACGTTTTCAAGTAGGTTGTCCACCACGAACATGCGTAAGTCGACGACTTCACCGCATAGGGTCAGTGTTAAATCCATAACACCCCTGGCTTGCGTACAGAATCCGTGTGCGGCTAAGCGCAAGGTCTTGTTGGCCAATTCCCACTTGTTGTTGCGGACCAGATCGCTACGGATGAGATTTACGCCGGCGCCAGTGTCCACTAGCGCTTTGATCGTCCGTCCCCCTAATTCCAGAGAGATGCGGGGCGCGTTGCCTCCTCGGACTGCGGCGACTTCTCCGTAACCTGTGAATCCGTTTCCATCATCGAGTTCCAATGGGTCGTTGCGTAGAATCGGGATGTGTGTCGAAATTCCATCATTGGGGGCGCATTCCTGCGTCGGCGTCGGTTCAATTCCTCGAAGTTCACTGTCTCCCTCCGACTTGCCTTCGTTAATTATCGTCGTCTCGCAAATGAAACCACCCAGGTCGTTGACCTGCTCCGATGTGGTAGAGTCATTCGCTTCCCGGTGAACTCCAGAGTCCGGGACATCGATCATGTCCTGGTGGGTATCCAAATTCCCTTCGATAGCATCGGTATTTTCACTAAGTCCCATATCGGTACGATCCTCTTCATCCGTATCGACGCAATTCCCTATGTCGATACCATTCGAATCTTCGCTTGATGTGTCGCTTAATTCTTCTATGTCCATGTCGAAAATTCCCTTAATATCTTTGTCAGTTCGGGAATTCCTTGCGTCCGAACTAACGACATCGCTGCGGGTAACGTCATCCGATCGACCGTCCGCGCCATATTCCATTGCCACGAGTTCTTGTTCCTCAGTGGGCGTCGTGACGTCGGTGACCCTGACCCTATCTTCTTCCTCGACGTCGATGACCTTGACGTCGGCTGGAGCCGTCTTGCTCAAGGTGTCGAGCACCCCCGCCACCGCGGCTCCCCCAGTGACGGAGTTCTTCGGCGATGGTCGTATCCTCCAATTTAGGGGCGGGTCCGAGGATTGCCCTGATCCTCGGCCCGATCGGCGTTTTCCGAAGGCGCACCCCCTCTAGGGGCTGACGTCCCTTCGGTGGCGGCGCCTCGTCGTTGCTCTCGGGCCCGCCAATCCTCCCTCGTTGGACCGTCGTTTCGTTGCCACGTTCCTCTTGTGCGACGCCCGGCGTCGTGATGTGACGGCGGTCGTCGTGGCGGCTCTTGACGCCGTTCCTCGCGTTGCGGCGATCGTTCGATCCGCCGTGCTGTTTGTTCTTGGGGGCGTCGTGGCGCCTCGTCGTGACGCCTCGGTGCGTCGTTGCAGCGTCGGGGCGCTTCCTCCTGGCGCCTCGGTGCCTCGCTGCGTCGCGATGGTGGTCCACCTCGTGGATCCGACGCTCCATGGTTTCGGTCGTCGTGACGCGCAGCTCTTCCGCCGCGGCGTCGGTCTCCATTTCGTCGCGCCGGGTAACGTGCGTCGGCGTCTTCATCATCGGATCCCTCTTCCGGGATCATCTGTTGCTGGTTGCGTCGCGCCGGTGCGCGGTATGCTCCTGCGCATACCTCCTTCTCGATGTCCGTCGCGACGTCTATCAGCTGTTTCACAGTACCGCATTCTCCACGACGTATCTGGATGCGGATACCGGGTATCAGCTGGGCTCTGATGAGCGCCACTCTTTGCTATTCTGACGTTGCTGGGGCGACGCGGTCAAAAAGTTGCGCCTTTCCGGCGATGAAGGCCAGCGCGCCTTGGTTCTCCTTCTGCACTTCCCCGTAAAGACGCTGGGTGATTCCTGAGAAACGGTCCATCGAAGTGTACTCGTCAAAAAAGTATTCGCGGAACGTCGTCCAATCATTGATGGACCTTACGGCCGCTTCGGCCCACTTCCGGGCCTCTCCTCGCAGGCAACTCCTTGCGAGGGCCACGATCCTCTTCGATGCTACGCGAACTCTGTCCACATAGTCCTCGAAGTCGTCTATGAATCCTTGGGGATCTTCGTGATCCTGTCCGGCGAAGGTTAATTCCGGGGGCGGTCGCGCCGTCTCCGTTCGGAGGGCACTGCTCTGCGCCAGTAGCTCTCCCATCGCCCTGACCATCATTTCCATTGCATGGACGTTGGGGGCGGTTTCGGTTTTGGCGGCACGCGGGGCGGTGCGGTTGAATCCAGGCATGCCACCCTCGCAGCCCTTTGCGCCCATGGCCTCATGTTCCATGGCCATGGCGCCGATATTTTCCACAAATGCGTAGTCTCTGCGGTCATTCTGACTCGCCCCGTATATTTCCATATCCATTTCGGGCGCCAGGGAACATCCATGTTCCCATAGGGGTGGTCCATTGCCACGCAATATTTCCGGACGGCGGGGATATTCCACTTCGCGCCGTATCGCTCCATAATCTTTTTCGGAAATATTTCCCTCGTTGGGGGTTGGTTCCACCCCTTGTCGATTTTCCCTCGTTGCACCCCTTCGTGAGCCATATCCCATGATCTCCGATAGGAGTGGTTGAATTTCTTGGTTGCTCCGGGTGGTTGTCGAGTCCATTTCTTTTCGAGTCCCTGCTCGGGCGCCATGTCGACGATTCCACTCTCCCTCAACTCCGCTGGCGGCGAGGCCTGGTAGAACCAGCCCCTTTCTCTCCCCACGTATCATTGTATTCACTTGGGACGGAATCGACATCTGCGAATTCCATACCAACGGTGGCAGCTCTCCTGAGCGTGTGCTAGTATTAGGGGTCGATGCATCCCTTCTAGAGACGTTGATCGAGGCCTCGAAGATCCGAGAGGCGGCTGTACGTGGGCGAGCTGGTGGTGGAACCCGCTCTCCGATGTCACTACCCTCCTGGGTAGTGTGAACGTGTGGCGTAGATGTCGTTGCCCGGTCGCGACGGACATCGGGCTGCGCGGTGAGTCGTCCGCTTCGCAGATCCACATTTGCCGGGCGGCTTTCGAAATGTGCCGGGAGAATCGTCGGCTGGAATTCGCTTCGCGGTGACCCTCGTTGACTGCCTGTAAGGAACGAAATGCGCTATCGCGGATGTCTTGAGTTGTAGTGCGGCTTCCCGCGCTTTCCAACGATGTTTTCAGAGAATTCGGTCTCCTGACTGTCTACCTCTTAGCCGACGCCCCTCAGAAAAGATATCTAACTTGAAAAACAACAGACTGTTACACTGCATGTCCCACAAGCAGAGATCTTAACAGTGCGGCGCGCCTAGACTAAGGATAATTAGCCTCCAGGAATAAATCCTGTATGTAGGTGCTGGGGAAGCAAGGTGCAATGCCTATCCCAGTTGCAGGTGTTCCTCCCGGTTTGATTCTATAGGAGATTAAACACGGGTTAAGCAGAGTTAAAGGTGAATAAACTCGCCAAGCGTAGTGGCAACGTCGTTAGGCGGATACACGCGTAACGGAATGTCCTGGCACTTTAACACTGGTGATTGTCGAGTAACGTAGCGGTGCGATGCGATGCGGCGGCTCTAACGGCGGCAGGGCCGGGTCGTATAGGGCAGCGGCGATGCAATGGGTGATGCGTTGGCGATGACGGCGGCACAATGGCGGCGGTTTGGATCCAACGAACGTGGACGCTGAGCGCTAACAGCAGTCACTTATTATTCTCTGTTATTTGGGATTTTTGACTGTGGCTTGCACAGTCAGATTACCAAAAGTTGACGGAGGAATCTAACCGCTTGCTGAAGACTGGTGCACGAATGCTAGTGAGGCTTGAAATATTTTGATATTTATAGAAGCCAAAAGTGCGCGTTTTAGAGGGGGACCAATCACAGAAAATAACGGTCATTCTGGTGAACGTCCTTCTGAAGGCCGTCAACAATTGCAGCTAAGTTCATAAATCAAGCTGTCAGTGTCGGTGTAGAGTAATTTGCAAGCGTCATGCTTAAATTTAGTCAACATATAATTATAATGGAACTCGTAAACTCACGTCTTTGAAACATCCAAAATAGCCATACCTATATAAATGGGTTTATTAAACACGATTTGTGTCTTTTTCAGTTCTATAGCCGATAAATTTTCGTCGAATATTGTAATACTGTGGAAATTGGGTCGCGCAATTAAGTTTTTTTGCCCCATAACGTCCGTCCCAAATATTGATTAGCTTAACGATCCTATGTTTACGTATGTTCTTCATCGTCTTACCATACACGTTATTATTCATTTTATAAGTTTGTTTACCAAATTCATTTTTTGACAAAGATCTTAACCGCGTATTTAAATCAATATAGGGCTTCAACCATGGACTCTGTTTGAATTTTAGAACACGATGTATTTTTTAAGTATGAGACTGTTATTTAAACACTGTTTCAAATTGCGATAGTGTATTACATATTTTTGCTTATCGTGTAAGGTAGTAACGAGTTTCGGAGTAAAGAGGTTTCGCTGAGTTTATCAAAGCAATCGACAAAATCATAACAGAACACTAGGGAGTGTTCTCAAAAGCAAGTTAAATTTTTCCTTATCCAAATGTTTAAATTCTTTACGTAAATTTTGAAAATCATTCTCAGTCAGAAATGATGCTAGTTTCTCGAGGGAAAAGGTAATGAAACGAAACGAATCTACAAAACGAAATTTAATATTTGTATCCCGATCGAATTTCGTAAACGAGATGTACTTTTCCTTATTAATAGGCAATACAGTCACGTGATCTCGTTTAGCCAATTCGGTGATCAGATAATGCATGTCGTATGAGGAGCCATTATGAAAGAAAATTGGAATTACAAAAGAATTTTTATAGTTTAAGTTACAATGCTGATGTGCAAAACCTCTAAAATTTCCGGTGATATGCGAGTGATCGCGTACGATTATGTCTTTAGGAGTGAATGCCTTCTCACAAATATGGCAACATGTCGATGCATCTTTGAGGCTAACGTTGGTATTCATGGGTTCCACATGCTTTAATATGGAATTAATAAATTGAGCAGCAGCGTTCATTTCACGTGCAAACCACTCTACACAATCCATACCCGTATAGCTTCTATAATATGACAAGTCATCGTTATAGGAGCATTTGAAAAAATATCCGACACTGAAAGCTTTATGTTTTTGATAACGTTCAGATTTAGCAGTTAAATTTTGATCCTCATTAAAAGGTGTTAAAATCGATTCAAAGTCGGCATATATTATAAAGGGTAATTTCTCCTTGCGACAATAATTTTTAAACGTGATAAATTTTTCAGAGGGAAAGGTAATTCTACAATCGTTCAAATTTTGACAGTCTACATTATGGTTATTTAATTTTTCTACAGAATAGAAATAATTTAGACATCTATCACAAATAAATGTTTTCCTATTCTGATGACCAAGTTGACTAGAAACTAATCTTGATAAATCTTTTATCCAACAATAATGGTAATTAACTGGAGCATCAATTACACCATCATCATTGTTGTTGTTATTGTTGTCGTCGTTAATTTCATTCTCATTATCACGTGGCTCAGAATAATATTTATCCTGTACAATTAACAAATTTACGTGTTTATCAAAGTTTATTCTTTGTGTGAAGCACGGGAATAACTGTAAAATTAGATTTATCATTCATTTCTAATGCAAACACATTGACGGAAATATTATTTAGTTTTTCAAATTTAGGAATTTGATTCAATGTAATAGGAAATTCAAGCCCCGTAAAGTCTAAGACATCCTTGTAGTCAAGGTACGAGTATATTCTATCTGAATGAACATTAGCGGGATAAATCACGCTGACGATACTCCAAGCGAAGCATGCCAAATCCGTATTTTTAACATTTATGCAAGCCTGTTTCTTTGCAATTTGTGTTGGGAGTTTAATGTAGGAAGAAATTCCCAATCCAACCCCATATTTATTAATATTAATTTCGAGTCCAATAATACTGTGTAAGGTTCCACCACTACCACATTCCTAAAATTCCTCCAATGAATTTCTGGGTATTGAATGTGTTGGCATATTAAGTTCACACGAAAAATCACGTACGTGTAATTTAGCAATGTCAGCAAAAAATCATGTTAAAACTTGTTGTTCAAAACAGTTTGTCTGAAGCGCTATATAATATTTATTTTATTCAGATAAGGAAATAATCTCTCAAGATTTATTATCGGCGGAATGTTTGTGTGTGTGTGTGTGTGTGTGTGTGTGTGATTGTTTAAGTCATTAATCAGACGTCGACGGTTTTATCGCGGTACGTTCCCATACTTTAATGTCTGACGCGTGGGAAAAAACTAAATGTTCGATGATGTCAACCAACCGCGATTACGTCACACCAAGCATGCGTCACAATCCAATGAAACTGAATAACGCTTCTGTAGTCAGTATTCATTAGGTAGTCATGTTAGAATTATTTTATTACTATGACGAGTTTCGAGTGCGTAATGTGCAATTTAGAGTTTTGTTTTTGTACTCATACATTATATAGGTATGGGTACTTATCTCTAAGGGATTATGTGGATTTAACGTGAGTATAATTTTTTTTTTAATTAATTCTATGATATTCTAATACGCCTGTTGTTCTTTCTATAGAAATGAGGATGATGATGATAACGGTGAAGAAATAGCAGCAGCAGACTCTACGAGTTCACCATCAAGTCCTCCACCTCTGATACCACTTAGATATGTGCTGGAGCAGAGGATGCTCCAGGACATCGACTGGGCCCCACAGCAGATGGTGCTCCAGGACGTCGACTGGGCCCCACCACAGATGATGCAAACACCCTCGACCACTGTCTGGAGTCCAACCAGTCCACCACAGCTCGTGTCATCCATGATAGTTGAGCCCCCGTCACCTGCGTCTACAATAAGGGAGCCTCTGACACCACCACCACCACCTGCATCTCCTATATCAATCTCACACAAGAAAATGTATGTATTCAAAGACTCTCTCATATTTTGAGGTTATTATTATCATGTACCATAACATATTACAGGAAACTAATTTAATTTTTTTTTCTCTGTTACAGACGAGTGACAGCTTATTTTCATAGTGGGAGATGGAGGGGACGAGATGTGGAGTGCCTGTGTGGAGATTAGCTGTAGTATATAATTTGTTTTTTTTTTTTTTTCATAGTTTTAAGTATTTATTATATGTATATATAATAGGATAAATAAAACAACATTATACATTATTTTGAGGGTTTTTTTATTTAAAACATTGTTTATTACAAGTTCAATCTTATACATAAATAACAAGTGAAAAAAAAAATATATAAGAACATAAAAAAATATTTATTTAAATTCTATGTAACAATATACGTTTACAAAAACTACAATCTTCTTGTGAACTAACGGGTCCATCCCAATGAGTTCTCCAATCACGTCTATTATAGTGCACAAAACAAGGTAATCTACTTTGTAGATTAAAATTTCTTTGGTAATTGGTGGGTAACTTTGACCAAATTTCTAATAAATCCCAAGGCTTAACATTTTCAATTAAATATCTTACAGGCACTGTTTCTAAATCCTCTTTTGTATAGCTAGTTAGAGGTTTTTCCCTTAAAGTCTTTGAGAAATAGTACATGTGCATTGTTTGAGACATTCTTAAATAATAACTTAAAAGACAAACATTTTCATATTAAATATACAAGTTTATTTATTTTTTTTACTCAAATCCTTCAATACAATATTTTTAGCAAAATACATCAATTCTCTTAATACCATTACTCGCTATACTATCATTTTATATTTCACATAGGGTGAAAATAATGTCATCACCACATAAATTTATTTTATAAGAGTTGTTGTTCTTCCACATATGAACCAAGTCCAAAACGTTGTGGTAATAGACATCAAAGTTTATGGAATCCAACATAGTCACTCGGTGAGATATTAAATTCTCGCCTAGGTTTAACAGTTCGCGTATACCGTCTTCCAACACCTCGATGTCCACGTTATGCTTCTTGATGGTAATGATCTTGATGTTGTCAAGCACATATTGCCATATGGTTGCAAAGTCCCCGCATTTGTGCATTATGGGATCGTATTCGTCTATATACCCCTCGATCGGTTTACTGAAGAAATTCCTTTGTATATCTCGCAAAAGGTCGATGAAGGTTTTCCATTCGTATGTACTATAACTTATTTTTTTTGAGTGCTGCTTACATACATCCTGGATGGTAATTACTGGACAAAAACATCTTGCCGGACTTAGACCGCAGCTAACTTGTAATGAAACACTCGGTAGAAGAAATATATTTTGAAGTAAAATTACAGTTTCGTTTTTAGCCATATCCTCATACAAGGCTAAAACTCAATCAATTTCACTAAAATAATCGCTGCTGTCGTCGTCACAAATACTGCTTTCAGCGTTTTGAGATCCACCTTGTTGACTCATTTTCGTTTTTTTTTTTTGTTTGTTTCGATGTGACTTTACACCAGCAAGCGAAGACATAGACTGATTTCTCAAATGGATTCGCTCGTGCGTCATTTAGAACCGGTCATTGTCTAGAAAATTCATCCCTACACACCACATTGCACAACATTTTGCAACTAAAGACTACAAGTTTTAACTTGTCTAATGTACAACCGTTGTCTAGAGAATGTCTGAGTCATCAACCCAACTGTTTACTTCATTATGAAATCCGAGCCACTTGACATAGGACTTGCCTTTAGATTGTCCTTTTCGTTTGAGTACTTTCTCAGCCAGATAGACATCGTGATTGGCGGTGCGTTATAATGCTTCATTGTAAAAAGAACCTTTGATTGGATGTCCCTGTAAATCCTCTAGCATATATTTCGGAGGATCCGTCAGCTTTACGGCGGCAATTTTAAACACTTCTGTGGTCCAGTTTGGCGTATACCCTTTCTCAAAGACATGTTTATATTTACTTATGCGAACAAAGTCACCTGTCTTAAATTTCTTTTTCAAAATCTTGCGGATGGTGGGGGTTGTAATAGTATTATATTGCTGATATACAGACTTTAAAATTAACTTTTCATTGGACTTGTTTCAATGGACTACGGGTTTATATCCGGTTGTTCTATGTCTCGTTTCATTGTAGATTTTCGTGATCTCAGGTAAAATATCGATCCATTTGTAGGAGCCATTCAAACTAAAATATTTATACAGGCGGGACTTTAAAGTACGTATGACGCACTCAGCTATAGCAGCTTTCTTCACGGTGTACGTACTGTAATGGTTGATGTTGAATTTTTTTATGTAAGCCTGAAATATTTTGTTATAAAATTCCTTTCCTTGATCGATGTTCAGACACGTAGGTACACGATCATGCGCATGTGTAATGATGTCTGCAAATGCCTTTGTTATTTACTCACCCGTCTTGGTCTTCAGAAGACGTGTCCAAACGTACTTTGAGAAACAATTTATGACAACCATAATCATTTTAAAATTTCTATTATAACGAGCGTGCTTTTGCATGTCCACCAAGTCCATCTGCCATAGGTCGTCCAGACCCTTTATTATAATGTGTCGACGTTTAAAATTCCTTCGAGCGGGCCTATCTAGCTCGTTAACTAACTGGATTTTTTCCTTCGAATACATCTGCATGGCTGTCGATGCGATCGACTAATGACGTCATGCTGCACATGCTCAGCAATATTAAGATTCTGTTGTTGAGTTGCTCTTTCTTCTCATATAATCGTCTATCTGTATAAACCTCTCCTTAACCATAATATTTTGTTTGTGTATTGCATTCTTGAGTTCGGCATATTCCTTTTCCAATCGCTGCACTGACGAAACATTATCATTAATCATTGTTTTCAACTTATTAGATAGGGTCTCGAGGTATTCCAGGGTTGAAATAAATTTTTGCATGTTTCCATCTACGTATGCTTTATTAGCGACGTCTTGCTCGAGCTCTGGCCTAGCCACGTTATGTATTTTCAAATGGCCTATACCTATACCCCCATCTTGGGTAAAAGTGAAACCTGAGGTGGGATTACTAGCATGACTATTATTATTATTATGTTGATGATGCTTGACAAGCAGCGAGGAGCTACGACCGAATTTATCGAGACTCATTATGAAAATGAGAAGTCCTTATCTGATTAGTATTATATGGAGAGAAAAAAAATGACGAAAACGTCGTCGCAAAAGTTATTTAAGGAGTCATTTTTGACAAAAATGACTCCTTAAATAATGTCACATGTGACAAAAATGATAACGTAAAAATTTGCTAGGTCCAATGTAATTCTTATGGGAAAACGAAAAAACGACTCCTCAAAAAATATAAAATGACTCAAAAATTACTACACTTTTTGTGACGACGTTTTAGTCATTTTTAACGAGTCATTTTTTTTTACAAGAAATCAGTAAATTATTCCGGCTTCTTTCAGCTCATTAATAATTGCTACAATTTCGTTTAGATATGAGGTATTACCAGCATCCCTAGAAGCTATTAAAAGCTTAAGTCTTTCGACAAGTTCATTGGGGTCATCCCAGTATACGTATTCTCTAGGTTTCGTATTGTAAATTAAACCATCATCATCATCATACTTTGCTTTGGATACAGTAAGTCCACTTCCCGACCGCGACCTGGTCGTAGTGAACATGGGTCGTATTATATCCCTGTATTTGCGTGTATTAGAACTCTTTAGACATCTCAGAGTATCCCTATGAACATCAGTCAACTGTAGGATGTCTTTGTAAGCCTTTATGTCAGCCTTCCTGTAGGTGGGAGTGTTATAGAAAATCAACTGGTAAAGACCGGGTGTTCCATTAAAACTTCGATTATCGACGGTTATGTCACCTATACGAGGATCGAAGTTAATTTGTTTTCGTCCCAATAACCACGATGATGAGGATGCGTCATATACAGGACCATAGATTTTATCTATCGTGTCGGTATTGGTCCATTGTACCAATACCGACATTGGCTCTTCGATATACTTTTGCGCAATTTTCGGGTATTGATTTAAGTTTCTGACAGCCTCATCTTCATCACGTTCACTCCCATCGTAATCCTCTATTGCATGCGAAGGTGTTGAATCCTCTGGTATTGAGACATCTTCAAAGGAATGAACTTTATCACCCTCATCCACTTCATCTTCTTCCTCTTCCATCTTCTCCCCCTTCTTGATGCTAGTAGGTTGTTCCTCTTTGACTTTTTTCAATTTTGTCGAAGCGGAGGACATGATTATATGTTTTAGAGGTGTCGATATAGGTTTAAATATATTTTCTAGTACCTCATCCTCTTCAGATTTACCCAACTTTAATGCTAGATACTTTTTTCTAATAGCTTTTGCTAGTTCGTGAATTTTTTTCTCCTGCTGCAAACTATCATCGTTTACGTGTTTCTTTGTCGATGCGATTGTGAATAATGAGGATGCGCTATAGATCTATACCATTATGTAGTGATCGAATCCCTTGCGGTATCGACCATCATGTATATCACAATCTTTTACTATGACTATCGTCCCATAGCATTCCATCCAGCATTCCGAGCAGATACGTTTAAAGTGTTCAAAGATCATGTCAGGTGATACGTTCTCATCGTATGCATGTCTAAGGTTTATCTCATCCTGCTTGAAAAGCACAATCATATTACAGTTGTCTCGGATGAGTTGTTTGGGTATTTTCGAATATGTCTGACATAAGTAAGCTGTATCGATATTCTTATGTCTACACATGGAATAATATTCACGTATTTTTTCCTGAGAATCAGTGGCCACGTCGTCGAAGATTACCACAGAGTTTTCTCGAGCATCCTCCGGGCTGATAACTTCTTCATTGGCTTTAAATGGAAAATATCCTATACCTTTCACTTTGCCGAGCACTCGTTGTAACAGCTGATATTTGGGTTGGTACAGGGATTTCGAATATACATAGACGTTTTCAAACTTGATACCGTTCGGATGGTACAACAGTGATAGCATAACGTTAGTCTTGCTACAGCCGCTGGGACCGCATATGATGGTCCTGAAAGAATCTGGTAGTAATTTACTATGCTTTATAGTTTTACGACATTTCACAAAATCAATATTTTCGATGGGTAACATCTGCTCTTGTGCAACGACCTTCATCGTTTACGTCCTGCACGTGAATGCTTATCTATATATACCTGTTTTTTGACTTGTTCTCCTAATTTTCAATGCCACTGCACATCGGAGAGGGTGTCTTGAACTCTCTAATTAATAATCTCATCTTCGAATTACATATTCCAGGAGGTTATGAATTTTGTGGACCAGGTAAACGTAAAAAATATATATTTTCCCTATTAAAACATGTATTAATTTTTTTTTTATTATTATTTCATAGGTATCAAGTTCAAAGAACGTCTAGCAAAAGGACAGCAGGGTATTAATCCTTTAGACGCTGCGTGTCAGGAGCACGACATTGCCTACTCGCAAAACAAAGCTCTAGAGGATAGACATAAAGCCGATTGGGAGTTGGAAAATAGAGCTTGGGAGCGAGTCAAGTCCAAGGACGCAAAGCTAGGCGAGAAAGCTGCTGCTTGGTTCGTAACTACCGCAATGAAAGCTAAACGCAAGCTGGGTATGGGAATACGCAAAAGGAAATCAGATGCTAAACGCAAGCTGGGTATGGGCATGCGCAAAAAGAAACCAGTAGGCTCCTTCAGAAGAGATATAATCAAGAAAGTGGCTAAAGCTATGAAAAAATGTCCGTTTTATGTGACGACGACAATGACATCTCCCACGACATTACGACAGCCGTCGATGGAGGCTTTACGAGCCGCTATATTGGCCGTGAAGAAGGCTGGCGGTAGAAAATATATTAGAGTCCCACGAATCATACCGATTCCTAACGAACATTCCGGAGGCATCTTACCGCTTTTACCGTTATTTGCAGGCTTGAGCGTACTAGACTCGCTGGCCGTGGGCGCAAGCGCAATAGTCAAAACGGTCATCGATGCAAAGAATGACAAAAAGATATCCAAGGGGATCGTAGACTAATGTTACGATGGGGCTATCGGCGTCAAGGGAGCTGGATTATTCTTGAGAAAAAACCGCGTTGGAGGATATGGTCTATTTTAAAAGAAGAAATCAAAAAACTCCCATTAAAGCTACCCAACAGAGCGTTATCTGACATGGACCTGATTAAATATGCTAAAAAATTGAAAATTCCTCATTTTCGTGGTGTTTTCATGAAAGACACTTTGCCCACAACAGGTCCTCAGAAGCGCGAATGTGCTATACTTAATTTAGACTTGAATAAAAATAAAGGCACACATTGGGTAGCGTACAAGAAAAATGGACTCAAAAGTGTTGTACTTTGATAGCTTTGGCGATTTGAAACCGCCTCGGGAATTGGTGCGATACCTGGGTGCGAATGATGACATCACAATTATCTACAACAATAACCAGTATCAAACATATAATCAGGTGAACTTCGGACACTTATGTCTAAAGTTTTTACATGATAAAAGGAGAGACGTTGATTGAATTATGTCAGTCATGTCGACGATTCTAACGCTTACAGGTCGTACGTCTACGTTATCTGTTAATCTCGCTGATCCCATCCAATTAGACCCCGACTCTGAGTACGGTCTCGCTCTACTCAGCTTTCACTCTTACAATTGCATTCCAAACATTGAAAAAGGACAAAAGTTTTACATATACGAAAAGGAGGAGGAGCACAGTAGTGGTGGCGGCATGAACAAGAAGCGAGTGATTGAGTTTCCGGCGGGAGCTTATGAAATATCAGACATTGAAAGCTATATTAGAAGCAGTATCGTCAAATCTGAGGATAATCCTGACGATATATTTTCCCTAAATCCCAACAATAATACTATCACCTGCGAAATTTTTAGTAGCAGATACTCAATCGATTTCAGGCCAAAGGACAGTATCGGCGGTATACTGGGATTTTCCAATACGAGATTCTTAGAACCTAACACATGACATAGCTCTGACTTACCTGTAAACATTATAAAGGTGAGAACTATTCATGTGGATTGCAACATTACTTTGAGTGCCTTTTACAACAACAGACCTTCTCATACTATATACGAATTTGCCGTATCTGTGGACCCAGGCTTTGCCATCGACGAGACTCCTAGACATCTAGTATATCTGCCTATAAATAACCGACGAGAAATACACAATATTATGATAAACTTGTACGATCAAAACTTTGAATTGGTCAACTTCAAGGGTGAAAAAATTATCATAGTTTTAGAACTAAAAAAATTAACATTGTGTTGGGTTTTGATAATCACAACCTGACGACTACGACTTCTATAAAAGTAATTGGTTACCTGCTCTTGAATCAGTATCAGATACATCTTACGACAATAAGGTAGCATCATCTGCTAAAAGAGCTACTGCTGCTCTTAAGAACCGGAAAAAATCCCTGCTGTCATTGCCAAATATATAATTTTTAAAGTCTCAGGGTTATAATGTCGTCGTTGTCAATGTATCAGATCTTCGACGTGTTCAGAAATCCAGGATTCGACGATAGCATAGAAAAGGTTGAATGGCGAACGTTCTACCCGTACGTAAAGTCCTTTCGAAACAACGACGTCATAGAAATCACGATTAATCAATCGGATGTTTTCGATGCCATGTTCGATAGTTTGTTGCTCGTTAGTGGTAGAATAACAAAGACGGGTGGTAATGGAGATGTGGCCTTTGTAAATAATACTGTACCTTTCATGTTTTCCTCTATGACGTACAAGATGGATGCCAAGGAGATAGAGACGGTGCGCGAACCCGGATTAGTTAACACCATCCGAGGATATCTTTGTTATGCCGCAGAAGACAGAAATCACTTGGCCATAGCCGAATGGAATTACCCTACCGGGTCTATTTTAAACACTAATGACACATTTAATTTCCTAATACCATTGAGTCATATATTTAATGTGTTCAACGATTATCGAGTGGTTACATTTGGTCGACAAACTATTAGAATTGTACGAGCTAGCCATGATGACAACTGCTTCCTAGTTACAACACAAAACGCCGAGAATCCTATTGCTGTTAAATTAGACATTATAAATGTCGAACTCAGAGTTAAAAGAATCCACCCTAACATCGACGTAAAGCTGAAACTTTTGAAAGCCATCAAGGCTGATATGCCGATCATTATTCCTTTTAGGAAATGGGATCTACACATGTTACTTACACTAACTACAGGCTCTACGAAAGAGGTGTGGTCAGTGAGGACAACAAACACCGTGCAGGCGCCAAGATTTGTCATTGTTTGCTTTCAAACCGATAAACAAGATAATTTGGCTGGTAACCCTACATTATTTGATCATATAAATATCGTCGACATCAGGTTAACTTTAAACGGAGAAAGCTTCCCCAACGAGAGAATGCATTTAAATTTCTCTGAAAATGATTGCATAGAAGCACATTACAAGTACACTGAATTTTATCCCAACTATTTGGGTTCGAAACAAAAACGAGCTTTGTTGGACTATAGTCAATCCCAATACCGTACTCTGTTTGTAATCGATTGTTCGAGAAGAAACGAGGGTTTGAAATCCTCTACTGTAGATGTCAAACTTAACATTGAGGCCTCACAAGGATTTCCTGCTAATACTAGAGCATATTGCATAATAGTTCACGATTGTCTCATGGAACTTCTCCCACTCAGCGAAATTGTTAAGAGTTTATCTTGAAAAGCAGTTGTAAGAGGAATAATAGTACAGTTATTATGTGGATAGCATACGTTAAAGTCCTAACTTCCTTAAGTTAGAACAGAGAATATGAATATTGTGACTGTAGATATTCAGAGTTTTAATCTAACAAACAATGACGACAGCGGACTGAGAGAGTTTTATCCTAACGAAATTACAATACTCGATAGTGAACATAACCTAGCAAACAATCATTATTTATTGAAGCCTCCCAAACCATACCAACGTTTATCGTCAGATGATAGGTTTCAGGTTAATTACCTAGAACGATATCACGGCTTAATATACGATTCCGACTACATAGATTACTGTCTATTGAATGACATCATTGCAGACAATCTACTTCACGTCTTTAACATACGTTCACGTATGTTAAAGGTCATCAAAAGGCTGATTTCCTTGAAAATATTTTATCGAAATTAAGTACATTCGACTTGTGGTCGTCGTCGTCGTCATTGTATACTATCCCCAAAGTTGTCAACATTGAAAGACTAAATAATTTACAACAATATCTTCCACCGCCTGTATTTCAAGCTAACATTCCTCATTTCTGTGTACATCAGATGAATACTAGAACAAACAAATACAAATGTAGTAAACAGAATTGTTTAGATTTATTCACAAATTTATTTACAATCTACCACAATGAGTAATGAAAAGAAGATAAAGCGAGTTACGTTCGATGAGAGCCGTAATCAAACGTATATAATGTTCACGTGGGCCTATGCATATAGAACATCAAGATTAAGATATTGGGAATTTTTCGTCTTGGACCAATACCGATTTCAACGCAGGATAGAAGCCGCAGCGAAAATTTTGAATCCTATTATAAATAAAAAAATGTGCATTTATACTGCTATTAATAAACATACTGTATTATAATTATATATTATGCTCTTATATTTTTTTATTACATAGTTTTAATTAGTATTGTATTTTTATATGTTAATAAATATGATTTTATAAACATGTATGTCTTTTATTATTTTCCGATACCCCTCGTATATTACTTTTAATTAACCTGAAGATAATTCTTTCAATTTTCCCTGTATACATATAAATCCTGAATTGAATGTGTTAAATAATAAAACCTTATATGGAAACTCTATCCCGTATACAGAGATAACGTTGTAAATTCCAGCAACATTCGTTATCCGATATCGGATATTTTATTATAATAACAAACAAAATTTACGACTTTATTTATCTGAATAGTTTAGACTTGTCGAATCTTGATAAATAATGGACTGAATATTATTTCATTTAAATATATTATATGCATACCTCTTGAATATTTCTGCTATCCTGATGACTGATCACCGTAAATGTAGTGAAATAAGGCCTTTTCGACATTCATTTTTCTCTGTTTTTTGTCTTAACAGCCAACACTTATACTCTAAGACTATGACGTCACAAATTTTTCCGTTATTCACCAATCATAGACGTCTACATTCTTTCTGTGTGCTATCTCATCCTATCTTAGGCTCTGACGTCATACTTTTTTTACTAAGCTCTTTCTGTGCTATCTCATCCTATCTTAGGCTCTGACGTCAGACATTTTTCCGTTATTCGCCAATCATAAGCCGTCATGTTTTTAACCCCGCAACCCCCACCCCGCAACACCGCCCCCGCAACCCTAAGACTCTGACGTCAGACATTTTTCCGTCATTCGCAGCCAATCATAAGCCGCCATGTTTTTTTCCCGCAACCCGCAGTCAATTATAGATGTCCTAGACTCTGACGTCACAATTTTTTTCCGTTATTCACCAATCATAAGCCGCCCGCCACCATGTTTTTTTTTTGCTAATACCGCCATGTTTTTTTCTTGCCCCGCTCCTTTTTTTCTTCGCCGAAGAAGAGTCTCTGGTCATTGACCAACAAGTACCAATGACGTCACTTCTTCAGAACTACAACAGTGACACCTGGAATATCCGGGCGGCGGCTTGACGAACTAACTGCTCTTTGGTCACTCCCGATGGACACACGCCATCCGCAGTCGAGTGACCTTGAACTGGTCCCGTACCCGCGTAATATTACTACTGATCTTCGTCTACCTGTTGTTGTTCTGTTTGTTCAACTCTGTCTAGAGCTGCTTTAAGACTAGGTAGTAAGTCTGAATGAAAATAGTTCATACGATTTTAAGTTTAAAAAAATCTTAAAACTAGGAATGAAAACTTATGAAAAAATTGTTGAGATGAGATGAATGATTTAATTTGTTTGATTGATTTGATTTGATTTGAGTTGATTTGATTGATTTTAGTTGATTGACACTTTGAGAAAATCTGCGATCTTTTGTCGACTTCTGATTTCTCTTGTTTGTTTCCTTAACCTAAACCGCGTGACTAGCAAACAGCTAACCACAGCGGGGTGTTATACTGACTCGATTTCGCGCTCGTTTCAGTACAACTGTCGCTACCACTTACTAACCAGGTAGGTAATAGGACATGAGAAAGGAACTGAGCCTACTCACCAGTTTGTTGTGTTCTGACGTCTTCTTGGCCACCTGCTCGTTGAAGCTGGGATGCCGTCCAATTTTCTTGAAGGTTCTTCGGATCGTCTTTGAAGGATTGAAATCCACCTGCTTGCTCTGTTGTGACGATCCTACCGACTGCGCCAATTACGTGTTTCAGGATTTTGGTCGAAAGAAACTACACTCACTGGTTTAACAAGTATTTTTACTTGATAACTAGGCTGGACAATTCAATTCTGCCGCTACTGAGCAGTGGCAAAGCATTTATACATAAATTCTAGCTGACATGATATTTCTTATTTAGCTGATATTAAATTAAATACAATGTAACGTTAACCGGACATACTCTAGTGGAAGGTAGAGCACACTCAGCTGAGTTAAAAGCACCCCTATACTTACCGTTGAATGTGAACCGTTTTTGAGATACGGGTTGTTTTATGGTTTTTGACCAGAACTTTAGTCCGCCATATTTTTTAAATGACTGCACATATTTAGATAAGATTTGGTACACATATTATACTCTTTTAGGTTAATAATAGCTTCTAATAGAGCTTTAAATAATTGAAAAAAATATATAAACGGTGCAAGTAATTAACCCTCAACTGGTATCGTGGGGTATATTGACACCGCAGTTACTAAATTGTTGTAAAAATAGTATATTCATGTATGATATTTTTTTTCTGTTTCAGGTATTCTCCTAACTTCAGGTTGTCTATAGTGTAGTGGCAGTAGCTATTGGTGAAAAGTGACTGTTTGTGAAAAAAACAGGGATCGGGGTGTGCAAGTACCCGACTATACCAGTTAAAGCAGTGAATTGTATTTCAAGGCAAAATGTCGCGTCGACCTTTGACGGAAAGTGAGCTGAAAAAACTCGCTGAAAACTTTTATGAAAGTGATGGGGATGAAGTACCAGAAAACCCACTCTTTACAGAGGAAGATAATGACTTGAGTGATGGTGTTAGTGAACACAGTGAACATTTATCGGAATCAGAACAGGAGGCAGATTCGTCAGACGAAAATGAAGAAATGCAAATGGATGATGTACCTGATTCGACCCATTACTTTTATGGTCGTAACAGATACAAGTGGTCTAAAAACCACAAGCACCGTCCCATACAAGACAGCACAATATTATACACCTACCTGGTACTAAGGGAACGGCAATGGTAGCGAAACCTTCGACTCCTTATGAAGCTTGGTCTCTTTTATTTGACAATAATCTTTTGGATCTGATAGTTGAACATACCAATCAAAAAATAAGCGATTTGAGTGTTAACTATGGAGACACAGCAACTTTTGTAGACCACGTAGATAAAATAGAATTGAAAGCACTACTTGGATTATTGTTTCTGGCAGGTGTATTCAAATCTGGACATGAAGATGTTGAAAGCCTCTTTGCAACCGATTGCACTGGGCGGGATATCTTTAGAGGGACGATGAGCAAGAAACGATTTTTATTTTTATTGTCCGCTCTCCGATTCGATAACCAAGACACAAGAGAAGCCCAAAAAGACGGCGGAGACAAGCTTGCAATATCTGAGGTTTGCAGAATTTTTAACGAGAACAGCAAAAAACATATACATGCAGTCAGTATGGAGTTGTTGACGAAATATTAGTTGGTATTCGTGGACGGTGCTCGTTTAGAGTTTATATAAAAAGCAAACCCAAAAAATACGGGCTGAAGATAATGTGCATATGTGATGCAAAAACTCACTATTTGTTCAACTCTTTTCTTTATTGCGGAAAAACTAACGAGCCCAACCCACGAAAATTATCGAGCCCACTCAGTGTTTTGAAATTGGTAGAGCCCATTATAAACTCAAACCGAAATGTTACTGGAGACAATTGGTTCTCTTCAATACAAGTTGTTGATGAATTAGGTAAAAATGGTCTTACGTAGGAACAATGCGAAAAAATAGGGCGGAAATACCCATTCAATTTCAACCAAAGAGAAATCGTGTCGTGAAGTCTTCTGAATTTGGTTTCACAAGGGACAAAACACTGTTGTCCTATGTGTCCAAGAAAAATAGAAGTGTTATTTTGATTTCGTCTATGCATCATGATCAATCTATAACTGAAAGCCACCATAAGCCAGAAATAATAGACTTTTCTAACACCACCAAAGGTGGGGTTGATGCGATAGATCAAAAGTGTGCACTGTTTTCCTGCCAGAGACGTACAAGACGATGGCCTATGGCAATTTTTTATGCCCTGATGGACATATCTAGAGTAAACAGCTATGTGTTGCTAAAAGCTTCACAAATAAATATGAAAATGAATCGACGGCAATTCACCATACAATTGGGGAGGTCCCTTATCTTTGATCATCTTTAAAGAAGAGTTGAAATCCAGGGGTTGTCAAGAGACCTTCGTAATATTATCCGAAAGGTATTGGGTGAGGGGGGCGTTAGTGAAACGGCACCAGAAGAAACAGCAGGGCCTGCCAGAAAATATCAGAGATGTTCTTTGTGCCCACGAAAGAAAGACAGAAAAGTCAAAACGCAATGTACAACTTGCAAGAAACCTGTCTGCAAAAAGCATTCTCAGCCAGCGGTGAAATGTGTAAACTGTAAAGACAGGTAAAAAGACACCTATGTCAGTTTTTTTCTAAAGAGGAATAATATCTATTTTTTGTTGCAGGCAGTAAGAATGGACCCTAATGGTGAACCATGTACAGATTTCTGTATTTCTGTACAGATTTATTTTTATTTCCATTTTTTTATTTGTTTTAATGCTTAACAAGAATTGGTGTTATTTTACTTGTAGTTTGTGCAATATTCGCGCAATTTTGTTTTTAATGTTTTGCGAAGAAATAAAACTGCTATTCCTTATCCTTATCTGTTTTCTTAATGTATAGCCATAGGTATACAGTGGAAACATTTATAAAAAAACGATTCTTTGTATTTTTTCGTTATTAATATATATATATATATATATATATATATATATATATATATATATATATATATATATATATATATATGGGGTGTTGAAATACTCCACTATACCAGTTACGTTTCGGGAAAACACGATACCAGTTGAGGGTTAAAACTATAACAGGTTTTGAAAATGAATTCCTCCAGCTTCAATACGTTTTCGAGAACGTTTTAATATGTTTTTCACTGACCTATCTATCACTTCCAGGTTATCTCTAATGTAATATTTTTTTCTAGAATCTGCTCTCGTGTATTGAACTCTTCATTGTACACTTCTGACTTGAGATGACTCCATAAAAAGTAATCTAGAGGTGTAAGATCAGGAGATATATGTGGTCAGTTTGCCGGACCTCCGCGACCAATCCATCTGTTGATGTAATGCTGGTTCAGATGATCCCGGACCGGTGCAGAATAATGGGGTCCAGCACCATCGTGCTGAAACCACAAACCCCTAGTATTGACCAAGAATTGCTGTTCGCTCTTAGTAATTGTTAGAATAAATGATAAAAGACCAGTTATAAAACTAAAAATTTTAAGATGCTGTTTCAATTAAGTAATGAAGAATATGCGTATATTATTTTTGTGTATTGCTTTTGCGACGGAAATGGGAGAGCTGCAAAAATAGAGAATCTAAGGCGTTTTCAAAACCGCCGTGTACCAGATCATAATACGTTTTCAGAGATACCTCTGAAAACGTTTACCAATTTAATAGGCAATACGAACAATTTCCGTGAATGACAAAGCATGAACATGTTCCCAGAGCTTTTTCACAAGAAGAGCAAATATTACAGGTTGTAGGATATAACCCATCCATAAGTGTTAGAAAAATAAGTAATGAGTTAGCAGTACCTAAGACAAGAGTATGACAAATATTAAAGAAGGAAAATTTGTATCCATTTCATGTTAAAACAGTTCAACGTCTAGTAGACAGCGACGACGTTCCCCGCTTAACGTTTTATGGTGGATTTTGACTTACAGAAGAACAATATCGAGAGTTCTATTCACAGATTAAGCCCAATTCACACGTGACGGAATTAATAACTGTAGAAATCAGCATTTTTGGGCAACCGAAAATCCATATGCTGTGATTCAGAAACATTCCCAATACAGATTTAACATTAATGTACATCACACATTAATGTTAATGGTATTTACAATAATCATCTAATAGGGCCCCACATTTTTGAAGAAAGGCTAACTGGTGAGGTTTGTTTAAACTTTCTTAGAGATATTTTTCTAGACTTTCTTAGAGAGATTTATTAGAAGGCATCAATACTAGGGGTTTGTGGTTTCAGTACGATGGTGCTGGACACCATTATTCTGCACCGGTCCGGGATCATCTGAACCAGCATTACACTAACAGATGGATTGGTCGCGGAGGATTCCCACAACCTGTAATATTTGCTCATCTTGTGGAAATGCTCTGGGAACGTGTTCATGCTTTGTCATTGACGGAAATTGTCCATGTTCCCTACTAAATTGGTATACATCTGAAAACGTTTTATGATCTGGTATACGGCGATTTGGCAAACGCCTTTGATACTCTCTTTTTGCAGCTCTCCCATTTCGTCGCAAATGCCATACAAATAAATAATATCCGCATATTCTTCATTACTAAATTGAAATGGCATCTTAAAATTTTTAGTTTTACAACTGGTCTTCTATCACTTATTTTAAAAATTACTAAGAGCGAACAGCAATTCTTGGTCAAAACTAGGGGTTTGTGGTTTCAGCACGATGGTGCTGGACTCCATTCTGTACCGGTCCGGGATCATCTGAACCAGCATTACAGCAACAGATGGATTGGTCGCGGAGGTCCGATAAACTGGCCACCTAGGTCTCCTGATCTTACACCTCTAGATTACTTTTTATGGGGTCATCTCAAGTCAGAGGTGTACCTCCGCATTGTACACCTCTGACTTGAGATGACAATACACGAGAGCAGCTTCTAGAAAAAATTATTGCTGTATGTGATAACATTAGAAATAACCCGGAAGTGATTGATTGGTCAGTGAAAAACATATTAAAACGTTCTCGAAAATGCATTAACGCTGAGGGCATTCATTTTGAAAATAGTTTTAATTATTTGCACCGTTTTTATTTAATTTTTTTCAATTATTTAAAGCTCTAAATAAATTTATGAAAGAAATGGAATGTGTAATATTTTGGATGAAATTAACCTAAAAAAAGTTTAAAAATACTGAATGTCAAAATAAAAACCTCTTCTGCGGGGTATTTAGCTAAAATTAATAAAATAGTGATGTTAGCAACTGGATTGTGTTATTTGTAGCATGTCAAATTTTGTCTTTCCATACTTTTTAAAATTTATTGAAGAATAACAATAAACGTGCCATCAAAAATTATGACATTATTTCATAAACTGGTCCATAGGCTTTTTAAAAGTTTAGTAACATTTACCACAAAATAACATACAGTGTGATGTTAACGATCCAAACAGCCATATTAAAAAAATGGAGGTCGATCCTTGAATTTTTCCGAAATCACCTAAGCTGTTTATTAACCAAAAAGAGTATAATATGTGTACCAAATTCTATCTAAATATGTGCAGTCATTGCGCCAAAGTATGGCGGACTAAAGTTCTGGTCAAAAACTATAAAACACCCCGTATCTCAATAGGGGTGTTTTGAATTCAGCTGAGTCTGCTCTACCTTCCACTAGAGTATGTCCATTTAAATCTGGGACACACACACACACACATATATATATATATATATATATATATATATATATATATATATATATATATATATATATATATATATATATATATATATATATATATACAATAACTTACTTAATCCGGTATTTAACCCAAACGTATGTATATTTGAAATGAGAAGATTAATCAATATTCAAGAAAGATATTTCGACAAAATGTATGAGACGCTTAATAATACTTTCCTTAAAAATAAATAAGTATATCAGGCTGTTATTTGTTGTTTGAGATTTGTACAACAGATAATATTTATTGTAAGACATTTTGAGAAAAAAGAAACTATCGATGCTTTTCATAATTCAGAGACAAAGATAAAATGAACAAAATATAAAAGATAAATGGAAATTATGAACACAAAAAACGTGCTGTAAAACTTCTATATCGAGAAAGATGCAAAATATTCACAGTGAATATTTTACTTAACTTATGGATATATGCATATAAATGGAATGTTAGCAGAATAAATGGTAAAAAAATAGAGCTTATCGATATTTTAAATAATTTTCTTTTATTTGAAAAATTCGATAATTATTAACGTATTTTAAAACTCTGGGGTTGATCGTTTGAACTACTTATATGATAATATCTTAAATGCGTTATATTGTATACGCCGCAGCTATAGCGACACCTACTTATATGATATAACAATATATAACAGTAGTATTATATATTATAATAACAAATTTTAATGAAAATTCAGATGGTACTGGAAGCGAATATATAAAATTAAATACAGCGTATCATTTTTATCAAATATTAATTAGGAAGTTAAATAATTTTTATATTGACATATTTATTTATAATTGTTTGCCTGGTCTTAACAAGCTGAAAAACAAATAAATTTCATTTAAATTGTAATTGTCTTATGACCAAGCACTGAAGTCGAGATCTATTACATTTGTCTTCTGTTATAGCACAGTAATGCTAAAATACTGTTCCCTTTGGAAGAGGGTTGACACCAAAAGATTATTAATTAGTGAAAAGATTTACTTCAATAAAAATAATTGTATTGTGTTTTCATTCGAAAGCATACTTGGATATCATATTAAAATTGTAAGGCAGACAGTGTATATATATATATATATATATATATATATATATATATATATATATATATATATATATATATATATATATATATATATATATGTGAACTGTCTCCTAAAAAACGCCGCAAGCCATAACTCCGTTATTTATAATCTAATTTTAAAAGACAAGAAACCAAATTAAATGGCTATAAATACACTATAGAGTGAGCATACCGCAGTGTTCTTAAACTTTTTTTTTTGAAAAGCGAGTCAACTTTTTTTTTCAAATGGCAATATAGTTTTTCTTTATTTACTATTGTGCAGATTTCTTTTCTGAATCCAACGATATATAACAATTGGACTTTTGTGAAAGATTTGTTACAAAAATGGTGAAAATTGTCGCCGATACCGCAATAGGCGCCCAGTCGCTTAATTGTTGACCAACGTATTTTGACTAATCGTCTGTGCCGTGGAAAACAAAAAAAAATACAACAAAGCGAATAAAACCCAGAACAAAATTAGAATTTAATTATAAAAGAAACATTACATGAAGATCAATTAAAAACAAATTGATTAAATACATGCAAAGATAAACACGAAACTACATTAAACAAAGTTAGACAGCATTAAACACGAAACACATTAAACGAAGTGCAACAAAGTTTAACTCGAAACAACTAAAGAAACAAAATAGCAAATCAAATACAGTTACAAACCTACAAGTGCTGCTCAAATTGGTTACCGGCACAATCAAGACATACCTGGCATCTTCTGAATACTGCATTGGTCGCATTCAATATAAAATTAGGGGGTATTTCGCGACAAGCACGTACTTCTTTGCCCCAGAATTTCTTCATTTTCTGGTCGGGTTAAATAGACATAATCTTGAAGATAACCCCACAACCAAAAATCAAGTGGAGTAAGATCTGGAGAACGGACAGGCCATCGAATCGGTCCATAAGTTCCTATCCACCTTTCATTAAATGTGGTGTTTAACTAATTAGTATTCATTCTGGCATTATAAGGGGTAGCCCCAGCTTGCTGTAAATAAACTCTATTGAATTCTGCAATAGGTAGTTCATCTAAAAAATTCTGAAGTTGTTCTGTCAATATTTGATAATATTTTTCTTGATTTAGTGTGCCGTCTATGAAAAATGGTCCAATCAATCTATTACCCAAAATTCCACACCACACATTAATACCTTCGCTGAAAATTAGCTTCGACGATAATCCTTGGATTTTCTTGGCTCCAATGTCGGTGGATATTTCTATTAAAAATACCATTGACACTAAATGTACATTTGTCTGACAAAATAATCTTAGTGTCGAAAAGTGGGTCTCGTCGCACTGAATTTAAATAGAAATGGCAAAATTGTTGTCTTCGTTCTCTATCGTTTTCCTCTAATGGTTGTACTTTTTGAGGTATGTATGGCTTAAATTTGTGCTTTTTCAATATTGAATTCACAGTTCGTTTTGAATCTCCAATATTATTTGAAATTTCCCGAATGGAGGTTCTTGAGTTTTCTTCGACATTAAGAAGAACATTGAGCTAAGTGTTTTCATTAAATTCGCGATCTTCTCGTTTCGGTTTCTTAAATGCCTCATAGTTTCTTAAATTTTCTTCAAGTCTTCCAAACTTACGTGGTTCTTGAACTTCTCTATGAGGAAACCGCTCTCTATAAAGACGGACTACTGCACCACAATTCTGATTACACTGAAAGTATACCTGAATCATATCCGTCAATATTTGATTATTGTCCATACTGCACTGTTGACTAATTGCGCAAAAAATAACTTACTGTAATGACACTATGACACACAAAAGCAAAATAATGTAAAAAACTGGGATGAGAAAGTTGAAATGACATTTACTCAATTTGTTGTATTATTTTTTGTTTTCCATGGCACAGATGATTAGTCAAAATACGTTTGTCATCAATTAAGCGACAGGGCGCCTATTGCGGTATCGGCGAATATTTTCGAACAATATATATATATATATATATATATATATATATATATATATATATATATATATATATATATATATATATATATATATATATATATATATATATATATATATATATATATATATATATATATATTGTTGTGATATTAAGTGGGTTGAATTATTGCTCTGGTAAGTATGTTTTAAAATAGATATAAATATAAACTTTCACAAAAAATATTAAAATTAAATGTTAAAATGTTATATATTAAATTGTTTACTTATCTTATTTGTGCAGACCTTAACTCAGGTGTCGGTTCCTCGCCAATTTATGTTTGATTTTTATATAAATAAAAGAACTAAATGCGAAATTTAAAATGTATAATAATTAAGAAATAGAAAAACTGTTTAATATGAAATATATAATATGAAAAAATGTATAATAAATAAGAAATAGAAAAACTGTTGCGTATGTATAAGAAAATGAAACTATAAATACCATATCTAGCTAACTTACCCTAAAAAAAATTACAAGGTATTTTTAAATTTACAAATTTAAATTTACCGCGCATGGTAAATAATATCTGTTGAACTGTTGTATTTGCTATTGGTTAGCATTCAAAAAGTATGGCGTTTGTAATTTGACGACGTGTCACGTACATAAAAATATAAAATACAATGGGTACAGTGCGATTTGTTGTAATAATATACTTTTACTACTTTGAAGACACTTGTGCTTTGATGGAATGCTCATATTAAAGTTGCAGGATCAACTAGATACAGGTAATTATGGCTTCAGAATTTGTGGATGACGCATTAACCTCACTCTGTTTTATAGCACTACACTGACGTCGGAAAAAGTTAAATTAATCACAAAGGTAAATTAATTGAATAAAATCCCATGGAAATTAGGAAGATCTACTACGAAGAATATTCGTCTTAAAGTAACTTTTCTGACTTTGACAGATATTGGAATTCAGGTTATGTTTTTCTTCGCTTGTTTCAACAGGTAAATAGATTTTGTTTAAAATTTAACACGGAGCGACGATGTTTACTTTACAGTGGTGAAAATATGACTCTCTCTTCTGTAATGCCACAGCTGTTTGTATATAGCTGTTTGTAATGTTCAATTATTTTGATTGTTGGAGTAAACAAACTTTGAAATTTCAAAACAATTAATTCATTTTAAATTGTATCTTTCTTAATACTTATGCTATTAAGAAACTTACATGTTCTGCATTCTCACAAAATTTGGAATAATTTGATATGCTACTTGTCAGAATTCGAGACGATGATATTTGTCTTCCGTAGAATCTAGCTAAAGGACTTTTTACAAAAGCTATACTATTATATGAACTAAAACTAATAGAACTTATTGTCTACAATCTATACTATGTTTATTCAGTTCATTTCTTTTATTTAATAAAGTTTTATGACTGTTTTTCACTGATTTTAATTTGTGTTCATTCGCTCGATTTTTAATTTAACGTTAATTTATGTTTTTGTAGGTCCTTTCCTATGTTGTCACTAAATAAACACGCACTACAGTGTCTTTGACGAATGGGAACTATTTGTTGGCGTTGAGAACTGCTTATAGGTAGTTTACGATGAAATGTCATCGTGGAACATAAAATGCAAGCCTTACTAATACGAAATGCCTTACTTGAACCGAACCACGGTTTTTACATGCCAGCAGTGCTCCTTTATCTGATTATTATCAAGGTTTGTTAATTGATTACATTATCATTATTATTATATTTTTATATATCATTATTATTATATAATTATTGTATTATTTCCGCTTACTACCTACTTCGCTTTCTCATTTGCCTATTATGTAGTTCATGTCCCAATGCCTTACTATGTTTCCTTATCACTATTATTCTAAAACTTAATCTAATAACGTGGCTTATGCTAATGACCTTCTTATATCTACATACATTTTAACATTGCAACAATTTTTCTTTAATTCATATTTCGTTTTATATGTTATTTCACATATTGCATTTCCTTTTCACTCAATGAGAGTGACTCACTCTCTGTCTTGATTTGTAGTTGTTTTTATTTGTTCTAATTTTATTTTTATTTATATTTTAGAAAGATCTGATGGATTATTGGCGTAATTCTTAAATCATACAACCAGATTCCTGGTTGGAACGTACTCTGAGTCTTTGATCTGTTATATTTTTAATATATTACGTTCTTATCAATGTATATAAGTACTGTTTGTTTCATCACTATTTGTCAAATAAAAAACTCTCTTATCTTGCCGACAAACCGAACCGCCGAGTGTTATAAAGAAGCCACGAGTCCTATAAGGGATCGCAATTATTCGTCTTTATGTAGGCAGAATAATAGGAACAATATATTTTAAATCAAAATAATATGTTATACCTTGTCTATGACTCATTAGGTATGTGCTCAGTTTAGCCAACAATTATTTTTAAATACAAAATGATTGCTGCCCAGCAAGTACCACGGGGAGGTATCCCATGCGAGGAAGGGGAGGGTCGGGTGTGGGTTCGTATAAACATAAGCACAAGTATAAAATTTAACAAAAAATGTATTCTTTAATATAGTAAAATAAAGTAATATTAGTAAAATAAAATAGCATTTCTATACCTTGCTTATGTAGGGTAAAAGGCTCGATGGAATTATAAAATAAAATATTTTTTTTAAGAATAAAAACTATACAAAATAAATAATTGAAAATTATTTATTTTTACTATCATAATAATAAAAAAAGATATCAAAAAACAGATATAATTATTATTGGCACTAAAACATGCATTATAGATTGGTTAAAAAGCAAATCATTCATTTACCTATTCGTCGTCAAATTGTCACTAAGGTCACTATCACTACTTTCTTCAGAATCTTCACCCACATTTATGATAAACCGGTCTTGATTAGGGTTTTTGGCTCTTCTGGTTCAATGTACTCATCTTCAATTTTCTTTACATTCTCTATATATTTCTTCCAGTTATCTGATGAAACTTTCTCTACCTCCGATTTTATAAGATCAATAATTTTTTTATCAAATTTAGGAAATTTATTGTTTCTTCGAATTCCTTGCTTTTATTCCACTCCATATTAATTCAATCGGGTTAAATATGCAAAAATACGGAGGTAATCTTATAACAGCGTGTCCATGAGCTTTAGCTATCTCATCGATAACATATGTATTTGTTAGAAAAAATATTCTTTTTTACTATTTCCAAAAGTTGTGCCTTCGTAAACTTTTTCTCAAATGCTAAATTATGATTTTTTGAAAATTGTTGAATTTCTCCTTTCTTAGTATTTGGAATCTTCTTTAAAAATCTTGAGTGATATGGGGCATTGTCTAAGACAATAACTATTCTTTTCAACATTCGGAAGTAAGGTATCTTTAAACCATTCCTCAAAAATGTCGACATGCATATTTCGATGCTTGAATCCTCCACTTTCATTCCACTAAGTTTGAGGAAATTAGGAGCCCATCCATTCTCAGTACCACAATGTAGAATTTAATAACCTTTTTCCTCTATTTGGAGGCATATCTACTTTACATCTATTTGAACTATCCGTCCAACCTCTTTTGACTGTATCATATGTGTCGTATCAGGTTTGATCCAAGTAATAAATCGGTATTTGTTTTTCTCTAAATTTTTCTATGCTTTTCAAGTATTTCATACTCCACAAAACAATTCTACGACTTTCCATTATCGTCGTCCTTTTATGAATAATTTTTAATATAAATCCTACCTTTTTAAACCATCGCCAAAGCGTTGTTTTACTAATATGCAACATATCATTTTCCTTTAATTCCATATGTATGTAATGAATCGACACTTGGAACTTCATTTTTTTTATATTTGTCATAAATTGTGTCTCGTAGTAGTTTTACCTGTGATGGATCAATTTTCTTTGGAATTCCTGCGTTATCTCGTACGTTTATTTCTCTAGCTCCCTTTTGAAGTATTCTATAAAATAGTCTATATCGATAATTCTGTCAAATATGACGTTTTCTCTACAGCTCCTTTCTCTCCCTCGCTGGTTACTGTATTTTTGTATACATTTAATACAATTTTATGTGCTTGTTTTCCTAAAATGTTGTACACCTATTTTGTTTTCCACTGCCGTCGTATTAAAATGACTCGTCGTGAATTCGACTCGCGCTAGGTTGAGGATCTTCCCACAGTCTGAACATTTTACTATATTTAATAAATGACACTTATTAAACAAAATTATTATTAAAGGGCACCACCACAAACCACAAACTGATAAATACCCACTAAATCACAATATCTATCCCTTAAAATATAACCACTCTAAAATATGTACTAAATATACACCATGAAAACACAAAATATTAAATAGCACAAAAATCTCAGACTTAAGTTTAATTAAAGGCGCCTAAAAATTTAATATTAGACTTACCGCAATCCGTCTCTATTGACACATAACCTAGGACAATGTGGTTCGATTGCAGTTTCGAGTTATTTAATATCGATTGTCCTTATCTTTTACAGCGTATTCTAAGGCAACGTATTTCGAGACTTTCTTATCGGTTCTAGCTTGTGTCGTGTTAGTACACTAGATATGTATGGAAAAGTCCTACGTTACCAAATATTGTTTAGTAAGTACTTGGATAATCTACGAGAAATACTCAATCTCTTACACGTCTTATTCGGTGGTTCGTCTTTTACGTCTTATTCGTATCACACCGGCAACATTGTGATCGCCCAGCCATTAAGTGTAGCATGTCATATTAGGGTAGAGTGGGGTAAACAACAGTTGGTGAACTTGAAGTAAATCAGTTATTCTTTAATTTCGTGTTTATTTCTGATTAATTTTGTATTTAAATTAATTAATTATTGGTAATATATAAAAACACAACAATTTGTCGCATGGAATCGCATTTATAGTGGCTATTTTAACTTGCTGTAAATTTTTTTATCTGTCCCGGTCTCCCATTGAGTCAACCGCCGCTTCCTTTGAGATTTTCTATTTGGCAAATAGCGATGGAATAAACTGTAAATTATCATGTATGAAAGTGAATTTATATTTATTATTTTAATTAAATGGAAAATCATGGATTTCGATTACCGTTATATGTTTTAATATAATAAGCGCATATATAGTTGGTTGCCGATATAGCCACAGCATATTAGTCTTAATCTAAATTTTGTCATATGCTGTGAAGGATGTCATAGCAATATATATATATATATATATATATATATATATATATATATATATATATATATATATATATATATATATATATTGTCCTCCTGCGTCGTCGTCGTCGTCGTCGTCGTCGTCGTCGTCGTCGTCGTCGTCGTCGTCGTCGTCTACTGGTAACGCGAAGGTTCGCATGGGCCTCTTCGTTTGCAACTCTCCGTTCGCTATGTTACCTCGAACTGGTTGCTTGCTTGCCAGAATTCACGCATCATAACATGTTGTTCGTGCGAATTCGATAGTAGCGTTATGTTGATTCAGATGGTTTCCTTGCATTGACGACTTTTGCTGACTGCTGAGCTTGGGATTTCTGGACCATACGTTGGCGGTTTCCATTTCCTCGTCCAAGAATTGTTACCGATGGGATTCCGGAACGCCATCTTCGTCTTATTTTTCTTGCAGTCGTCGGTCGACAGAGCGGGTAAGTTCACGAGCGTTCCTCGAGTGATTAGCCTCGGCTCCGGACAAATTTTCGCTGCCGCTGTCCAGGAAGTAGACTATGGTAACTAGGTTGACGCTAGCACCAGTGGCCTCCAGTGCTGTTCACTATTCATGAGAAGTACACCTCTACATGGTAGCGGCTACTAGCCTTAATATTCCTTTCCTGCGTTTCCTCCAACCATCTTCTCAGATTGGGTTTGGGTCTTGACCTCGCGTACTGATCCCTGTAACAGTTAATAAATAATATAAATAAATAATGTTATAAATTCATTTAAAGCTAAATAGCAAATACCATAAAATTCATTGTAATGAAGGAACAGTGAGAAATATAATAATAAATAAATCCTACGTAGCAATGGCGAGATCAGAACAGCGATCGGGTGGGGTCGTTACCTCTTTAAACAGAGGAGAAAGACTCCACAAAGCAAGTAAAAGTTGACACCGAGCGTGCAGAATGAGTGCTAATAAAGAGCATACTATTATATTATCTAACTCGTATATGTATATAAGTAGTATAGCAAAGGGGCTTCTGGGCCACCCTCGGATTTGTCCGCGGGCATTTGATGCGGATGGCATGTGTCCATCGGGAGTGACCAAAGATGGGTTAGTTCGTCAAGCCGCCGCCCGGATATTCCAGGTGTCGCTGTTGTAGTTCTGAAGAAGTCACTGGTGCTTGTTGGTCAATGACCAGAGGGTCTTCTTCGGCGAGGGGGTGGGAGTAAGAAAAAAAACATGGCTGTATTAAGAAAAAAGGAGCGTGGCTGCATTAAGAAAAATGAGGGTGGGGGTTAAGAAAAAAATGCATTAAGAAAAAAGAGAGTGTGGAAAAAAACATGGCTGCATTAAGAAAAAAAGAGGGTGGGGGTAAGAAAAAACATGTCTGCATTAAGAAAAAAATATGGTTGTATTAAAAAAAAGGGGCGTGGCTGAATTAAGAAAAAAGAGGGTGGGGTAAGAAAAAACATGTCTGCATTAAGAAAAAAATATGGCTGCATTAAGAAAAAATGGACGTAGAAAAAACATGTCTGCATTAAGAAAAAAAGAGGGTGGGGGGGTAAGAAAAAACATGTCTGCATTAAGCATGGCTGTATTAAGAAAAAAAGGGGCGTGTCTGCGTTAAGAAACAAGAGGGTAGGGAAAAAAACATGGTTGAATAAAAAAATATGGCAACGAAAAAACAACACGGTGATATTAAGAAAAAATATGACTGCATTAAGAAAAATACATAGTGGCAAAGGGGCAGGAGGGTGGGGGCGCAGGAAAAAAAGGTCCATTACGTGGACATCTGACGCAATATGTCAAAAGGGCCCTATCTTAAACTTTATCCGATTTCAATCGAATAACGACTAAAATTCATTAAAAAATTAATTGAACATAATCACAAAAGAGAGTATTTTTAATAGGTTAATAAATAAAAAAGTTATAGACAAAGAAAATATATTTATGGTAAAAAAATAGTACGTATATTTAGCATTACATTTAGATTCAATATTAAACATAATAGAATAATAGGAAAAAACATGGAGTCTTAAGTATGGTAGCATTAAGAAAAAAACATGGTAGCATTAAGAAAAAAGAAGGTGGAGTGGGGGTAAGAAAACAAAATGGGGGTATTAGGAAAAAACATGGTCGCATTAAAAAAAAAAAAACATGGTAGAAATAACAAAAAACACGTGATGTCATTCTAGGTTAGTTCGTGTGAGAAACGTCATGCTGAAAAAAACAAAGGGGCTCCGTTACGTGGACATCTGACGCAATATGTCAAAAGGGCCCTATCTTAAACTTTATCCGATTTCAATCGAATAAAGACTAAAATTCATTAAAAAATTAATTGAATTGATAATCACAAGAGAGAATATTTTAAATAGGTTAATAAATAAAAAAGTTATAGACAAAGAAAATGTATTTATGCTAAAAACAGGGGTTTTATTTTTCCTAAGTTGGTATTAATAAGCCACTATATTTGGGTTGGTACACCTGTATAATGGTACGACTTGAAAACGTGACTAAAATGTTTGCTATGCTATTGTAGACTAAATAAGCTGGTCTGATGAATAAACAAAAATTATCTGCACGTGGATGATTAAATGCTGTCATTTTTTCTTTTAACCTACTTGTCGCTTATTATATAGAATGCAAATTCAACGTTAAAAACAAGTCTTGACTTGTTGAAAAAAGTGTCGCCAGCTGAGTTAAGGAACGTGACTTAAATGTTAACAAACTGGTGTTTTGCCACTATTGTAGACTGTGATTAATGCCGACTATTATCGGAATTGAGATCAAGGTCATAAATTCAAATCGTATTAAATATCATCTGTGTAAAACAGTGTCGGTGGAAAATTTGAAATCTGGGGATCACGGTAGGAAGGCGGGAAATTTGAAATCTAGGTCGGTCAGGTGTAAAGAGAAAACACATGAAAGGAATGTGTATCAGAAATTTATTTCCTGTATATTAACTTTTACATTCTTCGAGTTCGTGGCATTGGAACTTGATATATGAACCTATGATGTCTACTGAATAGACTAACGGAATCAATTACTTAAGAAAGTAAAAATTTTAGTTCCACTCTGTCCGATCGAAGTGAAATTTTACGTGGGTATACATCCATTTTGATTATCTGACGTATTATGTCAAAAAGGTCTTATCTTAAACTTTATCCGATTTCAATCGAATAAAAACTAAAATTCATTAAAAAATTAATTGAACATAATCACAAGAGAGGATATTTTAAATAGGTTAATAAATAAAAGAGTAATAAACCAAAAAGGAAAATAATGTATTTATCATTATATTTAGATTCAGTAAGATAATAGAATAACTTCCATCTAAATATGTCTCATTCAAACATTATTTATAGTGTAGAAATCATATTCGATAGGAAAAAAAATAGTGTTTCAGTATTGCTTATTTGGAATTATAATTTTTTTTTATCTCTATTACATGTTGTATATATTGTTCATCTTTACTGTTGATATGAATTTTTACCTACCTGTTTAGGTGATTCAGATATAAATGAAATACAGTTGGCTAGTTGTTAAGATTAAAAATCTGAAGACTAGGGAGGTATGTAGGGACATGGATGGTAGGTAGTAATATAAGTATAGACTAAAAAAGAAACAGGGCTGATAATACAGGGCTAGAAATTTGAAATCTGGGGGAGCGCGGTGGATGTCAGATAGGTGAAAATCTGAGGACTAGGTAGCGAGTAAGGTAGGAATGTGTGAAATTTGAATGAAAAATAAGAAGGGGTCTTATGAAGGAAGCTGTTAATTTTTATATATATATAAATATAGAGTGGTGGCAGGTAGTTTTAACGTCAAAAGTTTATATGATTTATCTAGTAAGTTGTATGTGAAAATATGAGAAGTGCTAGAGATTTTATTGCTTTTAACAGAAATTCCAAGAAACATTAAGGATGACTTGGTAAATAATTTTGATGAATATAAATCGCAACGCAAAATAAAAATACATGTGATATTATTATATAAAAGTTTTTATTTTTAATTATTATACATTTGCATTTTTCTCAATATCTGCAAAATATAAATGTTTTAAAAAATTTAAGCTATCTTTAATTCCAATAATATTTTTGATACATTCATAGTTCAAAATAAAATAACACTATCATTACTCTTCTAATATCAATATATGTTTATCCATAAAAGATCTGACTAGTTATCTTGAAAATCTTCAAATTCGATTCCACTTTCGATAAAATTATTTTCTTTATCATTATCGAGTATGATATTAATAATTCGCAGTGAAATCATACCAATTCAAGTCCGTTAACGAAATTTCTTAAAAAAACGGATTGTAGAATGCAGATTTTATTTAACATAAAAAACATTTTTCACAGTCACGATGTAACAGCACGAAATTTGGTAATATGAGAAACTGCATGCAAACAACGTCTATTTAAAAAGTGATTATAAGAGAACCGATAAAAATTAATTTATGATTTCCCAATATCAATGCTGAAACGTGAGAGCGAAAGCAACCCAACGAAAAAATGCAGAACCAGATTTAAAACACATACAAACAAGTCTTGACTTGTTGACGAAAACGTCGCAGGCTGGTTTAAGGAACGTGACGTAAACTGAAAAATTTCGGGCTGATAGACAATACATTTTATTTCTAATCTGAGGATAAATCAATAAAAAATAATTTATGACTTCCTATCGATAAAAAAACTGCAAATGTAGCATTTTGATTTGTTATGGGTCGACTATGTAGTGACGTCGAAGTTGGAGGCGAATAACACAGACATATTCGAGGATAACCCGTCGTCATCGACAACGATGAAAAATTCACTTTAAAATACTTAAGATACATTATTGCAGCACAGTAAAAAGGAATTTGTAAAGAGTCATTAGATATACTTAAGTGGATGATACTCTCAGATATTGTCAAAAGAATAATCGGACTTCAGATTGAGAAACAAATTTTTACGTTTATAACATTAAGTTGAGACTGTTGATGTTTTTTTTTAATTTCATTGGTGTAGATGAACTCACTAACAACTTTGTCAGATAATTGAAGTATGCAGAAGCTGTTACTCATTTTCAACAATTTGATTTCAATAATTTGCGATAATCTTAGAGCATATTGCGAAAACTTCATTTCTATTTCTTCAGGCTGTTCTTCTGTCAGACCACATAAAATATCCAAGTCGTGGGATCTATACGATACTCGGCCAGTTCCCTAGATGAACACAATAATTTGCTAGAAATATAAAAAGAAATATTTTTCCTGAATAACGCTCAACAAATTTAATCGATCGTAACATCGAGTCGCTATTGAACAAAATTGTAATCCATCTCTCTAAATCTACATATTATAAAATAATAAGTTTTTTCCATTATTTAATATATACATATAAACTTCAAAATATCAGTCTGATTTGAGCAGATTGTTTTAAATAGATACCCATCTCAAGTATACATTTAATATTACACTCCGGCTCTAAGCAAGTGACGCATCTAGAGACATATAGATCATTATCACATAAAATTAACTGTTCATTATAGACCTCGATCTGCTAGGAATGTGTCAAATATATACATGTAGCTAGGAAATGGGGAATGTGAACTTATTATATTTTAATGTTTATCAGTTTAGTTTCATGTTAACCCTCTGAGTATCTTTTTACTATGTTTCATAACAATACATTTTTAAATTGTGAAACCTAGATGATACATTGTTTATATAAATTAATAAAAGATTATTAAAACCAGATCTCTGTCAGATCTTTAAATAAATGTATATCCGTCAGGGTTGTACGAGCTATATATAAAAAAAATAATTTCTGGTTTAATGAAGGATGAAAAGAATAGGAAAATAATAATTCATTTCATAGGTCTACGTTCTAAACAGTACACGTATAAAGTGGAATTAAACAAAATAATCAAAAAAAAGCAAAAGGCAAAAACACATAATCGTTAAGCTAGTAAATAAATGGGAAGGGGGGTACGGAGCTAAAATTTGATATGCAAATCCTAATTTCCAAGGCAGATCCATTTTCAACGATAACTTATGGTCATTGAAATGAAAAAATCACACATTATATTCAATAAACCTCTGTATATAAGAATGTATATCTTAGATACTTCTGAAAAATTTGTATGTATGATTTTCACAAAGCAAAAGGCGTATTCAAAGATACATAATTGTTAAGCTGGTAAATAAATCGGAAGGAAGGTACTGAACTAAAATTTGATTGCAAATTCTAAATTCCAAAACAGATCTATTTTCAACGATAATCTTATGGTCTTTGAAATGAAAAATTCTCACATTATATTCAATAAACCCCTGTATATCAGAATGTGTATCTTAGATATTTCTAAAATTTGCGTGTATGATACTATAAATACATGTTAACGAAATTCCCTATAGAAAATTGTAAACTTTTGTACGCTGATACAGACATTCTCTTGTACGAAATTCAGTGTAAGATGTTTTTAAAAAATAGATTTTATACTTAGTAATTATCCCCGAGATAGTCGTTGGAAATAAAAATCTACTCTAGTAAATAAAAAACAAATCCCATGGTTTTTAATGAAGGATAAAAACAATGTGAAAATAATTACTCATTTTCATAGGGCTACGTTCTAAACAGTACACCTACTATAAAAAGTGGAAAATAGTTAGAAAATCAAAAGGTGTAAAGTCTAATGTTGTGGTAAACAAAATTACTTTTGAGGATTATCTCAACTGTCTGGAGAAATTTGTCAACAAAAAGCCGTAGGATTACTCTCCACTTTCTAGTTACAAGTCATTGATTTTATAATATTATGTCTTTATATTATTTTATTATAATTGATTTTCACTTTCTCACAATCACACATATCAAATAATGTAAGTTATATATCTCACACCTTGTATAGAGGAACTCAATAGCAATTATTTTTATTCGTCATTTTAGAGTTGTTAAAGTAAATTATCAGATTGATTCCAATACAAAATAAGTTTTGTTTATAATAACATTATATAAATATATGCCATGGAACTTTGTCAATACCAAGTAAAAAAACTATGTGTAAAAGGGGGGAATATGATGTACATAACAACAGTTTTAATTAGAAATATATATGTGAGCATTCGTTGCAGTTAAAACAAATATACCGAGGGGCTGGGTCGATGATGTCATCGATAACCGACTTCAATGCGCTTCTCTAAATGTTTATTATTATTTATAGTTTATATATTAGGTTCTTATATGCGACGGCTCGAATAGGAGATTAGATTTGACTGAACGCTCACTTAATATAGATCGGGTCGCCGAAGTTGTAATTTAAGAAATAAAGATTTGTGTTGCGAGTTGTGTAGAAACAACTATTTTTAGTTTAACATTCTCTAAAAAATCTAACATATATATGAGACCATTGATGCACTGCTTATTAATTTCTTCTTTATTAATTTATATTGTTCGAAATGGTTTTGTCTTATATCTTAAAAAAAGGCGTGCGGCACTATATTAGCTTAATCTTTGTAGATATGTATACATTCACTGAAACAAAGAAACGTCAGCGATTTAGGAATTAGAACGTTCATAGTTCGGATACTTAGATTATCATAGTTCGGGTGCTTAGATGAAATACAAATTTTACGTAAGTCTATACTTAACAAAACAGAACATATAATTTTCTAAATTCACTTATTTTTGTAACATCAATATATGCAGATCATTCAACAGTTTTTACATGTGCTTAAGTTTATCTGGGGAATAATTTTAATTCATGCATTAAGTAGATTTAGAGAGATGGATTACAATTTTGTTCAATAGCGACTCGATGTTATGATCAATAAAATTTGTTGAGCGTTATTCAGGAAAAATATTTCTTTTTATATTTCTAGCAAATTATTGTGTTCATCTAGGGAACTGGCCGAGTATCGTATAGATCCCACGACTTGGATATTTTATGTGGTCTGACAGAAGAACAGCCTGAAGAAATAGAAATGAAGTTTTCGCAATATGCTCTAAGATTATTGCAAATTATTGAAATCAAATTGTTGAAAATGAGTAACAGCTTCTGCTAAGTTCAGTTATCTGACAAAGTTGTTAGTGAGCTCATCTACACCAATAAAATGAAAAAAAAAACATGGACAGTCTCAACTTAATGTTATAAACGTAAAAATGTGTTTCTCAATCTGAAGTCCGATTATTCTTTTGACAATATCTGAGAGTATCATCCACTTAAATATATCTAATGACTCTTTACAAATTCCTTTTTACGGTGCTGCAATAATGTATCTTAAGTATTTTAAAGTGAATTTTTCATCGTTGTCGATGACGACGGGTTATCCTCGAAGATGTCTGTGTTATTCGCCTCCAACTTCGACGTCACTACATAGTCGACCCATGACAAATCAAAATGCTACATTTGCAGTTTTTTTATCGATAGGAAGTCATAAATTATTTTTTATTGATTTATCCTCAGATTAGAAATAAAATGTTTTGTCTATCAGCCCGAAATTTTACAGTTTGTTTACATTTAAGTCACGTTCCTTAAACCAGCCTGCGACGTTTTCGTCAACAAGTCAAGACTTGTTTGTATGTGTTTTAAATCTGGTTCTGCATTTTTTCGTTGGGTTGCTTTCGCTCTCACGTTACAGCATTGATATTGGGAAATCATAAATTAATTTTTATCTGTTCTCTTATAATCACTTTTTAAATACACGTTGTTTACGTCCAGTTTCTCATATTACCAAATTTCGTGCTGTTACATCGTGACTGTGAAAAATGTTTTTTATGTTAAATAAAATCTGCATTCTACAATCCGCTTTTTTAATAAATTTTGTTAACGGACTTGAATTGGTATGATTTCATTGCGAATTATTACGTGGAAGACATCAGCTACGTGGAAGACATCATCAATCAATTGAAGCATTTATTTTTGGACCCAACTTTAGTTTTATTTGAATATCAGTGACTATAATGAATTCTATCTAGTTCCTATTTTAAGTATCTATCTTTTTATTGATTTTAATGTAACAGTTTCTGATCCGATAGGACTTGCACCTTGACGAAGTTCTAGTGCAAACTAGAGCGGGTGGGTCGGCTTGCGCGTTTTAATGATTTAAGGAGCCATACCATAGGTTTAACCATAGTGGGAGGGTCCTTATTGAAAAACCAGACTAAGACAAGTCCCTGAAGGAGGGCAGCAGCTCTTTCAGTAGTCATAGTGGCAGAAACCGTGGGGGTTGATATGGTGCTATGACACACACGACTGCGATGTGGAAGGCAAGAGGAAACCACCACATTATAATCCTCAGAACAGCTAGCAGAAAGCTTATCCTAAATTAATGATGGCGTCTCCTGGGGCAAAAAACTCCGGAGGTAAAATAGTCCTCCGTTCGAATCTCCGGGTGAGGACTGTTCTGGGAGACGTGATCGAGTACAATAATAGTAAGTGTAGCATTTCACGAGTCGGAGCGTGGAATGTCAGAAGCATGAGACAAGCAGGGAAGCTAGAAAATCTGAAGATAGAAATGGATAGGTTAGGTTTAGATATAGTAGGTATAAGTGAGATGCGCTGGCCGGAAGTAGGAGATTTTTGGAGCGGTGACTATAGGGTAATACACACAGGATCGGTAAATGGAAACGCGGGAGTAGGGATCGTTATGCGGAAGAACGCAGGACAGTGTGTAGATAGCTACCTACAATACAGCGAGAGAGTAATGATGGTTAGGTTAGATTCGAAGCCAGTGGAAACAGTAATAGTGCAAGTATACATGCCTACTTCTAGCCATAGTGAGGAAGAGTTAGAAGCCGTTTATTCGGACATAGAGCAGGTAATAGGATTTGTGAAGGGTCATGAAAATTTAATAATAGTAGGAGATTTTAACGCAGTCGTAGATGAGGGGAAAGAAGGAGAATTTGTAGGTCCTTATGGATTAGGAAACAGAAACGAGAGAGGTAGCAGACTGATAGAATTCTGTGAGAAGCACAAGATGGTAGTCGCGAACACATTGTTCAAGAATCACGTTAGGAGGCGGTACACATGGAAAATGCCAGGAGGGATAGACAGGTATCAGATAGACTACATTCTGGTTAGGAAGAGATTTAGAAATCAAGTAAAAGACTGTAAGAGTTATCCAGGAGCAGATGTAGACAGCGACCACAACTTGGTAGTCATGAAAGCTAGATTAAAGTTCAAAAATCTGAAAATCCGGAAGGATAAAAAACGTATAAATGTAGACATATTGAGGGATCAGAATATGAAAGATAAGTTCCAGGATAAAACAGATCAATTAATAAATAAAACGAGTAAGGACGAAATCAAGAACGCAGAAACTGAGTGGGAGGGTATCAAGAATAGTCAAGCTTCCGCGGCTACGGACGTTTTAGGACACGATAAAAGGGAAGCTAGGAAGCCCTGGATAACGGACGAAATCTTAAACTTAATGCAAAAGAGACGAGGCTACAAAAACAGACGAGACGAAGAAGGACTGAAAACTTATAAGTCAATAAAGTGGGAAATCATTAGAAAATGTAGAAAAGCGAAAGAACAATGGATAGAGGATAAATGCAAAGAAGTAGAAGATAAGTTGCAAGTAGGTAAGACCGATGAGGCTTACAAAATAATTAAGAGGAACTTCAGGGATATAGGAACAATAAGTAGAAACGTTAGGAGTCAATCGGGGGACATACTGATCGGAAGAGAGGAGAAAGCGGATAGATGGAAGCAGTACTTAGGAAATTTATACGAGGGTCAGGAATTAGGAGAGATATTAGAGGAAGAATCTAGCATCGATAGGGAAGATGTAGGAAAACCTATATTGATAGAGGAATTTGAAATAGCACTAAGGGGGCTAAAGAATAATAGAGCGCCGGGTGTAGATAAAATACAGGCGGAAATTTTGAAATGTGCGGGACAGAAAGTAGTAAATAGGATGTTTGAACTGGTAAAATACATATATGAAACGGGTGAGATGCCGGAGGACTATAAGAGGAACATTATCGTTACTATACCGAAAAAGAGAGGAGCCGACAAATGCGAGAACTTTAGAACGATTAGCCTAACTTCCCATGCGTCAAAAATCTTAACTAGAATAGTGCAGAAGAGGATGGAAAATAGAGCGGAGGAAATACTAGGAGAAGACCAATTCGGCTTTAGGCGAAATAGAGGAACTCGCGAAGCTATTCTGGCGCTAAGAGTAATGTTAGAGAAAACAATAGAAAAAGGAAAGAACGCTTATATAGGATTTGTAGATTTAGAAAAAGCTTTTGATAACGTAAGATGGGAAAAAATGTTCGAGATACTAAAGAGCGCGGGAATGAAGTATAGAGATAGGAGAGTAGTACACAATCTATACAAAGAGCAAACTGCTGTTATAGAAGTAGAAGGGGAAAAAAGGGAAGTAGGTATTAGGAAAGGAGTAAGACAAGGATGTACGCTATCACCACTAATTTTTAATCTGTACATCGAAGAGGCGATTAATGTGGTAAAAGATAGAGTGGATTTCGGGATTAAAGTACAGGGACAGAAACTAAAAATGCTGAGATTCGCGGATGATATAGCAGTATTAGCATCTAGTAAGGAGGAATTAGAATCAGCATTGAACGAAATGGAGGCAGTGTTGACAGAGGAATACGGAATGAGGGTGAATAAAAACAAAACTAAAGTGTTAGTGTGCAGAGGGCGCGAGAGCAGAGCAAAAACAAAAGTACAAATTAATAATGAAAGGTTGGAGGAAGTTAAAGACTTCACTTATTTAGGAAGTAAAATAAATTGGGATGGAAGAAGCGATAAAGACATAAAACAAAGAATAGCGCAGGGTCGAGTAGCTTTTAACGAAAAGAAAGCACTTTTATGCTCGGGGGTAATAAACTTAGAAACAAGGAAGAGATTTTTGAAAACATATGTATGGAGCACGGCACTATACGGCTGCGAAACCTGGACGGTAGGGGAAGCAAGTAGGAAGAAATTAGAAGCTTTTGAGATGTGGTGTTACCGAAGAATGATGAAAATACCATGGACTGATAGGGTTAGAAACGAAGAAGTATTGGAGAAAGTCGGCGAGAAAAGAAGTATGTGGAAAAACTTAAAGAAGAGAAGAGATAGAATGGTAGGCCACTTGCTGAGACATGGGGGAATAGTCCGCGATATTTTGGAGACAGAAATAGGAGTGAAGAACGGCAGAGGTAGGCCGAGATTAGACTACTGCTCGCAAATAGTAAGGGATGTAGGTTGTAGCACAATTAGCGAAATGCGTAGGTTAGCACAAGATAGGAGAAGCTGGAGGTTAGCGTCCAACCAGTCTCAGGACTGATGACCTAATGATGATGATGAATGTAACAGTTTTTAATTTTTCTCACATACTTGATAATGATAAAGAAAATAATTTTATCGAAGCTGGAATGGAATTTGAAGACTTTTCAAGATAACTAGTCAGATATTTTATGGATAAACATATATTGATATTAGAAGAGTAATGACAATGTTATTTTATTTTGAACTATGAATGTATCAAAAATATTATTGGAATTAAAGATAGCTTAAATTTTTTAAAACATTTATATTTTGCAGATATTGAGAAAAATGCAAATGTATAATAATTAAAAATAAAAACTTTTATATAATAATATCACATGTATTTTTATTTTGCGTTGCGATTTATATTCATCAAAATTATTTACCAAGTCATCCTTAATGTTTCTTGGAATTTCTGTTAAAAGCAATAAAATCTCTAGCACTTCTCATATTTTCACATACAACTTACTAGACAAATCATATAAACTTTTGACGTTAAGACTACCTGCCACCACTCTATATTTATATATATAAAAATTAACAGCTTCCTTCAGAAGACCTCTTCTTATTTTTCATTAAAATTTCACACATTCCTACCTTACTCGCTACCTAGTCCTCAGATTTCTCACCTATCTGACATCCACCGCGCTCCCCCAGATTTCAAATTTCTAGCCCTGTATTATCAGCCCTGTTTCTTTTTTAGTCTATACTTATATTACTACCTACCATCCATGTCCCTACATACCTCCCTAGTCTTTAGATTTTTAATCTTAACAACTAGCCAACTGTATTTCATTTATATCTGAATCACCTAAACAGGTAGGTAAAAATCCATATCAACAGTAAAGATGAACAATATATACAACATGTAATAGAGATAAAAAAAATTATAATTCCAAATAACCAATACTGAAACACTAATTTTTTTTTTCCTATCGAATATGATTTTTACACTCTAAATAATGTTTGAATGAGACATACTTAGATGGAAGTTATTCTATTATTTTACTGAATCTAAATATAATGATAAATACATTATTTTCCTTTTTGGTTTATAACTCTTTTATTTATTAACCTATTAAAAATACTCTCTCTTGTGATTATGTTGAATTAATTTTTTAATGAATTTTAGTCGTTATTCGATTGAAATCGGATAAAGTTTAAGATAAGGCCCTTTTGACATATTGCGTCAGATGTCCACGTAATGGACCTTTTTTTCCTGCGCCCCCACCCTCCTGCCCCATTGCCACCATGTATTTTTCTTAATGCAGTCATATTTTTTCTTAATATCACCGTGTTGTTTTTTCGTTGCCATATTTTTTTATTCAACTATGTTTTTTTCCCTACCCTCTTTTTTCTTAACGCAGACACGCCCCTTTTTTTCTTAATGCAGTATAACCCTTTGCTATACTACTTATATAGTTTAATGTATGTATATAGTTTATTATGTAATGTATGTATTAGAATAGGCATTATGATGTATAAATGATGACAACTTAATAAAGGCCCAATTGTAAATAATAGGATAGAACACTTTGTAGTCAAAATAGGAATAAAAAGATTTTTAAGTAGGGTTCACTACCATGCACACTACCGGCACATCCATGTTTTGGATGTCGTCTGTCGTGACTATAGATGAAATGGGTAGAAGAAGAAAGCAAAGGTCCTTTTTATATCCAGGCATCTTTCTTATGTTCTTAAAACTAATTTTCTTCTTTGAAGTTTAATTCTTCTTTTCTTATTTTAACCATTTCTTTCTTGAAATATTTCTTGTTTCCTTCTTCTGATTTCTTTTCTGCATTAGGAATTGTAATTTCGGGACACTAGTAAGGCAAAGTCCGTGTTCCAACGTTACGCCTAAATGTATTTTAACAAAATTAACTTTTTAAAAACAATTAATTCTCTCTTTAAAAAAAACTCTTCATATAAAAGTATTTAAATACTATTTTTGTAATTGCATTAATTTTAAATTTGGCAGTAAATTTTCACATATATATGTATATATATATATATATATATATATATATATATATATATATATATATATATATATATATATATATATATATATACAATGTTCTTTTAACGTACAAAACTATTATAAAAAAACGAATTGTAAAATTATAGCATAATGGTTTGTAATCTTTTATTCTCAATATGATCTTATTATAGTTAATTCTACATAAAGATAAGATATTCCTCGTTTAATCATGACAATATATCACATAACACAATTATTTACATAATTCAATAATTTGTATATTAATTTCTTGTTTATTTTTAGGTGACGTGTCCATAATCCATTATCCTGCTGATAATATTTTAATTATATCGTTTAAGTATGAATTATAGTCTAATAAAAATGCAAATATGCAGTACCGATTCAACTTCCTAAAATTTATGCTCAGGCTTTAACATAAATTTGGCGTACAATAATTTATAACTTCCAAAACAATTTTTAAAGAGTGCTCGAGAATATACAACTTAAACAGTGTTTTGGAATGGCGTAACTGTGTACAGTATTTTACTTTAAACATATTTTATTTGAAAGAACATATTTTTTTTTGTAATTAATGAATAAAGTATCGATTTAGTCTCCGCTCCGGTTATTTGGATATAATTATGAAATCGAGGCGAAACCAAATCAGTATTCTAAAAATGCATTACATTAAATAATTATAATAGCAGTATTGAGGATAAGATGAATTTGGCATTTATGGTTTTCATTGATTCGATGTCATTTTAGTTATATTCGAGGAATGTATATAAAATTGCGCTTTGGTCCTATTACCATCCAACTATCCAACTACAATTATCCAACTACATACATGTGCACAACCATTGAGCTGTATTGCTACATATAAACATGTTTAAAGTCATCGTACTTAATTCAGTAATAAATGTTTATTATTCCTTAGAATAGAGAACTTATTATTTAACGTAATTTACTTGGTTTTCTATAACACAGTAAGTATTTTTATACTTACTGGGCTTAAAAATCCCATTAATTAGGTTAAGCAGTAAATACCGAAACTTATAGTCAACTGTATGCTGCATAGCTGTCAACATGCATTAGAAGTAAATTAAGTAATTTGTGCATTTGTGTAATGGAGTCAAGAAAGTAGGTGTCTGCCTGTACCAACCCGGAGCTTTCTTACTTTCCATAAAATCGTTTGCTAACAAGACAAACACGTGAGAGTTATGCTAAATTCTGCAAGTCGTTTTCACTTAGTTACACAAGAATTCAGCGTATTACTGGTACTGCGATGAGTAGATAACGTAAGGTTATGTTAGAATTGTATTTAGTTTTGTTTTGCCCTGAAAGTCATGTTTAATATATACCAGCTTTATGAATTTTGTTTATTTGTTGTAGAGTCAACATTATTTATAGTCTGTCGTTATAAGTACTCGTGATTATTAAAAAGCGCGAGCAATAAGTAAATCAACTTAATTCCCAAATTATTATTCGTTAGGTATATCTTAAATTTTTATATGAACACAAACAACAAAATACCACGTGCTGGTTAAAATAAAGTTTAAAAATGCAATACACATAGTTCCATTTCATTAAGTGATTTAGTTGTATGCTTTGTTTTGATTTAGTTGTATGCCTTTTCAAAAAAGATAATAGTATGTTAATATGTACATTTATTTTTTACAACTAATATAATATAATTCGGTTAATAAAAAAAATAAAAAAAACATTTGTTGTTTTACTATTAACTAATCCTTCTAAAATTGTAGTTATACTGTTAATTTAACCCAGATATGCCTACTGTCCTTTTAAAAGAACATTTTACAGGCGCCTTTTTAGGCCTCTCGATCAGATATGGCATTGCCAGTCTCATTTTAGAATATTACAAGACACGTGTTTTAAGAGCTAGTTTAGTTCCTTTAACTGTGTTAAATAAAATATTTTTATCTAAAGATTTTTAAAAGATGTCGCAGCCTATTGATTTGATACCAGTGGGATATATATATATATATATATATATATATATATATATATATATATATATATATATATATATACAATGTTCTTTTAACGTACAAAACTATTATAAAAAAACGAATTGTAAAATTATAGCATAATGGTTTGTAATCTTTTATTCTCAATATGAACTTATTATAGTTAATTCTACATAAAGATAAGATATTCCTCGTTTAATCATGACAATATATCATATAACACAATTATTTACATAATTTAATAATTTGTATATTTAGTTTAGAGCTAGTTTAGTTCCTTTAACTGTGTTAAATAAAATATTTTTATCTAAAGATTTTTAAAAGATGTCGCAGCCTATTGATTTGAGACCAGTGGGGTAAGTGTTACTTGCTAAATTTAATTGTTATATATGTTTTTATTAGGTAAAAGGTTCATAGTTTTAATTTAGTTTGAGAAATTGAGGTTATGATGTTAAAAACTTCTTAATTCAGTCCAATTTTTTTTACTGTTCTTTTATAAGGACCGTAGGCATTAGAGGTATAGTGCATTTTTATTTAAGGGGTCTTACGTTAAATGGTCTTTTACAAAGTTTGGAAAAAGATGACTACTTATTGCCTCCGGAAATAAATATTGCTTTATTGCCTCCCATAAATTCAGGTGAAGATTTAACAGACGAAGATTCTGGAGATGAGGAGTACTTAGACATAAATAACTTGCCTGGTTCTCAGCTCTTGGCACCAGCGGAGGTAATGACCAAAGATACAAATGTTGATGAATATCCAGGTAACGCGACTGCGGTTGGACTTAATTTGAATGTTTCCAGAAAAAGTGCATCGTCAGACAATTGGGATGAAGAAGTGATATTCTTTTGAGTGTTTTCCAAGCGGTAAAGAAAATCTACAAATGGTCAGAAACAGATTTATCCTTGCCATATATCAAGTGGCCAACCATGTATAAAGTTGAAAATCAATTCCCATCGCCAACAGAATTATTTCTCCGATTTTTTAATGAAGAGGTAATAGATATGTTCGTTTTTTGGTCCAATAACTATGCTACGAAGAAGAATAGTACGGGAAATATAACACATGCGGAAATGTACGCATTTATTGGGATACTCCTGTTAAGTGGATATCTACCTGTGCCAAGAAGATGAATGTTCTGGGAGCAACGAAAAGACATGCACGATATTTTACTAGCTAATGCTCTATCAAGAGATAGGTTCGAGTTCATTATGCAAAATCTTCATTGCTGTGATAATAACCAGTTAGACCCATCGGATAAATTCACTAAAGGTCGCCCATTATTTAACAAGTTGAATAAGACATTTTAAGAATATGCTCCTTATTGGGAGCAACATAATGTTGACGAATCCATGATTCCATATTTTGGAAAACATGGATGTAAACAGTTTATAAGGGGAAAGTCAATAAGATATGGTTTCAAAATCTGGATGGACGCGACCAACACTGGATATGCCCTTTGAATCGAACCGTACCAGGGAGAAAATTCCAAGACTAACGCTAAATACGAATTATTTGGATTAGGCCCCTCTATTATACTTCAGTACGCAGATGTACTGCAAAATATTGGAGAATTTCCATTTCATGTTTTCTTCAATAATTTTTTCACTACAATTCCCCTTTTAGTAGAATTTCAAAAGAGGAACATTAAAGCCACGGGAACTATTAGAGACAACAGAATGTCAAAATGTCCCGTTTTGTCTAAAATGGAAATAAAAAAGGAAGCGAGAGGTACTTTCGATTTCAGGAGTTCTGATAATAAGGTTGTCGTTGTCAAATAGCATGATAATAACCCTGTTAATGTAGCATCAAATGCCTTGACGGTATATATTACGTCTCAAGTATCTCGGTATTCTCGGAAAGAGAAGAAAAGAATTAATGTTCAACAACCACATTTAATTAAAATGTACAACTCTGGAATGAGCGGGGTTGACAGGTGCGATGAGAATTTAAGTTTGTACCGTATAGCGATTAGAGGAGAAATATGGTATTTTCCAATTATTATGTATTGTCTTGATATTGCCGAACAAAATTCCTGACAGTTACATAGACTCCAAGGAGGCAAACTGGATCATTTTAATTTTCGGAGGACAATAGTTGAGACTGCTAGAAAAATTCCAAACTAGTGGAAGAAAACGGGGAAGGCCTAACTCGTTAGAACATTTAAAGTCACGATTGGATAACAAAGACCAATATATTGTCTCACAACCAAAACAAAGGCGTTGTAGAGTGTCATAAAAAAGTTCAGCGGAAATTCATGAAATGTGATGTAGCTTTACACGTAGATTGTTTTGTAATATACCACAAAAATAATTAAAATATCCCTTCCACCTTTAGCTATTTTTTTATTTTAAAATATTTGTTTGCTTCAAAACATTTTTTTATAATAGTCTGTGTGCCTAGTGTCCTTTTAAAAGGACGTTAATTTTTCCAATAAAAATAATGTGCAAGATTTTTTTTAGATTTTTTAGGCCATCTAGAGCCTAAAATGAAACATATTATTTAGTTTTTTATTTCAATTTTCGAAATAAAAAATAATTCAGGCATATCTGGGTTAAACAGTTAAATACAAACATACCAGAGATTTAATTTAAACAGTATTATAATTTTAACAGTACTAAATTAAATAATAAATACGACTAGAAATAATATTTATCCATAGGCCATATAATAGGCCAATCTATCTAAATTAAATATTAAAAATGACATCATCCTACTACAGCTATTCTAATCTTCTCAAAAATTACAGATAACGTTCTGGAGCCACTTAGATGTGTAACTTGAATTCCACGTGTAAATCTAACCCTTACTAGTTATATTATATATATATATATATATATATATATATATATATATATATATATATATATATGAAAATTTAATAGCATATTTATCTAAATCTTTTACATATTTATATCTGATATTGTAAACTGATATCCTAATGATGCTTGATCTGGAGTAAACTACAATGTATTTTCCAAGGAGATGATGCTCTCTCATTTTATGGAATTATTATTCGTGGGTGTATACGTCATGTATTTCTGTCACTGGATTGGATTAAACTACAACGGGAGTTCTCTTCTTGGGTCATCTAGTTGGTATTAATGTCATATCCCCAAACTAGCAAATACTACTATTACCGTAAAGCCACTATTATCATGACTTAAATCCGATTGGAACTTCTCTTCTATTTTTCTATTATGAAGTAATGTATATAATGACATATAATTTAAAATTTTCGAAACAAGTAACGTCTCTAATATTTTATAACCAGGTAAAATAAAATTATATAAATTAAAATTATTTAGCTTACCGATAATCAGGAATACTATATGATTAACCGTTTCTTAAGTAAATATAAATTGAGAGTATTATTATTTCGACGATTCCGCTCCCATTTCGGAGCCATTTTCAAGAAATAAGGGATTAAGGATTGATGGAATGTTAGGAAAGTGTATTAATTCTTGCCGAGGACTCAATCTGCTTACTCCTCGTTTCTAACTTCTAGGAGGAAACAGTTTTCAGGAATTCTATGTAATTTACCACCGGGGTCACAAATCGTCTACTCCCCAGGGTTCATTACTAGTTCTAGCCGAGGTCTCAATCTGCCTACTTCTCGGATAGAACTACGGTATGGGCCACTGTGAGTGTGATTTATATTGGAGGATGCATTACGGAAGGTTAACGGTACGTGTGAAATGTCGTGGTTGTTATGGTCGCGGTCGTTATGTTCGGGCGCTGAACATAAGCAATAACAAGGAAGTTCACTCTAAGCTCCGCCCGTTAAGTTTCCTTCTTACCCCGTCTCTTCGTCCAGCGAGAATTAACTATACTCTGGTTTCAAAATTGTAGGCAGTAAGCAATTCTCTCCTTGTTTGCCAGCTATATAGGCAAACAGGAGAGACAAAGCGCATGCCAGCTGCCTGTGCGCGACTAAAGATAGCAAGTGCAGGTAGCGGTATTTACAATTTACAAGTAAAACAGACACGAGAATTATTGAATCGTATTACTAGCTCATAAAAATACTGTTCTATACTTTACTGCCCACTATTTTGAAACCGAAATATAACTAGCACGTGGTGCATGTTTATCGTCAGTCTCAATACCGAACGATTGCCGCAGGTGAAGTAATACCGGTTGGATGTTAGATTGTGAATTTTATTATTAATTTGCGTTTGAATAGCTAAAAATGGCATTATATTCTACTGATGGCTGTAACAGTAAAACAAGATCTAATATCTCATTTTTTCGGTGTCTAAAAGATGAAGCTCAGTAAGACAATTGAATACGCATTTAATAGCATTACAACTTGGATTAAATACACTAAATTTATGTCATATACCGTAGATATTTATAAAGTACTTTTTAGATGCCTGAGTTGGAAAAAATCATTAGGACTCATTGGTATCCATAAATATGATAATCTCATAACTAAGTAACTTTCTTTCTTTTTTTTTGTGTGTATATATATATATATATATATATATATATATATATATAGCTCGTTGGAGCCTTAAAATAGAAAAATATGACTATCAAATTGAGTATAAACCTGGAAAAGTCAACGAGAATGCAGACGCTCTCTCCAGAATAAAAATATATAATTTTCAAGAAATTTCAAAATTTCAGTCACAAATAAAACGCCCCCAAATTAAAATATACTCTATTAATGACGAAACAGACTCAACTTAATTAGACGAAAGCATATAACTTGACGAAGACATAACCCTTTCTCAAGAGTACGAACATTCATTGATTTGTACAAAACAAAATCCTTAATCGATTATTCAAAAATTATATATTCCAACAGACAACTTTTAGACAAAGAAAACAAAAATATTTTAGGCTTATTTCAACAAAACCATTTTAAAGACATCCATAACAAAATATTAGAAGATATTCTTGAAGAAAATGCGAATTTTGAAAAATTAAAAGTAAACCAATTTTCTATCAAAACAGTTAAAAAAAAAGTTGCTATCTCATAGTCCTGCTTCCTTATGATCCCGATACTGTAATTGAATTATTATTTGCCTCCATTTATAGAAGTCAGGAATTATTTAAATCAAGTGAATTCTTTTGCATTGAAACTAATGTCGATTTACCTATCTTAGAAATTTTATCTTTTATTTTTGCAGAAAAGAAAATTAAATTTAAAATTTGTCAAAACATAGTAATAGTGAAGACACCCGACGCGGATTAAATTCCCATAATTTTAGATCAATATCACACAGGTAAAGCCAACATTCACCGTGGTGTAAACGAAACAATTAGGCGAATTACAGAACGATACAATTGAAAAGTGTTAACCAAAGACGTAGAAAGCTTTACAAAAAATTGTCAAAACGCCAAAACATGTAGATTTATTCCTTGTAATTACGGAAACACCTAAGACCCATTCGAAAGAATAAATATTAATATATTAATAGTTCCTGAAAAAAATTATGCATTAACAATTCGCACCAGTAGATACCTAACTAGATATGAAGTTAACCATGAAGCAATTGACTACTACAGATGTGAAGTTTTTAAATACAACAAAACAAACAGTTTAACAAAAATAACATTAAATTTTTTATACGATCAAAACTTTGATAATTTAATACAAAATAAACTCAGTAATTATCAGAAACTGAATGATAATCTAGAAAGTGATAAATTACTATTTTTATATGTAAATGTGAGAAGTATAAATGAAAATTTTAGCAAGCTGGAAGTTATTATAGAGAGTTTAAAAAATAAACCATCAGTCATTGTATGTGCGGAAACATGGTTAATATACAGTATTGAATTCTTTAAATTACCGGGCTACAAATTATGTTATAATGAAAGCAAAATTAACAAAGCGGATGGAGCTATAATTTACATTAAAGATAATATAATTGAAGGTACTAAAAAAGTAATAATTGATAAACTAACTTTAATAGTTACTGATATTAATATAAATAAAAATGAAACTTTAAGAATCTCGGTAGATCTCACTATATAAGTAAGACTATATATACATATATATATATATATATATATATATATATATATATATATATATATATATATATATATATATATATATATGATAGGATACGGATACTAGGAACGTGCAAAAAGTCACTAGTGAGGCGGGCGCGAAGGCTGGCAGAAAATAATTTGTTTCGCCAAAAACCCTCGCGCCTATTCGAACTGCCTCAACCTGTTGTCGAAAATCCGCCGACTATAGATCAGGTAGAAAACTTTTCGAAGGCGCTGTACGAGCAGAAGCTCCCACTCCAAAGAGACACTCCAGCCCTGGTACACTTTGAAGACTTTTGAAGGTCTACAGCGATCAGAACAAGTGTGCCACCCGATAACCCATGAAGAGGTTTGAAGAGCTTTTACAGGCTTTAAGAACATTGCTGCTCCAGGTCTCGATGGGATAAATAACTTCCGGTGGAAAAAATTATCTAGTACCCACCACCATTTAGCCAGAATTTTTACCACCTGGCTAAATGGGGAGCAGCAAATTTCTTCTTGGGTTGTCGAGGGGCGGATCGTGCTAATCCCCAAGACCGGATATTTGTCCAACACAAAGGAATACCGACCGACAACCTGCTTAAACGCATGTTACAAGGTGTTTATGCATCTTAACATGCGAGTACTCCTAGCAGTTAAGCCGGTTTTCGAGGGGATGTACGAACAATGAGAGTCTAAGAAGCTAGCTGCAAGGAGAATCTGTTGATTGACAGATGTGTCACGCAGGACTCCGTGCAGTACAAGCGAAACCTTTCTATGGCCTGGATCGACTACGGCAAGACATTCGATATGACATCGCACGAACTAATAATTCACTTGCTCCAATGCCCTGTAGTTACCGGTCCTGTAGTGAGATGTATTCAAGAACTGATACCACTCTAGAGGACTCGATTTACCAAAACATCGGATGATACTAGAGTCCGGACAGAGCCGGCGTCGTTCAGAAGGGGCGTGTTTCAGGAAGACTCCCTTAGCCCCCTTCTGATAACGGCAGCAGTTATCCGTATCGCTTAGGAAAACACGTGGCTATAATTGCGGCAGCCCTGGCGACCAGAGGCATAAGGTTCACCCATCTATTTTACATGGACGACCTAAAACTTATGCCTCCGGAGGAAGGAAATTACACCAGTCCCTAAGGGTAGTGCAGGAGTACATGCAGGCCATCGAGATGGAGTTCGAGTTACACAAATATGCACTAGTTCGTCTCAAGAGAGGACGAAACCGAGAATACGCCAGAAGATGGGCAGCTGATAGGCGGAAGTATCTTACACCACTTAGATGCCGGAGAGTCGTACGCCTACTTGGGTGTTGAGCAACGGTCCACCCAAGAGGTAGGTGTCGTAAAAAATGCTCTCCGTGGCAAGTACCAGCACCGCTTCCGACAGATCTGATCTTCAGAACTGTCGGGGAAGATCAAGGTGTCTGCAACAATCATGCTTGCCGTTCTGATCCTTGTCTACTCGTTCGGAGTAGTCAAATGGGCACAGGAGGAGCTGCGACGACTCGACATGGTAACACAAAAGAGGATACATCTCAGTAGGAGTTTGCATCCCGTCCATTCCACGGTTATATCTCCCACGACATCGCAGAGGCCGTGGTCCTTTGAATTTGGAGTGTCTCCATAACAGGATGGTTCTGGACGGAGCCTGTAAAGTTATCAGAAGTTCGGATCCCCTTCTCTGCATGGTCCGAGATCACGAACATGCAGGGATAGGAGCATTTTTATTTAAGACAGCACGTAGAGTAACCGATGATCTCGGTCTCGTCTTCCACACCGAACGGGCCAATCACAACTCTGTCACCGAGTTGAAACCCGTTCGGTTAAAAGCCCAAGTAAAATCTGCAGAGCATTTAAGAGCTTCGTAGTTTCACAAGGATAAGCCCATGCACGGTGTCTTCTATAGCAATATGGAAGCCCTGGGGTTATCCGAAAGGCTGACCTCTGCTTTCTTAAGGTCAGCCGGGCTACATTCAGAGACCGAGGAATTCATCATGGTTTGCCAAAATGGTGTATTTAACCCACTCATCTATCGGAGTCGTGTCATGGGTATGGAGGTCCCTGACGTCAGCTGCAGGGCCTGCCGCAGGTAGCCGAAGACATTGATGCATTTACTGTCAGCTTTCCCGGTAGATATGTGCAGTCTCGGCCTATATCCATAAACACAACGCAGCTTTACGGGGTGTATTATAACTTAAGGCACTTGTATCAGATGGACGAGACACCAGTGCTGCCTTACGCTCTAGAGGATATTGAGTCCGTTGTGGAAAACGAGAAGTGCCGAATATATTGGAACTATTTGTTTCCCACCGTCAGGCAAATACAAGCCAACAAGCCTGACGTAGTCCTCCTCGACGACCAACTCAGGACAATGTTCGTCATCGAGTTCTCGGCACCCGGTGATGGTAACATTGTTTTGAGGGAGGAAGAGAAACGGAGTAAATATCGAGACTTAATCTTCGAACTCGGCAAACTCTATCCAGACCATTCTGTTAAACTTAAGGTACTGATTGCAGGAGCCCTTGGTGGCGCGAGAGATACACTGCTTTCAGAACTAAAGAGCATAGCGGCATACTGGAACTCGGAAGAAATCTTATCACGTCGCATGCAGAAGGGCGTAATTCTCGGTTCGCCTCGTCTACTCAGGGCACACGACTCGGCCCAGTAATCACTAACCGAACGAACGCGAGGAGTGATTACTGGTATTACCAGCGCACCTTCTGTGTGAGTTGTAGTCACACAAAGGAGTGACTGGCTTTTAATATAAAAAAAATACATATATATATATATATATATATATATATATATATATATATATATATATATATATATATATATATATATATATATATATATATATATATATATATATATATATGTATATAGTTAACTTTCTTCCTTTGAGTGATGACCAAGAATAAACTTCAACGCCAAAATATTTCTGTAGCACTTTATTAGATTGTTTACTTATACAAATTCTATTTAACCTTATGTTACATGTTTTATATGAATGCCGTCTAAAAATAAATATCACAATTAATGATTGCAATATATAATTCCTCCAGCCATAGATGGAGGCATAACCGAAGAAGGGTCTTCGAGGGTTGACAATTTAATTTTTACGGGGTTCCTGGTTCTGCATCGGTTGTAGATGTACAGGAAGCCTATTATCAGGACTATTGAAAAAGACTGATATACAGTATAACGATCCAGGGTGATAGATTGGGTCCAAATTGGGATTAATTTGATTCTAGAAAGTGCATTTGCATTTAAGTTAGCTTTACCTTTTCTGTAAGGAATTTCGTAATCGTATTCTTCTAATTTCAGTCGCCAACTTGCAAGACAGAACTGTGGGTCTTTCAATGAAAAATACCATTAGAGAGGTTTATGATCTGAGAATATTATACATTTTTGGCCAAAAAGGTAAGGTCTAAAGTATTTGACTGCATAAACGATTGCGAAAAGTTATTTTTCTTTAGTTAAAGGTTTTGTGAGTTTCGCGAAAATATCAATGAATTTACGATAGTATGCAACTAGTCCTAAAAATGATTTTAGTTCTTTCGCGGTATTCGGAATGGAGAAACGTTTGATTACTTTAATTTTGTAGGGATTTGGTTTCATGCCTTCTGTAGTAATAACATGTCATAGGACAGCAGTTCCTTTTTTAAGAATTCAGATTTATCAAGAGAAGTGTAGGGATTATTTTCAAAAAGCCTCAAAAACTAATTTTAAATTTGGAATATATTCTTGGAGGGACGTAGAAAATATGAGAACGTCATCCATATAGACTAAACATATTTTATGTTGGGGGTTTTTAAGTATGCGTTGAAATGTCGCAGGTGCATTATTGAGTCCAAAAGGCATACGAAGGTATTCGTAGTGGCCATTTTCAACTGTGAAAGCGTTTATTCTATACAATTTGGATCCATTTTAATTTGATGAAAAACCTTGCGCTAAATCGAGAGTAGTGAAATATTTACATCGTCCAAGTTTGTCAAGAATGTCTGTAATATTGGGGAGTGGGTAACGATCATTGTTGGTTTTTTGTTTACGTTGCGATAGTCAATGACTAATCGCCATTTTTGCTTTCCACTAGCATCAGGTTTTTTCGGTACAAGCCATACAGGGCTAGTCCAGGGACTACAAGAGGGTCTAATTATTTTTTCGTTTAACATTTTTCGGATTTGATAGTGAATTTCTTGTTTATAGACATGTGGGAATCGATATGAACGGATATAGATAGGTGTATCATCTGAAAGGCGAATTTTATGCTTTACATCATTTGTAAGTGAAAGAGATTGTTTAGGAAGTAAGAACATCTTTGAAATCTTTACAAAGGGATAATAATTGTTGTCGTTCTTCGACATTAAGATGATCAGAACGAATAAGTTTACAAATGTCGCTGCGCTTAATTTGGGCTATGTTAGATTGTAAAGGAGATTGAAAAGCGGATTTTATTTCAAAATACTGCAGGGGAAAAGCAGGAGTGCGGCCTTCAAGATAAATAGTTTCTGCTTCATTTGAAAGGTTATGAATTTCGACTAAAGCTTCGTTGGTAACATATAAGTCGGAAATCGAGAAAAGAACTACCAAACCGCCACACGGTTATCAAAGTAGTTCCCGAATAGCAAGGTTATTACATAATCGCTATAAGAAACAACTACTCCTCGGACTAAAGCCCCGCCAGGCATTGAATTATACATAAAAGCGGCCTTCGAACCCTTTCTCGTGTTTCTGCACGATCAGATAATGTTTCAAAAAATATAACCCGCCTCAAGTAGAATTAGACATCTGTCCCGGATGGGAACTGAACAACATCCAGCTGTTTCGAACTTATTAGTTCTCATCAGTGCCGTACACGGTACGCCGATCCAGGAAAAATGTCGAAAGAAATCGTGGGGTATACATCTTTATCGATACAATCTATGTCAGTAACATATAAGTCGGAAATCGAGAAAGAAACTACCAAACCGCCACGCGGTTATCAAAACAGTTCCCGAATAGCAAGGCTATTACATAATCGCTATAGGAAATAACTACTCCTCGGGCTAAAGCCCCGCCTGGCATTGAATTATACCTAAAAGCGATCCTCGACCCCTTTCTCGTGTTTCTGTAAATAAAGAAAATTTGTACAAATAGCAGCATTTTAAAAAAGGGTCAAATATTAAGAAATTAACAGATCAGTTAAAATCTTCTCCTGAAAGCGTGCATACCATCTAAGCTCTAACATAATTTTTTTCGGTAAATAGAGAGTTCAGCGAAAAAAATGCGATCAGGTTGGCATCAATCGGTTAAATAGACTGAGAGAAATAAATTTTTGAAAATTGCTAGATTTAAAATTTAAGAAAATTTTCCTGAAGCCAAATTTGCCTTGATTGGGCTTAAACTTTGGAAAACCACATATATTAGAACATACTTTCATATAAAAAATCATAAGCCAAATCTCTGATCCAAGTGCGCAAAGTTTCGTCGAAAAATAATCGATGTGCCCACCTATATATAAATTTATATATATATATATATATATATATATATATATATATATATATATATATATATATATATATGTATATATATATATATATATATATATATATATATATATATATATATATATATATATATACAGGGTGATTCAGCTAACCTGTTTATTAAAAGTTTATGAACTTCCCATTGGAATTCATTTTTTAAAATTTGGAATCAGGGGTTAGCGAGGACGATCTATTCAACTAAAGTATTTTTGCTTTTCTGACACTTCCGATTATACCGGAAGTAGCTATCAACTTCCTTATTTTAAATAGAACACCCAGTATATTATTACATTTTTGAATTACCCTGCTGATTTTAAGTGATCTTTCTTAACAATTCCCTATACCTATCTTCAACAGTTTTTGAGATATTTTAATTTTTTTGAAAAAATTAGGTTTTGTGGTATCCCATTGGAATGCTCGTTACTTATTCAAAACAAAAGTTATAGTAGCAAATTTTGGGCTGTTATTAGGTGGACTATTAAGCTTTCAGGTGATTTATAGTTTGATTTTTTATTATTTACAGGGTGTCCAAAAAATTTAGTTCATTCTGACAAATTATTAAACCTGTAACCAAAAGACAAAATATTAAACCTGTAAGTGCGCCGCGAACTGAAAAAGTTTGGGAACCTCTGCACTATACTATATATTTGTTCACTACATTATTTGATCAAGAATAACTTTATATCCTTCACAATCCACAAAAAAAAATCTTTCAAAATTGAACATACTAAATTTGGCAGGTCAAATGTAGAATGCAGTCATCTCGGGTTATCTGCATTTACTTAACGCACATGCTTATGGATCCACAGTAACTAACTTCACAGGCTAGTGGGGAGTTGTTGTGGATAATACGCCGACGTTTTTCTTACGAGTAGCGGAGCCGTGGGAGAACTGCGCGGCATCCGGAATCGGAATTTATATATATATATATATATATATATATATATATATATATATATATATATATATATATATATATATATATATATATATATATATATATATACCTCGATAGCAAGAAAACGGTAACAGATAGGTATAGGGAATCCTAATATAGATTGAAATATAACTTAACTTTACATCACAGAAAGCAATAAAATACAGGGTCTTCCATTTAATAAAATTGACTTTTGAGCAGTTGAAATTTGTCAGAATGAACTAAATTTTTTGGACACCCTGTAAATAATAAAAAATCAAACTATAAATCACCTGAAAGCTTAATAGTCCGCCTAATAACAGCCCAAAATTTGCTACTATAACTTTTGTTTTGAATAAGTAACGAGCATTCCAATGGGATACCACAAAACCTAATTTTTTCAAAAAAATTAAAATATCTCAAAAACTGTTGAAGATAGGTATAGGGAATTGTTAAGAAAGTTCACTTAAAATCAGCAGGGTAATTCAAAAATGTAATAATATACTGGGTGTTCTATTTAAAATAAGGAAGTTGATAGCTACTTCCGGTACAATCGGAAGTGTCAGAGAAGCAAAAATACTTTAGTTGAATAGATCGTCCTCGCTAACCCCTGATTCCAAATTTTAAAAAATGAATTCCAATGGGAAGTTCATATACTTTTAATAAACAAGTTAGCTGAATCACCCTGTATATATATATATATATATATATATATATATATATATATATATATATATATATATATATATATATATATATATATATATATGTATATATATATATATATATATATATATATATATATATATATATATATATATATACAGGGTGATTCAGCTAACCTGTTTATTAAAAGTTTATGAACTTCCCATTGGAATTCATTTTTTAAAATTTGGAATCAGGGGTTAGCGAGGACGATCTATTCAACTAAAGTATTTTTGCTTTTCTGACACTTCCGATTATACCGGAAGTAGCTATCAACTTCCTTATTTTAAATAGAACACCCAGTATATTATTACATTTTTGAATTACCCTGCTGATTTTAAGTGAACTTTCTTAACAATTCCCTATCCTATCTTCAACAGTTTTTGAGATATTTTAATTTTTTTGAAAAAATTAGGTTTTGTGGTATCCCATTGGAATGCTCGTTACTTATTCAAAACAAAAGTTATAGTAGCAAATTTTGGGCTGTTATTAGGCGGACTATTAAGCTTTCAGGTGATTTATAGTTTGATTTTTTATTATTTACAGGGTGTCCAAAAAATTTAGTTCATTCTGACAAATTTCAACTGCTCAAAAGTCAATTTTATTAAATGGAAGACCCTGTATTTTATTGCTTTCTGTGATGTAAAGTTAAGTTATATTTCAATCTATATTAGGATTCCCTATACCTATCTGTTACCGTTTTCTTGCTATCGAGGTATATATATATATATATATATATATATATATATATATATATATATATATATATATATATATATATATATATATATATATATATATATATATATATAAATTCCGATTCCGGATGCCGCGCAGTTCTCCCACGGCTCCGCTACTCGTAAGAAAAACGTCGGCGTATTATCCACAACAACTCCCCACTAGCCTGTGAAGTTAGTTACTGTGGATCCATAAGCATGTGCCTTAAGTAAATGCAGATAACCCGAGATGACTGCCTTCTACATTTGACCTGCCAACCCCTATACCGATTTTTGGCATGTCGGAATGATCTTCAGTTCTGACAGCACCGTAGGCTTCATCCCTCCGAGGACACCGATAACCAGAACCACCATCTTGACAGAGTAGCCTGGGTACAGCGTCCGCAGCGCACACCGAAGATCTAGGTATTTGGTCCGTTTCTCCTCCTCTTTCAGGGTAATGTTTTTCTCAGCAGTAGCCGAGAACTCGATGACATACATCACCTTGGTTTGATGGTCGAGGAGGACGCCATCAGGCTTATTAGCTTGTATCGCCTAACTGTCGGAAACGAGTAATTCCAATATATGCGGCACTTCTCATTCCAGACAACGGACTCATTATCCTCGGGAGCGTAGGGCAGCACTGGTGTTTTTTCCATCCCATACGAGTGCCTTAGGTAGTAATATATCACACGTGATGCCGCGTTATGCCGATGAATGTGGGCCGAAGTCGCATATACAGGGCACGCCGATAGCAGGTATATCAGCGACTCCGACGCCTGGTAACAGGCACCATACCCCCTCCTCCCGCGCTTTGACCCGCCCACCATCCAACTAGCTAAAGACGTTGCATTATGTCGATTGCTTTGTTTTGGTATGTCGCTTTGTTTGTGTTTTCATCAAAATGGACATATTTTTATTAAATAAGCAAGTCGGTAGTTCAAGTGATATTGATCAAGCTTCTACAAGTGGCGGAGAAGCAAGAAAGCGGAAATATCGCAAATATGATGTTGCTACTTGAACTTTGGCTTTACTTCAATAGTAATAAACAATGAAGAAAGACCACCGTGTGTGGCTCTGTTTGAAGATTCTATCGTCAGAAAGTATTCTCCTAAGTAAGCTAAAGCGACATCTTGAGACCATTCACCCTGCTATGGTTGAAAAATCACACGATTTTTTAATACGAAGTTGCAAAATTTACAAAAACAAAAAAACGTGTTCACTCAACAAGCCTCAGTACCTAGCAACGCACTGTTAGCATCATTCAAGGTGGCATACAGGGTGACGAAATGCAAAAAACTTCACACTATCCCAGAAGAGCTTATTCTACCGGCTGTTCTCGACATGGTGAATATTATGGTGGGAGAATCAGCGGGAAAACTAATTTCTAAGATACCTTTATCTAACAACACTATTAGTCGAAGGATCCATGACATAGCTGACGATCTTGATCAACGATTAATAGAAAATATGAAAGACAAGAAATTCGGCCTGCAACTTGATGAGGCTACTGACAGTAATAAAGACACACATCTTATTTGTTATGTACGCTTTGTGGATGACAATATTATCATTGAAAACCTTTTTTTCTGTAAAAGTTGGATTACGGAAAGCATTACGGAAAGCGCGAAGGCTCAAGATTTGTTTGAAATTCTTCACAAGTTCATAACAGAAAATGAAACAGATTGGGAAAAGTGTATCGGTGTATGTACTGATGGTGCTCAATCAATGTTTGGCAGTTATGGAGGAATACAAGCGCTTATTCGTAAAAAAGCACCTAATGCACCATTGCATCATCCATACAAACTCCAAATACTTTACCGATTCAAACTTTTTGCTAAAACTAGCGTATTTGTGCGACATATTTGACAAACTGAACAATTTGAATCTGTCTCTGCAAGGCAATACCATGAACATTTTTAAGTTATTACAGAAGATTGCAGCGTTTAGAAAAATACTACAGTTGTGGATAAAAAAAATAATGATAAGATTGCGGACAAGATTGTTTTCCGCAATTGTATAAATACGCGGCTTATAATGAGCTTGTTGTATCACAAAGTTTAATGTCTCTGTTCACGGAACATACTTCGAAGCTCACAGAATGATTTTGGAAATACTTTGTCGAAGACGATGTAGAGAAATATTCGTGGATCTAAGATCCTTTCCATGCACAAGTTCCACCAGAATTTCCCTCGCAAGAAGAAGAGAGTCTTATTGAACTCTCTTCCGACAGCAGCCTAAAAACAAGACTCACTATTCCGATTTGGTGGATATCGGTCCATAATTAAGACCCAACTTTAAGTTCAAAAACATTGAGAATTCTCATTCCCTTTGCAACATCTTATTTATGTGAGCAAATGTGACCAAATTTTCAGCTGTAGCTGTAATAAAAAGCAAATATCGGTTAAAGATAAATGTGGAACAAGAAATGAGAGTAGCGGTATCGAACTTTATCCCGCGCTTTGAGAAAATGTGTGGAGATCACCAAGCTCACACGTCACATTGATTAAGTTGTCATTGTATTTTATATCCTGTTTTTCTTAAATTATAAATGTTTCTTGCGTGTCAATGAAAAACTCAGCTTCATATTGCGGATTTTTTAATTTTTGTGCCTATCTACCTAGTATCCTTGTACCTTCTTTCGAGTACTAACGACTACGGGGCGCCGAGACAAAATATTAAACCTGTAAGTGCGCCGCGAACTGAAAAAGTTTGGGAACCTCTGCACTATACTATATATTTGTTCACTACATTATTTGATCAAGAATAACTTTATATCCTTCACAATCCACAAAAAAAAATCTTTCAAAATTGAACATACTACATTATTTCATACATATTCTTTTTGTTGATTTAATAAATATTAATTTTAAAAATTAAACAACGCTATATCGCCACAGCAAATATTAACACAGTACAATTAAGAGAATCGTGTTAAGGGGATAAAAAGAGACAAAAGAAAAACTAAAATATATAAAGATCGCTTACTTACTTTCGAGAAAGTATTCAGTCATTATTTATTCAGAATTCAGACAAAATATGCAAGTCTCTGAACGGTACAACTCAAATTAAATTTCGGTTTTTGGTTCAATTATTGCTGTTATGTTAATGAGAATAACATAATGTTCATAAGTCATGGTTTATCATAAACAATATTGGTGAACTAAGCCAATATTTATACGCATTAAAAATAAACACTGCTTAGAATATTAGGATTATTACATAAATCAGCCATAATAATTAATCGAGGTGTAAAATTATGCAGGTATTAAACATATGTAAACACACGTAACTAGACAAATTGGGAGGGAAAACGTATGATTTACTTAATTACTCGACAAGTAAAACAAGTTTCGAGAGTATAGTAAATCGTGAGACTTGACAAAACATTAATTAAACTTGTGTTTTCGTTTTGTAACATTACCTGAGTATATGTAAATTTGTCGTACTACGAATATTTGCCTCACGTTGAAAGGGAAATATGGGGGATTTTATAATTGTTTCATAAAATATTTATCTAAGATTTGGTTGATTTGACGTATTATGTACGTATTCGGTTTACTTTACAATTCATAGAATTTTAAGAGATAGAAGACCAAGTAAAGCGAACGAATAGCATAAATGTTGTATAAACCGTATAATACGCAATCGGTTACCATGGCTCTTGAAGCTCCGATTCTTACAATATTTACTCACCGCCTCAAGAATAACTTACTAGGCATCAGATGCACATATGATACATACGAGTTAAATTTTAAGAAATCGTATACATTTTATATTTTAAGATATAACATTTTGGCGAAGCTGTTCTTCAGAAGATACGAGATCACGGTCCGAGATCAGGAGATTTTCACGACCTTCAACATCAATCGATGACGAACTTCTTAAGGAAGCTGTGGAAGAAAATCTTCGTCAAATAGTCAGATAACTTGGGGTACATCTACATACAAGTAGAATGACCGTTTCCAGAGATTTACAATTGAACGAGAAGATTAAAATGATCGATATATGGTGAACAGGAAAGGTCATATCCTGTTGTATAATAACCCGACTCCATGTTTTATTACAGGCGGTAAATAAATTAAATGAGTATGACTAGAATCCTGGCACATCTCCCATATTCTCCCGATCTGCCTTCTACGGATACCACTTTTTTCGGAACTTGGATAATTTTACGCAAGGAAAAATGTTTGCAAATGAATCGGGCGTTAAAAGCATTTTCCGACTTTATTTGATCTCGTCTTTTTCAAATCAGGAAAACTTAGCACGTACTTGATTAGTATATATACGAAAATGTATATGTTATATAGAAATCATGTATATGTATATGTTATATGAAAATCATGTACGCAGAAACATACATTTACAATACACACATCAAGAGAAATTTATTAATAAATACCAATAAATAAATAAAAACTGTATTTACATATATATATATATATATATATATATATATATATATATATATATATATATATATATATATATATATATATATATATATATATATATATATATATGTTATATAAAAATACGGTTTATGTACATTATTAACTTAATACAATGTAGAATATTTCAGTATGTAACTTTAGCTATTATCTTGTGAGAAGGTAATATGATATTCTGGGAATCTGTTATCATTCGCTTTCCAGACATACGATACCTGATTCTGCATTTCATATTTCATTTATCACTAAATGTGATGGCTTGTAGTATTGCCAAGGCCTTCCCAGAAAGCCACGCTTTGCCACGCGTTAGCGTCAGCATTTTTAAACTTATAAATTATATCCAAGCCAGCACAAAGCCAGTCTAGATTTTAACTTCATTTCGTCGTCTACGACTCATTTCTAAATTATACAAAAATTATAAATAAAGTGTTTAATATTAAAAAATTGTTTTTAGAAAACTTATAAGCTAAAAAAGCATATAAGAAATTGGCGCAGTCGGTAGGATATCGCGCATCGCTAGAACACGGACTTTGCCTCACTGGTGGTGTGAGATTCTAATCTCTAAAAGCGGTATCCGAATCAAAAAGTGCTACGAAGAAGAAACAAGAAAGAAATACAAAGCAACTCTTGAAGAAAAGAAATCTCAAGAAGAAAGAAGAAAAGAAAAATAAATCAATCAACAGCGGTGAACTTCGGAGTAGAACACGGAGCCTTGCCTAACTACCCGCGAGTTCAGCCGACACCAGCCCATCCTCTACATTGGCCCGCCGTCGCTAGAACACGGACCTGACCTCACTGGCTTCGGACCCATTGGCGGAACAGATGGAAGGAATTTGGTAAGTCAAGGAATTGTCTCGCTTGCCATTTTTATTGTGTACATTTTATTCACATTTATTTGTGCGTTTAACGATATTTTATTCGTTACAAAGAAGAACATAGACCAGTCCAGGTTATTTTTACATTTAAAAATTTCATTTCAATTAATTAACAAAAATGTCTACTGAAAATCTTAATAATGTTAATGAGGGAGAACACGTAGAACCCTACAAACTCTCCGAAATCTTTTCAATTGTACCGGAATTTGATGGTAATCAAATTTTTTTGCAAACTTTTTTGAATGCTGTAAGATGTGCTTACAGTATGGCCGTTGCTGACCAGCGTATATTTTTGACTCTCCATGTAAAGAATAAATTGCGTGGTAAAGCTGCAGATTTAGTTAACTCTCGCAACCCTTCCACTTGGGAAGAAGTTAAAAACTTACTTGAAACCCACTTTGGTGATTCCAGAGACCTTACGTCTCTAATACAGGATCTTCAAAGAATCCATCAACAAAGTAACGAAAGTGCGTTAAATTTTGTGTCTCGATTACAAACCCATAACGCGAAAATGCACGCAGCTGTGCAGAAACAAACTCTAACACCCGAGCAAAAAACTGCTCAATCTAATTTAATAGAAACAATGACGCTTAACACCCTATTAACTGGCCTAGATCCAAAATTAGGATCAATTGATAGAGCGAGTAACCCTTTGAACATGTTAACTGCAATTTCACGTATCAAACGCGAGTTGCAATTGTCGTATTTTGAATCACAAAAATGAAGAAATCAAAAACCTGTAAATTCAAACTTGAGAACATCAATGCCAACACAAAATAACTCGACTAGAAAAACTTGTAATTTTTGTAAAAGAATTGGTCATTCTATTGATGAATGCCGTACCAAGCGACAAAGTGGTTATCCACCACAATTTCAAAATTTTTCTCGTCCAAGTTTTAATAATTTTAACAATAACAAAGCAACCAAACTCAACAATCACCCTCTAGTAATTTTCAGAGACCTCAAAACTATCAAAACTCGTTCAGACCACCTAATCAAAACTTTGCTCAAAATAGCTTTCAACAAAACAGGCCGCCAGCTATCAGGCCAAACCCAAATTTTTCAAATCAACAAAGACCTCCAGTCATCAGACCAAATCCAAACTTCAATCAGAGAGCCCACCATGTAAACAGGTTCGATGGTCAATATTACGACGAAAACTTTAATCAAAATCAATATGAGACTAATCAAACTGATCAATACCAATACTACAATTACGATCACGATAATTCCATTCCAAATAATTATAGTTACGATCTTAACAATACTGATAATACTGATTATCAGCAAATCAATAATTATTGCTATGATGATACTGTTCATCAAATACAAAGTTTCGACGACCAATACAATTGTAATCCCAATCAGGATTTTCAACTAATTCAACCCCAAGACCAACCCCCGAATTTAGAAACCCAAATCTCCAACATCCAAACGCAGGTTCGAGCAATCAACCTCAACCAAAATCAACCAGACGAACAGATATTTCTATAAATCGTGGATTTACAAGTTTTCTTTTGACAGTAAGCTCCAAAAATTTATACTATATTAAGGATGCAACAAACACATTTAAACTTTTAATAGACACAGGCGCTGGACTTTCGATTTTTAAGCCCAAAACTTGCGAAAAATTCAATCAACGTTATCCTGAAAATGTTATTATTCAAGGTATAACTGACGAAAAAATTTTAATCACTGAATCGACTTTAATTCCATTTGCAAAAGGTAACTCTCACAAGGTTTATATTCACGATATAGACATTGAATTCGACGGACTACTGGGATCAGATTTTTTGGAACACTACGATTGTGTAATAGACATAAAAAATAAACAATTGATCACAAATTTCAAAACCATTCCACTTTTTAAGGCATGTGAAAATTTAAAATCAGCAAATGTTCCACAAGATAATACTTTACGTCCTGTAACGAAAAATTTTTCAAACAAAATCTCGATTACCCCTCGTACGGAACAAATTTTTAAATTTCAATGCAATCTCGTAAACACTGATGCTATATTATCAGCTCAAGAAGTAGAAAAGGTTCGTTTGCCAAATGCACTTGTCAAAATTAATCACAAAGGTGAATTTTTCACTTCCGTTATTAATGCAAATGCAATCCCAAAAATGATAGATTTTTCAGAGTTAAAATTAGAACCAATTCAAAATTCTATTTTACTAAATTCAAACATTTTAAGCCCAGAAATATGTCAAACTGACCGTATAGCAAAAATAAAAAATCAACTCAGGTTAGATCATCTAAATTGTGAAGAGAAGGAATTAATTTCCGAAATTTGCTTGGAATTTTCAGACATCTTTTATTTAGAGGGAGATAACTTAAGCTTCACTAACGAAATTAAACATTCTATTGATACTGGTAATGCGAAACCTATTTTCACTAAATCGTATCGTTACCCACATATTCACAAAGAAGAGGTTAAAACCCAAATTTCGAAAATGTTATCACAAGGTATTATACGACCATCCATTTCACCCTGGTCATCCCCAGTTTGGGTCGTACCGAAAAAATTAGACGCCTCTGGCAAGCAAAAGTGGCGCGTTGTAGTTGATTATCGTAAGCTTAACGAAATATCCGTCGGAGACAAATACCCTCTTCCGAACATATCAGACTTATTAGACCAATTAGGAAAATGCCAATACTTTTCAACCCTTGACTTAGCTTCAGGATTCCATCAAATAGAAATAGAACCAAAAGACATTTCCAAAACTGCATTTTCTGTAGAAAATGGACATTTTGAATTTATCCGTATGCCATTCGGCTTAAAAAATGCTCCTGCTACTTTTCAGCGTGTGATGGATAATATCCTTTTAGGCATACAAAATGAACGCTGCCTCGTCTATATGGACGATATTATTATTTATTCCCCGACAATTCACGAGCATATTGATCGCCTAACCGAAATTTTTAAACGTTTAAGAAATGCAAACCTCAAAATTCAACCGGACAAATGTGAATTCCTTCGAAAAGAAGTCGCGTATTTAGGACATTATATTACACCAGAAGGAGTAAAACCGAACCCAGATAAAATTAAATGTGTTTTCCAGAACCAAAAAACCAAAAAGACATTAAATCATTTTTAGGCTTAGCCGGTTATTATAGACGTTTTATACCCCAATTTGCTAAAATATCAAAACCATTGACAAAATTATTGCAAAAAGATGTTGCATTTAATTTTGATTCGGAATGTCAAAAATCATTTGATCAACTAAAAGAAGCCTTAGTAACCACTCCTATTCTTATTTATCCAAATTTTGATGAAGAATTTATACTCACAACCGATGCTAGTTCTTTCGCTATCAGAGCCGTCTTATCTCAAGGACCGATAGGTAAAGATCTGCCAATAGCTTATGCTTCACGAACACTGTGTAGCGCTGAGACTAAGTACTCCACAATCGAGCGTGAGCTCCTTGCAATCGTTTGGTCCGTAAAATACTTCAGACCGTACCTTTTTGGCAGGAAATTCAAATTAGTGACAGATCATAGACCCTTGACGTGGCTTTTATCAATAAAAGACCCCGGCAGTCGCCTAGCGCGTTGGCGATTAAAACTCGAGGAATATGAGTATGAAATTATATACAAACCCGGTAAAATAAATAAAAACGCAGGCGCTCTTAGTCGTATAAAAATCAATCACTTTCAAAATTGTTCAAAATTTCAAAATAAAATTCTGACATCAAACTCTGACAATGAATCGAACACATCTGAAGCAACCGAAATTTCTCCGGAAGCTATCGTACAAGAACTAGAAACCTTTGTAAATTTATATAAAACTCAGTCACTAATTGACTACAATAAAATCAAAATAACAAATAATCAATTACTCGACAAAAGACATAAAGACGTCATTACATTTTTTCAAAAAGACAAACTAGAAAAATTGCATTATTCAATAATCGAAGACATTTTCGAAGAAGAACCAAAATTTTGTCACAACAAAATTAATATCGTTTCAAGTAAAACGGTTAAAAACAGAAAATATTATATTGTTCTATTACCCTTCGACCCCGAAGAAATATTAGAGACAATGTTCTTAACCCTTTATAGAGACAAGGACATTTTTGAACCCTCAAAAACGTATTTTGTCGAAAACAATTCGGAACTTCCTATTTTAGAAATGCTTTCTTTCATTTTTAGTGAAGAAAATCTAAATTTTGTAGTATGTCAAAATGTTACTCAAAAGCCTGACGATGATCAAATCCCCTTGATCTTAGATCAATATCACAACGGAAAGGCAAACTTACATCGTGGAATAAATGAAACCATACGTCGAATACGAAACAAATATGATTGGCCCGGTTTAACCAAAGATGTAGATAGGTTCATTCAAAATTGTGAAATCTGTCAGAAAACTAAAGCTTTACGAAAAAATTTAAATAACCCATTGGTAATCACAGAAACTCCAAAAACCCCATTCGAACGAATCAATATCGACATTTTAGAAATCCCTACTAGAAATTACGTTTTAACGATCAGAGATGAATTGACAAAATTCACACAGGCCTATCCTGTTCAAGATAAATCTGCCAAATCAATCGTAAACACCTTACTGTTATATTTTCAACACTACGGTACGCCTCTGCGTATACACTGCGATTATGGCAGAGAGTTTGATAATACTTTATTAAGAGATTTATGTAAACTATATGATATTAAATTAACCTTCTCAAGCGTTAACCACCCTCAATCTAATGGTTCAGTTGAACGCTTTCACTCAACATTGCTTGAAATGATACGAGCAAATACTTCCGAAAACCCAAACGACCATCCCTTGTCAATAATACCATACGCCATTATATGTTACAATAATTCCGTTAATAAAACACATGGCTTCACGTCATACGAACTTGTCTTCGAACACACATCTAGTCATCCTCCAGAGACCCTATATAATCAAAAAGAGTTAATATCAAAGTACATACGAGATTTAAATAATAAAATTTCATATTATTACAAAATAGCCCGATCAAAAACCAATGCTCAAAAAGAGAAGTCGAAAATTCGATTCGATAAACACGTACCAGAAAAACCCAATCAATTTCAAATCGGTGACAAAGTTTACGTCAAAGAATCTCAAATTAAAAACAAATTAGGTAATAAATTTAATGGTCCATTCGAAGTACAAGAAATATTCAAAAACTCTGCAATACTTATGAATTTAGAAACATCACAAAAAACAAAAGTAAATTTCGATCGAATGAAGCCTTATCATGAAAATTAAAATTTATTTTCAGGTTTCTCTTGCTGTTAGGCACAGTACTCACTCAATACACCATTAAACCCATTGACAACACCATCGGAATTTATTATCACCAAGAATCAAATTTAGTAACAACCAACAAAAAATGGACTCTCCTGGTTCACAAGAACATTTCTAATATAAAAATCGCTTATTTCTAATATAAAAAATTGTTTTTAAAAAACTTATAAGCTAAAATAGCATATAAGATATATATATATATATATATATATATATATATATATATATATATATATATATATATATATATATATATATATATATATATATATATACAATTATATGAGTGAACAATAACTCACTTCCTTTTTATTTTATTGAATCATAGTCTAAGACACGTAATACAAAATTACAGGAATGAACTAATCATAATGCTGAAAAAGCAAAGTGATAAACTTAGTTTATATAAAGCCAGAAATGATTCGTTTTAAGTCATGTATTATACAGTTATTGTTCAGTTACCATCAATCTGTATTTCACTCAAATAAAGTATTAGTGAAAATATTGTGTGACCAAAGGGCTCAACAAACGAAACTGGCGCAGTCGGGTAGGATAATCTTCACAGAATCACTGACGAATTGTGTGAAGCTGGTGGAATCCTTCAGAAGATAACGTTCCTCATTACCCAAGCTCCAAGGACCGCATAAAACAAACAAGTAAGTCCGAGTTTCCTAATATTTTCGCACCTTCCCTATCTCTGAACAAAGTTGTGATAGTTAAGGGGCAACCCTAGTTAAAATTTTTGAAAATATTGTCCTAAGAATCAGGTACAATTTAAAATTGTGGCTAGGTAGGAATTTTGTTTTATCCGACATTGATAAGGCTTAATTCACTAGGTTAAGACAAATCAATTTTCTCAAGTGAAATAAATTTCATTTTTTCTTTAAGATACTTAATTCGGTAAGTTAAGAAAAATCAATTTCTCAAGTAAAATAATTTTTAAACTATTTAATTTTTTCAAGATATAATTTTTAGATTTAAGAGTGTAGTTTGGATTTTTTTGTTTTGTTTTGTTATTGAGTGTAGGTACAAACAGAGTTTTTGCGTTCATTTTTAATGAGCAGACCTTATCCAGTCACTCCACCCCGAAATTTAAGTAGATATCGAGAATTAGAACAAGATACCGAAATGGCTCAATTAGATTTACAAAAAATTAAAAATCTTTCTGAATTCGTTCCCTATTTTGATGGCGACGAATTAATGTTACAAAATTTATTCGACGCAGTTGATAACCTTTTAGAAGCGAATCCGACTACTGACCCATTTCATATAAAGATTTTGCTGAGCGCGGTTAAAAATAAGATAAAAGGTAAAGCGCATATTCTACTTTCGAACCATCCTGATATCACGACCTGGATTCAAATCAAAGCGCTATTCATTCAAAACTTTAGTGATAATCGTAATATTTTAACATTAGAACAAGAAATGCAATATATACGGTATAATCCAAAAGAAACTCTTTTAAATTTTGGCAATAGATTAATTGAATTAAAATCTAAATTAATAACAAAAATTCAGCTTTCAAACATGTCCGCTGAAGAAAAAACTGGCCATATTTGCCTTTATGAAAGACAAATATTTAATAAATACAAAATGAATTTACCCCCAAATTACGAAACTATTTTACGAAATAACCCTACAATTTCAACTCTAGAAAATGCTATCGCTTTTATTGACGAGCAAGTAAAATACGATGAATATAAACGATTGTCTTTAGGAATCCTTTCAAACGTCCAAAAATCGTCAAAAAATCCAACAACGTCCTTTTCAAAAACCTCAAGCTAGTCAAAAAACTTTTCAAAATTTTCAACCGAATTTCAATCAAAATTTCAATACAAATAATAACCAATTTAAACCAAGGAAATTCCCCTCGCAGTCAATACATGTGCAACCCAGACCAATCAATCAACACTTCCTTACTAATTCTCAAGTTTTTGGTAAGCCCCAAACCACTAACAGACCTGTACAAGCATCGTATAGACCCACACCTATGTCAGGTGTATCCACAATTAATCGCCCACAACAACGTTATAGTGGCACAGTCACACAGTCACGCGTTACAAACCAAGCGACCCCGCGAAATAACCAATCTCCATTGAAACACATCTCTGAAGAATTATACCATCACGAAGACGAACGAACAGAAGACGCATCCCTATATAATGAAGAAACCAACGAAACTAACACCAATGAAGACGTCGATTATGAAGACTGTTACGAAGAATGGAACATTCAAGAAACACCTGAAGACCAAATAAATTACCAAGACTCAAATTTTCAGAATGTAACCAGTACACCGGATCAGACGTAGATCATAACGCTATGTTAGCTGCCTCCCTTGCTTACATTCAAATTCATGACCCCCCAATGAAATTATTAATCGACTCCGGTTCTTCCAAAACTTTAATACGCCCTGATATCATCGAAAAATACTTTCCTGAAACAATTTTTAAAGAAAATTCTACGATTAAAACATGTTTAGGTCAAAAACAAACTCAGTTTTGTGCAGAAATTCCAGCATTCCAAGAATTCAACTCTCCAGAAAAAATCAAAATAATTCTTTTCGATTTTCATAATTATTTTGATGGTTTAATATGTTTATATGTCATCACTAAATTCCGCATTCTATTCGATTTTTCAAATAAGATATGTTATGGAAATAATTTTCAGATTCCTCCTCATTTTCGAAATCCTCATGATACTACAAGTCGTATCATTATAAATGCCCATGAAGCCATTTGTACAACTGTCCCAATTAATATTGAAACTGGTGAAGTATATATCCCTGAACAAAATTTCGGAAAATTAAAAATTCCTTCTACTGTTACGACCGCTGAGCATAATCAAGCTCTTGTCGAGATTCACAATCTTTCAGATGAAACTGAAACTATATACATGGAATACCCTACTACTGCTTATCCTCTTGAATATTATGAAACTATTTAAATTCCGAAGAACAACAAAAAATAATTTCCCTTTGCAACGAATATAAAGACATTTTCTTACTCCCTGATGAACCCATTTCTTTCACAAATGATGTCAAACATAAAATTCGCCTTTCTGATGATACCCCTGTCCACACTCGTTCGTATCGATTTCCGTACGTTCATAAACAGGAAGTTCAAACCCAAATCAACAAAATGCTAAATGAAGGAATTATCCGACCTTCTTGCAGCCCCTGGAGTAGTCCCATCTGGATAGTGCCAAAAAAGATGGATGCCAGTAGAAAATTAAAATGGCGTGTAGTGATAGATTATCGAAACATTAATAAAAAAACAATCGAAGACCGCTATCCCCTTCCTAATATTACGGATATCCTTGATAAACTTGGTAGATGTAATTATTTTACTACCCTCGATTTGGCACAAGGATTTCATCAAATCGAGATGGATCCAAATTCCATAGAAAAAACAGCGTTTACAGTTGAGAATGGACATTACGAATACCTTCGAATGCCATTCGGACTCAAAAATGCACCCGCGACTTTCCAACGTGTCATGGACAATGTGCTTAGAGACCTTCAGCATAAAATCTGTCTAGTATACATGGATGATGTTATCGTGTTTTCTACATCTCTCCAAGAACACATTCAAAATTTAAAACTCGTTTTTGAAGCTTTCCGAAAAAACTCTCTTAAAATTTCTCTTGATAAATCTGAATTTCTAAAGAAAGAAACATCTTTCTTAGGCCATATTATTACCACAGAAGGTATTAAACCCAACCCTGATAAAGTCAAAGCCATCACTCGTTTTCTGATTCCTAAAACAGCCAAGGAAATCAAACAATTTTTAGGTTTAGTAGGTTTCTATCGAAAATTTATCGACAACTTCTCCAAAATTACAAACCCTCTCACAAAAAGTCTTAAGAAAAATGAAAAAATTATCCATACCCCTGAATTTATCGATGCTTTCCGAAAAATGTAAGAATATTCTTACGAATGAATCTTTACTCATCTACCCCGACTTCTCCAAACGCTTCGAATTAACCACAGACGCGAGCAACTTCGCAATCGGTGCCGCTTTATCCCAAGATAATAAACCTATCGCATACGCATCTCGAACGTTGAACCCTGCAGGAATAAATTATACCACTATCGAAAAAGAACTCGTATCTATCGTCTATGCCGTTAAATATTTCAGACCCTATCTGTTTGGAAGAAAATTTGTCATATATACGGACCACAAACCCCTACAGTGGCTCTTCTCCTTAAAAGACCCGCAATCACGTCTAGTACGTTGGCGCTTAAAGTTAGAGGAATATGAATATGAAATTCGATACAAGAAAGGAAAAACCAATTTAAATGCAGACGCTTTATCCAGAATAAAAATCCAAGAAGAAGAAACCCATGCTCTTGAAGACAATTTATCCATGATCAATAATCCCGAAGAAAATCAAGATATTTCAGACTTTCTAGACAACATTGAAAATATTCCTAGTCCAGATCCTGAACAACTTGAAGAAATAACAAGAAGCTTATTTCGAAATGTCACTGAAAATACATGTCACACAGCATCATGAAATCCCCTTTGTGTACCACCAATCACCGTAAAACCCGTCAACGCCTTCGACCGACAAATTATAATTACCGAATCGAATACCCTCGCTGCACGATTCTTACCCTCTTTCGAAAAACCCTTCGGAAAGAGTCGACACCTTTTAACCTTCCATACAAGTATATCCGACGACGAAATCCTTTTTCATCTTAAACATTTTATTAACACCACTCAAAATCATTGCCTTTATTTTCATAGCGACCCTATAAAAGAAAAGACACTCAGAGTATTAAGAAATCATTTTAGCCCTCAAACTAAAGTAATAATATCAAATTCATATCTCGTTGATATTTTTACAGATCGTGAAAAACTAAACGAAATTAAATTTTGGCACGAAACAAAAACTAGCCATCGCGGAATTAATGAAACAATTAAACGTGTTTCTCAAAAATTTTATTGGCCGAATATGTCTAACGACATAAACCGCTATATAAACCTTTGTGACACTTGTCAACGAACAAAATATAACCGTAATCCCCAACATATAAAACTACAACATACTCCTACGCCAAGTAAACCCTTAGATGTCCTACATATCGATCTATTCCACATTCAGTCAGAGCTTTATCTCACTATCTTTGACCCATTTTCGAAATATTGTCAAGCACTTAATATTCCATCAAAAAACGCAATTGACATAGTTCAAGCCCTAATACAGTTCACTTCTTATTTAGGCACTCCCTCTCAGATCATTGCCCATGCTGGTAAAGAATTTGATAATCTTCTTCTTAAAGAATATTGCAAATTATATGGTATAGAACTCCATATTACTTCTATTCGAAATTCAAACAGCAACAGTCCAGTCGAAAGATTTCATTCTACTCTTCTAGACTCCCTTCGAGCATTGAAAGTTGATCATCTAAATAAACCTTTGAATTATCTAATGACTCTAGCTATCTCATGCTACAACAACTCAGTTCATTCTGTCACCCAATTAACTCCTTTCAATATTATATTTTCTCAACTTGATAAAAATAATTCACCCAAATTATCTGAAGCTAGAATAACCCAAGACTATATAGACTCGACCAAAAATATTGCAAAACAACTTTATCAAACGGTGCAAAATCGCATTGAACACCGAAAGCAACAAGTCCTTTCTAATAGAAATAAGAATTTAGACGATCCTCAACCGACATCTTCACAGGCATATCTAAATGTAAGAACTCCTCGTGACCCTAAAATCAAACCCATTTTCAAACATGTCACTGTTCATGAAGATAAAGGTCCCACTGTTCATACATCCAGTGGAAAATTCCATAAAAATAAAATCAAAAAGAAAAGAAAACTAAAACCATCCCAATTGTTCCAGAATGAAGACGCCGACGATTCCGATACTCCTCTTTCTGTTTTGCAACTGCAACTCGCTGGAAATAAGCCAAATCCGAAACCCCCTACTCCCGATCCTCCTGGGACCAGATAAAATTATAACACATTACCATTCCTTCGTACATATAATTGATTTACAAAAAATAGAACAACAATTAGCAAAGCTCTACGCTAACTTAATAATAATAAAATAAGAAGCTACAAATCAAGATGCATACATTAAATGGTTGCAAGCTGAATTTATTTTAAATAAAACATACGATAAATTTCAAACTATTTATACAGATAATAAAAGAAGTAAACGAGGTTAATTAATCCTATTGGCTCGATTTATAATTCACTTTTTGGACTAATGGATGATGACGATAGGCAGAAAATTAACGCTAATATCAAAATTCTGTATGAAAACCAGCACTCAATTGTTTCACAAGTTGAAACTAAAACTACCATTCTTAATAATCTTATAAACAATCTGGAAGACACAATCAAAATTATAGGTGCAAACAATAATCGTACTAAATCACGAAACTTAATTCTGTAATCCTACAGGACCATGTCCAATATATAATTAATAACATGAATTTTATTCAAATTTACCTCTCCAATATTGAAAATGCTCTCTTATTTGCTCATTTAAATTTAGTACATTCGAATATAATAACAACAAATGATATTACAGAAATTATTGAAAAACTTAAATTACTATATAAGATAAATCAGATTCCTATCTTTCATATCTACTATTATTTGAACCTTTTTAAAATTCAGACATTTATTGAAAATTCAAAGTTACATATTAAAATTTTAGTTCCAATTTTAAGAGAAAAATCTTACTCTTTATTCAGAATAGTCCCACTACCTTACAAAAACCTTACAATTTTACCTCCACATCCTTACCTTATACTCGGTGAAGATGGACTAGAACATTCATGGATTGACAAAGAACTACCTCATCTGAGTCATACTAACCTGTCAAGCGACATCCTGGACACCAGTAGCCACTGCATCATAGATATCATCCAACGACATCCCAATGCCATTTGTGAAGCTGTACCAGCGCATCAAACACAAAACTTGCTACAGACTCTGCCTAATGGTCAAATTTTAGTAATCCCTACCATGCCAATCGAAGCCAAAGAAAAATACTCTAATCTTGAAGTCAAAATTTTACAAGAAATATCCATAATTACACCAAAAATAAACTGCACCCTCTGGATCGATCAAGATGAATTCTGTAGAATTAGGAAGAGCTACTGGAGACATGTATGTCTCCAGTAGCTCTTCCTAATTCAGTTACTTACTTATTGCCCGAACCATTGATGAACTCAACTTATACATCCTTCCATTTGGATAACGTCCCCACAACGAACTTGGAGGAACTCCACCAACAAATTCGCAACCTTAAACATATCACTCTACGAGCACCTGATCTAGATCCAACTACCCACTCTTGGATCACCAAAATTACACTGAGCATCGTAATAATCCTGACCATAATCTTCACGTTTTTGGGCCTTCGAAGACTTTATAAGCGACATAGGACCAATCAACTTAAAGTAAAAATTTCAACTCACAAGGACCCCATTCCGGCCCATGTGCCTCCATCTAAGGCGGGAGGAATTATATGAGTGAACAATGACTCACTTCCTTTTTATTTTATTGAATCATAGTCTAAGACACGTAATACAAAATTACAGGAATGAACTGAATTACATAATGCTGAAAAAGCAAAGTGATAAACTTAGTTTATATAAAGCCAGAAATGATTCATTTAAGTCAAGTATTATACAGTTATTGTTCAGTTACCATCAATCTGTATTTCACTCAAATAAAGTATTAGTGAAATTCTTCGGCATAGTTTATTTTGTGTGACCAAAGGGCTCAACAAACGAAACTATATATATATATATATATATATATATATATATATATATATATATATATATATATATATATATATATATATATATATATATATATATATACTAACCAAGTACGTGCTAAGTTTTCCAGATTTGAAGAAGACGAGATCAAATAAAGTCGGAAAATGCTTTTTTAACACCCGATTCATTTGCAAACATTTTTCCTTGCGTAAAGTTATCCAATTCCCGAAAAAAGTGGTATCCGTAGAAGGCAGACCGGGAGAATATGGGAGATGTGCCAGGATTCTACAGTCATACCCATTTAATTTATTTACCGCCTGTAATAAAACATGAAGTCGGGTTATTATACAACAGGATATGACCTTTCCTGTTCACCATATATCGATCATTTTAATATTCTCGTTCAATTGTAAATATCCTGAGACGATCATTCTACTTGTATGTAGATGTACCCCAAGTTATCTGACTATTTGACAAAGATTTTCTTCCACAGCTTCCTTAGAAGTTCGTTATCGATTGATGTTGAAAGTCGTGAAAATCTCCTGATCTCGGACCGTGATCAGGAAATCTTCTGAAGAACAGCTTGTTATATCTTAAAATATAAAATGTTATATCTTAAAATATAAAATGTATACGATTTCTTAAAATTTAACTCGTATGTATCATATGTGCATCTGATTCCTAGTAAGTTCTTCTTGAGGCGGTGAGTAACTATTGTAAGAATCGGAGCTTCAAGAGCCATGGTAACCGATTGCGTATTATACGGTTTATACAACATATATGCTATTCATTCGCTTTACTTGGTCTTCTGTCTCTTAAAATTCTATGAATTATAAAGTAAACCGAATACGTACATAATACGTCAAATCAACCAAATTTTAGATAAATATTTTATGAAACAATTATAAAATTCCCCATATTTCCCTTTCAACGTGAGGCAAATATTCGTAGTACGACAAATTTACATATACTCAGGTAATGTTACAAAATGAAAACATAAATTTAATTAATGTTTTGTCAAGTCTCACGATTTAATATACTCTCAAAACTTGTTTTACTTGTCAAGTAATTAAGTAAATCATACGTTTTCCCTCCCAATTTGTCTAGTTACGTGTGTTTACATATGTTTAATACCTGCATAATTTTACACCTCGATTAATTATTATGGCTGGTTTATGTAATAATCCTAATATTCTAAGCAGTGTTTATTTTTAATGCGTATAAATATTGGCTTAGTTCACCAATGTTGTTTATGATAAACCATGACTTATGAACATTATGTTATTCTCATTAACATAACAGCAATAATTGAACCAAAAACCGAAATTTAATTTGAGTTGTACCGTTCAGAGACTTGCATATTTTGTCTGAATTCTGAATAAATAATGACTGAATACTTTCTCGAAAGTAAGTAAGCGATCTTTATATATTTTAGTTTTTCTTTTGTCTCCTTTTATCTCCTTAACACGATTCTCTTAATTTTACTGTGTTAATATTTGCTGTGGCGATATGGCGTTTATTTTTCAAATAGCGTTGTTTAATTTTTAAAATTAATATTTGTTAAATCAACAAAAAGAATATATATGAAATAATTTAGTATGTTCAATTTTGAAAGATTTTTTTTTTGTGGATTGTGAAGGATATAAAGTTATTCTTGATCAAATAATGTAGTGAACAAATATATAGTATAGTGCAGAGGTTCCCAAACTTTTTCAGTTCGCGGCGCACTTACAGGTTTAATATTTTGTCTCGGCGCCCCGTAGTCGTTAGTACGCGAAAGAAGGTACAAGGATACTAGGTAGATAGGCACAAAAATTAAAAAATCCGCAATATGAAGCTGAGTTTTTCATTGACACGCAAGAAACATTTATAATTTAAGAAAAACAGGATATAAAATACAATGACAACTTAATCAATGTGACGTGTGAGCTTGGTGATCTCCACACATTTTTTCAAAGCGCGGGATAAAGTTCGATACCGCTACTCTCATTTCTTGTTCCGCATTTATCTTTAACCGATATTTGCTTTTTATTACAGCTACAGCTGAAAATTTGGTCACATTTGCTCACATAAATAAGATGTTGCAAAGGGAATGAGAATTCTCAATGCTTTTGAACTTAAAGTTGGGTATTAATTATGGACCGATATCCACCAAATCGGAACAGTGAGTCTTGTTTTTAGGCTGCTGTCGGAAGAGAGTTCAATAAGACTCTCTTCTTCTTGCGAGGGAAATTCTGGTGGAACTTGTGCATGGAAAGGATCTTAGATCCACGAATATTTCTCTACATCGTCTTCGACAAAGTATTTCCAAAATCATTCTGTGAGTTTCGAAATATGTTCCGTAAACAGAGACATTAAGCTTTGTGATACAACAAGCTCATTATAAGCCGCGTATTTATACAATTGCGGAAAACAATCTCGTCCGCAATCTTATCATTATTTTTTTTATCCACAATTGTAGTATTTTTCTAAACGCCGCAATCTTCTGTAATAACTTAAAAATGTTCATGGTATTGCCTTGCAGAGACAGATTCAAATTATTCAGTTTGTCAAATATGTCGCACAAATACGCTAGTTTTAGCAGAAAGTTTGAATCGGTAAAGTATTTGGAGATTGTATGGATCATGCAATGGATCAACATAGCATTAGGTGCTTTTTTACGAATAAACGCTTGTATTCCTCCATAACTGCCAGACATTGATTGAGCACCATCAGTACATACACCGATACACTTTTCCCAATCTGTTTCATTTTCTGTTATGAACTTGTGAAGAATTTCAAACAAATCTTGAGCCTTCGCGCTTTCCGTAATGCTTTCCGTAATCCAACTTTTACAGAAAAAAGGTTTTCAATAATAATATTGTCATCCACAAAGCGTACATAACAAATAAGATGTGTGTCTTTATTACTGTCAGTAGCCTCATCAAGTTGCAGACCGAATTTCTTGTCTTTCATATTTTCTATTAATCGTTGATCGAAATCGTCAGCTATGTCATGGATCCTTCGACTAATAGTGTTGTTAGATAAAGGTATCTTAGAAATTAGTTTTCCCGCTGATTCTCCCACCATAATATTCACCATGTCGAGAGCAGCCGGTAGAATAAGCTCTTCTAGGATAGTGTGAAGTTTTTTGCATTTCGTCACCCTGTATGCCACCTTGAATGATGCTAACAGTGCGTTGCTAGGTACTGAGGCTTGTTGAGTGAACACGTTTTCTTGTTTTTGTAAATTTTGCAACTTCGTATTAAAAAAATCGTGTGATTTTTCAACCATAGCAGGGTGAATGGTCTCAAGATGTCGCTTTAGCTTACTTAGGAGAATACTTTCTGACGACAGAATCTTCAAACAGAGCCACAGACGGTGGTCTTTCTTCATTGTTTATTACTATTGAAGTAAAGCCAGAGTTATCATCATATTTGCGATATTTCCGCTTTCTTGCTTCTCCGCCACTTGTAGAAGCTTGATCAATATCACTTGGACTACCGACTTGCTTATTTAATAAAATTATGTCCATTTTGATGAAAACACAAATAAAGCGACATACCAAATCAAAGCAATCGACATAATGCAACGTCTGTAGCTAGTTGGATGGTGGGCGGGTCAAAGCGCGGGAGGAGGGGGTAAAAGAAAAAAAAAAAAATATATATATATATATATATATATATATATATATATATATATATATATATATATATATATATATATATATATATATATATATGTATATATAATATTATTATTACATCTTGGAATGTTTAAAATTCATTGGTTAGAATTATTGTATCGACTATTATTGTTGTTACAAAGATTTCTATTGTCATTATTATAATTATTATTTAGATTAAAATTTTGTCTATTATAATTATTGTTGTACTTCGCGATTGTTATAGTCATTATTATTATTGTATCTGTTTGAATTTTGGTGATTGTAATTATTACTGAAATAGTTACGATTATTATTGTTAAATCTGGAATTATTTTGATTAATATTTCTATTACGATTATTTACCTGGTGTGACTGTGAATTTTGACAATTTGATCTTTGCATGTTACGTTCTATTCGGTTTCGGTTTAAATACGCATGCAATTGCTCCATATTGTTGATATGATAAATGGCAACAGTCTCCGAACCTCTGGCTTATAGTGCCGTGCAATGTATAACACAATTTCTGCTTTAGATATTGTGTTATTGTGAACAGTTTTAATGCATATAATGTTAAATTATTTGATATTGAATAATTAAATTTTCCAAAATAGAGCTTTTCACGTATTATCGATTCTACATTATCGCCCCAGAAATATCGTAACAATTTTTGCTCGAAACTGATAGTCTATTATTTGGTCTTCTACTCTATTGAACCAAATTAGTGTTTCTCCTTCTAAATTTTTTCGAATGATTTCTTTCGTCTTTTCAAAATCATCTTCATTTCTTCCATTTCTTCTACTTTCCATCTCTGATATTCTCTTGTTTAGTGATTTTAAATATACTATTGGATGTAATTTATTGATTTTTCCACAAAATTTGTGCAGCTTGTTTTCCCCATGGCATATTATTCTGTTGACTGTTTCTGTACCTCCATCTCGAATTTCTTCTACTCGTTGCACTTCCTTGACCAATTCTTCGATTCTATTTTCCGTTTTCTGTTTTTCTGTCTCCCATTCTTCCTTTGACATATTCTTACATTCTTGTACTTATTTTTCAACCAGTTTTATTTCTTCTTGGTTCTTGATTACTTTTTCGTCTAATTTTGTTATATTTTTTTCACATATCTGTACATTTTCCTCAATGTCCATCGTCTTTTGTACAACTGTGACTATATCCTGGGCATTTCTTTCTACTTATTTTCTTAATTCATCCTTTCAAATCGGTATTTATTTCTTTATTTCATATTTTATACCGTCTCATAGGTTCTGTATAATTTTCATGTCTTCTTTTGTAGCTTTTTCTAGTTTTTCGTCTAGTTTCACTAAGTCTTATTTTCTGCTTTCTTCTAATTTCTCTAGTCTTGTTTTCTACCTTCTTCTAATTTCTCTAATTCTTGTTTTCTATTTTCTTCTTGTTTCTCTAGTCTTGTTTTCTGTTTTCTTCTAGTTTTTCCAATTTTTGGCTTAATTTTTCGTCTAATTTCTCTAAATCTTGTTTTCTATTTTCATGTAATTTCTCTAGGTCTTGTTTTCTACTTTCGTCTAATTTATTGAAATTTGATGCATTCATTTCTTCTTGCCTTTTCATCATTTCTTCAAACATTGTCTGCCATGCAGGTATCTGACCACTTCCTTAACTCATCCTTTCTTCAGTCATACTTCCCTCTTCTGATTCAGATCCTTCTTAAGTATGTTTACCACTTCGAAGATCCATTTCCTTTTCTTGTTGCCTACTGTACTGTTTCAACGATTGTTTCCACAACTTTCTGGTTTGTTAAGTATGATTTTGTGGCTTTCACTATGCGAGTTTTTCGGCTTTACAAGACACGTTGGGCGCCATTTTTGTAATGATGTATATTTTTTACAATATATGTATATATATATATATATATATATATATATATATATATATATATATATATATATATATATATATATATATATTTATATACCTAATTGTTTAATAATAATGATATTATTTGATATACTTATTCTTTTATTAATCATTTTAGTTATTTTTCTTTTACGCTCCGTCACGAGCTCTAATTTTTTTTTTATTTTAAATTTGAGATAAGATTCTTAATCACAGTAGTCTGTTCAAAGCCATAGACAGTCACCATACATCATAGCAAACATACCATTTAAAGAAAGTATTTTAAATTTTAAACATGTTGAAATGTTAAAATTGAAATTTGAGCATGTAATTAATATTTCTTGATATCAATTAATACTAAATAAAGGTGAATTATCAAGTTTTCAAGTATTATTTGTACTTTCTTCTATTCTTAAAACTAACCCTTTACCTTCCCATTGACTGTTAATTGTTATCGTAATTTGTATCTAAATTTCAATAGGTAGGTATAGAGTGTTGCCTATTCTAATATTTATATTTTAAGTTCATACAGTGACCTTCTTTTCTTACCACCAAAATTCCCTAATTAAGTGTTCTATGATCTGTGATCTGTGAATGTTTACAAATTATTATCGATTTATCGTCCTTTATATTACCTCACTGTTTTAAGCAGTCCTTTTTAGATACTTATATTAACTTAGACTTACCCAGTTTTTGAACTGGGTAAGTCTTGTTTTATTATATATGTTTAATCTGATATAGGAAAGTATCTTTTTTTATAATTAACCTCCCTTAGGTTAGATAACGTTAATTTTGTGGTACAATTTTATTATTCAATTGTATGTTATTTGGTACCTTTTTCCATTATTGTGGGCCTCTCTAAGACCTTTAGGGCTCCTCTGGTATGACCTTCGGCTATTATTGATGGAATCTAAGTGAAAAATTGGCTGATACTGGGATAACTTATTCGACTTCATTCTTGGTAGGTATTTTATTATATTTTATGTTTTAATACCTTTAATTATACCTTTTCTTCAAATTTTGTTATAATTTTTTTTTGTAGCGATGCGGCATTCCCAAAATCTGGTTTTTCACTGTTGTATCAACAACCTTCTTTTGTTTTCCTTAGATACCTCCTAAATTGTAATGTCTCTTTAGCATACCTTCTCCGTAGCACTTTCTTTTTACACACACTTTATTTTAGTTACGCACTTTTGACTGCTGTTAATTATTATACAATATTCAGTCATATATAATTTACAATTCTATATGTCATATTTTGAATTATTATCTTCATTTTAGTATTATATTGCAATCATTTGATGTATTATGTGTATTAGTCTTTGTGCTGTCACATTTGACATTTCTCAAAATTTCAATTATAACTTTAATTTTGAATGTTAATTTTAAAGTTAATTTATGCTTTCCAGGTTTGATATTGTTAGCGATCGATAAAATGAAATATCTTAATTTTTTTAATATGCATGTCTCTACATTTCCAATGATTAATTTTTTAGCAATTTGCAATCTATGTTTCGTGTTACCGTTTTTTTAGCCAAAAATTTGCTCAGATTAATTTTAGTTTAAAATTTTCTACTTTATTTAATATCACAAACTTATTAAACATTTAATAATCGATATATTATTATATTATTGAAATTTCTATAATTACTTTTGCTATGTGCTTTTGATTCCATGTGCTTTCACTCATTAGAAAGTTTGACAATGTCTACCCAGCAGCTCTTTACCGTCTATGTAATGTCTTGAATCGTCTCAATATATATATATATATATATATATATATATATATATATATATATATATATATATATATATATATATATATATATATATATATATATATATATATATATATATATATATATATATACGGGTGAGCCACGGTGGATGGAGTATTAAAAGTATGTGGAGAACGGATCTGTCGTTTGCATTGAAATTTTGGTTACCAAAATAGTCGAGTATGATCTATGCAACTAAAATATTTTCGAAAGTGCGGTGTTGCCACAAATAGTTGTTTTAGTGTAAGGGTTATGAACCGGTAAACAGTATCAAGTCCACGTGAATGTGACGTGAAGTACGTGTTGCTTTGTTTATTCAATGATTTTCCGATTTCGGAGAAAACTAGGCAACATATTTTCAAGAACTACTGGAGCGAAGAGAAAAACTGGGATAGAAAAAGACAACTCATTCCTTCACATGTTGAATGAAAACCGACAGAACCGTAACCGTCGTAGACCGAATGACAATAGTAGAAATAGCAAAAAGCAGGCAGTTAACTATTTTTTGAGATACATTCTGAAGGATGGCATGGCCACCCAATAAACTACCTGAAGAAGTTCCTGATGGAGTGATGGAGTTAGAAAACCCATTCAATCCTTCCTAAAAGTTCCAAAGATAGCGATAAATCAGTTATCTAACGGGAATATGAAAACCATTTTGAAGAAGCAGGTACGAGATACCAAATTAAGAAAAGCGACAAAAACAGAGTAAGAATTCGAAGGACAGAACGAAAGTCATAATGATGTCATGAAAAATGCCTCCCCACCATATACCTCTCAAACAATCAAAGCCTTAATGTTCTTAAATTGTTAACATTTAATTTGCCTTTTTACGATTCAACAGACAATTTAGCCTAGTGTTTGGTATGGGATGAATTAGAAGTTGGGAAAGGGGGCAACGAAATCGCATCTACATTGATTAAATTGGCTGAAAGTGTTATTGCTGGCTGGCACTACCATAGAACACCTAATAACTTGGACAGATAACTGCTCCAGTGAGAATCGTAACATTATTATGATGCTGAGTTATCTGTGGCTATTCAAAATCTGCCCAAATTTAAAAACTGTGGCACACATATTTTTACTACGAGTTCATAACACATGGAGGTAGATTACGTGCACGCGCTAATTGAGAGGTCTCTAAAAAAACAACCAACTATGAAAATAAGCACTCCTTGGGACTATCTTTTCAAATAAAAATTTTCTGCAATATTTATTGTTTGGTAGTAATATTATTGTTAAAAAATAAAGCTGGTGTTGCTTTGCCAGGCTTTGTTTATAACACCACCACTACTGCATAATAACACCACTAACTCGATAAGAAAGGATTTTGTAATTTTTCTATTACCTGCACTAATTCCTTGTAATTGTTATGAATAATTTGTAAATCATTTTAAATTGAGAATCTTGTAATATCGCTTGACTTTTTCATAGCAGTTGCCTTATTAGGATTAAATTATAACACTACAGACTTTATTTTGTAGAAATGTTTAAAATAATAAAATGATGCCTGTAACGATATTTTCAAGCGAGTAAAAATCGGCTGTGATTCAAAGATGTCGGGACACTGTCTGTAGAACCCTAGAATACGTTTAGGAGATTTGAAAAACACCGGTTTTATAAATGATATTAACCTACAAATGATTGATTGAAACAATGATTAATCTTGAAGATAATATAATGATTTTGTAGATAATATCTCCAGACACAAGATATAAGCATAAAGTTTACACGTAATATGTAAGAAGTTATTGTTTGAAATAACAGTCTACAGAACGAATTGTTGCGGACCCATCTCTCACAAATATGAATACGGTTTCAGACAAACATGGTTTCTTGAAAAATGAAATTTTTTTAATCACTTAAGAATGAGTATGATGACAGGTTTTTTAAAATCTGTCGTTTAGTCAACATGTAACCATAATTATTCATTGTACATTTAGATGATGTATTATTTTGAATTTGTTTTTCTACACAGATATGTATAGATGTATACATTGGAATGTTTTCTGGCCTGGCAACTTCATGGTGGGATTATATTTATCCCGAAATGTTTGTTGATTAAGTAAAGTAAAGTAAATGGTAAATTATATGACATTATACTTAATTTAAAAATTAAGTCAAACATAAATTCGGTCCTCGGCCTTAGGCCACTTATGATATTTATCTATATTTGTGCTGTGCATGGTTTATAAATTTCCTACAGTTCGTTTTGTCCTAGCAAGGCAAAAATTTATCGTAACTATTATTGCAACATATTATTTTGCATTTCAAGTTTATAAAATCTATAAACTTATTTACTAGATCAAAAAGTTGTCGTTTTTTAACCCTACATACATTCAATATAACGGATGAGCACTTTGAAACTCAAAAATATTCGTATCAAAATGCATTTATATTTAACAACTACTGCTAAAGCTGATCGAGCGGAGACTCGATCGGAATCACCGATTCACCGTCCCAGCGTGTACGCAGCGACGTCAATGTCCCGCCGCCAAAATCGAGCGGCTCTAATAATGATCAATTAATCATAATTCTTGAGAAATTGTCAATCATATAAATTCTTCAATCACTTTCTTTTAAGTTCATAGGTTTACACAGTACAACTTTCAAATTGTATATACGATTATATACATGGGTGCCGGGAAGTAGAGGGGGTCAAGGGAGGTAGTTGTCCTTGTCTTGCCAGTGAGGCGAATTATAATCGACCCCAGATGTATAAAAATAGAATAATGAATAAATTTTTGGGGTTGATTATGTTTTTAGTCTCACAATAAATATACTCTATATTGGCCAAAACCATAATTAACCCAAAAATATATTCGACATTTCATATATTTTATTTTATGTATTTTAGAATATACATGTTTTCTGTAAATATTTTTGTGGGAGCCGATAGATATATACATGACAATACATAGGGACCGAACAGAAACTAAGCATTTCTGTTCGGTGACAGGTGATATAAATGACAATACGTAAATTATTGTATTATGCAAAGATTAAAATATGTTGCTATATTGCTACATATTAATAACGTCTTAATCAAATTTTAGCCTGAAAGATAGTATATTCAGGTTGTTCAGTGGCTTTCAGGACATCCCCGTTTAGATATAATACTGAATATATATGTATATAACGACCTCCGATGCCCGTGCCTCATATCAAATATGCTTCATGCCGTAGATATTATCAATCTTCTGCTGTTTGCATGATATCCATTCAATCCGTGCCTCGTATTTACTTTTTAATGTAAATATTCGTATTCTGTTACACAACATTATACCTTAAAAAATTAAAATATCAGTGAACCCCCGCAGCACTAATAAAATATGATATGAACATGACCCTTATTTAGACTATTATTAAGCACATTTATTAGGTACTAGATCTAACTGAACAGGCCGGGGCCTTTAATTAGTAAAACAGCAGTTATTGCCGTTTGAGTATTGCCTAATATTTAAATATTAGACAATTCCTAATTAAGCAGTTCCTTAATTTCTTTTCGATAACTATTTTACTTTGCGATCCCAAAAAGAACCAAAACTTGTTGAAATGAAAATATTGCTATAGTTTTACCTAGTGAAGTATGATTAGTGTCTATGAAAATAATATTAGTAATATTCATCCTGGCCGGATGAGTGTTTTACATCATGTCTATGTCAAAACTGAACAGGCAAAGTTTTAAATCACTCAACGGTTTTAAAATCTATTCATATTCGGTTTAGAAAATAATGTAAATTATTCAAATATCTTTAGAACAATTAGGCTTCATCGAAAGGGTATTTAAAATTGTACTAATTAGTTCCTCAAGAATTTATGAGAATAAAATAACATATTGCGAAAATGTGTTATATCTTAATCCGTGTATCTAATTTTTTAAATAAAAAGATAAATATGATTATCAGTGAATTTATCTTAACAGCGAACTGCCTCTTGTTAATAAGAGATTTTCCAATCTATTTTTTGTCTAGATATGCCCAGTCCGGATTAAGCCAGAACGGGGCCTATAAGAAATGCGAACAAGAAGCCCTTGGTTTGCTTGAGGTACTAAAGTTTAGGATATAAAATAAAACAGCACATTGTCAAAAAACTTTTCGTGTTCTAATGTTGGAAAATTTAGAGATAATCCTGTCAAATCAATATTTTCAAGTAAATCATTTTCTATGTTCATTAAAGTGAGGTAATTTCGACGTTTTCCTTAACTCATTTTTAATACGCATTAATGTTGAAAATGAACGTTCTCCATTGTAATTCGTTATCATCAAACTTCAGTAAATACGTAACACTATTGCTACAACACGATTCCAATGAATTTTGCGTTAAAAGTTTATAAAATGAAGTTCCAGAGCCTAGGCTTTTTACTGTCAGCCACATATGTTTTGAGCAGCTCAGCGAACTACACCAGTTCGGTGTCCAGACTGTCTTCCACATAGTCTGGGTAAGCACTGACGATAATTGGAGTTCTTTCTCTCTCTTCTGCTGTTAAAGGTTAATTTCCGAAGTATTCCAAATACATTGCTCACTTAATGGTACGCTTATACGTTTAGCTAATGCAGATAGTACATTATCAATTATGAATAAATACCTGAATTTTAAAATGTTGTCCAGGTGTTTGCTTTTCTACAACTTCATCGAGTATAGTAGAGCCGCTGAAATGGCCGTACTTTGTATTTCGCTTGCATTTGCTACATTTCTTGGGACCGCATTGCTTGGACGTTTGGTTGTGTAATGATTTATAAAAAGTGATCCTGTGTTAAAGCCTTGATGAGACAACTGGAATAGTAATTATTTCCATTTCAAACTTATTCATTTTCGAAACTAGCCCATAAGCATGATTACGACACTCTACCTTGTGATCCTTGTTATTAGATGTGTCATCCAAAACTTGTTCGACAGTGGCAAAGTGACACACAAGAGTGGCTTCATCGCATCAGCTCGGACAGACCACCTAGTTTCCGATAATCTATTCAAAATTTGAACTTTTGAACTAATATCTTTTAATGTTTTCGTAAAAAGACCTCATCGATAGGTTGAATCAAAAAAAGATTAATACAAGCTTTCAACGAAATCGAAGAAAACGAATGCTTCTATACAGCATTCTGCAGCGTACTTGGCAAATTTTAATGATAATGCAAAGCACGGAATCTATTTCATATACTATTTATCTCCTTAATTCGTGCTTGTATTTTCCGCTTATGTCATAAGTCATAACCTTGCCCTTGACAATATTTGATATTACCATTATCATTTAAAAAATCTAGTAAACTTTGAGCGAGTTGTTCAGTAGTATGGCGTTCCATATCCAAGAATCTTACGAAACTTTCCATTGATCCAGATGGAAGGACATAGCGCATTATCAGAGACAATTGGTCTATATCGATATATCTGGAGTAGAATCCAATGATAGTGAATAGTATTTGCACCTCTTAATTTCGCAAATAATATGATTCAGTATGCTTGATGCAATTAGATGGATAAATTCCTCACATGCTGTTTTTGATAACTGTGACGTATGTCTCTTTCCTTCATTTGCATGAATATGTATACTCGTATGTTTATCCAGAGAAAAGTCGAATTTAGCTCGAATTCTAATAAATAATTTTCATTGCGAGGCGAACCAATAATTTCATCACTACCCTCGTTCTGCTAAAAACAAAAAAGAAATGCAACGGCAACAAATCGCTCTAAGACTGTCCGCCAATATTTTGGTTCGGCCTCTATTTGGCTCACAAGTTGGGAATCGACAAGGGCATCCTTGTTTTTACGAAATAACAGCTTTATTGATTGTCTACGCGAAGTGCTTTCTTCATATCTCATCAACGAAATATGCACTTCTTCCAATCATCTAATTCGTCTTACGTAAACCGTGCCGAACCGTCTTAATCCGTAACTTTGCAAACAAAACAAAAAAGTTTCTCTTTGGTTTTTGAAAAACACAACCAATCTCTCATGTGAGTTTTATCTGTTAGTTTATGTCTATATGTGAATAATGACCTCTGACAAAAACATGGTTTGTTTTTATTGTCGTACATTTTCTCTGAAAACAATAAATTACTGTTCATATACTGTACTTCGCTACTCCCCTTCGCAATCTAATAATCTCGATGAAAGTTGCTTGGTTATTCACCAATATTATTAGAGTACATTTTACTTTCGTCTTATTTTTGGCTTGTAGATAATCATAGCATGTGATGCTTTCTCTTTGACTTTATGACCTCTCTTTGGCTTGAAGATGACGTTTCTGAGTCTAGAGGACTTGCTGTGCTTTTAACATCTCCTTAACTAGAAGACGACATGGCTGAATTGGGAGGATCTGCTGTCCGCTTGAGCACAGTATCACTTGTAGTTTACTACAAGTGATACTGATATAACAACATTTATGTTGTTATATCAGAAATAGTTACAGATCCTAATGAATCTCACAATGAGATGTAACTTCTGTGTTTTCTACTTCAATTTCTTCTTTAAATTCAGGAACATCAGTCTGAACATTAAAAAAGTTAGACAGCTTACGTGTTTTTGATAGAACAACTTGTATCTTCTTTTTTTTTTCATCTTTTGTTTTACGCTTTGCCAAATCAAACGTCGTCAAATTTCAAAAAGCCAAGCTAATGCCAAATCAAACATGTATAATGATACCAACGTTATTAAATACCTAACATCTAACAACCAAAACTCAAAAGGGTGATGCGAATTCGCATTGCCGAAATTAGCGAGTTCGTGTGAATGCGCGCGACGCTTCGCGGCATGATTCGCAACGCGTTACCGCGGTTTCTCAAGCAATTTGATAAAGACGTTTTGCGAAGCGAATTCGCGTCGCATCGCCAATTTCCACAATACGAATTCACATCGCCTTTTTGGTTTCGGCCCTAAAACCTATATGTCTTGTTCTTTGAACTTGATACAGTATCTATATGAACAAAATAAATAGCTTACCTTATGCTTCAGTTTTTCTCGTTTTCACTGTTTTAATATCTAACAGAATTTTACTGTTATAAATCAGTATTATTATGTATTGATATTATATTAGTCCGCAGTGATCGACAAAAAAAAACAACACAAAAGAAACTTAAGAATTGCGAAACTGCAACACGATGTAAAAAAAAAATAGTCGGCAATCAAAAAAAAAACAAATTTCACTCTAAATGGCTGGTATCAAAATAATAATAAAATCAATTTAATGTGGAAGGCATAACCGACTATAATAGTAGATATATAAAATGAAATATCCATTGATTACTTTCTTATTGATAATTAATAGAAAACTATTCCTATGTCGGATTATAAGTACATCTCGAAGGCAATATTAGGGGATTCCCCTGTAAGTATTGTGATGCTGTCAACTTGCAACATACATAATATACATATATGGTGTGGCCAGTGCTCATTTTTAGTCTTTAGTCTTTCAGTGCTCATTTTAATAACTACTACGTCTTTCCATTGGACGATGGGTGATATACTATACCTATCTTACTTGATACATTTTTTTCGCACAGGCGCGAGACCTCTCAAGGTACGGAACCCGTAACATTTGCTGACTCTTGCTACGTGGCTAATCCGGCACTAGATACCTCACTAATATGGAGCAAGTTATTGTAACAAATTTTTCTTCGGTTGGTACTCAAATGTCGTCATAGTCCAATCATATCTCCAACCTATCTAAACCAGTGTCTTGTAGATATGTGTGGTCTTCACAGTATATATAAGTTGATTACACAGATTAATACCAATATATTCATTTAGAGATATGTTATGTTTAAACATAACCAATAATAGGAAACAAAATTTAATAATATTTCCAGTAATTAATTATTTTTCGAGTATTTCTACCCCAATGCAACTATACTGTATACTGTATACTGTATGCCCAAACTGATCCCCTTGGATGGTTATCGTTTGCAAAAGAAAGTTATAAGTTGAATTTTATATCTCTTAATTTTTAAATTTTCAGAATTGTAGTTGTGTCTTATTCTTATTTAGTTGTTTCTATTAAGCTGTATTTTATGTTCCATTAACATCAGGTTCCTTAGCATAATTTTTGCTTCGACGTTTTCTGTTGGTCTTGAACTGAGTTTTTTCTCTTCTAGATCTTCAAAATATTATTGCCCCTTATCAAAATATCATTTCAGGATATTATATGGATATTGGTTGGTTTCATCATATGATAATTGATAATCTATTTCGTATTTTATAATAATGAATATTCTGAATAATCATATTCTGAAAAATAAGACAAAAAGAAATATTTATTCTGTATAACTCTTACAATTTGTTAAATATAGGGATTGGAAATTTTGAGGAAACCTCGTAAACGCAAATAATTAATGACGGGAATAATATTGCCGAATATGGATATTTTGTAATTCGTTAAGCTTACGAAAATACATCATTCAATCCTCATTAATTATTAATTTAACCTTTGCTTTGCTGGGTATTTATCTTTCACCAGAGAATTATTTTGACGTATTTGCGACATGCAGTCGTTTGTTTGATTCTACCTAACCATTTTTCTTTGTCAAATGGAAGACTGGCCACCTGTGTGTTATTTACTACAGTTTGCTGCAACGTAGAACAAAAGATTTATGTCCATATATTTTTTGTGACAATAATTAATTATCACTTCTTCATTGGTTATGCCATTTTATCAATCCAAAGTAAACGTAAAACAAATTTATTATTCATTTGTTTTGTAATGCGTCAGAGGCAATAAAATTGCATAGGTTTTCTGAGTTATAAATAAAGAATAAACACAAATCGGCTAACAAGAGCATATATTTTGTAAGTTTGTTTTTTTTTCGTTTTTTATTTTTTCGTTTTTTAAAATATAAGTATAAATTAATTTCTAGAACAATGTATTTATTCAACACCGAAATCCTTATATAAGATTTTTGAGGAATAGGAGGTTTGTTATAGATTTCCACTATATATTTATTTTACTTAACTGTAGTTTGACATAACCAATTTAATCATCGAATGCTTTTGAGTGATACTATTGGTGTCGATGACACTACTGTACTATGTATGTATATTTATTCTTTATAAATATGTATGTTCCAATGAATACATGTTTCGTTAACTTAGTTATTAATAGGATAAACTAATTTAATTATTACGTTATAAATTTTGACATTATTTTAATATGTAACAAATACAAACATCTGGGAGAAAACAAATTAGAATTATTCTTAATTAGAAATGTGACCATGTGGAGGTATACAGGGTGGTCTAGGTTAAACGTCATTAATTTTGATAGGTGATAGAACAAAAAGAAAAAAGTAGACTTTCATAAGAAAACTTTGTTCAAAAATGTTTCCTAACAAAGATACAGAATGTCAAAGTTGTAAAAATAAACTGGTTTTCTCATCATAACTTCTAAACCACTCGATCGATTTCCATCAAATTTATCACACAGACTACTGTGATACATCTCTAAGTAATGATTAAAATCATTTAAAGAAATTCTCCAGTTGTGTAGATAATGGTGGGTCGGCAGCCCCTTCTTCCCCTCCCAGGCGCCACTGGATATTTTACAAAGAAGATTCAATTTTTGTATTCCCTGTTTAATTTAGAAAAAAAAAATTACTGTCGCAAGTTTTTAGTTTATGGCTTCGTTTTTGGGATACTTATTTTAATTTAAAGTGTTGCAATCAGGACAAACCTTATGACTGCCCTACCAAGAAAATACGATATAAGAGGCCAAAATTTTTATTACGTACTAGACATAATGTACATCAAAGATACAAAATAAAAGCAAATAAATAAATAATTACACTAATAAGTTCTCAAAATGTCCATTTGGAACAAGCTATTCAGTCGTGTAGCGATAAAAGCTGCACTGAATTAAAATAATCGAGTACGCCTTGATTTGCCAATCGGACTAATAAATGAGAGGATCAAGTGATCCTCAGTCATTTTAATTTTGACATTTGTGATACATTTGTTACTTGTATCTGTTTGGATTGGAGACGACAATGAAAACACGAGAAGAGCTGGTGGAACGTATTGAAGAGGCGTGCCCCGTTAACTGAAGGGAAATCGTCCTCAAGTCGTAGCGGAAATTAATTCCGTGGCTAAAAGAGTTCAAAAATGCATTGAGGTCGGTGGATTACATTTTGAGAACTTAGTGTAATTATTTGTTTATTTGCTTTTTTTGTATCTTTGATGTACATTATGTCTAGTAAGTAATAAAATGTTTAAAAAAAGATGTTGGCATCTCATATCGTATTTTCTTGGTAGTTCAGTCATAAGTTTTGATCTGCTTACAACACTTTAAATTAAAATAAGTACCTCAAAAACGAAGCCATAATTCAAAAAATTGCATGGCTAATTTTTTTTTCTAAATTAAACAGGGAATACAAAAATTGAATCTTCTTTGTAAAATATCCAGTGGCGCCTGGGAGGGGAAGAAGGGGCTGCCGACCCACCATTATCTACACAACTGGAGAATTTCTTTAAATGATTTTAATCATTACTTAGAGATGTATCACAGTAGTCTGTGTGATAAATTTGATGGAAATCGATCGAGTGGTTTAGAAGTTATGATGAGAAAACCAGTTTTTTTTACAACTTTGACATCTTGTATCTTTGTTAGGAAACATTTTTGAACAAAGTTTTCTTATGAAAGTCTACTTTTTTCTTGTTGTTCTATCACCTATTAAAATGAATGACGTTTAACCTGTAACACCCGGTATATATTTTGTAATTATAAGTTATTATAAAGATAGTAGGATAACATTTTTACATAAACACTTTGATTATCAAGATACCAATTAATTATCAATTAATATTCATAGACGTATATATTTTTTTAAATTACGAATATAAATATAGGTACTATTAAAATATAAAAATTATACGAATACCTTGTTTATTCAAATCTTTTGTACTAACATTATTTTATTTTCAGTATGTAGTATAATTAGGAAAATTAAGAAATATTTATTGCCCTTACTTAGACACTAGTCTAGACAATAGTCTTTAATAAAGAAAGTTGAAAGCTGTGTAATGTTCGGTACTACTTACCGAAGAGGGCGATGCCGTTAATAGGAAATATGTGGATGATCATATAAATTATATTTTATCAGATCATATTGATGTAATGCTTCAATGTTTAAATAATTTTAAGGATAGTACAAAACAATTTACATCAGATTTAGTCGAACAGAAAACATATCTAACAGGTATAGGAAAGTCCATTGAAAAATTAGATAAGAAAATTTAAATAGTGCTCTTGTCAACATCAAATACAATCATTGAGTCAATTTACAGCCCAACTCGATGACCAATTTTACAGAAAAAATTCAATTATTTAATGAGCTTCATAGGTCTACACGTAAAAACTTCGTAGACTTATCATATTACAAAGGACTGGATTATTTATGGTAAACAGATTTAGCCGAAATGGTTAATTATGCTAAGGAAAATCGCAGTTTTAGATACATGTTCCTAGTGATTGACTATTTTTCTAAATTTGTATGGGTAAACCTATAAAAGACAAGAATGGACCAGAAGTACACAGGCAATGAGTTATATTTTTAAGATAGAAAGAGAAAGTGTAAAAATTTAAATCCGGATCAAGGTACTGAATATTATAATATTAACTTTAAAAACTCGATGATAAACTATAATATAAAACATTATAGCACATTTACCGTAAGAATAGCAGCTATAATTGAAAGAGTTATTAGAACGTTAAACGAGAAATTACATAAATACTTTAGTTTAAACGGATCATACAGATGGATAGATATTGTCAAAGACTATATATATATATATATATATATATATATATATATATATATATATATATATATATATATATATATATATATATATATATATATATATATATATATATATATATAATAAGAGCCATCACAGAATAACAGGAATGAAACCCTCAGATTTAACTAAACAGATTGAAAATTAAATTTTTAATTCAGTATATAATAACATTAACTTGGTAACATTGAGACTTTACAAAGTTGGCGATATTGTACGAATTAATAAGAATAAGCATAAAAACATGCATATTCAAAAAAGGAAATACACCTAATTAGACAACTAAACTGCACAAAATTATTAAAGTACAACTCAGTATACAAAGTAGGTGGTGGGCTTGGACCACCTACTTGTTAGATTATATGCATGGCATACCGATTAACGAAGGTTTCTACGAGAAGGACCTACAGATAATGAAAACTCCCGATGTATACCTCGTTGGAAAGGTATAACTATTCATTTCATCGCTATTTGCCAAATAAAAAACTCTCTTGCCTTGACGATAAACGGAACAGTCTACTTGAGACTAGCCATAGAAACAAGCCACGGTATGTTTTGAGATTTTTTATTTGGTTGGGAAATAGCGATGAAATAAACTATACGTAGTTTATATAAAACAAGTTTAGTAAAATGGTTAGGTTTTGACGCCTTTCATCATAGCGTGATTTATTCAGATAATTTACTTTAATCAAATATGCATTGATTCTTATGGAAAATACATAAACATTTTTCGATAGTATAGATAGTATAATTAATTACATCTAGTCCCACAAAGAAATCTGACTATTGACATGACGTAGATAGAATTAGTGTACAATACGAAGAAGCTGCGCAAAATAAAGGATGTTATCTTTTGGAGAAAATAATAGACAATATTGATATAAAAAAGGCTATGTATAGAGTGACTACAAGAGGTTATATTTCTACTGTAATAATTTGACTGAATGTAAATTGAGATTTCACCAAACTAGACAACATATCATTTAATAGAGAAAATTAAAATTATGTTATTACTCACCTACAACAATTTATTTCTACTACTTCAACGTGAAGAAACAGGCTGAAGAAATAGAAATGAAGTTTTCTCATTATGCTCTAATATAATCCTATATTATTGGACTCAAATTGTTCAAAATGAGCAACGGCCTCTATATATTTTATTGATCTGAACCCTCGACGTTCGTGAGCTCATCGTATATTATTTCATAAGAATTTACAAAATAGGTCATGTTTTTAACATTTCTATAATAACATTTTAAATGTAGCTAATAATATTTTAAGTGAATCTAATTACGAATCATCACCTGATACTGTTATGTTAAATTTATGCGACATATCCATGTAATATGCAAACATACTGTATACGTGAATGTATATTTTATAATAGAGATAAGATTTTTAATGATTTAGAAAGAAAAATGTATCTACTGAAAGAATAAATAAATATATACATTATGTATTTGTTTTTGATTGTGATTTTGTTTCGTATCACTAGGGCGTACTGTTGTACCACATCTGTTGTTGTTACCTTAAGGGTTGTGAAATAAACAGTGGTGTTTACTTCAATACATTTAATTAAAAATACATTTATTAAAACTAAGCAACAACTAAAAAAAAAAGTTTTAAATTATTTTTTTATTAAAATAGAATAGGGTGGAGCGGGTTCTAAACAAGGTAAATTTCCCATAATGGGAGAACGAAATTTTGGTTTAGCGCGAAACCATTTTATACATTGTTTACTAACATTTTTTAACATATATTTTACAGAAATTAGTAAATATTTCTCTGGCAACGTTGGCAATAAAGGATTTGTGTAACAGTAAAATGAGAGGAACGGTTTGTTCTTGACAATATGTTAATTGATGAGAAGGCGATAATTTTCTTTCTAAAAAATATAATCGCTTTAACGCATTTTTCCTGGAATTACGGAGTTTTGATATATTTTTCTTTAAAGGCGTATTTAGAATGAATCGCCCTGAATGTGTGAGTTTTGTATAGTTTTCTGCACAAAACCTTATTGATTTAATTGATTGCGCCGCTTCACTCTTCAAGCTTGAAATTAAATAATTAAACTTTTGTATGGTGGATGAAGAGGGACTTTCGTAAATAATAGAATAGAGAACATCTCGAAATTCTAACGAATTTTCAAATTCGCCATTTAAGCTTGACAGGGTTATACTGGGTGATAACTTTTGATAGATTTTACTGGACGGTAAATAATTTTCACTCCTTTCTGATGGAGTTATTTCGGGCACAACTGCGTCCGATACTTCGATTTTATGTCTATGCAAGAATGATTTATTATCGAATTCGGCATTAGACATTGACAGTTATATTATGTAATTATAAACAATTTACACTCCTTTTTGATAGAGTTGTTTCGAAAATCACAGCGTCCGATACGTCGGCTTTATGTTGATGCACGAATGATCTATTGTCAGATTCGGCATTACATACTGGCAAAGTTATGCTAGATAATTGTGAGTGACTTTCACTCCTTTTTGATGGAGTTATTTTTTAAACAACTGTGTCCAATATGTCGTCTTTATGTTTAGATAAAAATGATTTAATATCATATTCACGATTAAAAGTTTTATGTTTATGCAAAAATAATTTAATATCTGCTGCAAGGGCAAAAAAGACATTCAAAGGCTCCCATTTCTAGTTCATGGGTTTCGTCATCCGAAATCTCTACTATTTTTGCATGAAGATCTTCAAACTCGTTTAATACGTTTTGATGATATAAAAGGTGATTTTATAGTATATTCAAATCAATTCCTTGAATTTCATGGGTATTTGATATATGCATGAAATAAGTACTTAGTCTTGCTTAACGTGATTTTAATTGACCCCGCCGGCTAACTAACGTTTTTATAACGTTTTTATAACGTTTTTATAACGTTTTTATAACGTTTCTATAACGTTTTTAAATGTTCCATGTCGCGAACACAAATTGAAACGTTTATAGAGGATATATGGGTATAGGACAATGATAGAAGAAAGCACACTTACTTGGTGTTTTCTGCGATTTTATGTATTCTTTGGGTGATGCGCTACTTGGTGGCACTCGAAAGATTTTTGATGCACTGCTAACTGCTATGTTGTGATGAGACATCGATGCACTGGCTTCGTTGCACTTGTATTTGAGAAATCAATGCACTGGCTTGATTGTACTCGTTCTCGTGTTGAATTTAACATTCGGTAATTAATCCGACTCGAAGGACCATGTTTTTCATTAATCCGGCTCGAAGGATCATGTTTTTGATTGTGATCTTGTTTCGTATCACTAGAGCGTACTGTTGTACTACATCTGTTGTTGTTGCCTTAATTGTTGTGAAATAAACAGTGGTGTTTACTTCAATACATAGATTTATTAAAACTAAGCAACAACGGTCAACACGTTAAAGAAAACGTTCTGTATAATGATTATAAAACTGATTAATGCCTAAGTTACGCGTTAGGCAGTGGATGTAGCAATGCACGCGGTCGGCTTTCTGTTTTATAGACTGTTCCTCACATCTGGCTGTGACACTATGGTGACGGATTTTGTGTCACTCAACTAGATATGATTCCGAAATAAATGCAGCCGACTCGACCTTTCCCATAAGTACATTTTTAAGGGAACGAAACTATTTACTGTGACCCTAATAAATGCTCTGCCATAAACTAATAGAAGTCTTAACAGTATTTAATTATTTGTTACTATATTACTACTACATTATTAATTACTGTATATTTTTTATTAGAAGTAAAACACATTTTTTTAAAGTAATATTTTAAAAATAAAATAATACATATAATAAAGTATTATTATATCTACATATTTGTAACTCTAGTTACAAATATGTCTTTATATATCCAACACTAACTTAGTTTTCCACAAAACACTATACACTTGAAGCGCGTATCGCCAACAAAGTTGCATCTTCAGGAGATGATTAGAACTGAGTTTTAATTATCTTCATCTAAAGTCAGTGTTATCGTATTACATATCTAAAATTGGATAATGTCACCACGGAAGAGTATCATAGGACCCAGGAAGCAAACAATGCTTGTCACATCACACGTTTTATATAATAGCCAACCCTTTTCTGTATTTTTTTTTGTCTAAACATTTTTGTAAACAGTTCATATTCGTCAAAACTTATTTTAGTTTTAAAGCCTGTTGATTTCACACCTTTAGCTATTTTAAAAATTTTTTCCTCTTTAACCGTGTAAGCATACTGTTTGGAACGTGAGTCATGATCTTTCCATACTTGAGATATATTTCATAGATTATCTTTAAGATAGTCACTGGTATCAAATCGATGAATATCTTACCTTACCTTACTGGTATAAATTAAACTTTGAAGTCACCTACATTATTATTTCTTTATTATTTTTAACCACTTTTAATTGCCTTAAAGTAATAAAACTGCTGATAAAGCAGAACGACATTCTTTACGCATGATTTATACACACGTGCACTGACGAATAAACGATTACGTCATTGTCTATGTTAACTAGCACAGTAACCTTGAAAACATCTGCAAGCATTGTGCAATATCACATCATTTAAATTACGCCACACCCTCACTTGATAAACAATTACGTCATTGTCTATATTACGCAAGAGCGTGTTTACATTAAGTGGTGCCACTTCTGGGTCTAACATTGAACTATATCTAAAGAAAGTTCTTTAGATATAGTTCAATGGGGACTAGACACCAGCCGTTGTTCATGCTTTTACTACAATTTTACAAAAGCGAATGTCGATGGTCATTTAAGTATTGAGTATTCTGATACAAAATTTTAAAGATGGGATTTAGTTTATTAAAACTAAAATTAATAAATACCTATTTATCAATTTTAATTTTATTTATTAATTTATGTAAATTAATATACTGTTAGTATATTTTTTCCAATACCTGCAAAAATAAAAGAAAGAGACCATATATATAGGTATATACCTATATATATATATATATATATATATATATATATATATATATATATATATATATATATATATATATATATATATATATACGGTCTCTTTCTTTTATTTCTGCAGGTATTGGAAAAAATATACTAACAGTGTAAGTCAAACTTTTAAGACCTCAACTTGATAGAACACGTCGGCTCTAACGCACCTCAATTTTCCAATCTATATTATTGGCCTTAAAAGTATAACTTACAGTTAATGGTACATAATGGAATATTACATATTTGGACTATCATAGTAAACATTTCATAGTCATTTTCAGTTTTATAGATTTATTGTTTGATGATTCCTTATAATGGTCTTCATTTCTGTAAAACTCAATTAGGCCATTTCCATGTAGTTATATGTAGGGTGTTGAATATATCCTTCTTTCTAAGATAAGGCCATCTGGCAACATGAAATGGAGCAATGAACCATTAAATTGCCCAGATATTAAAATATAAATATAAATTTTAATAAAAATAAAAACTTCAGTGTGATTTTCAGGAGTTTATAAAACTGATGCAACTTTTGTTTAAAGTTGAGAGGTCGTAACATAAGTGTGATTGTATTTTATTTTTATTTTGAATAGAAGTTGATTTAATGTTCAAAAAATAATTGAGAATTGAATGCTTGCTGAATAATTAATTGATTTGTGATATAACACATTTTACGCCATTTGGAATTGTTTTTCCTTAATAATTATTAATAAGAGCAATCACTTTAACCATTTAAATATTTAATATGTTTGCCGGCCTCGTGTCGCATAAAGTTATTAATAATTCAATAAGTAATTTATTCTCATAAATGTGAACAAAACATGTAAGTAATAAAACTGATAAATAACTTATAGTTGGACAGTCTGTAAATGGAAAGCTTACTTGTATATATAACAAAATATAAAAACAGTTAGTAGATGAAATATGCCTTTACAGACTGAAGAAGAATGTACACTATTGTATTTAGTCCTATTATGGTCTTCCTTTGATATATGTATAGACTTCGTTTGAATTCTACTATGAGTATCGACTTTCTCCTGACATTATGCTGCATACTATCAGTTTCTTTAGAAAACTGCCAAAGACTAGTTGTTAGATTATATCTGGTCTTCCTGAATATATTCAATCTTCTTGATAACATGCGTTACGATTTGAATTAATTATTGCGTTATATTTTCATTATGATTAAATATTTTAACATTGCAGAGCTTATATTCATTATCTTGAAGTTATTGATTTTCATAGTACCGAATAAACTATTTCATCAATAAATATGATTATTTGGGTGAGATGCTATTCTAAGGTGAATTAATATTAACAATCCGGATGTTATTTCTATGTTAAATATTTACGCTAAGATTCAGGGTGCTACGCAGATTATTGAAGAGATATTATTTTAATAACTAATTCTAATAATAAATTGTTTCTTATACTTGTATATTTAAAGTTAATTGCAGACTATTTGTCCCACTTTTGAAAATATTTCGATATTTTTAGACAATATTTTTGATATTTTGAAGTTAACTATAAATCACTGCCTAAAAGTTGCAGGGTGTTATAACAGTACGATTCAATAAGGGGTTATAAATCTTACAACAATAGAATATCCTTGATAAATTACTAAAAAGAAAAAAATTATGATTATGATTTAATAGTTAATTAACGGAAATCACAGAGTTGGTTTAAAACCAGGTATGACACATTGTTTGTACTAAAATTATCACATTTACTACGATTTACGATGTATTTTTTAAAGATCGATTGTTGCTTTCAAATCGATCAGATGGACGCAAAACCACTTAACAAAAGGTATACATACTGAAGATACCTATAATATATACCTACCTATTCGAGAACTACTTGATAACTGCTTTGCGATTTAATGGTTCCTTCCTCGATTGCCGAATTATGAGTTACTGACATAGATGGTATCGATTTAGATGAATACCCCACGGATCTGATTCGGCATTTGTCCTGGACCAGCGTACCGTGTACGTCACTGATGAGAACTAATAAGTTCGAAACAGCTGTCTGTCGTTCGGTTCCCATCCGGGACAGATGTTTAATCCTACTCGTGGCGGATTTTTATTAATATAGGAGCTTGATGAGTAAATGGGTAGCCGAAACTTAAATGGTTAGTGATATTTTATGACAGAAAAAGTAAAATCAATGATGAATTAAGTTAAATAACAATAATAAGAAAATAAAATTATTTTATAGAACGTAGATGTGAAAATCAACGAATTTAGTACTTAATAATCACAGAACTGATATACATAAATTTATGTATAAACGTGATTCGGCAAGAATGCATGCAATATTTACAAACATAGTGAAAGCGTTAAGTCCGTGAAAGACTTAAATCTGCGCATTATATAAGAGAATTATAGAATTGGATGAAGAAATTCTAAGAGGATAGAATGAACCCATATCATCAATCCAAATTAAATGAGGTCTGGTTTTAGCGAAGAGCAACCTCTATAAATTTCGTATAGACAAAGAGAACATAAATTTTCATAACATTACATACTAGCACATGTATCATGATGGGGAAATTATTACAGGGCAGCTATGTCTTTAGTGTCAGACTGAGACCAGTCTCTTGTTATGTGAGAGTGTTTGCTGTAGAATAGTATTTTGATTTGGAATAACCTCTTTATTCCCTAGACGTTAGCTAGTCTTCCAGACTATGGGTGTTTCCGTTTTCTAAAATATATACTAAGCAGCAAGCATCTGCCTGGAAATGGTTAGATTTCTATGATGCATTCATATTCATATTCAAGATAAACATAACCAAAATTATGCAGCCACTTTTCGTAGTATATTTTTTTCTGTCCACCTATTTGCGTTCTTATAATCTATTGTATACAGTCACATGAAAATATATACCCCAATATATAGTTATTAATTATAATTATTTAAAATATTGTTCGTATAAAGTTACTTCTTAAAACTTGATGCGTCTTTTAAAACAAAAGTGTAACGTGAAGCGTTCAAAACAAACCTTATTTATTATCTCAATCAACTTAGTAAAAGAAATTAAAACGCGAAATGATCTTATACATTTAAAAAAATTATACTAATTTAAGTAATAGAATTAAAATCTACTGCAGAAAATGAGAAATTAACGATAATTACGTTCTAATACAGGTGGGGAGAATATATTCGTCATCATAATTTCCTGTTTCATAAATCCATAAGAATGGATTTATGAAACATATTGTTACGTCTTTTTAATTTAGAATATCATCATCATCAAGTATATGATACCTAGTTCAACTTACATACATTAGGATTATGTGTATATGCAATATAAAATTTGTATTGTTAACCAATGTTAATTACAAAAGCAAAAAGAAATATATATATATATATATATATATATATATATATATATATATATATATATATATATATATATATATGAATTTTTGAATGAATTAATAAATATTTCTATATTTGGCTTTAGATATTATTATTTTATAATAACATATAACAATTACTTCACGTTTGATTTTAATGTGATTGGACAAATTCGTTGTAGTATAATAGAGAATACTCTTTGATTTTCGACTAAAGAAAATATATTAGTAAATACTGTAATAACGTATTTTTATGTTTTCGTGGTTCCTTATATTAATTGTGTAATGATTTTTTGTAATGAATAACGAAGTGGTGCAGTAGTTTTATTATTTATGCGTTTCTTAAATCTATAAGTAATTTTAATATATTTATGATGATTGTCACGTTTCTTGTGTCGAAGGTACATTGGTGAATATTGAAGATACACAGAAGACGCAATACCTTCTATGTACTAATCTAATAGGTATTTCGGACAGTTCAACATAAATTTCATATAAATTCCTGTGCAAATCCTGTCCTTTGATATACGAGTATGTAAGTAGATAAAGTATAGTCACTAATAAGATTTATGCCATCAATTTTTTATAAACTCCACATAGAGCAAGGTCATCATATAAACCATAAAATTTGAAAATTATGAATCCAAATGGCACTACTGTACTCCAATTATTTATCGAATCAAAGATGTTAGCTGAATCGAATATTTCCGATAGTATATTGGCACTTGGAATAAGATCACTCCCCATATTCCTTCTACAAATCAAAGACTGAAATGAATTTCATGTTAAAATTAGGAATAGATATGAAAATAAGTACTCGCATTTCACAACATTAACTCCAACAAATTCATATATGAAACTCCAGATGAAATATGTGAAATATCAAACATAATGTCAATGAAATAGTAAATACGTAATAATTTTTGTCACAAGAGAAATGTATTACACTACATGCAACTTTACAACTTTATGCAATCCCATAAAATAGTTTGTAGAAAAACTAATGTAATGAAAAAAGTAATGTAGTGAGTGTATTAGTAATATGACTAACATAATTTATCAAGTTTAATATATTTATATATTTATACATTTATATTAGCATTACCACAATAAGGGTAAGTTCTAAGTTGACAACTTAATATACATATTAAACCTTCGTTGACTGATAATGATAATAATAACCTCGTGTTGGTAAAAATACAATTTTAGCTGTGTGTTTAGCTTGATGAGAGTTGCATGAAACTCCTTTTAGCACGTGATCCTACCATTCTTTTCCTAGACTTGTTCACGCCATAGTAAAGAGCTTATAAATTTTAAAATTATGCAAAACATTGAAGCGGTCGATTAAAAATAAACGAACACATGCAAGAGTTTATAACTTGTTGATTAACGGTGTATTAAAAGTTATTATCAGTAAATTATCAGTAATTGTTGGCTTACTCTCTTGAATTTTAAATCAATTAAAATACGGAGAAGTAAACCGCTCGTATGAATCATCTGGAGATGTTTAAAACCTTAATCATCTCCAGGTGATGCCTTTGATTGTTGGCGATACGCGCGTCGAGTGTAGTGTACAGTGTTTTGTGGAGAACTACGTCAGCGTTATCTTCACCAAAGGTTCCAACCCACCAGTATTATGAATACGATGTACTTATTGTGTACGGTAGTAAATTATTCAGAATACGTTATTAATAACTAATATACAGAAAAAACATACAATATACCCCCGGAGTAGAATAGTTACTACTCGTTCTCGACGTAACAATTTAAAAAACAACTTTCACGAGAACACAAAATACTTAAATAATAAAAGGGTAGGATATTATAAACCTCTTTAAATTCATAACTTAATTCATGTTAGCTTTGATGTCTAGTTTAGTTTATATATTTTCCGTCATGGAAACGTAATTACGATAGAAAATTCACATATAACAGAAACAAAATGTTAAGCTATTAAAGTCAATGAATAAAAGAATTTTATTACTAGTGACAACTATTACGGCCTTTGATGTCAAGCTATTAGTGACATCTCTTATTCCCTTTAGTTACCGTTGCTATAATTACATTTTTGTTTGTATGAGCAAAACACAAACAATAGCAAAATACATTCTTTTTATGAGCAAAATAAATTTAAAAAAGTAATTTTTTATATTTTTAGTGCAACTAATAAACAAACTTTGATGAAGAATCGAGGTGCTGCCATTTTTTTTCTCTCTCTAGCTAAGAAAAATAAAATAAACATGTGAGCAAATAACACTATAATAAATATAGGTACTTATAATTAATTTTTCATAAATAATATATGATATGTTGTTTTCAATATCATCAATATTATTTCAATATTTTTATATAATAATTTAAATAATTGATGTGTATTAATAAAAAAACATGTATTACATTACAATTAAACATAAATATAACATAAAAGAGATGTAAATTATTTAATTGATGCTAGATTATTTCATTAAATCAAATAAATAAAAATTTTAAAGAACTGATTATCCCGATCCAAAGAATGATTCCTTTTAATCACAAGAAGAATATATATGTTCCTCAAATCGTTATAAGAACAAATATAGATATAATTCAAATAATTTACATACTTGGAAAAAATTATTAACAAGTTATTTTGTTTTGGAAGTTCAAGTAAGTAACGAAAAATGAGCTGCCAAACGGCCGCTGCGGCTGCCACTTGGATGAATAAAAGATCGGCTTGCTACATATTCTAGTGGTTAGTGACCTCGCAAAATTTACTTACTAAGGTGAAGTTTATGTGAAAGACATATCATTCCTCAGATAGGATGTAAAACCGCAGATCCTTTGTCTATTATATGTTAGACAAGTAAATAATCGTTACCCCACTACAGTTTTACACTATGTTTGAAACATTTCCAGGGTAAAGGTAAAAAATACAGTGCTCATTGGTGAACAACTTCTGTATAATTTAACGAGATGTGTACCTACCAATTGATTCCCTGTCTTCCTTTCTAGTAATTCTAGTCTACTCGTAACTTTGTAATTTGATATCATTTTTGGACCAATCTTGTTGCAACAAAATTTACTGCTGATCCTGGGTATAGTGAAGTTAAACATACGAGGTTGATAAAGTATTTAAAATATTTAATACAATTAAGATTGTGAAGGTATTAATCTTCATATGTTATCATTTACACTGCCATGTTCTATTAACCATCTTCCTTATAAATAAATGTTTAACAGGTATTTTATCACATGCCTGGAAAAAGGATAATGTTATTCCCGTACACAAAAATTCAAATTCTACTATTTCTGTTCTAGTACTTTGCTGCAAGCAGTATATAAATGTTATCTCATTTAAAATATCTTAATAAGAATCATATTTTTCCTACTCCACAGTTTGGTTTTCAGGCAAACCATGGGATAGCTACAGCTTTACTGTATATTACTAACGAACTGTATAGAGCTTATGATTGTAGGAAGGCATTTGACACCTGCAACTACCTGTTCTGTAAATATTTTCTCTATTTAATCAAGAGATGTCAGCTATTTACTAAGAAGTTAACTGCTGTTGGTATTCTGTGTGGTTTTAAACAGAAGTAACTATAAGTGTACCACAAAGTAGTATACTAGTCTATTTATAGACCCCTATTATTTTATGTTTTATATTTTATACTGATGATTGACAAACTTTAAATTATTTTAAAATTAATGACATTGAAACAGCTGTTTTAAATATATGTACATAATAAGCTATTTTAAATATTATTTAATGGTAGTTTTCTAACTTCTATTTAACTTATTTAAAATTTGAACCTAGTAATTATCATTCATAATAATGTGCAAACACCGTATGCGGAATTAAAATGTATAGTTTTGTTTGAGTTAGTATGGTTTTGTGGCCCACTGTAGCTCTTTATTGGCGAACCACTATTCATGGAAATAGGAAACATTAATCAAAGTGCCTTTTTACTGTTTACTTATTTTCTAAAGAAAATCGACTACGTTAATGGAAGATATTTGGAGTCTATAAAAGCTAACAGTATATAAATCATTTAATGTTCACATGGCTTATCTAAGATTATATATATATATATATATATATATATATATATATATATATATATATATATATATATATATATATATATATATATATATATATATATATATATTTTTTTTTTTTTTTAATTAATCTTTTATTTTTATTTTTTTTTATTTTTAATCGACCGCTTCAATGTTTTGCATAATTTTAAAATTTATAAGCTCTTTACTATGGCGTGAACAAGTCTAGGAAAAGAATGTTAGGATCACGTGCTAAAAGGAGTTTCATGCAACTCTCATCAAGCTAAATACACAGCTAAAATTGTATTTTTACCAACACGAGGTTATTATTATCATTATCAGTCAACGAAGGTTTAATATGTATATTAAGTTGTCAACTTAGAACTTACCCTTATTGTGGTAATGCTAATATAAATGTATAAATATATAAATATATTAAACTTGATAAATTATGTTAGTCATATTACTAATACACTCACTACATTACTTTTTTCATTACATTAGTTTTTCTACAAACTATTTTATGGGATTGCATAAAGTTGTAAAGTTGCATGTAGTGTAATACATTTCTCTTGTGACAAAAATTATTACGTATTTACTATTTCATTGACATTATGTTTGATATTTCACATATTTCATCTGGAGTTTCATATATGAATTTGTTGGAGTTAATGTTGTGAAATGCGAGTACTTATTTTCATATCTATTCCTAATTTTAACATGAAATTCATTTCAGTCTTTGATTTGTAGAAGGAATATGGGGAGTGATCTTATTCCAAGTGCCAATATACTATCGGAATATATATATATATATATATATATATATATATATATATATATATATATATATATATATATATATATATATATATATATATATATATATATATCGTCCCCTGAGAGCAGAACTATGCTATGTCCAAATTTAGCTATTATTGTATTTTATGCCCATTGTATACATTGATGGAAGCCGAATTTGGTGCATAAGTAATGTATGTCCATAACTCGCCAGGGTTTCTCTGACTCAGTGCAGAAGTGTCCTATGTGGGAGGAAGTTGTACATAGACTTGTTCTGACTTGTGAATTTTAAGTTAGTATATGGGTTAGTGGACATAGAATTATTCTGCAGTGATTTTGATTCTGTTTTAATATTCAAGATGAATTTCTCACGAGGCAAGAAAATTGTAGCTATGGTTCCAAATGGAGAAGAAAAGCGTATACGTAAGTAAAATGTATTTTGCACTCCACCTTTCCTATTTCTTATTTCTAAGTATTACTTTATAAATTATTATTGTTAGTTGAAAACACTTATTAGAGTTTAATGCTACAAAAGAGGTACTTTTTCCCTAATGTCTACTCTTTTTTCTTAAGGAACAGATAGATTCAACTTTAAAAAGTTAGACGATCTATGAAAATCGCTTTTATTATATGTAAATTCGGTTCCCTAATTAGAACAATAGTTGATCATAATAAACTTTTGTGGGTCATAACCACCGTTACCTTTATTATTTTTTGTTATGTAGTCGTTTTTTAGTGGCTTAAATATAGTTCTAAGTAATAATTATTAATTTCTACTTTAAATTTCAATTTTAGATCCAGAAGTAAACATGTCGCAAACCAGAAGTCTACATTTGCCAAACGAAGACCCAAATAATATTAAATCCGTTCAATCAACGCCTAACGAAGATGCTCGAATTGTGATGGATAGTGGTAATTTAGAATCTCCAGATTATCTATTACTTAACAATATCACCTGTGATACAGCAGTTTATATTAAGTCTTCGGAAACGGTTCCTGCAATAGAATTTAGGCCATTACAAACTGAGTTATGTCAACCGAGTACGTCTCACGTAGTAAATTCTAATATAGTTTCAACAGGAGTATTTCAAACTCTTATCGATGATTTGTATATCTCATCTTCAGAAAGTGACCCTTTTGCTGGAGATGACGAAGTTGAAGACCCCGATTTTGAGTTACCTAATGGCAGTATAAACAGAAATATTCTATCAGATATTACTGTGAATTTAGCCAACCAGGAGGTTTACTCTGAGAGTTCGGATGAAGATGAATTAAAAAGCAAAAATAAACGTAAACGACAACGGATTTGTGAAAACTGGAAAAGAATTAAAATCAAAAAGTGTAGGAACAGCGGCAAGTTATACGTAAATTGGAAGGGAAATGTCATGCCAGACAAAAAAATGAAGGCCTCTTGTCAAGGATGCAGGATGAAATGTACACAAAATAATGATGAAGATAGGTCACTGATATTTAGTGATTACTGGAAATTAGGAGACGTAAACCAACAAAGGGATTATATCTCGAAATACGTGGAATTTAATAAAAAGGTCAGAAACCGAAAGCGAAAAGACACAATAGCAGAAAATACAAACAGTGAAGAGAACGCTTCTAGCAGAAGAAATTTCACGTTCTCCTATTCACTTCCAGTCGCATCAACGAAAATTCAGGTATGCAAAACTTTTTTTCTTCACACACTAAGCATTAGTTCGCAAACAGTGAGAACAGTGTTTAATAAAATTGGCTCTACTGGTGTAGTTAATGAGGACAAAAGAGATAGGGTTTGCAAAAATTCGATGCTGGACGAATCAGTGAAGCAATCTGTGCGAGACCACATTAACTCGTTTGAAACAATAGACAGTCATTACTGTAAACAAAAAACAACACGTTTATTTCTACCACCAACCTTAAATATTTCAAAGATGTACTCTCTGTATGATGAATACTGTGAGTTTAATAACATTACCCTTAAGGCTACAGAAAGTATGTATAGAACAGTATTTAGGAACGAATTCAACATGTCGATTTTCCAACCCAAGAAGGATTTATGTGACGTTTGCCACAAATATGAAAATTCTTCTGTAGAAGACAAGTTGCAAATGGAATATGAATATCAGCTCCATATGCAAAATAAGAACATAGCAAGACAGCTGAAGAATGCCGACAAAAAATTAGGAAAGCAAGATAGTAGGTTATGTGCGGCAGTATTCGATCTGCAACAGGTATTGTCGGTGCCATAATCAGTGTAGGTCTAGCATACTATAAATTAAAATTATCTACGTACAACTTTACAATCTTTAATTTAGCTTCCAAGGATTCATTTTGTTATATGTGGTTTGAAAAGATAGGCAAAAGGGGGTCATCAGAAATTGGCAGCTGCCTCCTCCTTTTCATTGAGAGTCATATACAAAAAGGTGTCAAACAATTTTCATTTTATTCCGATAACTGCGCTGGGCAGAGTCGAAATAAATTTCTTTTGTCGCTTTACAATTACCTTTAACAGAAGTATGTAATACAGATTCGTCATACATTTCTAGAAAAAGGACACACACAAAGTGAAGGTGATTCAGTACACAGCGTCATCGAAAAGGCTGCTAGAAATGTAGCAGTTTACACGCCGGAACAATGGTATTCAATTGTCAGAACTTCAAAAAGAAAGCAGCCGTACATTGTTATCGAACTAAATCAAAAAGATATCCGAGATTTAAAAGATCTCCAAGAAAAAACTTCAATTAACTGGGAAAAGGACGACGAAAATGAGAAGGTTGTATGGAATAAAATGAAAATTATTAAAATAATCTCTGAACTTCCTAATATAATTCTATTTAAATACACGTATGATGCACAGCAACTGTTTAGAAAAATTATTATTTCGAAAAAGGGAAGAAAAATGCTTAATGTGAATGTTAAAGACTTCTGTTTAAAATCACTGTACTCTAGTTTAATTCCGCTTTCAAAGAAGAAGTATGACCATTTAAAATTCTTGTGTGAGAAGAAAGTTATATTGGACCCATATCATTCTTTCTTCCGCAATTTGCCTTATTATGACGATAAAAATCAATTGCCAAGAGACTCTGATGACGAATGAACTGATGAGTTTTTATGAACTCAAAATATATTAGTTTTAAGTCTGTTTTTTAGTGCGTTTAACGATTACTACTTTTAGTGTGTCTTAACGATTACTACTCTACATGTGTTTTGTTTTGTTTAAACTGTTGAATTGATTTTATTTATATTATCTCTAATAAAAATAAATGTGAAGTAAAACCAGTATACACTTTTTTCTGATCAGAAGCATGCTATGTTCTAAAATTAAACTATGATGTATTCTAAGGCTGCACATAGAATTGATAACAAACATTTTTGGTATGCTAAGTCCATTTTTTTTTGGAAAATAGGCCTATATAATTTAAAATAAAGCAATATTTAACCAGGTCCTTAAGTAACCTATATATTTGTTTTTGACAGAAAATTTCAATAATTGTATTGCAAAAACAGAAAAAACTCTCCCCTGTAAAATTTACAATTTGTGACATAGTATAGTTCTGCTCTCAAGGGACGATATATATTATATATATATATATATATATATATATATATATATATATATATATATATATATATATATATATATATATATATAAATGTATATATATATATATATATATATATATATATATATATATATATATACATTTATATATATATATATATATATATATATATATATATATATAAATGAGACAATACGAGAATACCTCTATATTTGTTTAAAAAGATATTACTAATGGCGAAATGTATTTACAAAACACAGGCCATAATAACTTAATACTAATTTCACAACATAATTTTGCATAGTCTAAAAGGCTGTGATAACTCTGTTCAATTGATCATTAAGTGAGCGACGAGTTAATAATCGACATCTTACTTGTGTGATGGTTTCTATTCAACGTACCTACAATATCTCTTAATATTAATAATGCTACTGTTTATTACTAATAATTAAATAATAAACTATGTATACTTAGCAAACCTACTTATTCTAATTACTTAGCGTTACGATAACCTAGATGATTATTGTTTATCTACTTACTTAGTAGTAACCTAATTACCTCATCACAGGGCCATACCTTTTTAAAATATTGTTAAAATATTAAACAAATTGCCTTCGTGAAAAACAGTATATACTCATTTAGAGAACAGATTAACTTAAAAATAAAAGACGTGTATGTATTTAGTATATTTTTATATAATTATAATTGAATACCCAGGGAACATGTACCTATCACATTTGTTTTTTTTTTCATTAATAAAAAGTGGTTGTATAGAACAGTAACTTTTTTAACATCGCCGCTCCTAATAATTACATTTGATTTATGTATTTTTTTCTGACTAAACATATATATATATATATATATATATATATATATATATATATATATATATATATATATATATATATATATATATATATATATATCCCTCTATCATTTCTGCGTCTTTACATATTGTAAGGATTGTGCGTCCATCAAAGTATATATAATTTGCTTTTTGCATACAGGTGGGCCATCATGCAATTTACATGGAACTACAGAGTATATTAGATAACTCAAGGTATTTTCTTAAATAAGTGCCATTTTATATTTTGCAACCATTCTGCGTCCTTACACTTTGATATGATTTCTACGTCCACAATATACACTTCAGGAATTTATCCTTTCAGCATCCAAAAGTATATATATTTACGATTTACAAATTTTTAGACGTCCAACATTGTTGCCAGTTTTTAACGTTATATTGGTTTATATTAATAATAGGATTACATCCTATTATTAATATAAACCAATTATTATAATATTATTCTTACGAATAATTGTAATTTTGTTGACAAGGGCAGGGGTACCTTACCTTTGGAGAGTCAGTGAATTTATAATTATTATTTTGTTAATTGAATATAGCAAATATAGTTTTTAATTTTATTCGAAAAAAGAGCATCGACTTCTTCAAGATGGATATCGCATTTAGAAAGAGTTTATCTTTTTGTCGAATTTCGCAGAAATTTGAGCATTTTTATGAGGGCTTAAAATGTTGCTTATCATTTCTTATCTTCTTACAGGAAATTATCGATAGTTTTACCGTTACTAAAATTAAATATTAAAATAAACAAATTATGGTTTATTAATTTTGCCAAGTTAGAAGGCAACCTTAAAGTGAACCTCAATGAACCTTAGAATTAATTCCTTAGGAGAAAAGGAATGTTTCCAATCTAATTTTAATACTATTTTATTCACATGACCACTCTGGGTTAATCTGATAGGACTATAGTTCAGTAAAGAATTTTTATAGAAATAAATCGTTTTCGTACATAATGTTATTGTATTTGCAAACTTTCTTCCACATATTAAATCATTACAAAATACTCTAAGAATAAAGTTTTACCTCTAATAACATAAAAATATAAACTTAAGATATTAACTTTAATGACATACTGTATATTAAAAACTGAATTATCAAGACAAGTTTGAAAATAAATCAGAAATATTGTAATTGCATATATTGATAACAAATTAAAGTCACTAAAAATATAACTTCAAAAATAAAGTTTTAATTCCAGTAAAATAAAAATATTAAGATAACAAATTAACCACTCTCTTACGGGATTACTCATCTTCAACAAGCTGTTTTAGTTTTTTAGTATAAATATTTTGTACAAAAATTTTAACTTTGGTCCAAGACTTGTTATCAAAGATATCCGTATATTTTGCCGGCAATAAATTACATTCCTCCTTTTTGGGCGCTTTTTTGATTTTAATATGATTTTTAAAATACTTTAAAACTATTTTTTTCTGGCCAATAGTCCAGGGAACCAGTTCCCGTTTTCTTGCTTTACATATATCCGCCTTTTTGGGCAAATCTACTTTACTTTCTTCTTCTTCATGTTCATGTTCTCCAATGTCTAATGGATTTTCTGTATTGTCATTTACTAATTCTAGATCGTTATCATAATATAATGGCAGATCTTCCTCCATATCCATCTCTATATCTTCGAGAGCTTTCCCTTTATATTTTCCAGCGTCCCCGCTTTCCATTAGCAGTAATAATTTGGCGATTTTTGCCGTTTGAAAAATGTCGTCGGGTAAGCGGTAGACCTTGCTGTGAACATCTATTGTATGGCCCATAAAGGTAGCCAATTGCTCTATGTCATTGGGTGTCATATTAAAGATTTGAGTTAAAGTTGCTAAGTGCTTTCGCAACTTAGTAGACATTAAAACAGTCAGATTTTTTGCACCAGATAATTTGGAATGTTTTTGTAGAATTTTATACGCTATAATCGGTTGGTCAGACTCGGTGTTACAAAATAAAAACAAATTGTTTTGCTTAACAAAATTGGGTCTTTCTTTTAGAAGAAGTTCCATATCATCCTGCACGTCTTTACTAAAAAGGACTTGGTACTCCTCTTCCTCTTTTTCCACGTATGACAACGCGCTTTAAGTTTTTTAATAATACTTCTCAGAGGCTGTGACAGCATCTGAGAATTCTTCGTAACTTTGTGTATTTTTTTCTTCCGACAACATATATGTTGAAGGCTTCATTCTTTGTAGTTCACCAACCCTTTTTCTATTTAGAAGTAGCAAGCGACAAAAAATAGTTTCCATTAATAATTTGAAATTTTTCTTATCATTAAAATTTTCTCTTAGTTTAGTTTCTGCCTCGTTGCCTTGATCAATAAAGTATGTTCTAAAAATTTTCAAATCGGTGGCTAAAGTAATTATTGTTGTCTTGTTTGAAGCCTTCGTACTCAAGTCATTACCTGCTTGCGTAGACACTTCGTACTTCCAAGTAGTCTCCAATAATTTTCGAAATAGTAATGTTTGCTTCTACTTCTGCTGCAGATAAACTATGATATTCATATTTTCGTTTTACAAGATGTAAAATTGCAATGTCGCAGCAGTCTTTCAAGCTTCTGCTAATATTCATTCCAAATGTGGGCGACAAATATGTATCATTTTGAATATCATACTTGGCAACAATTTTTATACTGCTTACCACATCAAAATATTTTGGATGAAGTAAATCGTAGAGATTTTTTATTGATGTGTTAATCTTTCGAGACTAGTAATATTCTCGCTAATTCTCTCATTTTACGAGAACATACATTGATATGATGTTGTTCATGGTGGATATTAAAATATCTCGCTCCAAAAGCACAAATAAGAGCATCTTTTTTTTGCGATAAGGGATATCTTATCGGCGCGCATTCGAGGGAATACTTTCAATCTCAAGTCAGAGTTAATACTTAATTTTGGAAGCAGAACATTATGAGATTCGCTAAGAGATGTACTTGTACTGGGATCTTTATTTTGGGGACAAGTTTTCTTGTTTCCATAGCAACTTTCGGGAGTACATACCAAAGCAAAATGAACATGGAATATAGTTAGACTCTGAATTATCAACATAACTTTTATGGACCGGTTTGTATAAACCTTCCGAATTTTTTATAAAATTCCCTTGTTTTCTTAAAGCAACAATAAGTCGTTTCCTTTCAATTGATTTTGGAGCTAGTCCTGTTATCCTTCTTACCTCAATTTCTTGAGAATGGTTGCATAGAATATGTCTCGCAAATTTTTTTACATCGCTCTCACAATAAGTACAGAAGTCTGGATAACGAACAATACCTAATTTCTTTTTTGTTAATGAGATCCTTGACCTATCTCCATAATCAGTGGTAGAGTCTGGAATACATATCTCCAGTGGTATATTCTTGTTTTCAATATCCGTGTTGTGTCAAGTATTTGATTCTGCATCCTAAAAAGAATTGTATTTAATTGTTTGTAAAAATAAGGTAAACAAATAAATATCTAAATTTGATCAATGTGCCCTATAATTGTCAAAAATGTAACAAATCATTTCTTACAGAACTATTACTTACAATTTGACCTAATGCTTCATTGCTTGAATCGGAAGTATGGTAGGTTGGGGACCCTATTGTCAGATGAAGATATATCATATTTTGATTCTAATTCGGTGTCCACTAAAAGTATAAATATATCAAGGTAAATTGATAATATGCATCTTTTATTACTCTCTTTAGACTCTTTTTGAATATTCTCTTTTTGTGGACTGATCAAAATGTCTTGCAGAACCACTATTTTGTTATTATGTTCTTTATTTAAATTATTTAAGGTCCTCTCAATTTCTGCCACACCCTCTTCAAGTTTTGTGTATTTGGAATGACTATAAAATTATTTATAGAAGAAATATCAATATCTGAAACAAGTAGATCTATGTATATAAGTATAATAAAATAAGCTTTCTTTACAATTCGTATTTCTAATGTTTGGGACACAACTTTATTGCTATTTTATTAAGAAAAATCTTAAAGCAGAAAAGTCCTCATATATGTGTGTGTGGGTGGAATGTGTTGAAAGCATTTTAGATAATACTGAATATTATCTTAGTATACGAGTATGTAATATGAATAAAAATATATAACTTTATTAAACTATAGGGCAATTATTTTATATTTAAAGTATTCAATTCGCAATACAAGAGTCAACCATAAGGGTTACTACACAAAGACAGAGGGCTGTCTGACCTCATTCAACCACAAATTGCAAGGAGGCAAATCATTAATAACCCTGGTTAACTAAAAGTTTTACTAATATAACAAAAGCTAATGTTACTAACTTTTGTCATATTAGTAAAATATAAGGGGTGGCTGAATAAGGTCAGACACTCAGAAATTTTAATACCTTAACACATTTTTGTATTCGATACATTACATAACATAACAATCCTAATCATGACCAGAATTCTAATTTTCCGCCAATTAAGAAAAAACGAGGGTTCCCTGTTCATTTACACGAATACTACCTCACACACATCGATTTTTCTATGTAATTTTCTATGTATGTATGATGTCCAAGCAGATTCCAAATTTAGATAATTCCAGATAAAAAACATTATATTATATGGAACGTTACTTAATCTAATGTACATACTTATTTGTATGAGTGATCTCGGAACCATTTTCAAGTCAAAAGGTTCATATAGACATATATCCTACATCGCTCGGTTTTTTATATACAGGGCGCTAAAGTTTTTGTTTTTTTCGGTTTCATCAAAAAGCTTGAAGGAAATAGTTTGATATATTAAACTTCATGTTGGCTTGTTATTATGACATAAAAACACATAGAAGTTTTTTTAACGAGTGGTATGGGCTACGCTCCGATACAATTTTAATGAACAAAGGTAGAACGTATAATATTATCTAGGCGTGTTTCTATACCATAATAATCGATACCAAACTTTACTGTGATATCTTAAACTGTTTTTGAGATTTTTATAATAACCGAAAAAAAAATGGAAATAAAAAATCATATGGAAAGGCAACCATTCTAGAATATATGTTTATGTAAACTTTTCGACTTAAAAGTGGTCCTGGAATCACTCATTGAAATAAGTTACATAACATTAATTATCAGAAAGTATATATCGTACTGTTTCATGTACTAAATTTCAAATAAATACATTTTTCTCTTGTAAATAAAGTGAAGAACGAAATGAGAGTACTTCTTAGGAAGTGGTTTTTCTTAATATCTAGATAAAAATTGTCTACCGGATGTTCGATTTTAATATATAACTTGCTCTAAAATATTGTCATCCTTTAAGGGCGGAGAATCTGAAATTATAGAAAAGTAATTAAAGCTTCCCACACTGGAGTTAGTAGTAATTGTATTACTTAAAGGTGAATAAATTTCTATATATTCTATCGCTTGTCTGATATCTGCAGGTATTCCAGACAAATCAGGACTGGGACTTGCACAATCAAAAAAATCATCTTGAGATACATTTTCAGCTTGAGTCATTTTCATGTTCTTTGTCTAGATTTGACATAGTATTATATAAGTTTTGCGCCATAGCAATAATATTACAAGTCCGTGAAGACATGGCAGATCTAAGTAGTTTAAAAATAAATTAAAAGTTAATTCAAGTGGTTTATGAAAAGATAAAATCTACAAAAATACGTAATTCCTGTTGATAATTTTAAAATATCAACAGAAATTCTCATATTATCAAATGCATATTGTAATAACTGACATAATTTTTTTCACTTATTATTTTTCGAGAGTCGTTCTCCATTAGAAGTTTTCCTTTAATCGAAAAGCTATATAAAGCTATAATGTTGATAAATATTAGGAACATGTCGGCCTGCGTTAAGAATAAAGTACTATTTATTTGAGACTAATATATTACAAAAAATATCTCTATTGTTATTTTATGCTCAAATATCAAACTCAAACAATGAATATGAAAGTTAAATCCTTGACGTATCTAACTAATTAACAACACCTGTCCATAGTACGATTCGTGTCGGGAATTAGCTAGTTGTAATTAATGAAATAGACAATTTGGCCATATTAGATGATCTCTTCTCTCTCCTGAGTTGACTAGCGCATATAAATCATACTAGATTCTGTATACGAAAAACTCCACAACCGCATACAATTTTTGGACTTGGAATTTTGTTAATGTAAGCTTTTACGGCTATAAAGTGGTGCTTTATATAATAGATAGTATTTTATTCTTAACACAATTTCGCGTTTTCCTACTTTTTGATCACTCTGTAGTGATCAAAACAATTTATAAATAATAACCTTTTTCTCAAAAAATAAGTCATGAAAAAATTATAAATATAGTTATGTCCATCAGTGAACGTACTGTATAATCACGTATCATAAAAATATTTTATTCTTGAAGTAATTTTTTCTTCAAATATCAGTTAATGCAATAGTTTCTTATTTTCTGCGTAACTTATGGTAATCACACTATTTCTTAAATAATACAAGTTAATAATCATACTCAGCATTTTTAATTTATTACTATTTTTAAAAGCCATATCATATATAATTTTTCACATGTCTGTGGCTTCAATGCTCTTTTCTCAATATTCTGTTCAATATTTTGTTTGACATTTAAATAAATAGTCAGAAAATGATGTAGCATAACGGGCTTGTCGGTATTTAATCCTGTTTCAAGTAAAAATAAACGATTAATAAAGATAATTGCACTCTAGTTTCCATAACAGTTTTTAGGAAACTGTTACCTAAATGTTGGAAATATTAACAACAAAATGAAATACTGATAGTGCACCTTTTAAATTCATGAGATTCATGTATTTATTCCCTTTTACCGGTTTAATCAAAATATTGGGCATATTATCAAATTATTATGCAGATTACCTTTATGAAAATAGCACACTAAAAGATTATAACCTTTACAATATTTAATAATATTAGATATTTGGAAATATTACATATTAAAAGGAACATTAATCAGTTTTACTTACCTATATGCATAAACGAAAAATGCCTACATGTAACTCAACTACTACTATAATTTTCGAAACGAACTCAACTGTCACAATATTCAACAAACCTTATTGTAAATACACTGTTGCCGGTTATCAGGACGCAGAATCATCTCAAAATGTACAAGATATATACTAGTCAGAGTATATACGAAACGCTTTTAGCGCTAACTAGTGTTAAAAGCTTAAACCCGGAGTTGTATATTAATTTATAATATCCAAATATTTCTGTGTCCTCTTCCAAAAATTGCACTCGCCTGGAAATCGTTATGAAATATTCTACAATATTCTACTTGAGATTATGTTAACGTAGATTCATAATTAGTTAATTTCTACAATATTAGGTGATGTTGGGAGTATATGGAGCTGCGCAAAATACAAATGTCTTTTAATGCGTATATATATATATATATATATATATATATATATATATATATATATATATATATATATATATATATATATATATATATATATATATATAACATGTTTTAATCGTAGAATTTTCTTTAAAAATTGTTTCAGGAAAGTATTTTTCGATGATATCAGGGCGTATTAAAGTTTTGGAAGAACCGGAGTCGATTAATAATTTCATCGGGGGGTCATGAATTTGGATGTAAGCAAGGGAGGCAGCTAACATATATACATTATATATATATATATATATATATATATATATATATATATATATATATATATATATATATATATATATATATATATATATATATATATATATAATTATATGAGTGAACAATGACTCACTTCCTTTTTATTTTATTGAATCATAGTCTAAGACACGTAATACAAAATTACAGGAATGAACTAATCATAATGCTGAAAAAACATAAAAGTGATAAACTTAGTTTATATAAAGCCAGAAATGATTCATTTAAGTCAAGTATTATACAGTTATTGTTCAGTTACCATCAATCTGTATTTTACTCAAATAAAGTATTAGTGAAATTCTTCGGCATAGTTTATTTTGTGTGACCAAAGGGCTCAACAAACAAAACTGGCGCAGCCGGTAGGATAATCTTCACAGAATCACTGACGAATTGTGTGAAGCTGGTGGACCCAAGGTCCTTCAGAAGATAACGTTTCTCATCATCCAAGCTCCAAGGACCGCATAAAACAAACAAGTAAGTCCGAGTTTCCTAATACTTTCGCACCTTCCCTATCTCTGAACAAAGTTGTGATAGTTAAGGCGCAACCCTAGTTAAAATTTTTGAAAATATTGTCCTAAGAATCAGGTACAATTTAAAATTGTGGCTAGGTAGGAATTTTGTTTTATCCGACATTGATAAGGCTTCATGAAGATTCATTAGGTTAAGACAAATCAATTTTCTCAAGCGAAATCAATTTAATTTTTCTTCAAGATACTTAATTCGGTAAGTTAAGAAAAATCAATTTCTCAAGTAAAATAATTTTTAAACTATTTAATTTTTTCAAGATATAATTTTTAGATTTAAGAGTGTAGTTTAGATTTTTTTGTTTTGTTTTGTTATTGAGTGTAGGTTCAAACAGAGTTTTTGCGTTCATTTTTAATGAGCAGACCTTATCCAGTCACTCCACCCCGAAATTTAAGTATATATCGAGAATTAGAACAAGATACCGAAATGGCTCAATTAGATTTACAAAAAGTTAAAAATCTTTCTGAATTCGTTCCCTATTTTGATGGCGACGAATTAATGTTACAAAATTTATTCGACGCAGTTGATAACCTTTTAGAAGCGAATCCGACTACTGACCCATTTCAAGACCCAAGATTTTGCTGAGCACGGTTAAAAATAAGATAAAAGGTAAAGCGCATATTCTACTTTCGAGCCGTCCTGATATCACAACCTAGATTCAAATCAAAGCGCTATTCATTCAAAACTTTAGTGATAATCGTAATATTTTAACATTAGAACAAGAAATGCAATATATACGGTATAATCCAAAAGAAACTCTTTTAAATTTTGGCAATAGATTAATAATTGAATTAAAATCTAAATTAATAACAAAAATTCAGCTTTCAAACATGTCCGCTGAAGAAAAAACTGGCCATATTTGCCTTTATGAAAGACAAATATTTAATAAATACAAAATGAATTTACCCCCAAATTACGAAACTATTTTACGAAATAACCCTACAATTTCAACTCTAGAAAATGCTATCGCTTTTATTGACGAGCAAGTAAAATACGATGAATATAAACGATTGTCTTTAGGACTTCAACAACGTCCTTTTTAAAAACCTCAAGCTAGTCAAAAAACTTTTCAAATTTTTCAACCGAATTTCAATCAAAATTTCAATACAAATAATAACCAATTTAAACCAAGGCAATTCCCCTCGCAGCCAATACATGTGCAACCCAGACCAATCAATCAACACTTCCTTACTAATTCTCAAGTTTTTGGTAAGCCCCAAACCACTAACAGACCTGTACAAGCATCGTATAAACCCACACCTATGTCAGGTGTAACCACAATTAATCGCCCACAACAACGTTATAGTGGCACAGTCACACAGTCACGCGTTACAAACCAAGCGACCCCGCGAAATAGCCAATCTCCATTGAAACACATCTCTGAAGAATTATACCATCACGAAGACGAACGAACAGAAGACGCATCCCTATATAATGAAGAAACCAACGAAACTAACACCAATGAAGACGTCGATTATGAAGACTGTTACGAAGAATGGAACATTCAAGAAACACCTGAAGACCAAATAAATTACCAAGACTCAAATTTTCAGAATGTAACCAGTACACCGGATCAGACGTAGATCATAACGCTATGTTAGCTGCCTCCCTTGCTTACATCCAAATTCTTGACCCCCCAATGAAATTATTAATCGACTCCGGTTCTTCCAAAACTTTAATACGCCCTGATATCATCGAAAAATACTTTCCTGAAACAATTTTTAAAGAAAATTCTACGATTAAAACATGTTTAGGTCAAAAACAAACTCAGTTTTGTGCAGAAATTCCAGCATTCCAAGAATTCAACTCTTCAGAAAAAATCAAAATAATTCTTTTCGATTTTCATAATTATTTTGATGGTTTAATATGTTTAGATGTTATCACTAAATTCCGCATTCTATTCGATTTTTCAAATAAGATATGTTATGGAAATAATTTTCGGATTCCTCTTCATTTCCACTCTTCATACTACAAGTCGTATCACTATAAATGCCCATGAAGCCATTTGTAGAACTGTCCCAATCAATATCGAAACTGGTGAAATCTATATCCCTGAACAAAATTTCGGAAAATTAAAAATTCCTTCTACTGTTACGACCGCTGAGCATAATCAAGCTCTAGTCGAGATTCACAATCTTTCAGGTGAAACTGAAACTATATACATGGAATACCCTACTACTGCTTATCCTCTTGAATATTATGAAACTAAATCTGTCATTACACCTTCTCCAGAGTCCAAAGAATCTTGTACCAAAAACAAAAGCATCTCCAAATTAATTCGTACTGATCATTTAAATTCCGAAGAACAACAACAAAAAATAATTTCCCTTTGCAACGAATATAAAGACATGTTCTTACTCCCTGATGAACCCATTTCTTTCACAAATGATGTCAAACATAAAATTCGTCTTTCTGATGATACCCCTGTCCACACTCGATCGTATCGATTTCCATATGTTCATAAACAGGAAGTTCAAACCCAAATAAACAAAATGCTAAATGAAGGAATTATCTGACCTTCTTGCAGCCCCTGGAGTAGTCCCATCTGGATAGTACCAAAAAAGATGGATGCCAGTAGAAAATTAAAATGGCGTGTAGTGATAGATTATCGAAACATTAATAAAAAAACAATCGAAGACCGCTATCCCCTTCCTAATATTACGGATATCCTTGATAAACTTGGTAGATGTAATTATTTTACTACCCTCGATTTGGCACAAGGATTTCATCAAATCGAGATGGATCCAAATTCCATAGAAAAAACAGCGTTTACAGTTGAGAATGGACATTACGAATACCTTCGAATGCCATTCGGACTCAAAAATGCACCCGCGACTTTCCAACGTGTCATGGACAATGTGCTTAGAGACCTTCAGCATAAAATCTGTCTAGTATACATGGATGATGTTATCGTGTTTTCTACATCTCTCCAAGAACAGATTCAAAATTTAAAACTCGTTTTTGAAGCTTTTCGAAAAAAACTCTCTTAAAATTTCTCTTGATAAATCTGAATTTCTAAAGAAAGAAACATCTTTCTTAGGCCATATTATTACCACAGAAGGTATTAAACCCAACCCTGATAAAATCAAAGCCATCACTCGTTTTCCGATTCATAAAACAGCCAAGGAAATCAAACACTTTTTAGGTGTAGTAGGTTTCTATCGAAAATTTATCGACAACTTCTCCAAAATTACAAAGCCTCTCAGAAAAAGTCTTAAGAAAAATGAAAAAATTATCCATACCCCTGAATTTATCGATGCTTTCGAAAATTGCAAGAATATTCTTACGAATGAACCTTTACTCATCTACCCCGACTTCTCCAAACGCTTCGAATTAACCACAGACGCGAACAACTTCGCAATCGGTGCCGTTTTATCCCAAGATAATAGACCTATCGCATACGCATCTAGAACGTTGAACCCTGCAGAAATAAATTATAGCACTATCGAGAAAGAACCCCTATCTATCGTCTATGCCGTTAAATATTTCAGACCCTATCTGTTTGGAAGAAAATTTGTCATATATACGGACCACAAACCCCTACAGTGACTCTTCTCCTTAAAAGCAATCTCCGCAATCACGTCTAGTACGTTGACGCTTAAAGCCGGAGGAATATGAATATGAAATTCGATACAAGAAAGGAAAAACCAATTTGAATGCAGACGCTTTATCCAGAATAAAAATCCAAGAAGAAGAGACCCATGCTCTTGAAGACAATTTATCCATGATCAATAATCCCGAAGAAAATCAAGACGATATCTCAGACTTTCTAGACTACATTGAAAATATTCCTAGTCCAGATCCCGAACAACTTGAAGAAATAACAAGAAGCTTATTTCGAAATGTCACTGAAAATACATGTCACACAGCAGCTGAAAATCCCCTTTGTGTACCACCAATCACCGAAAAACCCGTCAACGCCTTCGACCTACAAATTATAATTACCGAATCGAATACCCTCGCTGCACGATTCTTACCCTCTTTCGAAAAACCCTTCGGAAAGAGTCGACACCTTTTAACCTTCCATACAAGTATATCCGACGACGAAATCCTTTTTCATTTTAAAAATTTTATTAACACCACTCAAAATCATTGCTTTTATGTTCATAGCGACCCTATAAAAGAAAAGACACTCAGAGTATTAAGAAATCATTTTAGTCCTCAATCTAAAGTAATAATATCAAATTCATACCTCGTTGATATTTTTACAGATCATGAAAAATTAAACGAAATTAAATTTTGGCACGAAACAAAAACTAGCCATCGCGGAATTAATGAAACAATTAAACGTGTTTTTCAAAAATTTTATTGGCCGAATATGTCTAACGACATAAACCGCTATATAAACCTTTGTGACACTTGTCAACGAACAAAATATGACCGTAATCCCCAACATATAAAACTACAACATACTCCTACGCCAAGTAAACCCTTAGATGTCCTACATATCGATCTATTCCACATTCAGTCAGAGCTTTATCTCACTATCTTTGACCCATTTTCGAAATATGGTTAAACACTTAATATTCCATCAAAAAACGCAATTGACATAGTTCAAGCCCTAATACAGTTCACTTCTTATTTAAGCACTCCCTCTCATATCATTGCCGATGCTGGTAAAGGATTTGATAATCTTCTTCTTAAAGAATATTGCAAATTATATGGTATAGAACTCCATATTACTTCTATTCGAAATTCAAACAGCAACAGTCCAGTCGAAAGATTTCATTCTACTCTTCTCGACTCCCTTCGAGCATTAAAAGTTGATCATCCAAATAAACCTTTGAATTATCTAATGACTCTAGCTGTCTCATGCTACAACAACTTAGTTCATTCTGTCACCCAATTAACTCCTTTCAATATTATATTTTCCCAACTTGATAAAAATGATTCCCCCAAATTATGTGAAGCTAGAATAACCCAAGACTATATAGACTCGACCAAAAATATTTCAAAACAACTTTATCAAACGGTGCAAGATCGCATTGAACATCGAAAGCAACAAGTCCTTTCTAATAGAAATAAGAATTTAGACGATCCTCAACCGACATCTTCACAGGCATATCTAAATGTAAGAACTCCTCGTGACCCTAAGATCAAACCCATTTTCAAACATGTCACTGTTCATGAAGATAAAGGTCCCACTGTTCATACATCCAGTGGAAAATTCCATAAAAATAAAATCAAAAAGAAAAGAAAACTAAAACCATCCCAATTGTTCCAGAATGAAGACGCCGACGATTCCGATACTCCTCTTTCTGTTTTGCAACTGCAACTCGCTGGAAATAAGCCAAATCCGAAACCCCCTACTCCCGATCCTCCTAGAACCAGTTAAAATTATAACACATTACAATTCCTTCGTACATATAATTGATTTACAAAAAATAGAACAACAATTAGCAAAGCTCTACGCTAACTTAATAATAATAAAAGAAGAAGCTACAAACCAAAATGCATACATTAAATGGTTGCAAGCTGAATTTATTTTAAATAAAACATACGATAAATTTCAAACTATTTATACAGATAATAAAAGAAGTAAACGAGGTTTAATTAATCCTATTGGCTCGATTTATAATTCACTTTTTGGACTAATGGATGATGACAATAGGCAGAAAATTAACGCTAATATCAAAATTCTGTATGAAAACCACCACTCAATTGTTTCACAAATTGAAACTAAAACTACCATTCTTAATAATCTTATAAACAATCTGGAAGACACAATCAAAATTATAGATGCAAACAATAATCGTACTATCACGAAACTTAATTCTGTAATCCTACAGGACCATATCCAGGATATAATTAACAATATTAATTTTATTCAAATTTACCTCTCCAACATTGAAAATGCTCTCTTATTTGCTCATTTAAATTTAGTACATTCGAATATAATAACAACAAATGATATTACAGAAATTATTGAAAAACTTAAATTACTATATAAGATAAATCCTATCTTTCATATCTACTATTATTTGAACCTTTTTAAGATTCAGACATTTATTGAAAATTCAGTTACTTATTAAAATTTAGTTCCAATTTTAAGAGAAAAATCTTACTCTTTGTTCAGAATAGTCCCACTACCTTACAAAACCCTTACAATTTTACCTCCACATCCTTACCATATACTCGGTGAAGATGGACTAGAACATTCATGGATTGACCAAGAACTACCTCATCTGAATCATACTTACCTGTCAAGCGACATCCTGGACACCAGTAGCCACTGCATCATAGATATCATCCAACGACATCCCAATGCCATTTGTGAAGCTGTACCAGCGCATCAAACACAAAACTTGCTACAGACTCTGCCTAATGGTCAAATTTTAGTAATCCCTATCATGCCAATCGAAGCCAAAGAAAAATGCTCTAATCTTGAAGTCAAAATTTTACAAGAAATATCCATAATTACACCAAAAATAAACTGCACCCTCTGGATCGATCAAGATGAATTCTACATGTCTCCAGTAGCTCTTCCTAATTCAGTTACTTACTTATTGCCCGAACCATTGATGAACTCAACTTATACATCCTTCCATTTGGATAACGTCCCCACAACGAACTTGGAGGAATTCCACCAACAAATTCGCAAGCTTAAACATATCACTCTACGAGCACCTGATCTAGATCCAACTACCCACTCTTGGATCACCAAAATTACACTGAGCATCGTAACAATCCTGACCATAATCTTCACGTTTTTGGGCCTTCGAAGACTTTATAAGCGACATAGGACCAATCAACTTAAAGTAAAAATTTCAACCCACAAGGACCCCATTCCGGCCCATGTGACTCCATCTAAGGCGGGAGGAATTATATGAGTGAACAATGACTCACTTCCTTACTTTCCACTTCTTTTATTTTATTGAATCATAGTCTAAGACACGTAATACGAAATTACAGGAATGAATTAATCATAATGCTGAAAAAGCAAAGTGATAAACTTAGTTTATATAAAGCCAGAAATGATTCATTTAAGTCAAGTATTATACAGTTATTGTTCAGTTACCATCAATCTGTATTTTACTCAAATAAAGTATTAGTGAAATTCTTCGGCATAGTTTAGTTTGTGTGACCAGAGGGCTCAACAAACGAAACTATATACATATATATATATATATATATATATATATATATATATATATATATATATATATATATATATATATATATATATATATATATATATATATGTATATAGTTTCGTTTGTTGAGCCCTTTGGTCACACAAACTAAACTATGCCGAAGAATTTCACTAATACTTTATTTACATTATCCTTCTCTACATCCTCGAAATTCCTTTCCCTGCAAACTGACAAATACCGGTAATGAAATAATTAGAAGTGATTCCGGTTTGTAACGACACTAGATCAATACAAATATATTTTCTACTCTAATATCGAAACATTCTTCTATTAGTAATGTATAAATTAAAAGTGTAACTCAGTGCAACAATATCCAGTGTACACACCATCTATCCCGAGAGATATACAATCTATGATGTTTGAGAAATATGCAACTCAATTTGTTATTATATTTATTTTCCCGTTTTTCTCATAACTATGAAACAATAATTAAAATAAGTATTCCTCAAATACAGTTCACTTATCTTGGAAAAATATATCAATATGAAATACATAATAAGAATATATACTTTTTGTAATGTCATGTATCTTCTCAGAATTTTTAACTCATCAACAATAATAATATATATATATATATATATATATATATATATATATATATATGTATATATATATATATATATATATATATATATATACATATATATATATATATATATATATATATATATATATATATATATATATATATATATATATATATATATGTATATATATATATATATATATATATATATATATATATATATATATATATATAGATATATATATATATATATATATATATATATATATATATATATATATATATATCTTAATTATTAATATTATTATTGTTGATGAGTTAAAAATTAACCTTTCTGAGAAGATACATGACATTACAAAAAGTATATATTCTTATTATGTATTTCATATTGATATATTTTTCCAAGATAAGTGAACTGTATTTGAGGAATACTTATTTTAATTATTGTTTCATAGTTATGAGAAAAACGGGAAAATAAATATAATAACAAATTGAGTTGCATATTTCTCAAACATCATAGATTGTATTACTTGAAACAAATACATAATAAATTACAAACAAATTTATGAAAAATAGATAATAACTAATAGATTCACATTGAATGCTGGTTGGTGTGTATGAGCCTCTCGGGATAGATGGTGTGTATACTGGATATTGTTGCACTGAGTTACACTTTTAGTTTATACATTACTAATAGAAGAATGTTTCGATATTAGAGTAGAAAATATATTTGTATTGATCTAGTGTCGTTACAAACCGGAATCACTTCTAATTATTTCATTACCGGTATTTGTCAGTTTGCAGGGAAAGGAATTTCGAGGATGTAGAGAAGGATAATGTATCCATTCAAACCGCGTAAAGAATAAAATAAAATTTCTTGCAATATGCAACTGTTTTGAGAAAACTGAACATATCTTAATTCAAAATATATTTCTGTTCGTAGAAAGCTTTAGTGTTTGAAAATAGGAATATGTCTATGATAGGGTGTATCCTTAATATTATCACCTTTTTTATTTGAATGTTTCATATTTATTAAATATGTACATTAAAACTATAAATCTTAAGATTGCAACCAACAGTTATATTCCAGTGAATAGAAAGATGTGCTCAAAATATCATCATATTGATTCATATGGATATATCAGAATCCATTATCAGGGTTGAACAGTGTTTACAGGACATTGGAAAATAGAAAAAGTATATTTGACCAACAAACTAAGGAAAAGTATTTCTGGAAGACGAAAACAAAGAACTCAGTATAATTCCCAGGATATACTTTATATAGGGTATATATAAGATACAGTAATACAAATTATATTGGAAATATATTGACTAAGAAATGAAGGGCTCTTTAGATCAAGTTGTAATAAATTTAAAAGTAATCAATTTTCTTTCAAGCTTCGTGAATTATATAAATTTGTTCACATTTTATTTGTATATATTATTATTTAACTGGTCACGATGTAACGTAAAATAGCTAAATATTTTTGTATCTGTTAGTAGCAGAAAAGGAGGTGAACAATGCGCAAGTGAAGAGACTTTAGTATCAATACTTCATCAAGGAATTCCGGCGTTGGTTGAATTTTCCTTGATATTCCATAAACTCGTAAAAATGTATTAGCCTATAAGAATAAATATGTATGTCTGCATCTTTATAAGAAAATTATGACATAATAATTGTAGTAAACATGATAATTTAAATTCTAAACTATATTATTATTTCTTCATCTTTATCAAACATGTCTTTGGCATCTGCTAAATTATCATATTAATCTTTGCTGTTAAGTTTGGATATATAAACGAAAAGATAACCACGCAATAAAATTAAGTAACCCCAGCAGTAAACATGAAAGCTGTCCGACATCTCATGAGTATTGAATACGCTATAGGAAGTACCAACAACATGAAACTAATTTTTTCATTATTCAATTTTCTTCGATTAATACAATTCAGTCACGCAATGTAATCAGGGTATTACTAAAACCAATATGAATGACAGTGACTGGGGCATTTCGTGTCCGGATCTCGGAGGTTTTCATATTAAAGTTATTTCTAATTTAAACTGTACAGATAATCTTTTCATGGTAATTTGAATATTTAAGTTTTGATCTACTTCATAATACTTACTATAATTATTAGCTCTATTTCGGAATGTTTACTCATATTTGAGTTTCTATATTTATTTGTAAGCGAAATTGCGAATATTATTTTTAAATCTCACATAAAAACCAATTTGTATAGTTTCAAAATTTGCGGATAACTGACAATGAATTGAATATATATATATATATATATATATATATATATATATATATATATATATATATATATATATATATATATATATATATATATATATATATATTGGTTGGTTGGTTGCGATCTTAAGATTTATAGTTTTAATGTATATATTTAATAAATATGAAACATTCAAATAAAAAAGGTGATAATATTAAGGATACACCCTATCGTAGACATATTCCTATTTTCAGACACTAAAGCTTTCTGCGAACAGAAATATATTTTGAATTAATATGTGTTTAGTTTTCTCAAAACAGTTGCATATTGCAAAAAATTTTATTTTATTCTTTACGCGGTTTGAATGGATACATTATCCTTCTCTACATCCTCAAAATTCCTTTCCCTGCAAACTGACAAATACTGGTAATGAAATAATTAGAAGTGACTCCGGTTTGTAACGACACTAGATCAATACAAATATATTTTCTACTCTAATATCGATACATTCTTCTATTAGTAATGTATAAACTAAAAGTGTAACTCAGTGCAACAATATCCAGTATACACACCATCTATCCCGAGAGGCTCATACACACCAACCAGCATTCAATGTGAATCTATTAGTTATTATCTATTTTTCATAAATTTGTTTGTAATTTATTATGTATTTGTTTCAAGTAATACAATCTATGATGTTTGTAAAATATGCAACTCAATTTGTTATTATATTTATTTTCCCGTTTTTCTCATAACTATGAAACAATAATTAAAATAAGTATTCCTCAAATACAGTTCACTTATCTTGGAAAAATATATCAATATGAAATACATAATAAGAATCTTAATGTAATCGTAATCAAACATTTCTGTCCGTTAAAAGATAATTATTTATTTTCTCTTAACAATTAAATAAACAGGGAAATGTACTTTTTACAATACATTATAATAGAACCATATATACTTTTTGTAATGTCATGTATCTTCTCAGAAAGGTTAATTTTTAACTCATGAACAATAATAATATTAATAATTAAGATATATATATATATATATATATATATATATATATATATATATATATATATATATATATATATATATATATATATATATATATATATATATGTATCCCACTTTCAATTCTGCAGCCGTGCATTATAAATTTCCATATGATTCTGCGTCCAGCGTCTTTGTGCGTCCATATATGGACGCATTAAAAGACATTTGTATTTTGCGCAGCTCCATATACTCCCAACATCACCTAATATTGTAGAAATTAACTAATTATGAATCTACGTTAACATAATCTAAAGTAGAATACTGTAGAATATTTCATAACGATTTCCAGGCGAGTGCAATATTTGGAAGAGGACGCAGAAATATTTGGGTATTGTAAATTAATATACAACTCCGGGTTTAAGCTTTTAATACTAGTTAGCGCTAAAAGCGTTTCATATATACGCTGACTAGTATATATCTTGTACATTTTGAGATGATTCTGCGTCCTAATAACCGGCAACAGTGTATTTACAATAAGGTTTGTTGAATATTGTGACAGTTGAGTTCGTTTCGAAAATTATAGTAGTAGTTAAGTTACATACATGTAGGCATTTTTCGTTTATGCATGTAGGTAAGTAAAACTGATTAATTTTCCTTTTAATATGTAATATTTCCAAATATCTAATATTATTAAATATTGTAAAGGTTATAATCTTTTAGTGTGCTATTTTCATAAAGGTAATCTGCATAATAATTTGATAATATGCCCAATATTTTGATTAAACCGGTAAAAGGGAATAAATACATGAAGCTCATGAATTTAAAAGGTGCACTATCAGTATTTTATTTTGTTGTCGTTAATATTTCCAACATTTAGGTAACAGTTTCCTAAAAACTGTTATAAAAACTAGAGTGCAATTATCTTTATTAATCGTTTATTTTTTACTTGAAACAGGATTAAATACCGACAAGTCCGTTATGCTACATCATTTTCTGACTATTTATTTAAATGTCAAACAAAATATTGAACACAATATTGAGAAAAGAGCATTGAAGCCACAGACATGTGAAAAATTATATATGATATGGCTTTTAAAAATAGTAATAAATTAAAAATGCTTATTATTATTATTAACTTGTATTATTTAAGAAATAGTGTGATTACCATAAGTGACGCAGAAAATAAGAAACTATTGCATTAACTGATATTTGAAGAAAAAATTACTTCAAGAATAAAATATTTTTATGATACGTGATTATACAGTACGTTCACTGATGGACATAACTATATTTATAATTTTTTCATGACTTATTTTTTGAGAAAAAGGTCATTATTTATAAATTGTTTTGATCACTACAGAGTGATCAAAAAGTAGGAAAACGTGAAATTGTGTTAAGAATAAAGTACTATCTATTATATAAAGCACCACTTTATAGCCGTAAAAGCTTACATTAACAAAATTCCAAGTCCAAAAATTGTATACGGTTGTGGAGTTTTTCGTATACAGAATCTAGTATGATTTATATGCGCTAGTCAACTCAGGAGAGAGAAGAGATCATCTAATATGGCCAAATTGTCTATTTCATTAATTACAACTAGCTAATTCCCGACACGAATCGTACTATGGACAGGTGTTGTTAATTAGTTAGATACGTCAAGGATTTAACTTTCATATTCATTGTTTGAGTTTGATATTTGAGCATAAAATAACAATAGAGATATTTTTTGTAATATTTTAGTCTCAAATAAATAGTATTTTATTCTTAACGCAGGCCAACATGTTCCTAATATTTATCAACATGGCTTTATACAGCTTTTCGATTAAAGGAAAACTTCTTATGTGCAAGTCCCAGTCCTGATTTGTCTGGAATACCTGCAGATATCAGACAAGCGATAGAAAATATAGAAATTTATTCACCTCTAAGTACAATTACTACTAACTCCAGTGTGGGAAGCTTTAATTACTTTTCTATAATTTCAGATTCTCCGCCCTTAAAGGATGACAATATTTTAGAGCAAGTTATATATTAAAATCGAACATCCGGTAGACAATTTTTATCTAGATATTAAGAAAAACCACTTCCTAAGAAGTACTCTCATTTCGTTCTTCACTTTATTTACAAGAGAAAAATGTATTTATTTGAAATTTAGTACATGAAACATAGTACGATATATACTGATAATTAATGTTATGTAACTTATTTCAATGAGTGATTCCAGGACCACTTTTAAGTCGAAAAGTTTACATAAACATATATCCTAGAATGGTTGCCTTTCCATATGATTTTTTATTTCCATTTTTTTTTTCGGTTATTATAAAAATCTCAAAAACAGTTTAAGATATCACAGTAAAGTTTGGTATCGATTATTATGGTATAGAAACACGCCTAGATAATATTATACGTTCTACCTTTGTTGATTAAAATTGTATCGGAGCGTAGCCCATACCACTAGTTAAAAAAACTTCTGTGTTTTTATGTCATAATAACAAGCCAACATGAAGTTTAATATTTCCTTCAAGCTTTTTGATGAAACCGAAAAAAACATAAAAACCTTAGCGCCCTGTATATAAAAAACCAAGCGATGTAGGATATATATATATATATATATATATATATATATATATATATATATATATATATATATATATATATATTATATATATATATATATATATATATATATATATATATATATATATATATATATAGGTCTATGTGAACCTTTTGACTTGAAAACTGGTTCCGAGATCACTCATACAAATAAGTAAGTACATTAGATTAAGTAACGTTCCATATAATATAATGTTTTTGGAATTATCTAAATTTGGAATCTGCTTGGATTAGATTTTTATAGATTTTTACTCTACCTCATTTGTATGCGAGGTAAGAGTAAAAATCTATAACCATCAATTACATAGAAAAATCGATGTGTGTGAGGTAGTATTCGTGTAAATGAACAGGGAACCCCCGTTTTTTCTTAATTGGCGGAAAATTAGAATTCTGGTCATGATTAGGATTGTTATGTTATGTAATGTATCGAATACAAAAATGAGTTAAGGTATTAAAATTTCGGAGTGTCTGGCCTTATTCAGCTACCCCTTATATTTTACTAATATGACAAAAGTTAGTAACATTAGCTTTTGTCATATTAGTAAAACATTTAGTTAACCAGAGTTATTAATGATTTGCCTCCTTGCAATTTGTGGTTGAATGAGGTCAGACAGCCCTCTGTCTTTGTGTAGTACCCCTTATGGTTGACTCTTGTATTGCGAATTGAGTACTTTAAGTATAAAATAATTTCCCTGTAGTTTAATAAAGTCATATTTTTTTATTCATATTACATACTCGTATACTAAAAATTGCGAATATTATTTTTAAATACATCTTCTATTATTAACTCACATAAAAACCAATTTGTATAGTTTCAAAATTTGCTGATAATTGACAATGAATTGAATATATATATATATATATATATATATATATATATATATATATATATATATATATATATATATATATATATATCCCATTTCCAAGAATAACTTTAAACGTGGTAGATTAAAAAATTGTGGTAACTCTTTATGTTTCACTCCTACAGTATTTTACGTAAACAATCAGATCATTAGTAACTCTGTAATCAAAGCATGTATATGTAGCATTAAGTTATTAAATTATCAATACCAGAGATCCTAGACTACAGTCACTATTTATCTACTTTTGAGAGTACAAAAATTAACCCACTGTAACTGTAGTGATTGAATATAAATTATTATTTGTTTACATACAAAAACAAAATAAAGACACTAAAAATAGATAAATTTCCTCAGGCAGTCGGTGAGATTGTTGCCGAGGGAGATTGCACATGAAAGAACAGGGGACCCTCATCCACATCTCGGCAAGTACCATGCACCTAGCTTGTATTCTACCAAGGATAGCAATATACTTCGATTCTCTCTTCAAACGTTTCTATTATTGAGTAATAATAAACATTAATGACAAAAACAGAAACAAGTATTATCTACTTATATTCAATAAAAGCTGCTATTTCTGTAGGTTTATTAAAGTTGTAGTTTACAAATAATTGTAAAAATGTGATAAAACTCTAGAAAAGTAATCTATTAAAAGAAAATACTAAAAATTATTTTATGTAATGACCAATTTTACAAGTCAATAACAAGACCAAACAGTCTTGTTATTGAACGCTTACAGATATTAAAAATAGACGGGTTGATTCTGATTTAATAAAAGATGATTTGATATAGAAATATGTAAAAAAAATGGATAGAAATTATTAACGTTCTAATTCTTTATCATTTGAATCCATATGTATATTTGTATCCAAATCCAAACAATATGTCATAAATATAAAGAAAGAACTCATGATTGGAATAAAATGCGATCACTAGTGCTACACATCTATCTTTTCAATAACGGCCATAAGTGAAAATAAGAACTAAGTATTACACAAGCTACGTCATTACGAACAATTTTTTTCTTAAATATACTATTTTTTTTTAATTGTATTCTATCTTTGACTGTAAAATAAATTCGAAATGTTTTCAATCTTTATAATTCTTCTGGTACTTTCAAAATCATTACTTGATTTATAACTACAATAAATATATTTAATAATAAATTATGTCCTATGGCCCAGTATAGATTATTTTATTATTATTACTAAGTTATTTAACTCCTACACGGAACATAGGGCTTCGGTAAAAGCGCACCATCTGGTTCTGTTTTGCGCCATGACTTTGGCCTCATTCCATGTCTTTCCTGCCCTTTTTAACTCGTCCATCACTGTTCTTCTCCATGTCTGTACCGGTTTTCCTACTTTTCTAGATCCCTGTGGATTCCATTCTAGAGCCTGTTTCACAACACTACTTTTGGGTTGGCGGAGTGTGTTCCCCACCCAACCCCATTTTCTGCTTTTAATTTCAGATGCTATTTCCTTCTGCCCTGTTTGATGCAGAAGGTCGTCATTTGCTATGCGATCTGGCCAGAATATAAGAAGTATTCTTAGTAAGCACTTGTTGACAAAGACTTGCAGTTTATATGACTTTCCAGGTTTCATAACCATATAACAGAACTGACTTGACGTTTGATTGAAAACTTCGTAATTTTGTTTGTGTGGGGTATTGTCTGGAATTCCACACTGGGCCGAGTGAACTGAAGGCTTGCTGTGCTTTTTGTATTCTACTACGAATGTCAGTTTCTGCACCCCCACTTTTTGTAATGATACTTCTCAGGTAGGTGAATTCCTCAACATTCTCTATTTCTATGTGATTTATATGAAATGGGGCATTGCATCTGGTGTTATTTCTCATACATTTTGCTTTATTGATGTTGATTTTTAAGCGATCTTGCTGGCTTCTATTGAAAGTATCTGCAACCGAGTTGCTGTTTCTTGAAATGTTTGGCCCATAAGGCACACATCATCTGCATATTCCAAGTCACCCGGCTGGAGGTTAAGGTCCAGCGGATACCTTGTGCATTGCTATTGACTCTAGATAGAATGTGATTTAGCACAATATTAAATAGGAAGGGGGAGAGCACGTGCATCCTTGTCTGACCTCAGAGAGTGTTTCAAATCCTTCACTATTATTGGTTCCACCATGCGCTACCCTGCAGTTAGCTTCTGCGTACAGCGCTTTTATGAGGGATATCACTTTTTCAGGAACCACTCTTAGCTTTAATATTCTCCAAATGGCACCATGTGAAAGGCTATCAAGAGCACGTTCAAAACCGACAAATATTAAGTATAGTGGCGTCCGCCACTCTACAGATTGCTCTACTATCATTCTAATTGTATTTATGTGGTCTATGCAGGAGCAATTTGATCGAAAACCTGCTTGATTAGGTCGGAGCTCTGGTTCGATCATATTTTGTGAGTCTCCTAAGCACTATTGTGGCTAAAATTTTATTTATTGTATTTAGCAGGGTTATACCTCTCCAGTTCTGGCATTCAGTGAGATCTCCTTTTTCGGGTAGCTTCATTATTATTCCTTCCTTACAGCCAGCTGGAATCGTGTTTGTTTCTCACACTTGCCTGATTATGGGCTCTAGTAACGTTGCGCTTAACTGGAGATCTGCCTTCAAAAGTTCTGCTGGTATATTGTCCACCCCTGGGGATTTGTTATCTTTTAGTGTCTTTATGGCACGCTGTATCTCTGCCTTAGTAGGCGGTTCACAATTGGTCGGCAATTCCTCTGCATTTTCTTCGTTTTCTATTTCGTTTTCTCTCATTATATTATGTGAAGCGCCCAACAGTTCCTGAAAGTATTCCTTCCACCTATCCCGCTGCACATCCGTTGATGTTAACAACTGGCCTTCCTTAGATCTTATTATTTTTGCCTCATTTAACACTTTGTTGGTCAACCTTTTAGTGATCTGATAAAATTCCCTGGTGTTATTATTTTGTGCAGCTGTTTGTGCTTCTTGGGCTGGTTCCTCTGCCCACTTCCTTTTGTCTTTCCTTGCTGATCCTTTGACTCGTTTGTTTAGCTCCTGATAGAGCCTCTGTTTTTCTGTTTATCCCTCTATTGATTCGGCCTGAGTAATATCCGCTTTCTTCTTTTTTCTCTGCTTAATGAGATTCCACGTTTCATCTGATATCCATTCTTTTCTTTTTCTCTCATTTTTTCCTAGAGTGATTTCAGTTGTTTATTAGAAGCATTGTCGCAATTGTCTCCCAGTCTCTGTCATTCTGGGCATCGATTTGTTGGCATAGTTCTTCTTTGAATGTCCCCTTACTTTGTTGTGTTTTTAATTTCTCGATATTATATCTGGTCTATTTGTCATTGATGGTGTTTTATGTATGGCTAGCTTTATTTTTAAAACTCCTATTAGTAGGCCGGTCACTTGCAATGTCTGCTCCTCTTTTGTTGCGCACATCGATAAGAGGGGACCTCCATCTTTTTGCTATTGCGATGTGATCTATTTGGTTTCGAGTTCTCTTATCAGGAGATACCCATGTCACTTTGTGAACATTTTTAGGTGGAAATTACTTTAATTAAACATAAAAGAGTTTTCTTGTACAGATGGTACAATTACACATAACCACCGCATAAAAACATATTACAGATTTTTGGAAAAATGAAAAAAATTTTTCTATATCCTATATATATTATATATATATATATATATATATATATATATATATATATATATATATATATATATATATATATATATATATATATATATATACCGTGCTTTCATTTTAAAACTGTACATAGGTTCCACCGTTCGGTCCTTCTCGGAAAATTAGGCCCCGCTCAGGTGGGGAGTCCGGCCGTACGCCGTGATGATCGACGACTTAGATTTCACATTTACCGTCGCATACGTGTTTGGCATTTAGACGAGTGAACTTCGCAGTAATACGTGTAATTTTAAGTAGATTCTTTTAATTCTAAACTTAGTAAGTATGACGTACTCACTTGAGGAAAAAATTGATTTGATATCACGGTCTTTTCAAGGTCATTCATTACGTACAATAAGGGACCTTTTCTCAGTCAAATATGTAAATCGTCCGATTCCTGCCTTGAACACAATTTCAACAGTAGTCGAAAAGTTTAAGTCAACGGGATGCATTTTAGGTTGTAAATACCACAAGACACCTAGAATTAACGAGGATGCTGAAATGCAGGAATTAATGGTGTGTGCAATAATAGAAGAAGATTCAAATATTTCTATCCCAAAAATTTCCGAAGAGACTGATTTTAGTGTGGGTAAAATTCACAAAATTTTAAAGAAAAATAAATATCTTTCCTATAAATACGAAGCCCATCAAGAAATTTTCGATGAAGACCAGTACCGTAGAATGGAATATTGTAACACGGTAATAAAACGAGCAAATGCGGATGACAATTTTATTTATAACATCGTGTTCGCCGATGAATCCACGTTTCCGTTACATGGTAGGCACAATCCATCAATTCTACGGTATTGCGCTATTGAAAATCAGTATCGCCTGTTAAATACAAGGACACAATATCCCAAAAAATTGAATGTTTGAGCTGGTATTTATGGGAATGATATTATTGAACCATTCTTTATTGATGGAAATTTAAATGGGGAAACTTATTTGAATCTTCAAAACCAAATTGTTCCTGCATTGGCAAACATTAACTCCAATTTTGACAACGTTTGGTTCCAGCACGATGGGTGTCCGGCCCATAACTCAAGAATAGTCATTGACTATTTGAATACGATATTCCCCCAAATAATTATATCCATGATAGGCGTAATTCAATGGCCACCAACATCGCCAGACTTGGCCCCTAATGATTTTTTCTTATGGGGGTATATTAAATCAAAGTTATACGGGCATCCTCATGAAAGAGCTAATAATTTAAATCAACTGAGGGCTAATATTGAAAATTTATTTCAAACTATTAGCCCTCTTATGCTGACCAACGTTCGTTCAGAATTTTACGACAGGTTGGGTTATTGTCTGGCGCAAGACTGAGGCATCTTCGAAAATTTTCTTTAGTTTTTTTTCTTATTCAAGGGGATATTTTTTAATTTTTAAGAGTTTGTATTTTATTTTTAATTATTTTAAGAGAAGCTATTTATTTTTCTTTAACTAAGTGCCTTCTAACGTTTTATTAGAAGGCACTTTTTTTTTAATGCAAAATCAATTATAAAAATAATGCAAAAAAGATCATAGTTTGCTGTTAAATATGGCCAAGATATTTTTTCTTTAAATACCTTGATCATCTTTTAACAGTAAACCCATCAACATCACTTCCCACGTAAAAGTTTTTCCCCGTTACAAATACGAAGTACACTCCCTCACGTGTAGAACGTAACTGTCGTAGCGCCGCTAATTATCGAGACTGGACAACCTGAAGCAGGGCGTGTACCGTCCGCGTCCCCTCCCTACACATTATACGAAATCGACCGATTGACTTGCTGTCTAGTAAAAAAATTAAAGAACGGTATATATATATATATATATATATATATATATATATATATATATATATATATATATATATATATATATATATATATATATATATATATATGTAAACGAGCCTTTTTAAATTTCGCGCCGGATAGTTGCTCAAGGTGAATACGGGCGTTAGGAGCTTGAATTGGGGATATTAGATGGCACGGAGACGACGCGTCATATTGCTGTGTTTGTTTAATTAGTAGCAATCACAATGAGTGAGAAGAATGTACATAGCAGCATTGCGCAACGAATTATTATTATGTTTCTTACACGCTAAAACGTGAAACCAGCTGAAATTCTGCGCAGATTGCAAGCACAGTTCGGAAATGAAACGCTTTCGTGGTCATGTGTAAAAGTTTGGTGCAAAGAATTTAACGGAGGGTGTAACCGTGTCGAAAATGTAAATCATCTACGTCGTCCGTGCACTAGCATTTCGCCGGTCAACATTGCACGCGTTAGAAACTGTATTGAAGGGAACCGCCACGCCACGGTGCTTCAGATATCTGTTGAACTCGGTATCAGCTATGGGAGTGTCCACACAATCATAACGATAAACTTGGGATTCCGAAAAATTTCAGCTTGTTGGGTCCCAAAGTTGCTGAGTGAAGATCAAAAAGCTGCTCGAGTTCGCATCTCTCAGGCACTTCTCACTCGATTTAGAGAGGAAGGTTAAGATTTATTGCGCAAAATTGTAACCTGCGATGAGACGTAGATACACCATTACACCCTAACAACAAAACGAGCAAGCATGGAGTGGCGACGCAAAGATGAATCAAACCCAGTGAAGCCGAAAACACGTCTGTCTACAGGAAAACTTTTAGCCACGGTTTTCTGGGACTGGAGAGGGGTGCTGTTGGATGATTTTTTGCATGAGCGAAGAACCATTAACGCAGCCTACTACTGTAACTGCTACTACTGTAATTGAGGAGCAATCAGGTAAAACATGCTTATCGCCGAAAAAGGAGGATGCACCCCATTCGTGACGTGTTATTCTTGCACGATAACGCTAGGCCCCATACCGCAGCTTTAACGCAGGCCAAAATTGGTGAAATGCACTGGACTCAGCTGGAACACCCTCCATATAGCTCAGATTTGTCCCCTTGTGATTTCCACATGTTTGGGCCTCTCAAAGAGTCACTAGGAGGCGAGCGATTTCAGACCGATGAACAGGTGGAAATGTTTGTGCGCACCTGATTAGACACCGGCGCTGCTTCTTTTTATGAAAACGGGATGAAAAAACTACCAATCCGTTGGGAAAAATGTATAGACAGACAATGGGGTATGTAGAAAAATAGAGATATTTGTGTTTTTGTGAAAATTTTCAAAATAAATGTTTGATGAATAAAGGCTCATTTATATTTGGTTCACCTCTATGTCGAGGAATGAATAACTTCTTACTGAGTAATTAGTACTGAATAATATTTTGATGGTTACTACCATTTATTTGGTGGATTTCTCTATTTTGAACCTTGCTCTCGCCGAGGTGGGAGAAAGGTTCCAAGAAGTGTTTGTCGTCGATCTCCCGGTCCCTCATTTCCGTGGGCGGCGGAAACTGGTAGTACCAGCGGAGGTTGAGCGTTGTGCGAGTCGGCGCGGCCCGCTGGAGTCGCCATTCTCGAACTCCTGGACACCGCGCCCTCGTCGTCGATGATCTCGCGACTAGGCGCCGCCCCACTTCGCGCTCCTGCACTGGGGGTGAACGTGCCTCTCCGCGAAACGTTGATCGAGGCTTCCTATATCCTCGATGCGGCCGTTCGCAACCTCGCTGGTGGAGAGACCCGCTGGCTGGTTATTCCTTCGTTGAGGTTGGGTGTCGAGGTCGACACCGGCGTGTTTCGAGCGTCGGGGGCTCCTAAAACCCGACCGCTCCTTGTCTCCATGGCTTCGGCGAAGTAGTATTCCCACTGGTTATCCATACAGAGTTAGCCTCACCTGGGGCTACTCGATGAAGACGATGAACCTGGGAGAACGTACGAAATACGCGGCTGGCGCGGATGGCTTCTAAACGTAGTGCGGCTTCCCGCGCTTTCCCACGTTGGCTTCGGACCTAATCCGGCCTCCCGACCTAATACCTGTCAGCCGGCGCCCCTCGGAAGAGATATCCACTTCAAGTACGAACAGTGTTTCATGTCACGTCCAAGAAGCAGAGATCCCAACGGTACGGCACGCCTAGACTAGCGGTAGGTGGTCACCAGGGGTCGTAACCCCTGTATGTAGGTGCTAGGGGACTTAGTGCAATGTCGCACCTAGTTGCAGGACTGCTTCCCAGTACTGACCCTGGAAAAAAATTAAACACGGGTTATATAAAGCTTTAGGCAGAATAACTCACCGAGTAAATTGGCGATGGCTAAGCTAGTCGATACACTCTAGCTCGTTCCTGGCACTAAAACACTGGCGTAGATACCTGGATAACGGCTGCAGCTGCCCCTTGGCGGCGATGGCGTCGTCTCGACCACGTGGCGACGATGAAGTCTCAAGATGGCGTCACCCCGGCGTCTGATGGCCCTCGGAGACGATAAAATACTCGATTAAATAACTCACCTTGATATTCTACGAAGCCTTTATCAAATCGGTGGATTGATACGCAGTAGAAGACCGTTACCAATCGTGATGGACGCCCACGTGGCGTGGGTCAACGGTACTAAAATGGCGCGGCCACGTGGCGATCGTGATTGTCGGCGTTAAATGCGTCGAGTGTGACGACTTTTTGTTGATTTTCTTTGTCGTGGTTAATAATCTCTGTGTGAAGCACAGTTGACCAGAAATTTCGCTGCAGAACCTAGTCGAAAACTGGAGTAAACGATGAGAACGGCGAAACGCGCAAGCTAGGCCAAGTGTAGGACACGAAGCGAAGCGAACGACTGAGAGAAAGGCAGGTCAGAGATTGCCTGTATCGATGCGCTCCAAAATGGACGCGCAGAGCGGGGAACCAATCACGTCACGGATCGAAGTTACTCATAGAAGTACTCATTTTCAGAGAGAGACATATGACACCTCACCCTTGATCGTACTAGATTCTGTCAACAAAGTTTTTGGTGTGGGGGTTAGTTTCTCCTGAAAAGCATGCATGAGGAAGTGTTCGGCCTTTATTTATTTGGGGGAAAGTGGCCTAGGAAGCGGAAGCATAAAAACATAGGGTAATAAAAAGGATCCACAAGTTCGATTACTCAGCGTGAGAAGAACTTGCAACAAACTCACGCCTGTCCCCTGGTCCCAGTTGGGGGGGCACCCGCTGCTTCTCTCTTGAACCTGCTTCTACTTCTGCTTGCGCGCCACTCATAAAAGTTACGATGATGGGCCGCTGGTCCTCCGTGGAGGTATCTGAAACATAAAACAGAAAAACAATACACACGGGGGGTATATTTACATATGCATGGGGGGGGGGGGTATGGTTGTCATGCGGCGAGGCGACGCCCCGACCTATGGTTGGGCTGTGAAGGTGGCGCGCTTGCGGTTACCTGTCCTCGTTGCGCGGTGTCCGAACAACACACGCTCCGGCCTATGGTTGGGCTGTGGCAAACGTGGCTAACGGATCGCGGCAGCTCGCTCCTTCTTCTATCTTCTTTCTGCCGGAGAGGGGCCCCGCTGGCTCGCGGTCGTGGCGCGACGGCGTTCTGCGGGTGTTCCGATCCTCGACAAGTCCGCTACTGGTATTCCGGTGGTCGGGGCCGAAGGTTATCGATGTGGACTTTGATGTGTACTCCATCTCGCTCCACGGTGTATGTGTTATCGCCGTGGTGGGTGATGACTTCGTGAGGGCCCGTCCATTTGGCCTGGAACGGATTCCCGTCTCGGTGGAACTCCCTAACAATGACGCGTTCTCCTGGGTCGAGGGTCACACCGGCTTGTCGGTGTTCTGGAAACATGTTCCGGGCATAGATGACCTGACGATCCCGGGCGCGTTGAACCCGTTACCTTCTGGCTTGCGCGGTCTGGTCGGGAAGCGGTCGCACTTCGGCGGGTACCGTCCATTCCTCCGGTCTAGGCAAGGTTGCTCCAAGGAGGATTTCGGCTGGCGATTGTCCTGTCGCAGCGCTGGTGCGATTCCGGAGGGAGAACAGGGCTTCTGGCAGCAGCTGATCCCATTTCTTCGTCGCGGCTTATTTTTTACGTAGGATCTTTTTTAATTCCTGAACCCGTTATTCTACTGGGTTCGCTCGCTGGTAGTACACTGGAGCAGTGTAATGTTCTATTTGGTGGGCTGCGAGGTAACGTTCCCAACGTCGGCCTCGGAAAGCGTACCGTTGTCCGTGATGATGGACGCTGGGTGTCCCCACCTCGCGGTTACCTCTTCCAGACATTCGAGGATTTCGGCCTGCTGCCCGTGGGACGCTGCCTTCGCCTCGACCCATTTCGAAAATAAATCCACGAGTACGATGATGAACTCGTTTCCTTGCTTCGTCCTGGGGTAAGGTCCAAGAACGTCCAGGCTGACGGTTTTCCACGGCGTGTCTGGGATCCGCGGTCGTAACGGTGCAGCATCTAGCCGGTGAGCCTTCGTCGAGGCGCACACCAAGCAGCCTTTCACGTGACGTCGTACATCGCGTTCCATGCCTCGTCAATCATACATCCGCCGGATCGCGAGAAGCGTCTCGCTCTGTCCTGGATGAACGGCTAGTGGGGAGTCGTGGTATACTTCCATCACGCGATCCCTCATATGTAGCGGCACGACTAACGCCCGTCTATCTCCATCCACGTGTTTCTATATTACACCGTCGGATAAGAAGTACCCTCGTGCGCTCCGGGTTCCGGCCGTTCGCGGTCCTTCGTGGAGCACGAGCTGGAGACGTTTCCGTTCTTTGCGGCACGCTTGATCCTGTAGCTGCTCTTCGCGGACGAAGTCAAGGAGAGGTCGCGGTTTTCCTCCCCCCTTGACTCGCCTTCGCTGTCCTGTTCTTCCGGCGACACTTGACGCGCGTTTCGCCAACAAAGTTGACTTAATCTGGAGATGATTAAAACTATTTTTAATTAACGAGTTTTAATCATCTCCAGATAATGCTAACTTTGTTGGCGAAACGAGCGTCGAGTGTAGTGTAGTGTTTTGGTGTTTTGTGAAAAACTAAGTCAGTATTATTTTCACATCAAAGATTTTAACTTACTCCAATACTTCTATAGATATTGTGTTTAATTTTCTATAGTCAACGACAATGCTCCAGGCGTCCAATTTTTTGGAACAACCCATACTGGCGATGACCATGGTGAAATAGATGGTCTTATAATTCCCTGGTTTAACGTTTTTTATATTTGTGTCTTTTCTATTTATGTCTTTTCTATATATATATATATATATATATATATATATATATATATATATATATATATATATATATATATATATATATATATATATATATATATATATATATATATTACCTTGAAGGAGGAGGAGAAACGGACCAAATACGTAGATCTCCGGGGTGAGTTGCCAAGATGGTGGTTCTGGTTATCGGTGTTCTCGGAGTGATGAAGCCTACGGTGCTGTCAGAACGAATCATTCCGGCTTGCCAAGAATCGGTAGAGTTGTTGGAAGGTCAAATGCAGAAGGCGGTTATCTTGGGTTCTCTGCGTTTACTTAGGGCACATGATTATGAATCCACGGTAACTAACTTCACAGGCTAGTGGGGAGTTGTTGTGGATAATACGCCGGCGCTTTTCTTACGAGTATCCGAGCCGTGGGAGAACTGTCCGGCATCCGGAATCGGAATCGTAATTTATATATATATATATATATATATATATATATATATATATATATATATATATATATATATATATATATATATATATATATATATATATATATATATAAATTACGATTCCGATTCCGGATGCCGGACAGTTCTCCCACGGCTTTAGTTTATATATATATATATATATATATATATATATATATATATATATATATATATATATATATATATATATATATATATATATATATATATATAAATTAATTGACAATATTTACGTTCTAGTTACATATCTAGTAATATATTTAAATAAAATTTAGTGCATAGTCACTCACCGAATATACAATTATAAAAATCGGTACTCTAATACCCATTACATATTTGAGTAACACGAACACTGAATATTTGGCCACGTAGATTGCATTCAATAATTAAAGTCTCCCCAAATATTTCACAGCATTGCATGTCGTTAGTTAAGTGAGTAGTGTAAAATGGTATGCATAACTCATTCTTATGAATTCCAGACATTTCATTTCAAACAATGTATTTCTATAAATCATTCACCACTTTGGTAGCCGTTAATTAAATGTATATTGATCGTAGCCATCACAATCTCATTACTAAATAGAAATAAACACGAAAGCAATTCAATTACTCCCAAGATTCAAAGTGAGCCTCGTATTAATACATATTATACAGTACGTACTAAAATTATTGTTTTATCAAAATTATATTCAATGTCCTTTCACTGCATGCTTCCAAAAACTTGTTGATTAGTATAATCAGTTCATATCGCTCTGTTGTATGCCGGGTTGAAATTTTGGCTATCACGCAGGTGCTATGGGGCCACGGATACTTCGGGGAGTACCTGCGTGGGATAGAGAAATTGGATGGTGATAAATGTATACTGTGGTGAAAGGGACAACCCTGAGCATACGGTGCTTAGGTGCTCGAGGTGGTCTAATGAGAGGCAAGAGTGTATGGGGACTATTGGGCAGCCCGGAGATATGAGAGAATTGGTGGGGTGTATGATTGAGAATGAGAATGTGTCGTTGAATGTAGAAAGGATGATTGTGAAGATAATGATGAAAAAGGAGGAAGAAGAAGAAGAAAGAGAGCTGGGCCCGAACCCCTAATCTTTTTAAAGGAGAGGGGATGTAGGGTAAGATAGTACGCTATTATAACATCAAAGAAGAAAATTACATTTTTTACAATATAAAACGTCAAAACAAAATATAAATTTTGTAAATTTTCAGCAATTAAGACCACCGTCCACATTCGGAAGTAACAAAAAACCAAACAATACATATGAAACATTACTAACAACCCAGACAATAAATGTTTATGTACATAAAGGCCATTACCAACACTTTCAAAATGTTTTTAGGACTTTCCATATTCAAACTCAAAATATGTGAAAAGTATAATAAAATATATGCAGAAAATATTATTATCCAAGAAATTACTGACGAGCAATCTTTTATTAAGGAATCAACCCTTATATCCTTTACAATTTTTGACCCTCAAACAGTATATACTCATAAAATTGACGTAGAATTTGACGAACTATTAGGTTCCGCTTTTTAGAACATTATAATTGTTTAACTGACAAAAAATAAACAGCTTATAATTGATTTCGAGACTCCCACTATTTAAAGTAACCGACAATTATGCACTACAAAGAAGGACTCAACCAAATTTATAAAACAAAACCATCAAGAATAATATTCGATTGCCCCTCGTACAGAACAAATATTCAAAATACAATATAATCTTTTTGATACAGAAGCGATATTAAATAGTCAGGAAAAAGATAACATAAAAACTCCTAATGCCCTTGTGAAAATTAACGAAAAATATGAATTTTTGACATCAATAATTAACGCAAATGCGATTCTAAAAATTATAGATTTCCATGATTTAAAATTAGAACCCATTAAAAATTTCGCTTTATTAAATCCAAATACGGCAAACAAAAATTAAATTTACACTGACAGAAATCTTGAAATTGAAAATCAACTTCGAATGGAATCTCTGAATGAGGAATAACATTTTTCAATTAAAGAACTGCGTTTAGAATTTTCAGATATCATTTATTTAGAAGGTAACAACTTGTTACCGCTACCCTCACATTTGCAAAAAAGAAATTAAGACAGAAATATAAAAAACGTTAAACCAGGGAATAATAAGACCATCTATTTCACCATGATCATCGCCAGTATGGGTTGTTCCAAAAAATTGGACGCCTCCCGAAAAAAAAATGGAGCATTGTCGTTGACTATAGAAAATTAAACACAATATCTATAGAAGTATTGGAGTAGGTTAGAACCTTTGATGTGAAAATAATACTGACTTAGTTTTCCACAAAACACCAAAACACTATACACTACACTCGACGCGTGTTTCGCCAACAAAGTTAGCATTATCTGGAGATGATTAAAACTCGTTAATTAAAAATAGTTTTAATCATCTCCAGATTAAGTCAACTTTGTTGGCAAAACGCGTGTCAAGTGTAGTGTATAGTGTTTTAATGTTTTGCGGAAAACTAAGTCAGTGTTACCTATGGGAGATAAATATCCTCTCCCTAATATTTCCGATTTACTAGATCAATTAGGTAAATGTGAATATTTTACGACATTAGGCTTAGCATCAGGATTTCACCAAATCGAAATTGATTTAACAGATATTGCAAAAATAGCTATTTCAGTAGAGAACAGACATTATAAGTTCACCCATCTTGCCTTTGGCTTAAACAATGACCTTGCAACATTTCATAGAGTTATGGACAACATACATTATCATGTTGTCTGTCAACATGTGAGAGGTATTCAAAACGAACGATGTAATGTATATATGAACGACATTATAATATATTCACCCACAATTCACGACAAAAAGGTATATTTCATTTGGACTCTGAATGTCAAAAATCGTTTTAGGAACTTAGGGAATCAATAACTTCAACTATTTGAATTTACCCGAATTTTAATGAACTTTTTATTTGAACTACGGATGTAATATCATTTGCAATAACATTTTTGACCAAAACTCAAAATTCGATCATGGTAAAGAAATAAATACAGTATTTAACAAAACTGTAAAAAATTGTATATATTATGTAATATGTAATGACCTTTTAAGGCCAATGAAACCATGTCTATTACTTTATACATAGGTAAAAATACACTCGACCTTTCAAAAACATACTTTGTTGAAAATAATTCAGACCACCGATTCTAGAGGTGTTACGATTTAATTTTACCAAATCAAATCTAAATTTGCAAGATTTTAGAGTACTAGATGAAAATCAGATTCTACTAATCATGGATCAATATCACAACGGAAAAGTTAATTTACATCGTGGTATAAATGAAACTATTCACAGAATACGAGTAAAATTTAATTGGCCGGGAAGACGTAGATAGAAATAATATATTCAGAGTTGAGAAATATGCTAAAAAAACGAAAATGTTACGTAAAAACTTAAGTAACCCTTTAGTAACAACGCAAACCCCAAAAACAAATTTTAAACGAATTAATACAGACATTTTAGAAATTCCAAACAAAGATCATGTCCCAACAATTAGGGATGGATTAACCAAATCCACACAGGCATACCCTCTTCAGGACAAACCAACAAATCCAACAGTTAATACCCCTCTTTTATACTTCCAACATACTATACACCACTCCGAATACATTGCGATTACTCGACAGCACATTACTCAAAGATCTATGTACGCTCTACAACATGAAGCTAACCTTTTCTAGTGTCAGCCGTTCACAATCGAAAGGATCTGTCAAACGATTCCATTCAACGTCATTAAAAATGATATGAATATATATATATATATATATATATATATATATATATATATATATATATATATATATATATATATATATATATATATATATATATATATATATATATATATATATATATATATATATATATATATACATAATTGATTTTTTTAGATACATGGTAGTAAATAAAATGCTATTATATTAGAAATGTTTTTGAGCCAAATTAACAAATATTTCAGTATATCTATCTAGAGTATTTATAAACAGATTTAATATATAAATAATTTTTTTAGAGGATGAGGCAGAGTATTCCGTTCATTGTCAGACTTGAGCTGTTCGAAGTCAAGCAACGAATTGCACGGCTGTGACTTGGATGGGTCACGCATGGTCTTATTCTCATGCTGCCGCGGTGGTGCTGACTTGGTATTTGGTAAGAGGGTGGCAACGGGGCCAAATACATTGCACATTGTCTGCGTGAATTCGATTCTCTCCAGAGGGAATTTGGCACTTCCCTCAGGGCTGGATGTTTGTCCGCGTTTATATGTGTAACCTTCCCCTAGACAAGCCTGCCTATAGGCTCTCTGGGAAGGGATGTCTAATTTCCGTGTGTCCAAAATTTAAACTTTAAACTTTAGTACATAACAATATATAAGAAGAATTAAGGAAGATTACGGATATTTTTCGTTAGTCGGAGATTCACTCTTCCGTTTCCTACACTACTACTGATACTTCCAGAATGGCGTAAATTTTCTAATGGAAATTTTTTGCAGCATACTTTCTATTTCAGTAAACTATTGTTTGAAATACAATACTTTTTTATATCTAGACACCATTATATATTCTAGGTGTCAATTGTATGGGAATACAATTGACACCTAGAATATAACTTACTATTCGATTAGACATTAACATTTTTTTCTTTCTTGGTGCTTTCCTTTTATCACTATTTTCTAAGCTCTTTCCCTCGGATTTCCTGAAAACTGATGGTTTTTTGGAACAATATGGATTTGATGAAAAGCTACGTTTCTTCCTCTTGCCACTCGTCTTTTCCGGAGCTGTACAAATACAAAGGAGCTGTACAAATACACTTACAGTTGTAAATGAGACGGAGTAAAAAATACCGCAGTCTCTATTTTATATTTTTTCCTTTATACGATTAAAACCTTCGTTCCAACGGATCCAATTTGCCGACTTCCCTTACCTACATTATTCTATCGACTAGAGGCTCTTCACCTTGGAGACCTGCTGCGGATATGGGTACGAACCAGCGCGACGCCTCCACGTGGCCCTCTCCCGGATTTTGTTTCTAACGTTTTATTCTGTTGTTGTTTTTTTTTTTTTTGATTAATTAATATTTTGCATATACTATGTAACATGTCGCTTCCGGAAGTGACCGGAAGTTATGTCAACTTTTTTATTTTAAATGGAACACCCTGTATATTTTTACGGTATTAGATGGCACACTTTAGTCTAAATCCATTGATTTAATATTGTTTGTGCTTACTATCAACGGTTAGCAAAATATATGTACTATACTGCGGTAATAACTAATAAATATAGTACACTATAATCTAAGAGGTCCTATGACTACAATTTTAAAACAATAGTTACAAGTGATGCTAGTTTGACAATTCTGTTTAAACTGATCTTTCTGATTGTCACAAAGTAAACGAATAGAATTAATTTAAAAATCTTTCGGAATAATGAATGATGAAATTATAGTTCTATCAGATATGTTGGAAGTATATTATGCTTCAAATAAAAATAGAGGTAAGGCCTTAAGAAGGTACGTTGAAAAATTTACTGACAGACAAGTCCCATCTAGAAGAAAATTTAGTGATTTACATGAGAAATTCAGAAGAACTGGATCACTGAAGAAAATTAAAAAAGAATATCCAACAATAGCAAATGAAATGAAACAGTTGGACGTTTTACTGGCAATTGAGGAAAATCCTCAAACTTCAACTCGGCAAATTGGAAATAATTTAAATATGTTGCATTCAATGGTGCACAGAATATTAAGAAAGCATAAAATGCCTTTCAAATCTAATTTAATTCAACATCTACAGGAAGTTGATGCTCCTAGAAAAATTCATTTTTGTAATACTTTTCTGCAAAGGGTAAATGACGATTATTTATTTTTAAATAACATACTATGGTCGGATGAAAGTACTATTTGTAACAATGGTATTTTTAATAGGAATGTGGCTGTTGACAACATATCACCTCAATTTGTCCAAAATACCGTAAATGGGGTAATATGAAGGTGTCAGTTATGCATTGAAAATGAAGGTTGGCAATTTGAACAATATTTAAATTGATAAATTAATAAATACTAACAGATTTTGAACTACCAGGTACATTATTATTCGTTGGGTTTCTTAATGAAACGTTTTATTTGTTTTTTCTAGATTCCTTAGATTATTTTTGTTATTGATTTGTTGGTTTTGCTGCTGTTTTTCATTAAATAGTTTTGTTTATACCTAGATATTCTTATTTTATTTACCGTCATTCTCAAACTATTAACACACATTCTTCTAAAAAAAAAAAAAATGTGGTATTATAATGATATTCATTATTCAAGATATGTCTCACAGCTCTCTAGTGCTACAATGTAATGCAATATACAAAGGTCTGTATTTTGCTAACCGTTGACAGTAAGCACAAATAATATTATATCAATGGATTCAGAATAAAATGTGTCATCTAATACCGTAAAAATATACAGGATGTTCCATTTAAAATAAAGAAGTTGACATAACTTCCGGTCACTTCCGGAAGCGACATGTTACATAGTATATGCAAAACTTGTAAAAAACCTACTTTAACACCAAAGTCTAAAAAATGGCGTTTCTAGCGTCAATAATTAGAAAGTTATAGGCTGGGGCGTTTTTCTTGATACACCCGGTATATATATATATATATATATATATATATATATATATATATATATATGTATATATATATATATATATATATATATATATATATATATATATATATATATATATATATATATATATATATATATATATATATATATATATATATATATATATATCTTTACCGCCGACGAGCATCTTTACCATCTGAGCGCGGTTTTGGAGAGACTCCGTCTAAACGGTCTCCACGTGTCTCCGGAGAAATGTAAATTTGGCGCACGTCAAATTAATTACCTGCTAGCACATGATTGCGTTCGAACGTAATGAACCGCAGAGCCATTATTTGAGGAAAATTAGGGACTACCCAGTACCGAAGACCATTCTAGAACTGCGAGCATTCCTAGGCACGACTGGATGGCTACGAGAATACGTGCCTAGATTCGCGGAAATAGCAGCGCCACTCACCGACGTACTGGAGGAAAGCCGCGGAATGCGATGGAGGACGCGACAACAGATCGCCTTCGAGGAGCTGAAGGAAGCGGTAGCCAATCACGCCGAACTGCACCGTCCGCTGCCAGGCGTGGAATTTTGCCTGCAGACCGACGCCAGCTGCATCGGCATAGGAACCGTATTATTCCAGCGCGACCCTGAAGATGACGCACGGACGAAACGTCGCCTCATCGCCTGAGCGTCTGCGAAATTGACGAAGACGGAAACCCGCCACCACGTGAACGAACAGGAAGTTCTCGCTGTGGTATGAGAAGTGAAGAAATTCCGTCAATTTCTAGAAGACCAACAGTTCACGCTCTACACGGACAGTAGAGGCTCAACAAATACAAGGACGAAAATTCGAAACTGATGCGATGGGCCCTCATGCTTCAAGGCTTCAACTTCTGTATATATGTATATATATATTCTTCTGTATATATGTATATATATATATAGAATATTCTTCATATTCTGTATATGTATATATATATATATATATATATATATATATATATATATATATGTATATATATATATATATATATATATATATATATATATATATATATATATATATATATATATATATATATATATATATATATATATATATATACATATATATAGACGTCCTACTGCCTATATAAGAATTGTGTCACCCAGCCAGTAGTTAGTTAAATCTGGACCACGATAGTGAGCGATATCGTGCGAAATACAGTGCGAAAGTTAGTTTATAAAGTTAAAGTAGAAAGTTAGTTAGTTAGTTGGACTTGTAAATAGTTGATTTGTAAATAAGTGTTCGAAATAAAGAGGTTTCTAGTAATTCGTTACACTAGTGTCAGAAGTTGGAATAGAACTTGGTAGAAAGTTCTGGAACACTTGGTTTAGTTGAAGGAGAAACCCCCAAGTGTGGCGCATCGCCGAAGCCGTCCCAGCGTGAAAAAAGCTGAAGATCAACGTTCCGATAAGACCTGAGAATATTCTGGAAGGTTCGACAAAGGACGAGAAAATTCACAAGTGTGACATATCACTGAACTCGTCTCGTCGTGAAGAGGTCAAGTATCGTGTCAAGAAGGTCAGAGAACATTCTCGAACTTCTGATAGCAGTCAAGAAAACCCACGAATGTGACATATCACTGAACTCATCTCATCCTGAACATGTCGAAAATTGACGTTTCAAGAAGGTCAGAGACATTCTTCGAACTTTCCATAGCAGTCAAGAGAACGCCCAAGTGTGACGCATCACCGGAATTGTCTCTAACTGTCTATAATTTAAGTTTATAATTGATTCTCGAAGTGACTACCTCGACTCCTTATGCAGGCACTAGCCCGTTTCCTTATTTCGGTTTTATAATTCTGTTAGAAATAATATTTTCCACAGTAATTGCTGCTTCCTGTATCCTCTGTACTAATTGTTCTCGTGTTGTATCTTCGGTCGCATACATGAGATCATGCATGTGCAATAATCTAGAGACGTGATATCGGAGCTTCTAGCAGGCCATGGTACAGGACCTCCTCTCCCAGTCCACCCGTTTGTGAACCATTGGTCTAACAATTCTCTTATTGGTCGATAATAATGCGCAGGACATACCTACGTCTTTAAAAATGTTCAAAATAAGATATCTAAGAAACAGTTGAAAATAGGTATAGGGAAACCTGATGGAACCCATGAAATTTTCTCAGGAATCCAAAAATTAAATAATACACCAAGTGTTCTATTTAAAATAAGGAAGTTACTGGCGACTTCCGGGATAATCGGAAGTAGCATGACCTTAAAATATTTTAAAATGAAAGAGAATCTTGAGTAACCCTGGAGTCCGGAAATAGAATTGTCGCATATATTGGAACTACTCGTTCCCGACCGTCAGGCGAATACAAGCTAATAAGCCTGAAGTTGTCCTCCTCAACCATCAAACCAATGTGATGTATGTTATCGAGTTCTCGGCCCCTGCTGAGAAAAACATCACCTTGAAGGAGGAGGAGAAACGGACCAAATACGTAGATATCCGGTATGAGCCGCGGACGCTGTACCCAGGCTACTCTGTCAAGATGGTGGTTCTGGTTATCAGTGTTCTCGGAAGGATGAAGCCTACGGTGCTGATCAGATTTCGACTTATTCCCACAGCAGGTTCTGGTCCATCAAGGTTTTCCCTGGTCCCTAACCTGGCAAGGTCATCTGCAATTCGATTTCCCTTAATGCCATTATGCCCATAAAAGTTCCACAGGTTCCTGCACTACCAAGTGGTTCAATCCTTCATAGCAATGGTACCCGTACAAGTATCTTAGTGATACTTCTGGGGATCATCTTATTTATTTATTTGCATCCAATTCTTATATATATTTAGAAATAGTAGTATTACTCGAAATTTTCATAACATCTATATATAATCATGTAATTGTGAGATTGATGTTAAATTAAATAAATAAATTATAAAAATTTATATTATATTAATTATAGACCAGCTTCGACTTTTAGAACTGAAGATCATTCCGGCTTGTCAAAAATCGGTAGTGTTGGCAGGTCAAATGCAAAAGCGGTTATCTTGAGTTCTCTGCGTTTACTTAGGGTACATGATTATGTGCACATTATTATGGATCCACGGTAACTAACTTCAAAGGCTAGTGGGGAATTGTTGGCCTATGGGTGGGCTGTGAAAGCGGCGCGCTCGCGGTAACCTTTCCTCGTTGCGCGGTGTCCAAACAACACATGTCCCGGCCTATGGTTGGGCTGTGGCAAGCGTGGCTAACGGATCGCGACAGCTCGCTCCTTCTTCTATCTTCTTTCTTCCGGAGAAGGGTCCCGCTTGCTCGTGGTCGTGGGCGCGACGGCGGTCCCCGGGTGTTCCGATCCTCGACGAGTCCGCTACTGGTATTCCGGTGGTCGGGGCCGAAGGTCATCGATGTGGACTTTGATGTGTACTCCATCTCGCTCCACGGTGTATGTGTTATCGCCGTGGTGGGTGATGACTTCGTGAGGGCCCGTCCATTTGGCCTGGAACGGATTTCCGTCTCGGCGGAACTCCCTAATCATGACGCGTTCTCCTGGGTCGAAAGTCTCACCGGATTGTCGGTGTTCTGAAAACATGTTCTGGGCGTAGATGACCTGACGTTCCCGGGCGCGTTGGATCCGTTGTCTTCTGGCTTGCGCGGTCCGGTCGGGAAGCGGTCGCACTTCGGCGGGTACCGTCCATTTCCCCGGTCTAGGCAAGGTTGCTCCAAGGAGAATTTCGGCTGGCGATTGTCCTGTCGCAGCGCTGGTGCGATTTCGGAGGGAGAACAGGGGGTCTGGCAGCAGCTGGTCCCATTTCTTCGTGGCGGCTTCTTTCGTACGTAGGATCTTTTTTAATTCCTGAACCCGTCGTTCTACTGGGTTCGCTCGCTGGTAGTACATTGGAGCAGTGTAATGTTCTATTTGGTGGGCTGCGAGGTAGCGTTCCCAACGTCGGCCTCGAAAAGGCGTACCGTTGTCCGTAATGATGGACGCTGGGTGTCCCCACCTCGCGGTTACCTCTCCCAGAAACTCGAGGATTTCGACCTGAAGCCCGTGGGGCGCTGCTTTCGCCTCGACCTGACGGTCTTCCACGGCGTGTCTGGGATCCGCGGTCGTAACGGTGCAGCATCTTGCCGGTGAGCCTTCGTCGAGGCGCACACCAAGCAGCCTTTCACATGACGTCGTACATCGCGTTCCATGCCTCGCCAATCATACATCCACCGGATCGCGAGAAGCGTCTCGCTCTGGATGGTGAAGTCGTGGTATTCTTCCATCACGCGATACTTCATATGTAGCGGCACAACTAACTGGAGATGCTAACTGGAGATAGACATCTCCATCCACGTGTTTCCATGTTACACCGTCGGATAAAAAGTACCCTCGTGCGCTCCGGGTTCCGGCCCTTCGCGGTCCTTCGCGGAGCACGAGCTGGAGACGTTTCCGTTCTTTGCGGCACGCTTGATCCTGTAGCTGCTCTTCGCGGACGAGGTCAAAGATAGGTCGCGGGGGCAGCTCTTCCGCTGCTCCCTCTGGGTTCTACTCCCCCCTTGACTCGCCTTCGCTATCCTGTTCTTCCGGCGACTCGATATTTTCGTCCCGTTGTTCTATATTTATTTCATTCGGCGCGGAGGTGCTTGCCTCCGGTTGGTCGACTATCTTGGAGCATGTGAACAGCGAGGTATGCGCGATCGTCCACTTCTTCGGGTTCTTCCGGACGATCATCCGGTTGTGGGTGTTGTGACAAGAAGTCCGGTAGTTCATTGGTCTTTCCCGGAACGTGTTCGACGGTGAAGTTGAAGCCTTGAAGCATGAGGGCCCATCGCATCAGTTTCGAATTTTCGTCCTTGTATTTGTTGAGCCTCTACTGTCCGTGTAGAGCGTGAACTGTTGGTCTTCTAGAAATTGACGGAATTTCTTCACTTCTCATACCACAGCGAGAACTTCCTGTTCGTTCACGTGGTGGCGGGTTTCCGTCTTCGTCAATTTCGCAGACGCTCAGGCGATGAGGCGACGTTTCGTCCGTGCGTCATCTTCAGGGTCGCGCTGGAATAATACGGTTCCTATGCCGATGCAGCTGGCGTCGGTCTGCAGGCAAAATTCCACGCCTGGCAGCGGACGGTGCAGTTCGGCGTGATTGGCTACCGCTTCCTTCAGCTCCTCGAAGGCGATCTGTTGTCGCGTCCTCCATCGCATTCCGCGGCTTTCCTCCAGTACGTCGGTGAGTGGCGCTGCTATTTCCGCGAATCTAGGCACGTATTCTCGTAGCCATCCAGTCGTGCCTAGGAATGCTCGCAGTTCTAGAATGGTCTTCGGTACTGGGTAGTCCCTAATTTTCCTCAAATAATGGCTCTGCGGTTCATTACGTTCGAACGCAATCATGTGCTAGCAGGTAATTAATTTGACGTGCGCCAAATTTACATTTCTCCGGAGACACGTGGAGACCGTTTAGACGGAGTCTCTCCAAAACCGCGCTCAGATGGTAAAGATGCTCGTCGTGGCTCTTGCTGTAAACGACGATGTCATCCAGTTGAACCTTCACGAACTGATGTAGATATCCCTCGAGGACTTCAGCCATCATCTTCTGAAATGTTCCGGGTGCTCCGGTTAATCCGAACGGCATGACTTCAAACTCGTATTGGGCCCCGTCGGGAGTTGATAAGGCCGTGAACTTCTTGCTGTCCTCGGCCATCGGTACTTGCCAGTTCCCGGCCTTCAGGTCGAGCGTCGAAAAGTACTGCGCATCTCCCAACTCGCGGATGGTGTCGAATATTTGCGGTAGGGTCCCAACTTCGGCTTCTGTCTTCGCATTTATTTGACGGTAATCCACACATCGTAGCTCCTTATCGCCCTTCTTCTTGACTAACACGACTGGGGAGTTATATTCTGAACGTGATCGGCGGATAACTCCTTGGGCCAGCATCTCCTGGCAGTGCGTGTTGATTACGCGTTTCTTCTCTTCGCTACATCGATATGGTGGGACCCGCGCGGGCACGGTATCGCGTAGAACTATGGCTGTGCTGCGTAAATAACACCGTCGCTGGTCGTGGTTCATCGGAGAAGACGTCGGGGTATTTCAAGATCTCCTCGATGTATTCGGTCCGGTGTTCGTCGGGTACTTTGTCGTATATGTGTCCAAATAACTCTTTCGGTGTGAGGGCAGGTTTCGCCTGGCCCTTCGGGTCGTCCCAGTATACGGTTCTTCTTCCGCGAGTACCGAATGCGATAGTTCTTCTTTTCCAATCCATCACGGCGTCCTCTTCTTGTAGAAACGGCTGTCCAAGGATGACTTCTTCGAGTAGGTTGTCCACCACGTACATGCGCAAGTCGACGGGTTTACCGCATAGGGTTAGTGCCAAATCCATGACATCCCTTGCTTGCGTACAGAATCCGCTAGTGGCTAGTCGCAATGTCTTGCTGGCCATTTCCCACTGCTTTCCTTGTACCAGATCGCTTCGGATTAGGTTTAAGCCAGCGCCGGTGTCCACCAACGCTTTAACTATCTTCCCCTCTATTTCAAGTGGAGATCTATTTGTCTCTCTGCGAGCAATGTCAGGGAAAGAAGAAGGGGTTAGTTGTTGCACCAATCCTATCAAACCACATGAATTCCAGATGTCAAGTAAATTTGATTGATATGCAGACCGAACCCGACCGAGATTATCATTTCATATTAAGACCATCTGACAAAATTTACAATTTTGAAACCACACAAAACGAAAACAGCTGAAGAAGTCGCATATAATATAGTGGACATTTTTTGCATGTTCGGTGCTCCATTTACACTTCAAAGCGACAACGGAAGAGAATTTTCGAATAAGATAATAGAACAGTTAAAGGATCTGTGGCCAGGCCTTAAACTTGCGCATGGTAAGCCCTGCCATTCACAGAGCCAAGGATCGGTAGAACGATCCAATCAGGACGTCAGAGATATGTTGGTAGCATGGATGCTTGACAATAATACCAAACAATGGTCAGAGGGCTTAGAGGGTTTATTCAAAGCAAAAAAAATCGTGCCCTGCATGAAAGAATTAAAAAAAGTCCTTACGAGGCCATGTTTGGTAGCAAGCAAGATAGGATTAGCAGATTCTTATTTGGAAAGGAAAACATATGAAACTTTGGAAACGGAAGACGATTTAGAGAAAATCTTAGAAGGGATGACACTCGAAACAGACCAGGAAGGGGAAGAAAATATAATCAATGCACAGTATGGATACTGTGCATTGTACTGTGGAACATGCTACCGCACTGGAGTGCGATAGCATGTTCCATTTGCGAACATTTTGGAGTCACCCAACCATGTAAACATGCAGTTTAAATGTACACATGAAGTGTGATGTTGAAATTGAAGGAAAAGTCGTATGCAGCCCTTGCTGCCGACTTAATGCAATCAGACAGCAACGCGAAAATGCTAAAGCAGGAATGGAGAAGCAAGCTGAAAAAATGCTGGCTTTGTCCCGTGAAAAACTACTTCCTGCTGAGATCGGTCAAAATGTCGTAGTCAAAGTTCCGGATGTCAACAGAGGGTGGCTTGCCTCTAGAAGTGTTCTAGTTGTAGTTCTTAGAAGTGTTAATGAATCCAGCTTGTATAAGTTGGTAACCAAAGAGGGCGTACTGGAAAGACTTTATAGTCGTAATGAATTCACCTTCGCTGATTCAAACTTTATAAACTCATCGTATGTTCCGAGTTGTTTATTAAATTTGAGAAAAGCTTCAGCTCTTTCGTTTGGATTAAAACAAGGATTTGTCATGTGCCATTGTAAGCGTTATTGTAATACAAAAAAGTACAACTGCAGGGCCAATGAGGTGTGCAATTCTAAACGCCACAATAATAGTGCCTGTAAGAACAAGTGAATACCCTTCTCAACTACCGTCGGTTCAGTTGGTTATTATTCTACAGTGTTCCTCTTTAATAAATAAAGTTTCATGTAGAAATAACGATACAATAAAGGTTTTCAAATTTTTAGTTATTATTTCTGTTAATCTAGTTAAATATTAAAAGCACGATTGGTTTATGAGCTTTCTAAATCATCCAGAACGCGTCAAGGCCGTTTGAGCATTGTCCACAACGGGTCGTGGTCAACAAGAACGGCCACAACGCGAAAAATTACCTTATTTCGGTATTTGGTCAGTCAGCACCGTCCGCAACGCGTTGTGGCCGTTTTTTTCGCTCACTGAGCGTTTTCGATATTTGGGCGTAACATATATGAACATACAAAAATACATGAGCTAATATCTGCAAGGGTTGTTAGAAACTTTAACCTAGTTGTACAATCACCAGGATTTATTTCAAAAATTTGTGAATACATTAAACATACAAATTATGTTAAACTTCTATGCTTCATCTCCTTTCGAATGAGGTATTATGCTTTAAGAAATTTCCTGTTGCTTCTAGGTATAAAATAAACAAGTACTCAAAATAAACAATTCAAAGCACAGATATGACGTAATGGACTAAAACTATCAAGATAAATATGGATATATGTGGACAATTTAGACGATGGCGACGGATACAATGCACGCTGCGTCGTGAAACGACTCCCTCTCTATTTCGAATGCCCCAGATCAAGGAAAACGGTTTTCTACGTACCAGACCAGCTCCAGGTGGCGCGATTATCGCTCCAGCCAATCAGGACGCAGCTTCCTCTGATTGGTCGTCAATCCCACTCGCAAGGACAACTTTGAATTAAAATCGGCATCTCAAAAACTGCTTCGCTCACGACAGTACAAACAGAAAGACTTGGGAAAGAAGACATACAAAAGAAACAAAAATGGATAAATGAACATATACTGAACCTTATGGAACAAAGAAGAACGTATAAAAATAGTGACAGCCAAATACAAATAACGCAATAATGAAATAAGAAGGCAAATACGGAAATCAAAAGTTGAATGGCATGTAAGCGAATGTAATAAAATAGAGGAATATGAGAACCAACATGATATATTTCATCTACACAAAAAAGTTAAAAATGTTTCAGTAATAAGAAGCAACTGTCATCAAGAATATCTGTTAAACGATCATAGAAATATCTTAATGACTACATCAGAGAGAAATGTGGAAAAAATATATCTTAAGGTACCATTCGGTTCCTAGCGACCGCGACGTGAGACTGCGACCAACGACTGAACGACCCTGGTCGCCTGGCGCCTGGCAGGTCGCTGCATGTATACGTATCAACGTGACCACAGCGCACGACTCAAAAAAGTTAGTTTGGTCGCAGTTGTCTATTCGAACGGTTGTGCATTTTTGTCCATAAACTTTATATATTATGTCGGATTATTTAACATCGACAAGAAAATTCTCGTATCACGAGTAGAAGAGGGCTGTTTTCAAACACTCATAAAAATACATTTACATGATAAAGAAGAGAAGTTTAGGCAATATTGTAGATTAAATCATGAACAGTTCAACTTTGTACTCAGTTTAATAAAGGACGACATCAAACCAAAAAGAAATGGAACAAAAATAATCCGAGCTGAGGAAAAACTTTTCCTGACGTTAAGGTGAGAAAATAATTATCATAATCAATGTTTTCTGCATGACTATTGTTATCATAAACACTGGCCGATGATGGCGTACTTAAGTCAGTCGGACTTGCAGGTGACGGTAATGAAAGTTCACTGTTGGTGGGAGAATCGGAGTTTGGGGTATAGTTTTGGTAGGGATGACGACTGAATGAAGCAGTGCCTTGAACTTTGCTGAAGATTTTTCATTTCAATTCATATTCAGCCATTGAATTGAAAAGTTTACTTTTAGCCTCTACTCTTAGAGCTGGAGTTAATTTAGTTAAAATTGATGCAATATGTGAGCAAAATGTATTAATTCCTTCAAAATCCGCAACTTCGTATTGTGCTTTTAATTTGTTCAATTCTTCTTGTCTGCTTGTCCCGTTATTTCCAGTGTCGTGGTAACATTGACTGTAAATTATTCTCCGCTTTACGTTTTCTATATTTTGATCCTGCTTTGCTTATCCCTTCGTTGCTTTTACCTGCCACGCTTATCGCATCATTGATTTTTCCTGCTTGACTGGTCTCTTCATTGCTTCTTTCAAACCCACTTGCCTCTTCTCCAGTCATTGTCATTCCACTTGTCTCTTCATCCTTCGCTCCAATCGTCTCTTCACTGTTTTCTTCATCTTCAATATTGTCATATTCAACATTAGAAGTACTTAATATTTCTGTAGGAATCCGGTCTAGGAAGCGAAGTCTGTCAAACAGCAACCATTTTGATGATTTACTAGAAGCTAGAAGATGAAGCCCGTAGATAATTTCCCTTTACGTTTACACCTATTAAAAGAAACTCTTATATATTTTCCATATTTTCTTGCAGCCAGCACCTGTAACAATATAATATTTTTAATAATTTACACATACGATATCAATCAATATTTTGTTTCAGATTTATGGCTACTGGCGAATCATATGCTTCTCTAGAGTTCACTTATCGTATATCAGACGTTCTTTCAAGCCTACGAAAGCATTTAGTGCCTATTCTTTACCAGTGCCTACAGAAAATCATTTGAAGCACGTGAGGGAAGATTTTTAGAAACACTGGAATTCTCCTAACTTCTTTGGGGCCATTGATGGTAAACACGTTCGTATTAAGGCTCCAAATCACACAGGTTCTCTGTTTTATAACTACAAGGAATATTTTTCTATTGTACTACTGGCGATTGTAGATGCGAATTATAAATTCGTTGCTGTTGACGTAGGTTCCTATGGTAAAGAAGTGCTCCCACACTTTTTAGTCGGTGATGAAGCGTTTGGCCTTGATACATATATGATGAAACCATATTATAGAAATGACACGAGGAAGGAGCGTGACAAAGCTATTTTTAACTATAGACTTTGCCGAGCCAGAAGTCACAGAAAATTCATTTGCACTTTTATCGCAGGTATTTAGAATATTTTATACATCTATTTCTATCAAACCAGAGGTTTGTCACGACCTGATTTTGACTGCTTGCTCTTTACATAATCTACTACAGGATGATCCTAAAACAACCCGGCCTACACAGAACATGATACCATTCACACGAACAGGTGACTTTGCAAGTTTGGAGGCATTTGAAATCCGGGATTCCTTAAAATCATTTTTCTTGTGTCCAGCTGGCCAAGTTTTATGGCAGAAAGAAAGCATAAATAGAAAAAAATAGTTGTTTTGAAGAAGGGTTTGATATAATTCAATAAAAGCAATCGTTTGTTTTATTATTATACTAATAATAAAAGTGTTATTGTGCACTTACTTGTTTTTGCATAGTTTTGTCAATTTCCTCCCATATATTTTCCCTCACAGTGTTGTCTTTATAGGACTGCAGTGAAACATCGTATATAGGTGAATTTTTATACATCAATTCCACTAAAATTTCCTCCTCTTTTGTTGTAAACATGGTGAAAACTTATAATTAGACACACCGGTCTCATCGACTGTACTGCTCCAGGAGCGACTGCGTAGCGAGACTGCTAACACATGCCGGTCTCGCCTACTGGTCGCAAGTCGCGGTCTCTTGCATCTGTTCATTCCATCATCTAAATACGTTGAGGCAGTGGGTCACAGTCGCGGGAGCTGTCGCTGGTCGCGGTCGCTAAGACCCGAATGGTACCTTTACAGTTATTCGAATACAACAGAAGTATTGGTGGAGATTTAATAAACGTTATAACGGGTCCCCCGATAGCCAAAGATGAAGTCAAGAGAGCAATAAATATGGCAAAAAATGGGAAAGCTTCGGGTCTAGATGAAATTTCAACTGAAATTCTGAAACTTCTTGGAGATAATGCTATAACGGCTCTAACTGACCTGTTCAATACCATTTATGATACGGGGACAATTCCAACAGGCTCGCTCAAAATTATTTTCATTACAGTTTAAAAAAAGAACAAGTCAACACAATGTATTGACTACAGAATCATCAATCTAATGAGCCATGCGCTTAAGGTATTCCTCAGGATAATTAATTGCAGAATATATAGTTATGTACTTCAAGACACCACGTAACTATAAGTTAAACATAGTGATAAGACTCCTTATAAATACTCCTAGTAGTAATTAGATAGGACATTATACATTATACTCTATACTCTGTCGTGTAGCATACACTATGTCCGATAATTTGTAGATTTATTGTAATCAGTTTGTGGCTAGAAAATTAAAAATTGTATTGAAAAAACGTGTTTTCCTGGTCAACAAACATAACTGGCGCTACGAACAGGATTTCCCTACGGCAGTTTATCATAGTTGGAAATTCAAGTGAAAAAACTGTCGGCGTGTTTCAATACCTCGAGAAAGATCAAAGAATCCATTGAACATAGGAATTGGTTACTTGAACGAAGCAGAACTTTAGGGATGTACCCTTCTACTCCTATTATTTCTGTAAGTTTTTACCATTTCCTCACTAGTTTAAGAACATTAACTTATAAAATTTCATTAAAAATATCTCATGTCTAGTTCGGACTCTGAGGTAGAAGTTGAATTAATTAATTATTCAAACAAAACAAGTGTTTCATAAGCAACCATAGGTTTTCACCTTATAAAATAAAAATGAATAATAATTTTCAATCACAGCCTGGTACTTCTGCTAGGCCTGTACCTACATTTCAAATGAATGAAATTACAGCTTTAACAAATACTTTACCTGAATTTTGCCCAGGTAGTAATTTGTCTACATTTATAAGAGCTGTTGACCATCTAATTCAATTTGTAGATAGTAAATTAACAGTAACTCAAATATACTTATTTAACGTGTCAATTTTGTCTAAAGTAAAAGGAGAAGATAGAGATTATTTAAATTTCCAAAACAAAACAGATTGGCCGAGTATAAAAGAAGCTCCTTAAGAAAGTATGGTGATCAAAGAAATGAAAAATTATTAATTACGGCTCTTAAAAACACAATTCAAAAACGTAGCGAAAGCTATAACGATTTTTACGATAGAATACTAATTGCTCAAAATTATTTATTACAGTATGTATAACTACATGAAAATGATCAAGTAGCTCGACAATTTAAAAATAATTTTTATCAAGAACAAGCTTTACAAACATTTTTAATAGGTTTAAGCGAAACTATAATACGCACTTAATGCATTTCGATTTAAAAAAGTTAGAAGAAGCCTTAAATAAATGTCACACTTACGACAACAAATTGCAAGAAAAATAATACATAAACTTTATCAGGCGTACTCGAGATACAAAATTCAGTCCAAATAAAATGATACAAAAATATCAAATGAACAAAAATTACCAAAGCGTGCCTGCTTCAAATTTCATGCCTTTTAATGTCAATCGACAAAATCAAAATGTTCAATCGGGATCTCAGTATCCACGATATTCTAAGAGACATTAATCAACCTTTACTTGCAACCTTTACTTGCAAACCAAAAATGCATATTTACAAATAAAGAGGTCTTCGGAACTAAACCGGTATACATATGAATCATGATTCTTACGCCTATGTATGTTCAAACAAGAACTACATTTGCTAATAAAAAATTTAATCATAATTCAAACTTTAAGCCTAAAAGCAAACCTACATTTATTTCTGAGGAACGAGAGAATGCCGAGACTGAAGAATATTTAAATTATAGCGAACCCTCAAATACAAAACCTAATTATAATAGTTATCCCAATGAAATACAAAATTACGAGCAACCATTTGAAATGCAAATACAGGACGACGTAAACGATTTAGAAAATTTTTAGAAGACCGCCTTAACACCAAATCTCACGTAAATCTAAATAATATTTGCAACCACGCAAAACTTCCATTTTTTTATTTGCCGAAATTAAACTTTAAAATTTTAATCGAATCGGGCGCTACAGATTCGATAATAAATCGGAATCTAGCCCAGAATTTTAAACAATTTCTATTTCTGGAACCATTCTCAATTACTAGCTTAAATAAAACCATAACTTCAAATCAGAATTTACTAATTCCACTTTTGTAAGAATTACGAAAAATTAATAAAAGTATTAATAAAAAGATAAAAATGAGAATCGCTAATGCCAATTAGCATTAGCTAATAAACATTTCGATGAACTTATAGGGACAAAAGATTTCATGCATCTTAAAGCTAAACTCGATTATGAACATAGATTTTTAACCTTAAGCGATACTAAAGCCCATTTTACTTAGAATATAATGATGACGGAATTCACGGACGGACTGACCAGTAAAGGCGAGAATCTGCAAATAGTTATGAATCGTTTAGTTAATATATATATATATATATATATATATATATATATATATATATATATATATATATATATTTTGTTCTCGAAGGGAAAATCTTCAAAAGACACTGACATCTGGTGTTCTGTTATTGTTTGGCCAGGTAGTGTCGGATTCGTATACGCCTACCGACTAAAAACCTCCCGCTATCCTATCAGTATAATGCCGAAGAGGAACCGCTCTCGCTTTACTTCTCTTCGGCATATCAATCAGGATACTTATTCATTCCCCACTTCCCCATGTCTTATCTTTTGCTCCGCAGTTCTCCTTTCTCCTCTCCACCTTTTGCAGCTGAACACTATGTGGCCGGCATCGTCGACCTCTCCACAGGACCAGCACTCTCTACTCTCGCGTTTGCCTATATATAATAGGTAGGCCGCGAAACAGCCATGCCCAGTAAAGACCTGGGTTAAATAATACGCGACATAGCCATGTGCCCTTTCGCACCACGGCCTTATGTTCGGGATTAGCACCCTCGTCCATCTCCCTCGAGGCTCCGCCTCCCATTTCTCCTACCAGTGTTCCCATAGACTCTCCCTTTGCTGCACCTCTGCCAGCTCCTCCGTACACCTCTCATCTCTCCCTTGCTAGAAGGTCAATGGGTGGTGCATAGGCTATCACCAGCGTTGCCGCTGCCGATACGGTCCTGTATGCACTACAAACCCTTAGCGCTGCTGTTATCTGGACTTTGGTGAGCTCTCTCCTCCACTTGTCCTTTCTCAATATATTCACCCTCACCGGGACGGCATACAGTAAGATCGACTGCACCACCCCGCTGAGGACTCTCCTCTTTGCTGCCCTGGGGCCCTTAATGTTTGGCATCAAACGATTAAGGGCCGAGACAGTTTTGCCAGCCTTTTCCAGCGTCTATTTGATATGTTAACTAAACGAGAGGGAACTATCAATATAAGCTTCCAGGTACTTAATACTCTGCTTCGGCATGACTTCGGTATTCCCTACTCGAAACATGATGCACGGAGGCTTTCTCCTCTTTGTCAGGAGGACTGCCTTCGTTTTGTCCAAAGCCAGAGTCAGTTCCCTATCTTCAATCCATCTCCTGATCCTCTCGACAGTGAGATTGGCGTTTTCCCACACGTCGATAACGCTTCTTCTGGTAACGACCACCGCAACATTATCAGCGTAGCCCAAGACCCTGACTCCTTCGGACATTCTGAGTCTAAATATCCCATCGAACATTCCATAGGGTAGGACTCATGACCACCGACCCCTCTGGCACTCTGCACGAGATTCCCATCCTCTTGCTACCGTCCCCGGCCAGCAATATCAGACCCCTGCAAGACAGGTAGCTAGCGATTATATTTACAACATACGGTGCTATTTCTAGCTCCCGCAGTCTCCCCATGATCCTTCCGCATGAGGCCGAATTGAATGCGATTTTCACTTCCAAAATAATCAACGCGTACAGATTCTTGGACTCTCACACCTCCTGTGCAATGGTTTTTATGACCATGACAGCATCTATCGTAGATCTCCCCACCCTGAACCCGTACTGGTTTCCCACCAGGCCTCCCTTTTTCTCCAGCTCCTCTAGGAGTCTACCTAGAATGAGATGTTCCAAGAGGTTCCCGAGCACATCGATCAGATATATTGGCCTGAAAGATGTGGGCTACTCCACCGGTTTGTTCTCCTTGAGGATTAGAACATGCCTGGCCATCTTTCATGTCTTGAGGAAGTCGCCGCTCCTCATGATATGGTTCATGATTCGCAGCACCTCCGCAGGATATTGCTCCACCGCGCCTTCAGGATCTCAGAGAGGATACCGTTTGGACCAGGCGCCTTGCCATTTTTGATCTTGACACAAGTCCTTAGCAGTTCCTCCTCCGTAAGCAGGTCGAGACCTGCTCCCGGCTGGCGTTCCCATTCTGCCACCGGTTTCTCGGGGAAGAGTGCGTCCACCGTCTCTCTCATCTTTTCTAGAGGAATCTCCTGTTGGTTACTGTTCGTCCTCTTCGCCACAAGTTTGTACCCGTTGCTCCAGATATTTCCATCTAGGTCGGCGCACAACTCATCCCATTTTCTCCTCTTCTCTGCCTTGATAGCATCAATCAGATTTTTATTTTCAGCCTTGTACGCTACCTCCGCCTCTGCCTGCTTATTAGGGTTCCAGGTTCGTCGGTGGCCCTGTCCCTTCGTGCAGCTACGCACTTCTTCCTTTGAGCTGAGAACTCCTTTGTCCACCAATATATCCTCGGAAACTGCCTGCTTCTCCCTATTCTGGTCATGAATGCTTCACACGCCCTGGTGACGCTTTCAACCAAAGATTTGGAATCCCTGATCCTTCCATTTTCTCTTTAATCGTCCATAACCCGACAGAAACTAGCCCTATCCCAGCTGTTCAGCTTCCAGCCTCTGTTCTTATCATTATGGATTCAAAATGTGTGAAAGTATAATATTATATTAAGGGTAGTATTATATATTAAGGGTAGGGATTATCATGGAGTGATATGAACACCGAGAACTTTAAAAAGTGGTTTTCAGTAATTTATTCTACCACAACAATGCCATTAAAAAGCAACCAACAACAGGAACAGAAAAGGGAGATATGGTGAAATAGCTACAAGAGCGTAACATTTTATGTGAGCCGACAGTGACAAAGTCTAAATTGTATGAGCTAATTAAGCAAAACAAAACACAAAATATACGTTATATAATGAAGTACTGGAACACTATGGTCATATGGTCATACTGTACTACGTTTACCACATATCGCTTAGAACTGATACTACTTTCCGGTTAGACGACGTCGAGGAATTAACTAGTACAAGAAAACCTTGCTGCGATTGGTCCTAAAGAATGGAAGAAGATATATGACCATTGTAGAAAAATTGAGAATAACTATATTAAAACAGCATTTAATAGACGGGATTAATGACACTTCTCTCCAATTACAATAAACATAAGATAATTATACGAAGATGTATATACTGGCAGCAGGGAAACCAGTCTGTATTGCATTATTATTTTTATTTCATCATTTATTTTATAACGTCAATTGTGATTATATGAAACCACTGTTTCCTGTTTTGTTTTTATTTTCTGTGCACACAGGTGCTTACAGAATGCGCCTCCTTGTCCTTGTGGACAGTCACACATTTCAATATCAGTATGAACTACGTATACATAAAATTTATTGGAGGAAGTGACATTGCAAATATTATCACTCAGTTTTCTTACTTGTACTCCTTTGCTTTTAAACAAAATTTATTATGCAACAATTCGGGTTTTGTGACACGGCTGAGAGCATATTTTCGTGTACGCCTTACATAATGCTGTTCTAGCTGATTGGACACAAAGTCAATGGTAGATACTGAATTAAATGCTTTGCATCGTTGTAAAACATTATCTTTGAATATTCTGATTGATACTTCTACCATATTATTAGTATTGCGTCCTCGCGTTAAGTAAGATGACCTGTAGCATAAACACCATTCAGTCTTCCGTTCCCACAGTCCAACAATATGCTCCTTAAGCGAAGGATATGTTAACAGTAGTTCGTTGTTTAGAAAATCGTTTAGCAATTCGTCGGTGTTGGTGACATCCTTTTCAAACAAAATTTCGCGGAACGCCAACATAAGAGGTTTACGGTCGGATTTTTCAATATTGTGTTTTGAATCCCATAACCATCTCCACATGACTTGGCATACATGAAAGGAGCATAGCAACAATTTCGATCGAGGAAAAGTTGCAGCTAACGCGTTCCGTTCAGCTGCGCTGTCATCAGTCATTATAACTGCGGGAAATTTTCCATTAAAACCTGTTTCTCCAATAGTCTGTTTTAAAGTATCAAAGGCTTCTTTATAACATTCCTCATTTTGAGATTGATGAATGACAACCAAAAGGACCTATATATAGCCAACCAAATATAGGACCTATTTTGAATACTCCAAAAATAAATGTTATGCAGTATCCTGCTTGATCGCAAAAACCTGTCGTCTACAAAAATTATATCAGAACTGAATATTTCTTGATGTGCTCTTTTCATAAGGGGTGTTAAGATGCATACAATAAATGGTTCTTCTTTTATAGTCATTTTCACGTTATTTTCAGTATAATATGCTTCTTTGTTTTTAATTACCTCGATCATGCTTTCCTTTGTGCGGTCACCAAAGTGATTAAATCTGAAAAAAGTATTGTTTAAAAACCAATCACCTATTATTGTACTAATGAATACTAAGCACCTCCACATATCATATAAATAATAGATACTTCGATCTAACGGATTAATATGCCCATCTGCCAACATTTTTGTTACATCTTCTTCCTCTGATGCAGATGCGATTAAGCATGTCTCAGCTGCTGCAGGAGTAAGACCTTGGTGAAAATATTTCAGAAAAGCGGTTTTGGTCTCCTCGCTCATTCTAAGGTAACTATACGCTTCGGCAACGTGCACGGCGTGATTATGATGTGTCTCAATCTATAATAAAAAAACTTTTTTAAAGCATCTTTTATGTAAATTTGTTTTGCCCTTTTTAACAAATTTATTTTTAGTTTTGTCTACCGTCTAAAACTGGAAACTAGCTTCTAAAATCATAATTTTACCTTTATGGTTGCGTTAAACCCTTTCTTCATCCAAACGTCTCTCTTTCTGGTATCAGCAGTATTTTTTCTAACTCGAATCACTAAGCTTGCAGAACAATTAAAATTTCTATTGCGTAAATGGCTGCTATCAAGAGATTTGTTTCTTTTAGAATGGTAACCCACAAAACCTTTGCGAAAGGCGATTTTGGTTACTTTTGGATATGTACGATTAACAATCCAATCTGTTTTGGTCTCCGTTGAATACTTCTGTACATGCCGATTCACAGTCGCCGGAAAATTTTGTTTTTAATTCAACACTATATTGTCTATCATTTACAAACACACATGAGACTATTTTACACAAAGGATCAATCCGTTGTAAAGATAAGCAAACATTATTATCATGCCATTTTAAAAACTTAACGAACACCTTACGTAAATACATCCAGCAAACGAATTCAAAACAGCAACAGCGAAAGCATAGATAAACTATGGCGCGCGGCGCGGCGTTAGCAATGCGGACGATAACAAACAAAATTGGACGTTGCTAAGTTAAACTATAAAAACATTGCTGGACATAAAGTAGGTAATCTTAATTTGGAATTGCTTTTAATAATATCAAAATGTCGTTAATAATGATAAATTGCTAAATATATTTTATTAAGATTATTAACCATTTTTTTTATACTAATAATAATAATAATCTGTTTTGTCAAATCAGCAAGGCAACAGCCGCCATGCTGCATTTAAAATCGGTGTCAACAACGGTTAGCAGCTGTAAATATATATCCACTACGAAGGCTCACTGGCTTTAACACTGTAGTGTCCAAATTTGCTAGTATTTGTAAATGTACTGTTTTTCCAAAACCTCACAGATTTCAACACCCTGGGGTCAACACACGCTAGCATCTGTATATATGCCGCCGGGGATAAAGTTTATGTATTATTTTTCTTGCAATTTGTTGTCGTAAGTACGACATTTATTTAAATAAATGTCGTACTTACCTTAAGCTTCTTCTAACGTTTTTGAATCGAAATGCATTAAGTGCGTATTATAGTTTCGCTTAAACCTATTAAAAATGTTTGTAAAGCTTGTTCTTGATAGAAATTATTTTTAAATTGTCGAGCTACTTGATCATTTTCATGTAGTTATACATACTGTAATAAATAATTTTGAGCAATTAGTATTCTATCGTAAAAATCGTTATAGCTTTCGCTACGTTTTTGAATTGTGTTTTTAAGAGCCGTAATTAATAATTTTTCATTTCTTTGATCACCATGCTTTCTTAAAGGAGCTTCTTTTATACCCGGCCAATCTGTTTTGTTTTGGAAATTTAAATAATCTCTATCTTCCTTCCTTTTACTTTAAACAAAATTGACACGTTAAATAAGTATATTTGAGTTACTGTTAATTTACTATCTACAAATTGAATTAGATTGTCAACAGCACTTATAAATGTAGACAAATTACTACCTGGGCAAAATTCAGGTAAAGTATTTGTTAAAGCTGTAATTTCATTCATTTGAAATGTAGGTACAGGCCTAGCAGAAGTACTAGGCTGTGATTGAAAATTATTATTCATTTTAATTTTATAAGGTGAAAACCCATGGTTGCTTATGAAACACTTGTTTTGTTTGAATAATTAATTAATTCAACTTCTACCTCAGAGTCCGAACTAGACATGAGATATTTTTAATGAAATTTTATAAGTTAATGTTCTTAAACTAGAGAGGAAATGGTAAAAACTTACAGAAATAATAGGAGTAGAAGGTACATTTCTAAAGTTCTGTTTTGTTCAAGTAACCAATTCCTATTTTCAATGGATTCTTTGATCTTTCTCGAGGTATTGAAACATGCCGACAGTTTTTTCACTTGAATTTCCAACTATGATAAACTGCCGTAGGGAAATCCTGTTCGTAGCGCCAGTTATGTTTGTTGACCAGGAAAACACGTTTTTTCAAAACAAGTTTTAATTTTCTAGCCACAAACTGATTACAATAAATCTACAAACTATCGGACATAGTGTATGCTACACGACAGAGTATAGAGTATAATGTATAATGTCCTATCTAATTACTACTAGGGGTATTTATAAGGAGTCTTATCACTATGTTTAACTTATAGTTACGTGGTGTCTTGAAGTACATAACTATATATTCTGCAATTAATTATCCTGAGGAATACCTTAAGCACATGGCTCATTAGACTGATGATTCTGTAGTCAATACACTGTGTTGACTTGTTCTTTTTTGAAACTGTAATGAAAATAATTTTGAGCGAGCCTGTTGGAATTGTCCCCGTATCCTAAATGGTATTGAACAAGTCAGTTAGAGCCGTTATAGCATTATCTCCAGGAAGTTTCAGAATTTCAGTTGAAATTTCATCTAGACCCGGAGCTTTCCCATTTCTTGCCATATTTTATTGCTCTCTTGACTTCATCTTTGGCTATCGGGGGACCCGTTATAACGTTTATTAAATCTCCACCAATACTTCTGTTGTATTCGAATAACTGTAAAGGTACCATTCGGTCCTTGGCGACCGCGACCAGCGACAGCTACCCGCGACTGTGACCCACTGCCTCAACGTATTTAGATGATGGATTGAACAGATGCAAGAGACCGCGACTTGCGACCAGTAGACGAGACCGGCATGTGTTAGCAGTCTCGCGACGCAGTCGCTCCTGAAGCAGTGCAGTCGATGAGACCGGTGTGTCTAGTTATAAGTTTTCACCATGTTTACAACAAAAGAGGATGAAATTTTAGTGGAATTGATGTCTAAAAATTCACCTATATACGATGTTTCACTGCAGTCCTATAAGGACAACACTGTGAGGGAAAATATATGGGAGGAAATTGACAAAACTATACAAAAAACAAGTAAGTACACAATAACACATTTATTATTAGTATAATAATAAAACAGTCGATTGCTTTTATTAAATTATATCAAACCCTTCTTTAAAACAACTATTTTTTTCTATTTATGCTTTCTTTCTGCCATGAAACATGGCCAGCTGGAATCAAGAAAAATGATTTTAAAGAATCCCGGATTTCAAATGCCGCCAAACTTGCAAAGCCACCTGTTCGTGTGAATGGTATCATGTTCTGTGTAGATAGTAGATTATGTAAAGAGCAAGCAGTCAAAATCAGGTCGTCACAAACCTCTGGTTTGATTGAAATAGATGTATAAAATATTCTAAATACCTGCGATAAAAGTGCAAATGAATTTTCTGACTCTTCTGGCTCGGCAAAGTCTATAGTTAAAAATAGCTTTGTCACGCTCCTTCCTCGTGTCATTTCTATAATATGGTTTCATCATATATGTATCAAGGCCAAACGCTTCATCACCGACTAAAAAGTGTGGGAGCACAATATTCGTTGCGGTAAACTTGCAAGCTTTGGAACATTAAATTTATCGCGAGCACTTTTTTCCCCAATAGGTGACTTATTAAATATACCACTATCTCCTTCTTTACCATAGGAACCTACGTCAACAGCAACGAATTTATGATTCGCATCTACAATCGCCAGTAGTACAATAGAAACATATTCCTTGTAGTTATAAAACAGAGAACCTGTGTGATTTGGAGCCTTAATACGAACGTGTTTACCATCAATGGCCCCAAATCAATTAGGAGAATTCCAGTGTCTCCAAAAATCTTCCCTCACTTGCTTCAAATGATTTTCTGTAGGCACTGGTAAAAAATAGACACTAAATGCTTTCGTAGGCTTGAAAGAACGTCTTGAACGATTCTGTTTATGTAAGTTGCTGATATTCGATAAGTGAACTCTAGAGAAGCATATGATTCGCCAGTAGCCATAAATCTGAAACAAAATATTGATTGATATCGTATGTGTAAATTAATAAAAATATTATATTGTTACAGGTGCTGGCTGCAAGAAAAGATGGAAATATATAAGAAATTATTTTAATAGGTGTAGACGTAAAGGGAAATTGTCTACGGGCTTCATCTTCTAGCTTCTAGTAAGTCATCAAAATGGTTGCTGTTTGACAGACTTCGCTTTCTAGACCGGATTCCTACAGAAATATTAAGTACTTGTAATGTTGAATATCACAATATTGAAAATGAAGAAAACAATGAAGAGACGATTGGAGCGAAGGATGAAGAGACAAGTGGAATGACAATGACTGGAGAAGAGGCAAGTGGGTGTGAAAGAAGCAATGAAGAGACCAGTCAAGCAGGAAAAATCAATGATGCGATAAGCGTGGCAGATAAAAGCAACGAAGGGATAAGCAAAGCAGGATCAAAATATAGAAAACGTAAAGCGGAGAATATTTTCCAGTCAATGTTACTACGACACTGGAAATAGCGGGACAAGCAAGAACAAGAAGAATTGAACAAATTAAAAGCACAATACGAAGTTGCGGATTTTGACGGAATTAATACATTTTGCTCACATATTGCCTCAATTTTAACTAAATTAACTCCAGCTCTAAGAGTAGAGGCTAAAAGTAAAGTTTTCAATTTAATGGCTGAATATGAATTGAAACGAAAAATCTTCAGCAAAGTTGCTTCATTCAGTCGTCATCCCTACCAAAACTATACCCCAAACTCCGATTCTCCCACCAACAGTAAACTCTCATCACCGTTACCTGCAAGTCCGACTGGCTAAGTACGCCATCATCAGCCAGTGTTTATGATAAAAATAGTCATGCAGAAAACATTGATTATGATAATTATTTTCTTACCTTAACGTCAGGAAAAGTTTTTCCTCAGCTCTGTATTTTTGTTCCATTTCTTTTTGGTTTGATGTCTTCCTCTATTAAACTGAGTACAAAGTTGAACTGTTCATGATTTAATCTACAATATTGCCTAAACTTCTCTTCTTTATCATGTAAATGTATTTTTATGAGTGTTTGAAAACAGCCCTCTTCTACTCGTGATACGAGAATTGAGTCTGTCGCCATCCTTTTATGCTAACATTATAAGGGTATCATCATCCTCTTCATCTTCTAATAATAACTGTTGTATTAATCTTTTTCTTGTCGATGTTAAATAATCCGACATAATGTATAAAGTTTATGGACAAAAATGCACAACCGTTCGAATAGACAACTGCGACCAAACTAACTTTTTTGAGTCGTCAGCTGTGGTCACGTTGATACGTATACATGCAGCGACCTGCCAGTCGACAGGCGTCCAGGATCGTTCAGTCGCTTGGTCGCAGTCTCACGTCGCGGTCGCTAAGAACCGAATGGTACCTTAAGATATATTTTTTCCACCTTTCTCTCTGATGTAGTCATTAAGATATTTCTATCATCATTTAACAGATATCCTTGATGACAGTTTCTTCTTATTACCGAAACATTTTTAACTTTTTTGTGTAGATGAAATATATCATGTTGGTTCTCATATTCCTCTATTTTATTACATTCGCTTACATGCCATTCAACTTTTGATTTTCGTATTGAACTTCTTATTTCATTATTGAGTTATTTGTATTTGGCTGTCACTATTTTTATACGTTCTTCTTTGTTCCATAAGGTTCAGTATATGTTTATTTATCCATTATTGTTTCTTTTGTGTGTCTTTTTTCCCAAGTCTTTCTGATTATACTGTCGTGAGCGAAGCAGTTTTTGAGATGCCGATTTTAATTCAAAGTTGTCCTTGCGAGTGGGATTGACGACCAAGCAGAGGATGCTGCGTCCTGATTGGCTGGAGCGATAATCGCGCCACCTGGAGCTGGTCTGGTACGTAGAAAACCGTTTTCCGTGATCTGGGGCTTTCGAAATAGAGAGGGAGTCGCTTCACGACGCAGCGTGCATTGTATTCGTCGCCATCGTCTAAATTGTCCACTTATATCCATATTTATCTTGATAGTTGTAGTCCATTACCTCATATCTGTGCTTTGAATTGTTTATTTTGAGTACTTGTTTATTTGTAAGTTATATTATATTGCTTGTATTGGAGGAGGACGCGACTGCTGTCGTCCCTAGCTTACCTGATAGATTGCATTGCCATAGCTTTGTACTAAAGTTAATAAGGGTAATAAGAGCCATGCATGCCGTTTTTCCAACCACGATTCTGCCCTCGCTTACACTACCGCCACGTCGAAACCAGGTGGAATTTACGGCCATTCGCCCCACAATTCCTCAGAGGAATTCCACTAATCAGTCCTCAAAAGGCAGGTCCGTTCCCCGGCTGTCCAGAAAATCACGGATTTTACAGGGCGAGCCAAACAAGTTCGGACGAAACTTGTGTGATCACATCGACGGCCAACGCACAGCAACGGTACTAACACACTCTACCCAAGACTCTTAAAGGACGTACTTGATATTCAACCCCGGGATTATGTTTCCATAACCCCTGAAGAGGTTCGAAGGGCTCTTGCGGACTCTATGAACTTTACCGCTCCAGGTCCCGACGGGATAAATAACTTCTGGTGGAAAAAATTATCTAGTGTCCACCGCCATTTAGCCAGAATTTTTACCACCTGACTAAATGGGGAGCAGCAAATTCCTTCTTGGGTTGTCGAGGGGCGGACCGTGCTAATCCCGAAGACCGGAGATTTCAACCCGACCGATAACCTGCTTAAACGCCTGTTACAAGGTGTTTACACAAATCTTGTACACGCGAGTACTCCTAGCAGTTGAGCCGATTTTCGAGGGGATATACGAACAACGAGAGTCTAAGAGGGGTGTCGCTGGCTGCAAGGAGAATCTGTTGATTTACAGATGTATCACGCAGGACTCCGTGCAGTACAAGCGAAACCTTTCCATGGCCTGAACACATGAGCTAATAATTCACTGGCTCCAATGCCTTGTGGTGCCCGGTACTGTGGTGAGATGCATTCAAGGACTGATGCCGCTCTGGAGGACTCGGTTTACCATAACATCGGGTGATACTAGAGTCCGGACAGAGCCGGTATCGTTCAGAAGGGGCGTGTTTCAGGGAGACTCCCTTAGCCCCCTTCTGTTTTGCATCTCAATGTTGCCGTTGTCCGTGTCCCTCAGGAAAACTCGTGGCTATAACTGCGGTACCCCGGGCGATCGGAGGCATAAGGTCACCCATCTATTTTACATGCTCCAAAATGTTATGCCTCCGGAGAAAGGGAATTACGCCAGTCCCTGAGGGTGGTGCAGGAATACACGCAGGCCATCGGGATGAAGTTCGGGTTGGACAAATGTGCACTGGTTCATGTCAAGAGAGGACGAAGCCGGGAATACGAAGAGGATGCGCAGCTCGTAGACGGAAGCATCTTACATTACTCAGATGCCGGAGAGTCGTACGCCTAATTGGGTGTTGAGCAACGCTCCACCCAAGAGGTAGGTGTCGTAAAAAACGCTCTCCGCGGCAAGTATCAGCACCGCCTCCGACAGATCTGGTCTTCAGAACTGTTGGGGAAGAACAAGGTGTCTGCAACAAACATGCTTGCCGTTCCGATCTTTGTCTACACCTTCGGAGTAGTCAAATGGACTGCGACAACTCGACGTAGTAACCCGAGGGAGGATGCATCTCAATAGGAGTTTGCATCCCGTCCGTTCCACGGCTATATCTCCCAGGACATCGTGGAGGCCGTGGACTCTCGAGTTTGGAGTGTCTACATGACAGGATGGTTCTGGACGTAGAATGTAAAGTTATCAGGAGTTCGGATCCCCTTCTTTGCATGGTCCGAGATCACGAACATGCAGAGAAGGGGACTATTCAACCAACCATGCGGCGTATTGACGACGCTTGAAATGGTCAGTAGGCTTCAGCTCTTGAGTCAATTGAACCTTGTAAGCGTGTAAATTATAATCTTTATTAAAAATTCGCATCAGTGATGTTCGTGAGATGTTCAATTGTTGGGCACGACGACGTTGACGGCTATTCTGCTACACTATCGCGAACAACAGCAATGTTTTCCGCAGAACGAACTGGGCGAGCATGCACAGGTGTTTTCACATTTCCTACAAACCCGATTTGCTGAAATCGGGTCTGTAGTAATCGGGTTTCGTTGGCTGTGTGGCAAGTAGCACCATCCTGTTGGAACCACATATCGTCCAGGTCCATACCCACAATTTCTGACCACAAAAAGTCCGTTATCATCTCGCGATAGCAAACACCATTCACGGTAACTGCTTGGCCGACTTCATTTTCGAAGAAGTACGGCCCGATGATGCCGCCAGCCCATAAACCGCACCAAACAGTCACTCTTTGTGCACGCATCGGCTTTTCAACAATCACTCGTGGATTCTCATTTGCCCAAATGCGGCAATTCTGCTTGTTAAGGAATCCACTGAGGTGAATGTGTGCCTCGTCGCCGAAGATGATTTTCTTTGTAAAGTCATCATTCACTTCTGTCTGTTCAATCAACCATTCGGCGTATTGACGACGTTTGAAATGGTCAGTAGGCGTCAGCTCTTGAGTCAATTGAACCTTCTAAGCGTGTAAATTCTAATCTTTATTCAAAATTCGCATCAGTGAAGTTCGTGAGATGTCCAATTGTTGGGCACGACGACAAGTCGAGGTTGACGGCTATTCTGCTACACTATAGCGAACAACAGCAATTCTTTTCGCAGAACGAACTGGGCGAGGATGCACAGGTGTTTTCACATTTCCTACAGACCCGATTTGCTGAAATCGGGTCTGTAGTAATCGAGTTTCGCTGGCTGTGTGGCAAGTAACACCATCCTGTTGGAACCACATATCGTCCAGGTCCATATCCTCAATTTCTGGCCACAAGAAGTCCGTTATCATCTCGCGGTAGCAAACACCATTCACGGTAACTGCTTGGCCGTCTTCATTTTCGAAGAAGTATGGCCCGATGATGCCGCCAGCCCATAAACCGCACCAAACAGTCACTCTTTGTGGATGCATCGGCTTTTCAACAATCACTCGTTGATTTTCATTTGCCCAAATGCGGCAATTCTGCTTGTTAACGAATCCACTGAGGTGAAAGTGCGCCTCGTCGCTGAAGATGATTTTCTTTGTAAAGTCACCATTCACTTCTGTCTGTTCAACCAACCATTCGGCGTATTGACGACGCTTGAAATGGTCAGTAGGCTTCAGCTATTGAGTTAATTGAACATTGTAAGCGTGTAAATTCTAATCTCTATTCAAAATTCGCATCAGTGATGTTCGTGAGATGTTCAATTGTTGGGCACGACGACGAGTCGAGGTTGACGGCCATTCTGCTACACTTTCGCGAACAACAGCAATGTTTTCCGCAGAACGAACTGGGCGAGCATGCACAGGTGTTTTCACATTTCTTACAGACCCGATTTGCTGTAATCGGGTCTGTAGTAATCTTCTATCGTTGGCTATGTAGCAAGTAGCACCATCCAGTTGGAACCACATATCGTCCAGGTCCGTATCCTCAATTTCTGGCCAGAAGAAGTCCGTTATCATCTCGCGATAGCAAACACCATTCACGGTAACTGCTTGGCCGACCTCATTTTCGAAAAAGTACGGCCCGATGAAGCCGCCAGCCCATAAACCGCACCAAACAGTCACTCTTTGTGGATGTATCGGCTTTTCTATAATCACTCGTGGATTCTCATTTGCCCAAATGCGGCAAATCTGCTTGTTAACGAAACCGCTGAGGTGAAAGTGTGCCTCGTCGCTGAAGATGATTTTCTATGTAAAGTCACCATTCACTTCTGTCTGTTCAACCAACCATTCGGCGTATTGACGACGCTTGAAATGGTCAGTAGGCTTCAGCTCTTGAGTCAAATGAACCTTGTAAGCGTGTAAATTCTAATCTTTATTCAAAATTCGCATCAGTGATGTTCGTGAGATGTTCAATTGTTGGGCACGACGACGAGTCGAGGTTGACGGCTATTCTGCTACACAATCGCGAACAACAGCAATGTTTTCCGCTGAACGAACTGGGTGAGCATGCACAGGTGTTTTCACATTTCCTACAGACCCGATTTGCTTAAATCGGGTCTGTAGTAATCGGGTTTCGTTGGCTGTGTGGCAAGTAGCTCCATCCTGTTGGAACCACATATCGCTTAGGTCCGCATCCTCAATATCTGGCCAGAAGAAGTCCGTTATCATCTCGCGATAGCAAACACCATTCACAGTAACTGCTTGACTGACCTCATTTTCGAAAAAGTACGGCCCGATGATGCCGCCAGCCCATAAACCGCACCAAACAGTCACACTTTGTGGATGCATCGGCTTTTCAACAATCACTCGTGGATTCTCATTTGCCCAAATGCGGCAATTCTGCTTGTTAACGAATCCGCTGAGGTGAATGTGTGCCTCGTCGCCGAAGATGATTTTCTTTGTAAAGTCACCATTCACTTCTGTCTGTTCAACCAACCATTTGGCGTATTGACGACGCTTCAAATGGTCAGTAGGCTTCAGCTCTTGAGTCAATTGAACCTTCTAAGCGTGTAAATTCTAATCTTTATTCAAAATTCGGATCAGTGATGTTCGTGAGATGTTCAATTATTGGGCACGACGACGAGTCTCGACTCGTCGTCGTGCCCAATTGACGGCTATTCTGCTACACTATAGCGAACAACAGCAATTTCTTCCGCAAAACGAACTGGGCGAGCCTGCACAGGTGGTTTCACATTTCCTACGGACCCGATTTGCTGAAATCGGGTGTGTAGTAATCGGGTTTCGTTGGCTGTGTGGCAAGTAGCACCATCCTGTTGGAACCACATATCGTTCAGGTCCGTATCCTCAATTTCTGGCCACAAGAAGTCCGTTATCATGGTGGATTCAGCTCTTCAGCTCTTGATTCAATTGAACCTTGTAAGCGTGTAAATTCTAATCTTTATTCAAAACACGCATCAGTGATGTTCGTGAAATGTTCAATTGTTGGGCACGACGACGAGTGGAGGTTGACGGCTATTCTGCTACACTATCGCGAACAACAGCAATGTTTTCCACAGAATGAACTGGGCGAGCATTCAGGTGTTTTCACATTTCTTACAGACCCGATTTGCTGAAATCGGGTCAGTAGTAATCAGGTTTCGTTGGCTGTGTGGCAAGTAGCACCATCCTGTTGGAACCACATATCGTCCAGGTCCTTATCCTCAATTTCTGGCCACAAAAAGTCCGTTATCATCTCGCGATTGCAAACACCATTCACGATAACTGCTTGGCCGACCACATTTTCGAAGAAGTGCGGCCCGATGATGCCGCCAGCCCATAAACCGCACCAAACAGTCACTCTTTGTGGATGCATCGGCTTTTCAACAATCACTCGTGGATTCTCATTTGCCCAAATGCGGCAATTCTGCTTGTTAACGAATCCACTGAGGTGAAAGTGTGCCTCATCGCTGAAGATGATTTTCTTTGTAAAGTCACCATTCACTTCTGTCTGTTCAACCAACCCTTCGGCGTATTGACGACGCTTGAAGTGGTCAGTAGGCTTCAGCTCTTGAGTCAATTGAACCTTGTAAGCGTGTAAATTCTAATCTTTATTCAAAATTCACATCAGTGATGTTCGTGAGATGTTCAATTGTAGGGCACGACGACGAGTCGAGGTTGACGGCTATTCTGCTACACTATGGCGAACAACAGCAATTTCTTCCGCAGAACGAACTGGGCGAGCACGCACAGGTGTTTCCACATTTCCTACAGACCCGATTTGCTGAAATCGGGTTTGTAGTAATCGGGTTTCGTTGGCTGTGTGGCAAGTATCACCATCCTGTTGGAACCACATATCGTCCAGGTCCTTATCCTCAATGTCTGGCCACAAGAAGTCCGTTATCATCTCGCGATTGCAAACACCATTCATGGTAACTGCTTGGCCGACCTCGTTATCGAAGAAGTACGGCCCGATGATGCCGCCAGCCCATAAACCGCACCAAACAGTCACTCTTTGTGGATGCATCGGCTTTTCAATAATCACTAGTGGATTCTCATTTGCGCAAATGCGGTAATTTTGCTTGTTAACGAAACCGCTGATGTGAATGTGTGCCTCGTCGCTGAAGATGATTTTCTTTGTAAAGTCACCATTCACTTCTGTCTGTTCAACCAACCCTTCGGCGTATTGACGACGCTTGAAGTGGTCAGTAGGCTTCAGCTCTTGAGTCAATTGAACCTTGTAAGTGTGTAAATTCTAATTTTTATTCAAAATTCGCATCAGTGATGTTCGTGAGATGTTCACTTGTAGGGCACGACGACAAGTCGAGGTTGACGGCTATTCTGCTACACTATCGCGAACAACAGCAATATTTTCCGCAGAACCAACTGGGCGAGCATGCACAGGTGTTTTCACTTTTCCTACAGACACGATTTGCTGAAATCGGGTGTGTAGTCATCGGGTTTCGTTGGCTGTGTGGCAAGTAGCGCCGTCCTATTGGAACTACATATCGTCCAGGCCCATATCCTCAATTTATGGCCTCAAGAAGTCCGTTATCATCTCGCGATAGCAGACACCACTCACGATAACTGCTTGGCCGGCTTCATTTTCGAAGAAGTACGGCCCGATGATGCCGCCAGCGTATAAAGCGCACCAGACAGTCACTCTTTGTGGATGCATCGGCTTTTCAACAATCAGTCGTGGATTCTCATTTGCCCAAATGCGGCAATTCTCTTTGTTAACGAATCCACGGAGGTGAAAGTGTGCCTCGTCGCTGAAGATGATTTTCTTTGTAAAGTCACCATTCACTTCTGTCTGTTCAACCAACCATTCGGCGTATTGACAACGCTTGAAGTGGTCAGTAGGCTTCAGCTCTTGAGTCAATTGAACCTTGTAAGCGTGTAAATTCTAATTTTTATTCAAAGTTCGCATCAGTGATGTTCGTGAGACATTCAATTGTTGCGCACGACGACGAGTCGAGGTTGACGGCTATTCTGTTACACTATCGCGAACAACAGCAATGTTTTCCGCAGAACCAACTGGGCGAGCATGCACAGGTGTTTTCACTTTTCCTACAGACACGATTTGCTGAAATCGGGTCTGTAGTAATCGGGTTTCGTTGGCTGTGTAGCACCATCCTGTTGGAACCACATATCGTCCAGGTCCATATCCTCAATTTCTGGCCACAAGAAGTCCGTTATTATCTCGCGGTAGCAAACACCATTCACGGTAACTGCTTGGCCGTCTTCATTTTCGAAGAAGTATGGCCCGATGATGCCGCCAGCCCATAAACCGCACCAAACAGTCACTCTTTGTGGATGCATCTGCTTTTCAACAATCACTCGTGGATTCTCATTTGCCCAAATGCGGCAATTCTGCTTGTTAACGAATCCACTGAGGTGAAAGTGCGCCTCGTCGCTGAAGATGATTTTCTTTGTAAAGTCACCATTCACTTCTGTCTGTTCAACCAACCATTCGGCGTATTGACGACGCTTGAAATGGTCAGTAGGCTTCAGCTATTGAGTCAATTGAACATTGTAAGCGTGTAAATTCTAATCTCTATTCAAAATTCGCATCAGTGATGTTCGTGAGATGTTCAATTGTTGGGCACGACGACGAGTCGAGGTTGACGGCCATTCTGCAACACTTTCGCGAACAACAGCAATGTTTTCCGCAGAACGAACTGGGCGAGCATGCACAGGTGTTTTGACATTTCTTACAGACCCGATTTGCTGTAATCGGGTCTGTAGTAATCTTCTATCGTTGGCTATGTAGCAAGTAGCACCATCCTGTTGGAACCACATATCGTCCAGGTCCGTATCCTCAATTTCTGGCCAGAAGAAGTCCGTTATCATCTCGCGATAGCAAACACCATTCACGGTAACTGCTTGGCCGGCCTCATTTTCGAAAAAGTACGGCCCGATGAAGCCGCCAGCCCATAAACCGCACCAAACAGTCACTCTTTGTGGATGTATCGGCTTTTCTATAATCACTCGTGGATTCTCATTTGCCCAAATGCGGCAAATCTGCTTGTTAACGAAACCGCTGAGGTGAAAGTGTGCCTCGTCGCTGAAGATGATTTTCTATGTAAAGTCACCATTCACTTCTGTCTGTTCAACCAACCATTCGGCGTATTGACGACGCTTGAAATGGTCAGTAGGCTTCAGCTCTTGAGTCAATTGAACCTTGTAAGCGTGTAAATTCTAATCTTTATTCAAAATTCGCATCAGTGATGTTCGTGAGATGTTCAATTGATGGGCACGACGACGAGTCGAGGTTGACGGCTATTCTGCTACACAATCGCGAACAACAGCAATGTTTTCCGCTGAACGAACTGGGTGAGCATGCACAGGTGTTTTCACATTTCCTACAGACCCGATTTGCTTAAATCGGGTCTGTAGTAATCGGGTTTCGTTGGCTGTGTGGCAAGTAGCTTCATCCTGTTGGAACCACATATCGCTCAGGTCCGCATCCTCAATATCTGGCCACAAGAAGTCCGTTATCATCTCGCGATAGCAAACACCATTCACAGTAACTGCTTGGCTAACCTCATTTTCGAAAAAGTACGGCCCGATGATGCCGCCAGCCCATAAACCGCACCAAACAGTCACACTTTGTGGATGCATCGGCTTTTCAACAATCAGTCGTGGATTCTCATTTGCCCAAATGCGGCAATTCTGCTTGTTAACGAATCCGCTGAGGTGAATGTGTGCCTCGTCGCCGAAGATGATTTTCTTTGTAAAGTCACCATTCACTTCTGTCTGTTCAACCAACCATTTGGCGTATTGACGACGCTTCAAATGGTCAGTAGGCTTCAGCTCTTGAGTCAATTGAACCTTCTAAGCGTGTAAATTCTAATCTTTATTCAAAATTCGGATCAGTGATGTTCGTGAGATGTTCAATTATTGGGCACGACGACGAGTCTCGACTCGTCGTCGTGCCCAATTGACGGCTATTCTGCTACACTATAGCGAACAACAGCAATTTTTTCCGCAAAACGAACTGGGCGAGCCTGCACAGGTGGTTTCACATTTCCTACGGACCCGATTTGCTGAAATCGGGTCTGTAGTAATCGGGTTTCGTTGGCTGTGTGGCAAGTAGCACCATCCTGTTGGAAACACATATCGTTCAGGTCCGTATCCTCAATTTCTGGCCACAAGAAGTCCGTTATCATGGTGGATTCAGCTCTTCAGCTCTTGATTCAATTGAACCTTGTAAGCGTGTAAATTCTAATCTTTATTCAAAACTCGCATCAGTGATGTTCGTGAAATGTTCAATTGTTGGGCACGACGACGAGTGAAGGTTGACGGCTATTCTGCTACACTATCGCGAACAACAGCAATGTTTTCCACAGAATGAACTGGGCGAGCATTCAGGTGTTTTCACATTTCTTACAGACCCGATTTGCTGAAATCGGGTCAGTAGTAATCAGGTTTCGTTGGCTGTGTGGCAAGTAGCACCATCCTGTTGGAACCACATATCGTCCAGGTCCTTATCCTCAATTTCTGGCCACAAAAAGTCCGTTATCATCTCGCGATTGCAAACACCATTCACGATAACTGCTTGGCCGACCACATTTTCGAAGAAGTACGGCCCGATGATGCCGCCAGCCCATAAACCGCACCAAACAGTCACTCTTTGTGGATGCATCGGCTTTTCAACAATCACTCGTGGATTCTCATTTGCCCAAATGCGGCAATTCTGCTTGTTAACGAATCCACTGAGGTGAAAGTGTGCCTCATCGCTGAAGATGATTTTCTTTGTAAAGTCACCATTCACTTCTGTCTGTTCAACCAACCCTTCGGCGTATTGACGACGCTTGAAGTGGTCAGTAGGCTTCAGCTCTTGAGTCAATTGAACCTTGTAAGCGTGTAAATTCTAATCTTTATTCAAAATTCACATCAGTGATGTTCGTGAGATGTTCAATTGTAGGGCACGACGACGAGTCGAGGTTGACGGCTATTCTGCTACACTATGGCGAACAACAGCAATTTCTTCCGCAGAATGAACTGGGCGAGCACGCACAGGTGTTTCCACATTTCCTACAGACCCGATTTGCTGAAATCGGGTCTGTAGTAATCGGGTTTCGTTGGCTGTGTGGCAAGTATCACCATCCTGTTGGAACCACATATCGTCCAGGTCCTTATCCTCAATGTCTGGCCACAAGAAGTCCGTTATCATCTCGCGATTGCAAACACCATTCATGGTAACTGCTTGGCCGACCTCGTTTTCGAAGAAGTACGGCCCGATGATGCCGCCAGCCCATAAACCGCACCAAACAGTCACTCTTTGTGGATGCATCGGCTTTTCAATAATCACTAGTGGATTCTCATTTGCGCAAATGCGGTAATTTTGCTTGTTAACGAAACCGCTGATGTGAAAGTGTGCCTCGTCGCTGAAGATGATTTTCTTTGTAAAGTCACCATTCACTTCTGTCTGTTCAACCAACCCTTCGGCGTATTGACGACGCTTGAAGTGGTCAGTAGGCTTCAGCTCTTGAGTCAATTGAACCTTGTAAGCGTGTAAATTCTAATTTTTATTCAAAATTCGCATCAGTGATGTTCGTGAGATGTTCACTTGTAGGGCACGACGACAAGTCGAGGTTGACGGCTATTCTGCTACACTATCGCGAACAACAGCAATGTTTTCCGCAGAACCAACTGGGCGAGCATGCACAGGTGTTTTCACTTTTCCTACAGACACGATTTGCTGAAATCGGGTGTGTAGTCATCGGGTTTCGTTGGCTGTGTGGCAAGTAGCGCCGTCCTATTGGAACTACATATCGTCCAGGCCCATATCCTCAATTTATGGCCTCAAGAAGTCCGTTATCATCTCGCGATAGCAGACACCATTCACGATAACTGCTTGGACGGCTTCATTTTCGAAGAAGTACGGCCCGATGATGCCGCCAGCGTATAAAGCGCACCAGACAGTCACTCTTTGTGGATGCATCGGCTTTTCAACAATCAGTCGTGGATTCTCATTTGCCCAAATGCGGCAATTCTCTTTGTTAACGAATCCACGGAGGTGAAAGTGTGCCTCGTCGCTGAAGAAGATTTTCTTTGTAAAGTCACCATTCACTTCTGTCTGTTCAACCAACCATTCGGCGTATTGACAACGCTTGAAGTGGTCAGTAGGCTTCAGCTCTTGAGTCAATTGAACCTTGTAAGCGTGTAAATTCTAATTTTTATTCAAAGTTCGCATCAGTGATGTGCGTGAGATGTTCAATTGTAGGGCACGACGACGAGTCGAGGTTGACGGCTATTCTGCTACACTATCGCGAACAACAGCAATGTTTTCCCCAGAACCAACTGGGCGAGCATGCACAGGTGTTTTCACTTTTCCTACAGACACGATTTGCTGAAATCGGGTCTGTAGTAATCGGGTTTCGTTGGCTATGTGGCAAGTAGCACCATCCTGTTGGAACCACATATCGTCCAGGTCCTTATCCTCCATTTCTGGCCACAAGAAGTCCGTTATCATCTTGCGATTGCAAACACCATTCACGGTAACTGCTTGGCCGACCTCATTTTCGAAGAAGTACGGCCCGATGATGCCGCCAGCCCATAAACCGCACCAAACAGTCACTCTTTGTGGATGCATCTGCTTTTCAACAATCACTCGTGGATTCTCATTTGCCCAAATGCGGCAATTCTGCTTGTTAACGAATCCACTGAGGTGAAAGTGCGCCTCGTCGCTGAAGATGATTTTCTTTGTAAAGTCACCATTCACTTCTGTCTGTTCAACCAACCATTCGGCGTATTGACGACGCTTGAAATGGTCAGTAGGCTTCAGCTATTGAGTCAATTGAACATTGTAAGCGTGTAAATTCTAATCTCTATTCAAAATTCGCATCAGTGATGTTCGTGAGATGTTCAATTGTTGGGCACGACGACGAGTCGAGGTTGACGGCCATTCTGCAACACTTTCGCGAACAACAGCAATGTTTTCCGCAGAACGAACTGGGCGAGCATGCACAGGTGTTTTGACATTTCTTACAGACCCGATTTGCTGTAATCGGGTCTGTAGTAATCTTCTATCGTTGGCTATGTAGCAAGTAGCACCATCCTGTTGGAACCACATATCGTCCAGGTCCGTATCCTCAATTTCTGGCCAGAAGAAGTCCGTTATCATCTCGCGATAGCAAACACCATTCACGGCAACTGCTTGGCCGGCCTCATTTTCGAAAAAGTACGGCCCGATGAAGCCGCCAGCCCATAAACCGCACCAAACAGTCACTCTTTGTGGATGTATCGGCTTTTCTATAATCACTCGTGGATTCTCATTAACCCAAATGCGGCAAATCTGCTTGTTAACGAAACCGCTGAGGTGAAAGTATGCCTCGTCGCTGAAGATGATTTTCTATGTAAAGTCACCATTCACTTCTGTCTGTTCAACCAACCATTCGGCGTATTGACGACGCTTGAAATGGTCAGTAGGCTTCAGCTCGTGAGTCAATTGAACCTTGTAAGCGTGTAAATTCTAATCTTTATTCAAAATTCGCATCAGTGATGTTCGTGAGATGTTCAATTGTTGGGCACGACGACGAGTCGAGGTTGACGGCTATTCTGCTACACTATCGCGAACAACAGCAATGTTTTCCGCTGAACGAACTGGGTGAGCATGCACAGGTGTTTTCACATTTCCTACAGACCCGATTTGCTTAAATCGGGTCTGTAGTAATCGGGCTTCGTTGGCTGTGTGGCAAGTAGCTCCATCCTGTTGGAACCACATATCGCTCAGGTCCGCATCCTCAATATCTGGCCACAAGAAGTCCGTTATCATCTCGCGATAGCAAACACCATTCACGGCAACTGCTTGGCCGGCCTCATTTTCGAAAAAGTACGGCCCGATGAAGCCGCCAGCCCATAAACCGCACCAAACAGTCACTCTTTGTGGATGTATCGGCTTTTCTATAATCACTCGTGGATTCTCATTTGAACAAATGCGGCAATTCTGCTTGTTAACGAATCCACTGACGTGAAAGTGTGCCTCGTCGCCGAAGATGATTTTCTTTGTAGTCACCATTCACTTCTGTCTGTTCAACCAACCATTCGGCGTATTGACGACGCTTGAAGTGGTCAGTAGACTTCAGCTCTTGAGTCAATTGAACCTTGTAAGCGTGTAAATTCTAATCTTTATTCAAAATTCGCATCAGTGATGTTCGTGAGATGTTCAATTGTAGGGCACGACGACGAGTCGAGGTTGACGGCTATTCTGCTACACTATCGCGAACAACAGCAATGTTTTCCTCAGAACAAACTGGGCGAGCATGCACAGGTGTTTTCACATTTCTTACAGACCCGATTTGCTGAAATCGGGTCTGTAGTAATCGGGTTTCGTTGGCTGTGTGGCAAGTATCACCATCCTGTTGGAACCACATATCGCTCAGGTCCGCATCCTCAATATCTGGCCACAAGAAGTCCGTTATCATCTCGCGATAGCAAACACCATTCACGGCAACTGCTTGGCCGGCCTCATTTTCGAAAAAGTACGGCCCGATGATGCCGCCAGCCCATAAACCGCACCAAACAGTCACTCTCTGTGGATGCATCGGCTTTTCATCAATCACTCGTGGATTCTCATTTGCCCAAATGCGGCAATTCTGCTTGTTAACGAATCCACAGACGTGAAAGTGTGCCTCGTCGCTGAAGATGATTTTCTTTGTAAAGTCACCATTCACTTCTGTCTGTTCAACCAACCATTCGGCGTGTTTACGACGCTTGAAGTGGTCAGTAGGCTTCAGCTCTTGAGTTAATTGAACCTTGTAAGCGTGTAAATTCTAATCTTTATTCAAAATTCGCATCAGTGATGTTCGTGAGATGTTCAATTGTTGGGCACGACGACGAGTCGAGGTTGACGGCTATTCTGCTACACTATCGCGAACAACAGCAATGTTTTCCGCAGAACGAACTGGGCGAGCATGCACAGGTGTTTTCACATTTCCTACAGACAAGATTTGTTGAAATCGGGTCTGTAGCAATCGGGTTTCGTTGGCTGTGTGGCAAGTAGCACCATCCTGTTGGAACCACATATCGTCCAGGTCCCTATCCTCAATTTCTGATTTTCTTTGTAAAGTCACCATTCACTTTTGTCTTTTCAACTAACCATTCGGCGTATTGACGACGCTTGAAATGGTCAGTAGGTTTCAGCTCTTGAGTCAATTAAACCTTGTAAGCGTGTGAATTCTAATCTTTATTCAAAATTCGCATCAGTGATGTTCGTGAGATGTTCAATTGTTGGGCACGACGACGAGTCGAGGTTGACGGCTATTCTGCTACGCTATCGCGAACGACAGCAATATTTTCCGCAGAACGAACTGGGCGAGCATGCACAGGTGGTTTCTGGCCACAAGAAGTCCGTTATCATCTCGCGATAGCAAACACCATTCACGGTAACTGCTTGGCCGACCTCATTTTCGAAGAAGAACGGCCCGGCCCGATGATGTCGCCAGCCCATAAACCGCACCAAACAGTCACTCTTTGTGGATGCATCGGCTTTTCAATAATCACTCGTGGATTCTCATTTGAACAAATGAGGCAATTCTGCTTGTTAACGAATCCACTGACGTGAAAGTGTGCCTCGTCGCCGAAGATGATTTTCTTTGTAGTCACCATTCACTTCTGTCTGTTCAACCAACCATTCGGCGTATTGACGACGCTTGAAATGGTCAGTAGGCTTCAGCTCTTCAGTCAATTGAACCTTGTAAGCGTGTAAATTCTAATCTTTATTCAAAATTAGTATCAGTGATGTTCGTGAGATGTTCAATTGTTAGGTACGACGACGAGTCGAGGTTGCCGGCTATTCTGCTACATTATCGCGAACAACAGCAATTTTTTCCGCAGAACGAACTGTGCGATCATGCACAGGTGTTTTCACATTTCCTACAGACCCGATTTGCTGACATCGGGTCTGTAGTAATCGGGTTTCGTTGGCTGTGTGGCAAGTGGCACCATCCTGTTGGAACCACAAATCGTCCAGGTCCTTATCCTCAATTTCTGGCCACAAGAAGTCCGTTATCATCTCGCGATTGCAAACACCATTCACGGTAACTGCTTGGCCGACCTCCTTTTCGAAGAAGTACGGCCCGATGATGCCGCCAGCCCATAAAACGCACCAAATAGTCACTCTTTGTGGATGCATCGGCTTTTCAACAATCACTCGTGGATTCTCATTTGCGCAAATGCGGCAATTCTGCTTGTTAGCGAAACCGTTGAGGTGAAAGTGTGCCTCGTCGCTGAAGATGATTTTCTTTGTAAAGTCACCATTCACTTCTGTTTGTTCAACAAAACATTCGGCGTATTGACGACGCTTGAAGTGGTCAGCAGGCTTCAGCTCTTGAGTCAATTGAACCTTGTAAGCGTGTAAATTCTAATCTTTATTCAAAATTAGCATCAGTGATGTTCGTGAGATGTTCAATTGTTGGGTACGACGACGATTCGAGGTTGCCGGCTATTCTGCTACACTATCGCGAACAACAGCAATGTTTTCCCCTGAACGAACTGGGTGAGCATGCACAGGTGTTTTCACATTTCCTACAGACCCGATTTGCTGAAATCGGGTCTGTAGTAATCGGGTTTCGTTGGCTGTGTGGCAAGTAACACCATCCTGTTGGAACCACATATCGTCCAGGTCCATATCCTCAATTTCTGGCCACAAGAAGTCCGTTATCATCTCGCGGTTGCAAACACCATTCACGGTAACTGCTTGGCCGTCTTCATTTTCGAAGAAGTATGGCCCGATGATGCCGCCAGCCCATAAACCGCACCAAACAGTCACTCTTTGTGGATGCATCGGCTTTTCAACAATCACTAGTGGATTCTCATTTGCGCAAATGCGGCAATTCTGCTTGTTAACGAAACCGTTGAGGTGAAAGTGTGCCTCGTCGCTGAAGATGATTTTCTTTGTAAAGTCACCATTCACTTCTGTCTGTTCAACCAACCATTCGGCGTATTGACGACGCTTGAAGTGGTCAGTAGGCTTCAACTCTTGAGTCAATTGAACCTTGTAAGCGTGTAAATTCTAATCTTTATTCAAAATTCGCATCAGTGATGTTCGTGAGATGTTCAATTGTTGGGTACGAAGACGAGTCGAGGTTGACGGCTATTCTGCTACACTTTCGCGAATAACAGCAATGTTTTCCGCAGAACGAACTGGGCGAGCATGCACAGGTGTTTTCACATTTCCTACAGACCCGATTTGCTAAATCGGGTCTGTAGTAATCGGGTTTCGTTGGCTGTGTGGCATGTAGCACCATCCTGTTGAAACCACATGTCGTCCATGTCCGTATCCTCAATTTCTGGCCATAAGAAGTCCGTTATCATCTCGCGATAGCAAACACCATTCACGGGAACTGCTTGGCCGACCACATTTTCGAAGAAGTACGGCCCGATGATGCCGCCAGCCCATAACCCGCAACATATAGTCACTCTTTGTGAATGCATCGGTTTTTCAACAATCACTCGTGGATTCTCATTAGCCCAAATGCGGCTATTCTGCTTGTTAACGAATCCGCTGAGGTGAAAGTGCGCCTCGTCGCTGAAGATGATTTTCTTTGTAAGTCACCATTCACTTCTGTCTGTTCAACCAACCATTCGGCGTATTGACGACGTTTGAAATGGTCAGTAGGCTTCAGCTCTAGAGTCAATCGAACCTTGTAAGCGTGTAAATTCTAATCTCTATTCAAAATTCGCATCAGTGCTGTTCGTGACATGTTCAATTGTTGGGCACGACGACGAGTCGAGGTTGACGGCTATTCTGCTACACTGTCGCGAACAACAGTAATGTTTTCCGCATATCGAACTGGGCGAGCATGCACCGGTGTTTTCACATTTCCTACAGACCCGATTTGCTGAAATCGGGTCTGTAGTAATCGGGTTTCGTTGGCTGTGTGGCAAGTAGCACCATCCTGTTGGAACCACATATCGTCCAGGTCGGTATCCTCAATTTCTGGCCATAAGAAGTCCGTTATCATCTCGCGATAGCAAACACAATTCACGGTAACTGCTTGGCCGACCTCATTTTCGAAGAAGTACGGCCCGATGACGAATCCACTGAGGTGAAAGTGTGTCTCGTCGCTGAAGATTTCTTTGTAAAGTCACCATTCACTTTTGTCTGTTCAACCAACCATTCGGCGTATTGACACCGTTTGAAATGGTCAGTTGGCTTCAGCTCTAGAGTCAGTTGAACCTTGTAAGCGTGTAAATTCTAATCTCTATTCAAAATTCGCATCAGTGCTGTTCGTGACATGTTCAATTGTTGGGCACGACGACGAGTCGAGGTTGACGGCTATTCTGTTACACTATGGCGAACAACAGCAATTTCTTCCGCAGAACGAACTGGGCGAACATGCACAGGTGTTTTCACATTTCCTACAGACCCGATTTGCTGAAATCGGGTCTGTAGTAATCGGGTTTCGTTGGCTGCGTGGCAAGTAGCACCATCCTGTTGGAACCACATATCGTCCAGGTCCATATCCTCAAATTCTGGCCACAAGAAGTCCGTTATCATCTCGCGAAAGCAAACACTATTCACGGTAACTGCTTGGCCGACCTCACTCTCGAAGAAGTACGGCTCGATGATGCCGCCAGCCTATACGCACCAAACAGTCACTCTTTGTGGATGCATCGGCTTTTCAACAATCACTCGTGGATTCTCATTTGCCCAAATGCGGCAATTCTGCTTGCTAACGAATCCACTGAGGTGAATGTGTGCCTCGTCGCCGAAGATGATTTTCTTTGTAAAGTCATCATTCACTTCTGTCTGTTCAACCAACCATTCAGCGAATTGACGACATTTGAAATGGTCAGTAGGCGTCAGCTCTTGTGTCAATTGAACCTTCTAAGCGTGTAAATTCTAATCTTTAAACTCTTTAAACAGTCACTCTTTGTGGAGGCATCGGCTTCTCAACAATCACTCGTAGATTCTCATTTGCCCAAATGCGGCAATTCTGCTTGTTAACTAATCCACTGAGGTGAAAGAGTGCCTCGTCGCTGAAGATGATTTTCTTTGTAAAGTCACCATTCACTTCTGTCTGTTCAACCAACCATTCGGCGTATTGACGACGCTTGAAATGGTCAGTAGGCTTCAGCTCTTGAGTCAATTGAACTTTGTAAGCGTGTAAATTCTAATCTTTGTTCAAAATTAGCATCAGTGATGTTCGTGAGATGTTCAATTGTTGGGTACGACGACGATTCGAGGTTGCCGGCTATTCTGCTACACTATCGCGAACAACAGCAATGTTTTCCGCAGAACGAACTGGGCGAGCATGCACAGCTGTTTTGACATTTCTTACAGACCCGATTTGCTGTAATCGGGTCTGTAGTAATCTTCTATCGTTGGCTATGTAGCAAGTAGCACCATCCTGTTGGAACCACATATCGTCCAGGTCCGTATCCTCAATTTCTGGCCAGAAGAAGTCCGTTATCATCTCGCGATAGCAAACACCATTCACGGTAACTGCTTGGCCGGCCTCATTTTCGAAAAAGTACGGCCCGATGAAGCCGCCAGCCCATAAACCGCACCAAACAGTCACTCTTTGTGGATGTATCGGCTTTTCTATAATCACTCGTGGATTCTCATTTGCCCAAATGCGGCAAATCTGCTTGTTAACGAAACCGCTGAGGTGAAAGTGTGCTTCGTCGCTGAAGATGATTTTCTATGTAAAGTCACCATTCACTTCTGTCTGTTCAACCAACCATTCGGCGTATTGACGACGCTTGAAATGGTCAGTAGGCTTCAGCTCGTGAGTCAATTGAACTTTGTAAGCGTGTAAATTCTAATCTTTATTCAAAATTCGCATCAGTGATGTTCGTGAGATGTTCAATTGTTGGGCACGACGACGAGTCGAGGTTGACGGCTATTCTGCTACACTATCGCGAACAACAGCAATGTTTTCCGCTGAACGAACTGGGTGAGCATGCACAGGTGTTTTCACATTTCCTACAGACCCGATTTGCTTAAATCGGGTCTGTAGTAATCGGGTTTCGTTGGCTGTGTGGCAAGTAGCACCATCCTGTTGGAACCACATATCGTTCAGGTCCGTATCCTCAATTTCTGGCCACAAGAAGTCCGTTATCATGGTGGATTCAGCTCTTCAGCTCTTGATTCAATTGAATCTTGTAAGCGTGTAAATTCTAATCTTTATTCAAAATTCGCATCAGTGATGTTCGTGAAATGTTCAATTGTTGGGCATGACGACGAGTGGAGGTTGACGGCTATTCTGCTACACTATCGCGAACAACAGCAATGTTTTCCACAGAATGAACTGGGCGAGCATTCAGGTGTTTTCACATTTCTTACAGACCCGATTTGCTGAAATCGGGTCAGTAGTAATCAGGTTTCGTTGGCTGTGTGGCAAGTAGCACCATCCTGTTGGAACCACATATCGTCCAGGTCCTTATCCTCAATTTCTGGCCACAAAAAGTCCGTTATCATCTCGCGATTGCAAACACCATTCACGATAACTGCTTGGCCGACCTCATTTTCGAAGAAGTACGGCTCGATGATGCCGCCAGCCTATAAACCGCACCAAACAGTCACTCTTTGTGGATGCATCGGCTTTTCAATAGTCACTCGTAGATTCTCATTTGAACAAATGCGGCAATTCTGCTTGTTAACGAATCCACTGACGTGAAAGTGTGCCTCGTCGCCGAAGATGATTTTCTTTGTAGTCACCATTCACTTCTGTCTGTTCAACCAACCATTCGGCGTATTGACGACGCTTGAAGTGGTCAGTAGACTTCAGCTCTTGAGTCAATTGAACCTTGTAAGCGTGTAAATTCTAATCTTTATTCAAAATTCGCATCAGTGATGTTCGTGAGATGTTCAATTGTAGGGCACGACGACGAGTCGAGGTTGACGGCTATTCTGCTACACTATCGCGAACAACAGCAATGTTTTCCTCAGAACGAACTGGGCGAGCATGCACAGGTGTTTTCACATTTCTTACAGACCCGATTTGCTGAAATCGGGTCTGTAGTAATCGGGTTTCGTTGGCTGTGTGGCAAGTATCACCATCCTGTTGGAACCACATATCGTCCAGGTCCCTATCCTCAATTTCTGGCCACAAGAAGTCCGTTATCATCTCGCGATTGCAAACACCATTCACGGTAACTGCTTGGCCGACCTCGTTTTCGAAGAAGTACGGCCCGATGATGCCGCCAGCCCATAAACCGCACCAAACAGTCACTCTCTGTGGATGCATCGGCTTTTCATCAATCACTCGTGGATTCTCATTTGCCCAAATGCGGCAATTCTGCTTGTTAACGAATCCACAGACGTGAAAGTGTGCCTCGTCGCTGAAGATGATTTTCTTTGTAAAGTCACCATTCACTTCTGTCTGTTCAACCAACCATTCGGCGTATTGACGACATTTGAAATGGTCAGTAGGCGTCAGCTCTTGAGTCAATTGAACCTTCTAAGCGTGTAAATTCTAATCTTTATTCAAAATTCGCATCAGTGAAGTTCGTGAGATGTTCAATTGTTGGGCACGACGACAAGTCGAGGTTGACGGCTATTCTGCTACACTATAGCGAACAACAGCAATTTTTTTCGCAGAACGAACTGGGCGAGGATGCACAGGTGTTTTCACATTTCCTGCAGACCCGATTTTTGAAATAGGGTCTGTAGTAATCGGGTTTCGTTGGCTGCGTGGCAAGTAGCACCATCCTGTTGGAACCACATATCGTCCAGGTCCATATCCTCAAATTCTGGCCACAAGAAGTCCGTTATCATCTTGCGATAGCAAACACCAATCACGGTAACTGCTTGGCCGACCTCATTTTCGAAAAAGTACGGCCCTGTGATGCCGCCAGCCCATAAACCGCACCAAACAGTCACTCTTTGTGGATGCATCGGCTTTTCAACAATCACTCGTGGATTCTTATTTGCCCAAATGCGGCAATTCTGCTTGTTAACTAATCCACTGAGGTGAAAGAGTGCCTCGTCGCTGAAGATGATTTTCTTTGTAAAGTCACCATTCACTTCTGTCTGTTCAACCAACCATTCGGCGTATTGACGACGCTTGAAATGGTCAGTAGGCTTCAGCTCTTGAGTCAATTGAACCTTGTAAGCGTGTAAATTCTAATCTTTATTCAAAATTCGCATCAGTGTTGTTCGTGAGATGTTCAATTGTAGGGCACGACGACGAGTCGAGGTTGACGGCTATTCTGCTACACTATCGCGAACAACAGCAATGCTTTCCGCAGAACGAACTGGGCGAGCATGCACAGGTGTTTTCACATTTCTTACAGACCCGATTTGCTGAATTCGGGTCTGTAGTAATCGGGTTTCGTTGGCTGCGTGGCAAGTAGCACCATCCTGTTGGAACCACATATCGTCCAGGTCCATATCCTCAAATTCTGGCCACAAGAAGTCAGTTATCATCTCGCGAAAGCAAACACTATTCACGGTAACTGCTTGGCCGACCTCACTCTCGAAGAAGTACGGCTCGATGATGCCGCCAGCCTATACGCACCAAACAGTCACTCTTTGTGGATGCATCGGCTTTTCAACAATCACTCGTGGATTCTCATTTGCCCAAATGCGGCAATTCTGCTTGTTAACGAAACCGCTGATGTGAATGTGTGCCTCGTCGCTGAAGATGATTTTCTTTGTAAAGTCACCATTCACTTCTGTCTGTTCAACCAACCCTTCGGCGTATTGACGACGCTTGAAGTGGTCAGTAGGCTTCAGCTCTTGCGTCAATTGAACCTTGTAAGCGTGTAAATTCTAATTTTTATTCAAAGTTCGCATCAGTGATGTTCGTGAGATGTTCACTTGTAGGGCACGACGACAAGTCGAGGTTGGCGGCTATTCTGCTACACTATCGCGAACAACAGCAATGTTTTCCGCAGAACCAACTGGGCGAGCATGCACAGGTGTTTTCACATTTCCTACAGACACGATTTGCTGAAATCGGGTGTGTAGTCATCGGGTTTCGTTGGCTGTGTGGCAAGTAGCGCCGTCCTATTGGAAATACATATCGTCCAGGCCCATATCCTCAATTTATGGCCTCAAGAAGTCCGTTATCATCTCGCGATAGCAGACACCATTCACGGTAACTGCTTGGCCGGCTTAATTTTCGAAGAAGTACGGCCCGATGATGCCGCCAGCGTATAAAGCGCACCAGACAGTCACTCTTTGTGGATGATGCATCGGCTGTTCAACAATCAGTGGTGGATTCTCATTTGCCCAAATGCGGCAATTCTCCTTGTTAACGAATCCACGGAGGTGAAAGTGTGCCTCGTCGCTGAAGATGATTTTCTTTGTAAAGTCACCATTCACTTCTGTCTGTTCAACCAACCATTCGGCGTATTGACAACGCTTGAAGTGGTCAGTAGGCTTCAGCTCTTGAGTCAATTGAACCTTGTAAGCGTGTAAATTCTAATTTTTATTCAAAGTTCGCATCAGTGATGTGCGTGAGATGTTCAATTGTAGGGCACGACGACGAGTCGAGGTTGACGGCTATTCTGCTACACTATCGCGAACAACAGCAATGTTTTCCGCAGAACCAACTGGGCGAGCATGCACAGGTGTTTTCAGATTTCCTACAGACACGATTTGCTGAAATCGGGTCTGTAGTAATCGGGTTTCGTTGGCTATGTGGCAAGTAGCACCATCCTGTTGGAACCACATATCGTCCAGGTCCTTATCCTCCATTTCTGGCCACAAGAAGTCCGTTATCATCTGGCGATTGCAAACACCATTCACGGTAACTGCTTGGCCGACCTCATTTCCGAAGAAGTACGGCCCGATGATGCCGCCAGCCCATAAACCGCACCAAACAGTCACTCTTTGTGGATGCATCGGCTTTTTAACAATCACTCGTGGATTCTCATTTGCCCAAATGCGGCAATTCTGCTTGTTAACAATCCGCTGAGGTGAATGTGTGAGTTCAGCTCTTGAGTCAATTGAACCTTTAAGCGTGTAAATTCTAATCTTTATTCAAAGTTCGCATCAGTGATGTTCGTGAGATGTTCACATGTAGGGCACGACGACAAGTCGAGGTTGGCGGCTATTCTGCTACACTATCGCGAACAACAGCAATGTTTTCCGCAGAACCAACTGGGCGAGCATGCACAGGTGTTTTCACATTTCCTACAGACCCGATTTGCTGAAATCGGGTCTGCAGTATTCGGGTTTCGCTGGCTGTGTGGCAAGTAGCTCCATCCTGTTGGAACCACAAATCGCTCAGGTCCGCATCCTCAATATCTGGCCACAAGAAGTCCGTTATCATCTCGCGATAGCAAACACCATTCACGGTAACTGCTTGGCTGACCTCATTTTCGAAAAAGTACGGCCCGATGATGCCGCCAGCCCATAAACCGCACCAAACAGTCACACTTTGTGGATGCATCGGCTTTTCAACAATCACTCGTGGATTCTCATTTGCCCAAATGCGGCAATTCTGCTTGTTAACGAATCCGCTGAGGTGAATGTGTGCCTCGTCGCCGAAGATGATTTTCTTTGTAAAGTCACCATTCACTTCTGTCTGTTCAACCAACCATTTGGCGTATTGACGACGCTTGAAATGGTCAGTAGGCTTCAGCTCTTGAGTCAATTGAACCTTCTAAGCGTGTAAATTCTAATCTTTATTCAAAATTCGGATCAGTGATGTTCGTGAGATGTTCAATTATTGGGCACGACGACGAGTCGAGGTTGACGGGTATTCTGCTACACTATAGCGAACAACAGCAATTTTTTCCGCAAAACGAACTGGGCGAGCCTGCACAGGTGGTTTCACATTTCCTACGGACCCGATTTGCTGAAATCGGGTCTGTAGTAATCGGGTTTCGTTGGCTGTGTGGCAAGTAGCACCATCCTGTTGGAACCACATATCGTTCAGGTCCGTATCCTCAATTTCTGGCCACAAGAAGTCCGTTATCATGGTGGATTCAGCTCTTCAGCTCTTGATTCAATTGAATCTTGTAAGCGTGTAAATTCTAATCTATATTCAAAATTCGCATCAGTGATGTTCGTGAAATGTTCAATTGTTGGCACGACGACGAGTGGAGGTTGACGGCTATTCTGCTACACTATCGCGAACAACAGCAACGTTTTCCACAGAATGAACTGGGCGAGCATTCAGGTGTTTTCACATTTCCTACAGACCCGATTTGCTGAAATCGGGTCTGTAGTAGTCGGGTTTCGTCGGCTGTGTAGCAAGCAGCACCATCCTGTTGGAACCACGTATCGTCCAGGTCCATATCCTCAATTTCTGGCCACAAGAAGTCCGTTATCATCTCGCGATAGCAAACACCATTCACGGTAACTGCTTGGCCGACCTCATTTCCGAAGAAGTACGGCCCGATGATGCCGCCAGCCCATAAACCGTACCAAACAGTCACTCTTTGTGGATGCATCGGCTTTTCAACAATCACTCGTGGATTCTCATTTGCCCAAATGCGGCAATTCTGCTTGTTAACGAATCCGCTGAAGTGAAAGTGTGCCTCGTCGCTGAAGATGATTTTCTCTGTAAGTCACCATTCATTCACTTCTGTCTGTTCAACGAACCATTCGGCGTATTGACGACGCTTGAAATGGTCACTTAGGCTTCAACTCTTGAGTCAATTGAACCTTGTAAGCGTGTAAATTCTAATCTTTATTCAAAATTCGCATCAGTGATGTTCGTGAGATGTTCAATTGTTGGGCACGACGACGAGTCGAGGTTGACGGCTATTCTGCTACACTATCGCGAACAACAGCAATATTTTTAGCAGAACGAACTGGGCGAGCATCCACAGGTGTTTTCACATTTCCTACAAACCCGATTTGCTCAAATCCGGTCTATAGGAATCGGCTTTCGTTGGCTGAGATTCAAGTAGCACCATCCTGTTGGAACCACATATCGTCCAGGTCCTTATCCTGAATTTCTGGCCTCAGGAAGTCCGTTATCATCTCCCGATAGCAGACACCATTCACGGTAACCGCTTGGCCGTCCTCATTCTCAAAGAAGTACGGCCCGATGATGCCGCCAGCCCATAAACCGCACCAAACAGTCACTCTTTGTGGATGCATCGGCTTTTCAACAATCACTAGTGGATTCTCATTTGCGCAAATGCGGTAATTTTGCTTGTTAACGAAACCGCTGATGTGAATGTGTGTCTCGTCGCTGAAGATGATTTTCTTTGTAAAGTCACCATTCACTTCTGTCTGTTCAACCAACCCTTCGGCGTATTGACGACGCTTGAAGTGGTCAGTAGGCTTCAGCTCTTGAGTCAATTGAACCTTGTAAGCGTGTAAATTCTAATTTTTATTCAAAATTCGCATCAGTGATGTTCGTGAGATGTTCACTTGTAGGGCACGACGACAAGTCGAGGTTGACGGCTATTCTGCTACACTATCGCGAACAACAGCAATGTTTTCCGCAGAACCAACTGGGCGAGCATGCACAGGTGTTTTCACATTTCCTACAGGCACGATTTGCTGAAATCGGGTGTGTAGTCATCGGGTTTCGTTGGCTGTGTGGCAAGTAGCGCCGTCCTATTGGAACTACATATCGTCCAGGCCCATATCCTCAATTTATGGTCTCAAGAAGTCCGTTATCATCTCGCGATAGCAGACACCATTCACGGTAACTGCTTGGCCGGCTTCATTTTCGAAGAAGTACGGGCCCCATGATGCCGCCAGCGTATAAAGCGCACAAGACAGTCACTCTTTGTGGATGCATCGGCTTTTCAACAATCAGTCGTGGATTCTCATTTGCCCAAATGCGGCAATTCTCCTTGTTAACGAATCCACGGAGGTGAAAGTGTGCCTCGTCGCTGAAGATGATTTTCTTTGTAAAGTCACCATTCACTTCTGTCTGTTCAACCAACCATTCGGCGTATTGACAACGCTTGAAGTGGTCAGTAGGCTTCAGCTCTTGAGTCAATTCTAATTTTTGTTCAAAGTTCGCATCAGTGATGTGCGTGAGATGTTCAATTGTAGGGCACGACGACGAGTCGAAGTTGACGGCTATTCTGCTACACTATCGCGAACAACAGCAATGTTTTCCGCAGAACCAACTGGGCGAGCATGCACAGGTGTTTTCACATTTCCTACAGACACGATTTGCTGAAATCGGGTCTGTAGTAATCGGGTTTCGTTGGCTATGTGGCAAGTAGCACCATCCTGTTGGAACCACATATCGTCCAGGTCCTTATCCTCCATTTCTGGCCACAAGAAGTCCGTTATCATCTTGCGATTGCAAACACCATTCACGGTAACTGCTTGGCCGACCTCATTTTCGAAGAAGTACGGCCCGATGATGCCGCCAGCCCATAAACCGCACCAAACAGTCACTCTTTGTGGATGCATCGGCTTTTTAACAATCACTCGTGGATTCTCATTTGCCCAAATGCGGCAATTCTGCTTGTTAACAAACCGCTGAGGTGAATGTGTGAGTTCAGCTCTTGAGTCAATTGAACCTTTAAGCGTGTAAATTCTAATCTTTATTCAAAATTCGCATCAGGGATGTTCGTGAGACATTCAATTGTTGCGCACGACGACGAGTCGAGGTTGACGGCTATTCTGTTACACTATGGCGAACAACAGCAATTTCTTCCGCAGAACGAACTGGGCGAGCATACACAGGTGTTTTCACATTTCCTACAGACCCGATTTGCTGAAATCGGGTCTGTAGTATTCGGGTTTCGTTGGCTGTGTGGCAAGTAGCACCATCCTGTTGGAACCACATATCGTCCAGGTCCATATCCTCAATTTCTGGCCACAAGAAGTCCGTTGTCATCTCGCGGTAGCAAACACCATTCACGGTGACTGTTTGGCCGTCTTCATTTTCGAAGAAGTACGGCCCGATGATGCCGCCAGCCCATAAAGCGCACCAGACAGGCACTCTCTGTATATGTATCGGCTTTTCTACAATTACTCGTGGATTCTCATTTGCCCAAATGCGGCAATTCTGCTTGTTGACGAATCCACTGAGGTGAAAGTGTGCCTCGTCGCTGAAGATTTCTTTGGAAAGTCACCATTTACTTCTGTCTGTTCAACCAACCATTCGGCGTATTGACGACGCTTGAAGTCGTCAGTAGGCTTCAGCTCTTGAGTCAATTGAACCTTGTAAGCGTTTAAATTCTAATCTTTATTCAAAATTCGCATCAGTGATGTTTGTGAGATGTTCAATCGTTGGGCACGACGACGAGTCGAGGTTGACGGCTATTCTGCTACACTATCGCGAACAACAGCAATGTATTCCGCAGAACGAACTGGGCGAGCATGCACTGGTATTTTCACATTTCTTACAAACCCGATTTGCTGAAATCTGGTCTGTAGTAGTCGGGTTTCGTTGGCTGTGTGGCAAGTATCACCATCCTGTTGGAACCACATATCCAGGTCCTTATCCTCAATTTCTGGCCACAAGAAGTCCGTTTTCATCTCGCGATTGCAAACACCATTCACGGTAACTGCTTGGCCGACCTCGTCTTCGAAGAAGTAAGGCCCGATGATGCCGCCAGCCCATAAACCGCACCAAACAGTCACTCTTTGTGGATGCATCGGCTTTTCAACAATCACTCGTGGATTCTCATTTGCCCAAATGCGGCAATTCTGCTTGTTAACGAATCCGCTGAAGTGAAAGTGTGCCTCGTCGCTGAAGATGATTTTCTCTGTAAGTCACCATTCATTCACTTCTGTCTGTTCAACCAACCATTCGGCGTATTGACGACGCTTGAAATGGTCAGTAGGCTTCAACTCTTGAGTCAATTGAACCTTGTAAGCGTGTAAATTCTAATCTTTATTCAAAATTCGCATCAGTGATGTTCGTGAGATGTTCAATTGTTGGGCACGACGACGAGTCGAGGTTGACGGCTATTCTGCTACACTATCGCGAACAACAGCAATGTTTTCCGCAGAACGAATCGGGCGAGCATGCACAGGTGTTTTCACATTTCCTACAGACAAGATTTGTTGAAATCGGGTCTGTAGCAATCGGGTTTCGTTGGCTGTGTGGCAAGTAGCACCATCCTGTTGGAACCACATATCGTCCAGGTCCCTATCCTCAATTTCTGATTTTCTTTGTAAAGTCACCATTCACTTTTGTCTGTTCAACTAACCATTCGGCGTATTGACGACGCTTGAAATGGTCAGTAGGCTTCGGCTCTTGAGTTAATTGAAGCGTGTGAATTCTGATTCTAATTATTCAAAATTCCCATCAGTGATGTTCGTGAGATGTTCAATTGTTGGGTACGAAGACGAGTCGAGGTTGCCGGCTATTCTGCTACACTATCGCGAACAGCAGCAAAGTTTTCCCATGAACGAACTGGGCGAGCATGCACAGGTGTTTTCACATTTCCTACAGACCCGATTTGCTGAAATCGGGTCTGTAGTAATCGGGTTTCGTTGGCTGTGCGGCAAGTAGCACCATCCTGTTGGAACCACATATCGCCAGGTCCATATTCTCAATTTCTGGCCACAAGAAGTCCGTTATCATCTCGCGATAGCAAACACCATTCACTTTTCTTGACCGACCTCATTTTCGAAGAAGGACGGCTCGATGATGCCGCCAGCCCATAAACCGCACCAAACAGTCACACTTTGTGGATGCATCGGCTTTTCAACAATCACTCGTGGATTCTCATTTGCCCAAATGCGGCAATTCTGCTTGTTAACGAATCCACTGAGGTGAATGTGTGCCTCGTCGCCGAAGATGATTTTCTTTGTAAAGTCACTTCACTTCTGTCTGTTCAACCAACCATTCGGCGTATTGACGACGCTTGAAATGGTCAGTAGGCGTCAGCTCTTGAGTCAATTGAACCTTCTAAGCGTGTAAATTCTAATCTTTATTCAAAATTCGCATCAGTGATGTTCGTGAGATTTTCAATTGTTGGGCACGACAACGAGTCGAAGTTGACGGCTATTCTGCTACACTATAGCGAACAACAGCAATTTTTTCCGCAGAACGAACTGTGCGATCATGCACAGGTGTTTTCACATTTCCTACAGACCCGATTTGCTGAAATCGGGTCTGTAGTATTCGGGTTTCGTTGGCTGTGTGGCAAGTAGCACCATCCTGTTGGAACCACATATCGTCCAGGTCCATATCCTCAATTTCTGGCCACAAGAAGTCCGTTGTCATCTCGCGGTAGCAAACACCATTCACGGTGACTGTTTGGCCGTCTTCATTTTCGAAGAAGTACGGCCCGATGATGCCGCCAGCCCATAAAGCGCACCAGACAGGCACTCTCTGTATATGTATCGGCTTTTCTACAATTACTCGTGGATTCTCATTTGCCCAAATGCGGCAATTCTGCTTGTTAACGAATCCGCTGAAGTGAAAGTGTGCCTCGTCGCTGAAGATGATTTTCTCTGTAAGTCACCATTCATTCACTTCTGTCTGTTCAACCAACCATTCGGCGTATTGACGACGCTTGAAATGGTCAGTAGGCTTCAACTCTTGAGTCAATTGAACCTTGTAAGCGTGTAAATTCTAATCTTTATTCAAAATTCGCATCAGTGATGTTCGTGAGATGTTCAATTGTTGGGCACGACGACGAGTCGAGGTTGACGGCTATTCTGCTACACTATAGCGAACAACAGCAATTTTTTCCGCAGAACGAACTGTGCGATCATGCACAGGTGTTTTCACATTTCCTACAGACCCGATTTGCTGAAATCGGGTCTGTAGTAATCGGGTTTCGTTGGCTGTGTGGCAAGTAGCACCATCCTGTTGGAATCACAAATCGTCCTGGTCCTTTTCCTCAATTTCTGGCCACAAGAAGTCCGTTATCATCTCGCGATTGCAAACACCATTCTCGGTAACTGCTTGGCCGACCTCATTTTCGAAAAAGTACGGCCCGATGATGCCGCCAGCCCATAAACCGCACCAAACTCTTTGTGGATGCATCGGCTTTTCAACTATCACTCGTGGATTCTCAATTGCCCAAGTGCGGCAATTCTGCTTGTTAACGAATCCACTGAGGTGAATGTGTGCCTCGTCGCCGAAGATGATTTTCTTTGTAAAGTCACTTCACTTCTGTCTGTTCAACCAACCATTCGACGTATTGACGACGCTTGAAATGGTCAGTAGGCTTCAGCTCTTGAGCCAATTGAACTTTGTAAGCGTGTAAATTCTAATCTCTATTCAAAATTCGCATCAGTGATGTTTGTGAGATGTTCAATTGTTGCGCACGACGACGAGTTGAGGTTGACGGGCTATTCTGCTACACTATCGCGAACAACAGCAATATTTTCCGCAGAACGAACTGGGCGAGCATTCACAGGTGTTTTCACATTTCCTACAGACCCGATTTGCTGAAATCGAGTCTGTAGTAATCGGCTTTCGTTGGCTGTGTGGCAAGTAGCACCATCCTGTTGGAACCACATATCGTCCAGGTCCTTATCCTCCATTTCTGGCCACAAGAAGTACGTTATCATCTTGCGATTGCAAACACCATTCACGGTAACTGCTTGGCCGACCTCATTTTCGAAGAAGTACGGCCCGATGATGCCGCCAGCCCATAAACCGCACCAAACAGTCACTCTTTGTGGATGCATCGGCTTTTTAACAATCACTCGTGGATTCTCATTTGCCCAAATGCGGCAATTCTGCTTGTTAACAAACCGCTGAGGTGAATGTGTGAGTTCAGCTCTTGAGTCAATTGAACCTTTAAGCGTGTAAATTCTAATCTTTATTCAAAATTCGCATCAGGGATGTTCGTGAGACATTCAATTGTTGCGCACGACGACGAGTCGAGGTTGACGGCTATTCTGTTACACTATGGCGAACAACAGCAATTTCTTCCGCAGAACGAACTGGGCGAGCATGCACAGGTGTTTTCACATTTCCTACAGACCCGATTTGCTGAAATCGGGTCTGTAGTATTCGGGTTTCGTTGGCTGTGTGGCAAGTAGCACCATCCTGTTGGAACCACATATCGTCCAGGTCCATATCCTCAATTTCTGGCCACAAGAAGTCCGTTGTCATCTCGCGGTAGCAAACACCATTCACGGTGACTGTTTGGCCGTCTTCATTTTCGAAGAAGTACGGCCCGATGATGCCGCCAGCCCATAAAGCGCACCAGACAGGCACTCTCTGTATATGTATCGGCTTTTCTACAATTACTCGTGGATTCTCATTTGCCCAAATGCGGCAATTCTGCTTGTTAACGAATCCGCTGAAGTGAAAGTGTGCCTCGTCGCTGAAGATGATTTTCTCTGTAAGTCACCATTCATTCACTTCTGTCTGTTCAACCAACCATTCGGCGTATTGACGACGCTTGAAATGGTCAGTAGGCTTCAACTCTTGAGTCAATTGAACCTTGTAAGCGTGTAAATTCTAATCTTTATTCAAAATTCGCATCAGTGATGTTCGTGAGATGTTCAATTGTTGGGCACGACGACGAGTCGAGGTTGACGGCTATTCTGCTACACTATCGCGAACAACAGCAATGTTTTCCGCAAAACGAATCGGGCGAGCATGCACAGGTGTTTTCACATTTCCTACAGACAAGATTTGTTGAAATCGGGTCTGTAGCAATCGGGTTTCGTTGGCTGTGTGGCAAGTAGCACCATCCTGTTGGAACCACATATCGTCCAGGTCCCTATCCTCAATTTCTGATTTTCTTTGTAAAGTCACCATTCACTTTTGTCTGTTCAACTAACCATTCGGCGTATTGACGACGCTTGAAATGGTCAGTAGGCTTCGGCTCTTGAGTTAATTGAAGCGTGTGAATTCTGATTCTAATTATTCAAAATTCGCATCAGTGATGTTCGTGAGATGTTCAATTGTTGGGTACGAAGACGAGTCGAGGTTGCCGGCTATTCTGCTACACTATCGCGAACAACAGCAAAGTTTTCCCATGAACGAACTGGGCGAGCATGCGCAGGTGTTTTCACATTTCCTACAGACCCGATTTGCTGAAATCGGGTCTGTAGTAATCGGGTTTCGTTGGCTGTGCGGCAAGTAGCACCATCCTGTTGGAACCACATATCGCCAGGTCCATATTCTCAATTTCTGGCCACAAGAAGTCCGTTATCATCTCGCGATAGCAAACACCATTCACTTTTCTTGACCGACCTCATTTTCGAAGAAGGACGGCTCGATGATGCCGCCAGCCCATAAACCGCACCAAACAGTCACACTTTGTGGATGCATCGGCTTTTCAACAATCACTCGTGGATTCTCATTTGCCCAAATGCGACAATTCTGCTTGTTAACGAATCCACTGAGGTGAATGTGTGCCTCGTCGCCGAAGATGATTTTCTTTGTAAAGTCACTTCACTTCTGTCTGTTCAACCAACCATTCGGCGTATTGACGACGCTTGAAATGGTCAGTAGGCGTCAGCTCTTGAGTCAATTGAACCTTCTAAGCGTGTAAATTCTAATCTTTATTCAAAATTCGCATCAGTGATGTTCGTGAGATTTTCAATTGTTGGGCACGACAACGAGTCGAAGTTGACGGCTATTCTGCTACACTATAGCGAACAACAGCAATTTTTTCCGCAGAACGAACTGTGCGATCATGCACAGGTGTTTTCACATTTCCTACAGACCCGATTTGCTGAAATCGGGTCTGTAGTAATCGGGTTTCGTTGGCTGTGTGGCAAGTAGCACCATCCTGTTGGAATCACAAATCGTCCTGGTCCTTTTCCTCAATTTCTGGCCACAAGAAGTCCGTTATCATCTCGCGATTGCAAACACCATTCTCGGTAACTGCTTGGCCGACCTCATTTTCGAAAAAGTACGGCCCGATGATGCCGCCAGCCCATAAACCGCACCAAACTCTTTGTGGATGCATCGGCTTTTCAACTATCACTCGTGGATTCTCAATTGCCCAAGTGCGGCAATTCTGCTTGTTAACGAATCCACTGAGGTGAATGTGTGCCTCGTCGCCGAAGATGATTTTCTTTGTAAAGTCACTTCACTTCTGTCTGTTCAACCAACCATTCGACGTATTGACGACGCTTGAAATGGTCAGTAGGCTTCAGCTCTTGAGTCAATTGAACTTTGTAAGCGTGTAAATTCTAATCTCTATTCAAAATTCGCATCAGTGATGTTTGTGAAATGTTCAATTGTTGCGCACGACGACGAGTTGAGGTTGACGGGCTATTCTGCTACACTATCGCGAACAACAGCAATATTTTCCGCAGAACGAACTGGGCGAGCATTCACAGGTGTTTTCACATTTCCTACAGACCCGATTTGCTGAAATCGAGTCTGTAGTAATCGGCTTTCGTTGGCTGTGTGGCAAGTAGCACCATCCTGTTGGAACCACATATCGTCCAGGTCCACTGAGATGATTTTCTTTGTAAAGTCACCATTCACTTCTGTCTGTTCAACCAACCATTCGGCGTATTGACGACGCTTGAAGTGGTCAGTAGGCTTCAACTCTTGAGTCAATTGAACCTTGTAAGCGTGTAAATTCTAATCTTTATTCAAAATTCGCATCAGTGATGTTCGTGAGATGTTCAATTGTTGGGTACGAAGACGAGTCGAGGTTGACGGCTATTCTGCTACACTTTCGCGAATAACAGCAATGTTTTCCGCAGAACGAACTGGGCGAGCATGCACAAGTGTTTTCAGATTTCCTACACGCCCGATTTGCTGAAATCGGGTCTGTAGTAATCGGGTTTCGTTGGCTGCGTGGCAAGTAGCACCATCCTGTTGGAATCACATATCGTTCAGGTCCGTATCCTCAATTTCTGGCCACAAGAAGTCCGTTATCATCTCGCGATAGCAAACACCATTCACGGGAACTGCTTGACCGACCATATTTTCGAAGAAGTACGGCTCGATGATGCCGCCAGCCCATAACCCGCACCATACAGTCACTCTTTGTGGATGCATCGGCTTTTCAACAATCACTCGTGTATTCTCATTTGCCCAAACGCGGCAATTCTGCTTGTTAACAAATCCACTGAGGTGAAAGTGTGCCTCGTCGCTGAAGATGATTTTCTTTGTAAAGTCACCATTCACTTCTGTCTGTTCAACCAACCATTCGGCGTATTGACGACGCTTGAAATGATCAGTAGGCTTCAGTTCTAGAGTCAGTTGAACCTTGTAAGCGTGTAAATTCTAATCTCTATTCAAAATTCGCATCAGGGATGTTCGTGAGATGTTCAATTGTTGGGTACGAAGACGAATAGAGGTTGCCGGCTATTCTGCTACACTATCGCGAACAACAGCAATGTTTTCCCCTTAACGAACTGGCCGAGCATGCACAGGTGTTTTCACGTTTCCTACAGACCCGATTTGCTGAAATCGGGTCTGTAGTAATCGGGTTTCGTTGGCTGTGCGGCAAGTAGCACCATCCTGTTGGAACCACATATCGCCAGTTCCATATTCTCAATTTCTGGCCACAAGAAGTCCGTTATCATCTCGCGATAGCAAACACCATTCACGGTAACTGTTTGGCCGACCTCATTTTCGAAGAAGTACGGCTCGTTGATGCCGCCAGCCTATAAACCGCACCAAACAGTCACTCTTTGTGGATGCATCGGCTTCTCAACAATCACTCGTGGATTCTCATTTGCCCAAATGCGGCAATTCTGCTTGTTAACGAATCCACTGACGTGAAAGTGTGCCTCGTCGCTGAAGATGATTTTCTTTGTAAAGTCACCATTCACTTCTGTCTGTTCAACCAACCATTCGGCGTATTGACGACGCTTGAAGTGGTCAGTAGGCTTCAGCTCTTGAGTCAATTGAACCTTGTAAGCGTGTAAATTCTAATCTTTATTCAAAATTCGCATCAGTGATGTTCGTGAGATGTTCAATTGTTGGGCACGACTACGAGTCGAGGTTGACGGCTATTCTGGCTACACTATCGCGAACAACAGCAATGTTTTCCGCAGAACGAACTGGGCGAGCATGCACAGGTGTTTTCACATTTCCTACAGACCCGATTTGCTGAAATCGGGTCTGTAGTAATCGGGTTTCGTTGGCTGTGTTGCAAGTAGCACCATCCTGTTGGAACCACATATCGCCAGGTCCATATTTTCAATTTCTGATCACAAGAAGTCCGTTATCATCTTCACTACTGTCTGTTCAACTAACCATTCGGCGTATTGACAACGCTTGAAATGGTCAGTAGGCTTCAGCTCTAGAGTCAATTGAACCTTGTAAGCGCGTAAATTTCTAATCTCTATTCAAGATTCGCATCAGTGATGTTCGTGAGATGTTCAATTGTTGGGCCCGACTACGAGTCGAGGTTGACGGCTATTCTGCTACACTATCGCGAACAACAGCAATGTTTTCCGCAGAACGAACTGGGCGAGCATGCACAGGTGTTTTCACATTTCCTACAGACCCGATTTGCTGAAATCGGGTCTGTAGTAATCGGGTTTCGTTGGCTGTGTGGCAAGTAGCACCATCCTGTTGGAAACACATATCGTTCAGGTCCGTATCCTCAATTTCTGGCCACAAGAAGTCCGTTATCATGGTGGATTCAGCTCTTCAGCTCTTGATTCAATTGAACCTTGTAAGCGTGTAAATTCTAATCTTTATTCAAAACTCGCATCAGTGATGTTCGTGAAATGTTCAATTGTTGGGCACGACGACGAGTGAAGGTTGACGGCTATTCTGCTACACTATCGCGAACAACAGCAATGTTTTCCACAGAATGAACTGGGCGAGCATTCAGGTGTTTTCACATTTCTTACAGACCCGATTTGCTGAAATCGGGTCAGTAGTAATCAGGTTTCGTTGGCTGTGTGGCAAGTAGCACCATCCTGTTGGAACCACATATCGTCCAGGTCCTTATCCTCAATTTCTGGCCACAAAAAGTCCGTTATCATCTCGCGATTGCAAACACCATTCACGATAACTGCTTGGCCGACCACATTTTCGAAGAAGTACGGCTCGATGATGCCGCCAGCCTATACGCACCAAACAGTCACTCTTTGTGGATGCATCGGCTTTTCAACAATCACTCGTGGATTCTCATTTGCCCAAATGCGGCAATTCTGCTTGTTAACGAATCCACTGAGGTGAAAGTGTGCCTCGTCGCTGAAGATGATTTTCTTTGTAAAGTCACCATTCACTTTTGTTTGTTCAACCAACCATTCGGCGAATTGACGACGCTTGAAATGGTCAGCTCTTGAGTCAATTGAACCTTGTAAACGTAACAACAGCAATGTTTTCCGCAGAACGAACTGGGCGAGCATTCACAGGTGTTTTCAAATTTTCTACAGACCCGATTTGCTGAAATCCGGTCTGTAGTAATCGGCTTTCGTTGGCTGAGATTCAAGTAGCACCATCCTGTTGGAACCACATATCGTTCAGGTCCGTATCCTCAATTTCTGGCCACAAGAAGTCCGTTAGTTATCATGGTGGATTCAGATCTTCAGCTCTTGAGTCAATTGAACCTTGTAAGCGTGTAAATTCTAATCTTTATTCAAAATTCGCATCAGTGATGTTCGTGAAATGTTCAATTGTTGGGCACGACGACGAGTCGAGGTTGACGGCTATACTGCTACACTTTCGCGAATAACAGCAATGTTTTCCGCAGAACGAACTGGGCGAGCATGCACAGGTGTTTTCACATTTCCTACAGACCCGATTTGCTCAAATCCGGTCTATAGTAATCGGCTTTCGTTGGCTGAGATTCAAGTAGCACCATCCTGTTGGAACCACATATCGTCCAGGTCCATATCCTCAATTTCTGGCCACAAGAAGTCCGTTATCATCTCGCGATAGCAAACACCATTCACGGTAACTGCTTGGCCGACCTCATTTTCGTAGAAGTACGGCCCCGATGATGCCGCCAGCCCATAAACCGCTCCAAACAGTCACTCTTTGTGGATGCATCGGCTTTTCAACAATCACTCGTGGATTATCATTTGCCCAAATGCGGCAATTCTGCTTGTTAACGAATCCACTGAGGTGAAAGTGTGCCACGTCGCTGAAGATGATTTTCTTTGTAAAGTCACCATTCACTTCTGTCTGTTCAACCAACCATTCGGCGTATTGACGACGCTTGAAATGGTCAGTAGGCTTCCGCTCTTGAGGCAATTGTACATTGTAAGCGTGTAAATTCTAATCTCTATTCAAAATTCGCATCAGTGATGTTCGTGAGAAGTTCAAATGTTGCGCACGACGACGAGTCGAGGTTGACGGCTATTCTGCTACACTATGGCGAACAACAGCAATTTCTTCCGCAGAACGAATTGGGCGAGCATGCACAGGTGTTTTCACATTTCCTACAGACCCGATTTGCTGAAATCGGGTCTGTAGTAATCGGGTTTCGTTGGCTGTGTGGCAAGTAGCGCCGTCCTGTTGGAACCACATATCGTCCAGGTCCTTATCCTCAATTACTGGCCACAAGAAGTCCGTTATCATCTCGCGGTAGCAAACACCATTCACGGTAACTGCTTGACCGACCTCATTTTCAAAGAAGTACGGCCCGATGATGCCGCCAGCCCATAAACCGCACCAAACTCTTTTGGATGCATCGGCTTTTCAACAATCACTCGTGGATTCTCATTTGCCCAAATGCGGCAATTCTGCTTGTTAACGAATCCACTGAGGTGAATGTGTGCCTCGTCGCCGAAGATGATTTTCTTTGTAAAGTCACCATTCACTTCTGTCTGTTCAACAAACCATTCGGCGTATTGACGACGCTTGAAATGGTCAGTAGGCTTCACCTCTTGTGTCAATTGAACCTTGTAAGCGTGTAAATTCTAATCTCTATTCAAAGTTCGCATCAGTGATGTTCGTGAGAAGTTCAATTGTTGCGCACGACGACAAGTCGAGGTTGACGGCTATTCTGCTACACTATGGCGAACAACAGCAATTTCTTCCGCAGAACGAACTGGGCGAGCATGCACAGGTGTTTTCACATGTCCTACATACCCGATTTGCTGAAATCGGATCTGTAGTAATCGAGTTTCGTTGGCTGTGTGGCTAGTAGCACCATCCTGTTGGAACCACATATCGTCCAGGTCCTCAATTTCTGGCCTCAGGAAGTCCGTTATCATCTCCCGATAGCAGACACCATTCACGGTAACCGCTTGGCCGTCCTCATTCTCAAAGAAGTACGGCCCGATGATGCCGCCAGCCCATAAACCGCACCACACAGTCACTCTTTGTGGATGCATCGGCTTTTCAACAATCACTAGTGGATTCTCATTTGCCCAAATGCGGCAATTCTGCTTGTTAACGAATCCACTGAGGTAAAAGTGTGCCTCGTCGATGAAGATGATTTTCTTTGTAAAGTCACCATTCACTTCTGTCTGTTCAACCAACCATTCGGCAAATTGACGACGCTTGAAATGGTCAGCTCTTGAGTCAATTGAACCTTGTAAGCGTAACAACAGCAATGTTTTCCGCAGAACGAACTGGGCGAGCATGCACAGGTGTTTTCACATTTCCTACAGACCCGATTTGCTGAAATCGGGTCTGTAGTAATCGGGTTTCGTTGGCTGTGTGGCAAGTAGCACCATCCTGTTGAAACCACATGTCGTCCAGATCCGTATCCTCAATTTCTGGCCATAAGAAGTCCGTTATCATCTCGCGATAGCAAACACCATTCACGGGAACTGCTTGGCCGACCTCATTTTCGAAGAAGGACGGCTCGATGATGCCGCCAGCCCATAAACCGCACCAAACAGTCACACTTTGTGGATGCATCGGCTTTTCAACAATCACTCGTGGATTCTCATTTGCCTGAATGCGGCAATTCTGCTTGTTAACGAATCCACTGAGGTGAATGTGTGCCTCGTCGCCGAAGATGATTTTCCTTGTAAGGTCACCATTCACTTCTGTCTGTTCAACAAACCATTCGGCGTATTGACGACGCTTGAAATGGTCAGTAGGCTTCACCTCTTGAGTCAATTGAACCTTGTAAGCGTGTAAGTTCTAATCTTTATTCAAAATTCGCATCAGTGATGTTCGTGTAATGTTCAACTTTTGGGCACGACGACGAGTCGAGGTTGACGGCTATTCTGCTACACTTTCGCGAATAACAGCAATGTTTTCC